>BLBF01000058.1:13534244-13559804 GCA_015471245.1 Laticauda colubrina
CTATCTATCTATCTATCTATCTATCTATCTATCTATCTATCTATCTACACACACACACACACACACGCATACTGTCCATTTTTGAATACTTAGCGGAAAGGGGTAACTTGAGCGTTCACAAGGTTGATGCTATATGTAACAAAACTGTGGCTGAATCTGGATGTTCTGCTTCAGATACCACAAAGCCCCGTCCTGTCAGAAGGTAACAAGGAAAACAAGTTGTGTAGAGGAGGTATAGCATCCCAGATAATCCTGCAGACCCTGCTCAAGCATCACTTATATGCTATGTCTTGGATAGAACATAAAGCGAAGAGGTGCTCAGTACTGAGACCGAATTTTTGTACTGATTCATTATGCAGAGTTTAATTCTAGCATCACTATTTCAGAAGAAAAACAACAACAGAAGCAAAAATAAAATAAAATCAGAAGTTCTAACAATCTTGGGATTTTTAAAAATTCATTTTGTTGTTAACTCTTTTAATTACAGCATATAGACAAATTTGATTTGACTTAAGTTTTTCATAACTATCTATGAAACGGACACACGCATTTGCTTTCTTTCTTTCTGGGGATTTTCTGACAGTCTTTATTTTAGATCAGCACTTTGCTTAGAACTACTTCATTGTTTATTTCTGCAGAAGAACATAATGAAGTTCTTCCAAATGAAGGCATTGGCCACAAAGAAGAGGACCATGCTACTGTATCTTCAGATAATGTGGTAAGAACACTTTCTAAAATCAGCTTACTAAATTAAAACCGCAACGCTTGATAGACTGATATCTGAAGGGCTTGGTGTTGTGCCATAGAATTGGGCAAGAGTGGGATTCAAATTTCTTAACAACTGGTTCTGTGGGCATTGCCGAATTTGTGGGTGTAGCTTGGTGGTTATGTGCCTCGTTGGGCATGGCTTGTATGTAAATATTATAAATATTTATGTAAATATTGAATTTTTATTAAAAAAAGAGCAACTTTTACCAAAAATCAGGCAAAACAGGCAGGCAGATTGAGTTGCTCACAGAATCACAGATTCATTCAGAAATGTATCTTTCTGCAATCTGCTACCTGAGTCTTCACTGAAAAATAGAAGCTTCAGTCCTAAGGAAGATTCAGCTCTGCTTTTAGATCAGCTAGAAAGCAAGAAATACAACGATTTCCTGCTTTCTAGCTAATATAAATCTCCTGGCACAGCAAAACAGCTGATTGTCAGGGGGGAAGGAAAAATAGCAACTTAGCAGGCAAGTTTGATGGTGTGCATGCCAGGTAAGGAGTGAGTGGCAGGGAGAGGAGGGGAGGGTCCAGCCAGTGGCATGATTTGCTGATTCTCCGAACTGGGCAGAATCATAACAACCGCTTCTATAGAACCAGTCCGACAAGATAGAATCCCACCCCTGGAATCGTGGGAGAAAGGGGGGAGTGCAGAAAAAATCAAAATGCAGAATATCCAGTCTTGGAAAGCTTCTTGTGGAGGATGAGTTCCTGACCTTGCTTTCAAAAATGAAATACACTGTTTGTTTTTTCTTTAAGAAAATAGAAATAATAGATGATGAAGAAAGCGATATGATAAGCAATTCTGAAGTGGATCAAATGAGCTCTCTTCTGGACTACAAAGTAAGTAGTCCAGTCTACTTACTTAGAAGTAAGTAGTACTTCTATTTTTGTTTATCCTCTAAATTAGAGGTGGGGGAAACATGGCCTCACTTTATGACTTGCGGGCTTTCAACTCTCCGAATTCCTGAGCCACCTTCTGGTCCTTGTAAGTGCTTGCAAAGTCTTGAGTACAAGTTAGGGACCGTGAGAACATAAGTACAGGCTGAAGCAAACATCTTTTAGAAGTAGGATGAATGATTTTTATTTATTTTTTTAAGGCAGAATGTTCCAATTTCACCAGATTGTAGTTTACAGGCTATAATGTTTGTTTTTGATGCCATATAAGCAACAGCAGTTGGGAATATAATAAGGGCAGCTTTTTGCCAAATTTGCAAAGGTTACATCTATACATAAGAATTGGAGGTGGATCTCTTCTAACTTAGGTTTCATTTGGTGTAACAATATAGAATGCATGTTATCCTAGAATGTTGCCAGATTTAAAGTAAGTGGATGCCTTTGGGGAAAAAACACAATATGTGTGTAACAATTTACTTCATGATTCATGCTTTAAGAGAAAATACAGTGCCAGATA
This sequence comes from Laticauda colubrina, assembly GCA_015471245.1. Classification (NCBI taxonomy): domain Eukaryota; kingdom Metazoa; phylum Chordata; class Lepidosauria; order Squamata; family Elapidae; genus Laticauda; species Laticauda colubrina. Next base: position 13,536,424 of record BLBF01000058.1, read on the forward strand.
AATGTGAAGAAAGTGATTTCTTTTCTTTAATATCACGTGCCACCAATCTGAATAGTGTGATCTGATAACTGCAAGAATGTGTTTGAGAAAGGCAGCCACTTTGATCGGCCGGTCGAAGCAGCCTTGTGGCGAGGGGAGTGTGTGTGTGTGTGTGCGCTCGTCCTGAGGCTGCTTCTACCGGCCGACGAAAGCTCCCCAAAGGCAGAGTCCCTAGCTGCTTCAGGGCGAGACGTGGCTGCCAGTGTCCCCTCGCCATTAGGCAGTCTCTTTTGGCCGATGGAAGCTCCCCAAGTGCAGTCACCAGCCACGTCGATTGGCCAGTAGAAGCGGCATCAGGGCAAGCGCACACAAAAACTCCCCTCGCCATGAGGCCGCTTCTACCAGCCGATCGAAGTGGCTGCCATGCCACACCCTGAAGCGGCTGGGGACTCTGCCTTCGGGGAGCTTCTATCGGCTATCGGGGTATTCTAGCCTAGGCTACCTGCAGGGCGCTCCTAAAGGCAAGTTTTCTCCCCATCCCCCGCCCTTCCCCCACCCATTTCTTTTCACCTCGTGTAGTTCTAACAAACTATGTGAGAAATGGCAGGGAAACGCATGATTTAAATAGGCCTAAATTTTGGGGGCGAGGCTTAATTTCACCTCATGCCTAGAAATCATGCTGGGCCTTCCTATTGGTGGAGGCCGTATTGTTGGAGAAACATGATAGATAGTAGATGGATGGATAGATAGATAGATAGATAGATAGATAGATAGATAGATAGATAGATAGATAGATAGATAGATAAATAGATAGATAGATTTCAAAGATAGATAGATAGATTACAAAGATAGATAGATAGATAGATAGATAGATAGATAGATAGATAGATAGATATAGATGATAGATGATAGATGATAGATGATAGATGATAGATGATAGATAGATAGATAGATAGATAGATAGATAGATAGATAGATAGATAGATAGAGGTGCAGAGATGGAGCTCTCACTTCACAATCAGGAGACTGATAATTCGATCCTAGGTAGAGGCAGATATTTCTCTCTCTGGGCACACTGGGAATATATCTGCTGAAAAAACTTCTGCATTGGCGACAGGAATGGCATCCGGCTAGTAAACACTCAGCTCTATTCAGTTTCCCAGACTCACCCCACAAGGAATTATGGAGTCATTAAAAGAGGATAAATATCTAGGTAGGTAGGTAGGTAGATAGATAGATAGATAGGAAGGAAGGATAAGATAGGATAAGATATGGATTAAGAAAGGTGCATTTTGCTTCTGCATTTTAGTGTTTAATTGGATTGTGCTGCTATACTTTAATTTATTATTTATTATTTCTCATTTTGAAAATATTTTGGTAAAATACTTTGTAAATTTATTATAAATATCATAACTTCATGTTTTGCATCTCAAAATTGTAAGTGAGAAAGTGATTTATTTTTATATCAACTGACTTTCTCAAGCATAAAACTCTACATATTTGCACCACATATTTGCAAATATCGCTCCCCTTTAAAAAGCCAAAAGGGGGGGGAACACATTTGAGAAGAACAATTTAACTCCCTTACAAAATGAAATATTATATAGAACTTTTTTCCTCCTTCCAGAACGAGGAAGTAAGGTTCGTTGAGAGTGAACTGGAGCATCAAAAACAGAAGTATTTTGAACTCCAGACTTTCACAAGAAGTTTGATACTTGCTGTCAAAACAGATGATAAAGATCAGCAGCAGGTAAGACTAAAGAAAAAGAAAGCAACCTTTTGTCATTTTTGAAGGCCTCTGCTATGAAGATAAAAGCGAGTTTCAGTGGGTCTCCCGGTGAAAGCAACTCTCTGCCACTCATGTTATATGTGTAAATATATACACAGTGAGGGTGTTGCCTTGGAATATTTTTTTTATGATAGAGCTTTTTAAATGTGGATTACAGAAACTGGGATGGATTTATGGTATCTATTAAATATTTATGCCATCTACCTCTCCTACAAGGTGACTTTACGATTCATCAAAACAAGCCAAAATTGGTTAAACCATTGAAAGATTAAAATGTCAAATATGAAAATATTATTTAAAATGTTAAAACATGATGTGTGAAATATAATGAATGAAATGAATTTCACTGAATGAAGAACTGAAAAAATGCAACTCTTGACCTAGCATCAACAGAATCATCCTATCATTCAGTCACTCCCCATTTTGTCTTCCTGGCCTGAGTCCCTTTCTCTTGGTGGAGTGGGAGGGGACATACATTAGACTTAGTTGTTTTGCCTAGTTTGGATCTTGGAGCAGGTGAGACATGAACAGGTAATACCAAGATTGAAAACAAAATAAGTCCGACCCCCTGCTGAAGCAGGAGACCCTATACCAAGGTCTTCAAACTTGGCAAGTTTAAGACTTGTGGACTTCAACTCCCAGAATTCCTGAGCTAACATGACTGGAGGATGAATTCTGGGAGTTGAAGTCAACAAGTCTTAAAGCTGTCAAGTTTGAAGACCACTTCCCTATACCATTCCAGTCAAGTGGCAGTGGACTCTTCTTCAAAGCCTCCAGTGATGGAGCACCCAAAATTCCTGAAGGAAAGCCATTCCACTGGTTAATTGTTGATGTGATAAGACCTCAAACTCACAAGAATAAATAGCAACTTTTCATTGTTTCCATTTTCTCAGGCACTTCTAGCCGATTTACCTCCAGAATTGGAAGAGATGGATTTCAATCATACATCTCCAGAACCCGACGATACCTCATTCAGCTTGTCATCTTCATCCGAAAAAAATGCCTTGGACAGTTTGTAATCTTTTTTGACAAAGGAAAACCACACAGTATAGCTTGTCTAATGTGTATGTTTTGAACTGATTACATTGGGTTAACCAATATCCTTAAATATGAAGGAAGACATAGGGTGGGAAGGCCTGTGAGGCCAATTGTATATCAAGGGCATTTTGATAGTTTCTGCAGATTCAGAGTTTTGCTGTTGACAAATGTGAAAGCTACTTGAAAGCTGCTTCTGGCAGCTCTCTCTTGATGATGGTACCTTCATAATAACATGAACTTAAAAATAAACCCTTGACCCTTAGGAGAGCACCGAAGAATGGAAGAATAGTAGTGAATTCTGTTAATAACTTCCTAATGTTAATCCGTCAGTCCTACAGTGTGATATTTTGCCTTTTCTTGTTCTTTTCTCCTTCTCAGGTAGATGGACTGATCACTGGAAATTATAGGTTTCAAGAGATCAGTGGGGATAATTTGGGCCTTCATTCAAATGATGATCATTCTAACCAGGGATCAAACAAAGAAGTATTGGTCTTTCTTTTTTCTTTTTTTCTGTATATAGCAGCAAATATCTTCTCTTCATTTTGAGATGATGAAATATTCTGGAATATTTTCATTACTGAAAAAAGCAAATCTATTTATCTTAGCTCTAATAAATTATTTTGTGTATATCAGCAGGTGGAAATTCCAAACAAGCAAGGAAAAACACTTTTAAGTGCACAATTCAGAAAATACAATTTCCAGTTGCACAGCCTTCCCCTTTAGTACACTGCAGAGATTGGTAGTAATAATCCCCGTCATGCTGCGAAGATCCAGTATATATCCATGCCTGAAGGTCTGGCAGATTTGAGGCTTACTTACAAGTGACTGGTCCATGAGCCTCATATAAAAAAAAGATGACAATGTGGAAATTGTTTCTCAAGAAAAGAAGAAAAAAGCTTCATAAGTGGTGTGAGAAATATTGATAAGAATTCCCTTGAAGGGGAAATATATTTCTGGACTTTTAATGTGGAGCAATTACTTAGTCCGTATACTTATTAAGATAATTGCTTTTTTTAAACAAACAAACCACTTAGCTAGCAAGCAAACACTTAATTTATGGATTAGCTCTGAATAGGATTTAGCAAATGTACAACACATTTATGCAGCCAGGCTTAAAAGTTGTTTTGATCGATTTTGTTAAGCAATTAGTAGGCCGTGTAGACCTGAACTCAGTGAGAAATATATTGGAGTTCTCCATCTTTGCTGTGTGCATCAAAATCCTCAGAATAACCTCGAACAGTCCAATGCATAATTTTTCTCTTTTTCAACTACTGCTGGAAACTTTAAGATTAATGTTTTTAATCTTAAACATTTTTTTTTAGAATTTTGATCTAAAGTCATGTATGTTGTGTCTTAAATAGGATAATGGAAATGTTACTTACCAATTTGTATGCTTTGTTCTTTGGGATAGTATTTAACCGATTGATTAGGTGCTTGTCAAGTCCATGTTGACTCCTAAGCGACCAGGTAGATAGGCTTTCTCCAGGCTAAGAGGTCCTTGGTGTGTGGTCTTGAAGGCCTTCTCAGTGCTTCATTCACAAAAATGTAAGATAAATAAGAGATGCTCTATTGACGCCCCAGAGCACAAACCTGGAAGACACTGGTTTTACATTTAATGGAAATGTTAGCAAGAAAACTGCTGTGTAAGAAAATTGTCCTCCCTCTTCTAAAGTCCCCTTGTAAGTTACTCTTAAATTCCAGCTCACAGCTTCTTCACCTTAGCTGCCACCACCTCCCTGCCCTCTTCCTTCCTTTGCATTTTATCTCTCTGCTGTCTTTCTAGTTGCTCTCCAATAATGAAAAAGCACAGGAGAAGCAGGATTGCAACTTTTAGCCTAAGAAGATCTTGCCACAGAGGAAAAGGTTTTGCAAGTTCACATCTCGTAGAGGAGAAATTAGAAGGGTTTTTTTTTTCCCCCTTCCCTGTCTAATTTGCACCTCTGGGTGAAAGCGAATGTACTTGACTATGAGCTATGATGTATTTCCTCTCAAGTAAAGATAGAAAGGGTGGTGGAATTGGGCACCGTTCCGCATCAAAATCTGATGCCAAAGAAGGCTGTATTCTTTTGGCCCACATGAATTATGCAAATTTATTTGACAAGGGATAATTATGGCTTCTTTTTTTTTAGTGCTATTCTCCTTTGCTTTCTGGAAAGGGGTCAGGAAAATTCTGATGTTCCCTTACCTCCGAACACTGGGAAACTGACGAAGCCGTACCTCTCACTTCTGAGTTTTCAGCAAGCATTCCTTAAAAACAAGTTTGTATAGCACAATTAGCAGCAATAAAACTAAACGACATGAGATTCTCAAGAAGCTGTTCTATGCTCACTGCCACGTTAATTGTCACGTCTGGCATGACATGGCCCTTTGTGGCTTGTTTCTGGAGTCATAAAATGCAGCTTGAAATGCTTTTTGTTCATATGAACAGTCAACACTACATGCATTTAAAAAAAAACACCATGAATGTAAAAGATAGGAAGCAAGCTGAGGCAATGCATGATAAGGCCAGCCTAATAGAGAAGGAAGGTTGTGATGGAGAGCCTAAAAGTCAATAGGAAAAGATCTGCAGATCTGAACTGCATGTTGTTTTTAGGCTCAGCACTTGTTGTTTCGAATGTCATTTCTGTTTGCATTTGCTTAGCCAAATGGTGATCATTGCAACTGATGGTAATTGGGAGGAGAAGGGCTGTCCTGAAGATATCCACGATTATCTAGTCCAGTGTTTCTCAAGATGTGTGGATTGCTGTGCTGGCTGGGGAATTCTTGGTGTTCATCTTACAGCTACCAAGGTTAAGAAACATTGACCTAAGGCAAGTGTGTCCAACCTATGGTCTACAGGCCACATGCGGCCCAGGACAACTAGCGATGAGGCTCCATAAGACTAAACTTTAACATCATTGTAAACTACGAGCACTGATGATGTTACCTAGTTTGGGGTAATGAAACATCTGCCAGAAAACAGTCAAGCTCAGAGAGCACCAAGAACCCCTCTTGGTCAACTTTGAACATTATTATGTGATTTATGTACATTAACTATATTCTATATTTTACATGTGGCCCAAGACAATTCCTCTTCACTCAGTGCGGCCCGGGCAAGCCAATAGGTTGGATACTTCTTGTGTTGTTTAGTCAAAGAGCAGCAATCCAGACATCACAATAAATATTGGGTTTCAGTGGCAATGCAGGCTAAACAGAGTTTTGAAAGAACTGAAAAGCTATTGGGTTGGGTTTTGTTTTTGTTTATATTTAGCTACCTCGGATGTAGATGCCCATATTCCAAAGCTATAAAAATGCCTTTCAGCTTTGCAACTATTCTAACAAATTCTAATGGTAGGGTTACATGCTGATTAGGCAATTTTTTTCTGCGAACTGGAAAATGTTATTTTTACCAGTGATTTGTCTTAGCACTTTGGTTTGCGTATCCCTAGTTCCAACTTTAAGACACTTATTTTGATTTTTAAAGGCATGAAATTCCTGGCTAGTAATTCCCTGGCCGCCAGTGTGATTTGAACACAACTCTGGCAAATAATAGACCTTTTTATTTTTTAATGGCTTGGAGTTCCTTTATGCTTGCTCTTCCTTTGAGGCTGAATGTATGATCTGAGTTCTACACTTGTCTTTTTTTTTTTAATGGATATGTTGGAGAATACAGCACACTGAGATGTTTCACGGATGCGAGACTCCATTTGACGTTAAGGCTCATCCAACGATGAGAAGACGTGCTTTATTTATTGTCTGTATTAAAATAATTTCTATGACATCCTTCCAGACTTCACAACAGTTTATAATAAAATGGCTGAATCTGTGCATGAACCAGCTAGTCCGTATCAACTGGAACTGTAAAGCCTTTACAGGTGGTCCTCAACTTACAGCCATTTGTTTAGTGACTGAAGTTACAGCGGCACTGAAACTAGTGACTTACAACTGTTTTTCACAGTATGAACATTGCAGCAACCCCAAGGTCACGCGATCCAAATTTGGACGCTTGGCAGCTGGTTCCTATTGAGTGTCCCAGGGAGTCTCGTGATCCCCTTTTGAGACCTTCTGCCAAGCAAAGTCAATGGGGAAGCCGGATTTGATTAACAACCGTGTTACTAACTGTATGACTGCAGCAATTTGCTTTAACAGTTGTGGCAGGAGAGGTCATAAAACAGGGCACATCTCACTTAACCACTGTCTTGCTTCGCAAGTTTGGGCTCAGTTGTGGTCGTAAGTCAAGGACTGCTGGTATTATTTTCAAATCCAAAATGGGTCCTTAGAGAAAGGTTACAGTTTAAAAAGTGGTGTCTTAACCAGAACCGATTGCAAGAGCCCGTTTTTAACTTGACAGTCTTTCATGCTCCTTGTTTCTCTCCCTCTGTGAAGCCTAGGGACTTTGTGGAGACAAGGCTCATATATCTTTTAACACTTGCACTGAATGGAGATACCTTTAATAGAATCAGATTCTTCTGGGGTAATGCAAGAGGTCTGCTTCCTTTTCCTCTGGTCACTCGCTCATTGTTATTTTTTTAAAAAAAAAGACAAAAGCAACAAAAGATGGCTGATGATAACCTCCGCTTGGATCAAACATTAAGGTATATTGTACTTCATAATGTCCATCTTGTATGTGTGTGAACACTCCGTTGTTCAAGGTATTTGAACACTATTTTCAGGGAAAGGATTGAAATTGCATGTCAATGGAGAGTCTCTGTCAGCCAGGTCATGGCTGCCACCAAAGTGCTTTTCCCAAAAGGCAACTGGACTTTCTTGGTTTTGAAAACATTTCACTTCTCATCCAAGAAACTTCCCAAGTTCTTCAAATTCAGTTCAATTCAAGGAGAGACTCAGCCTAAAACTAAGAAGAAATTTCCCCAAAGTGAGGACAATTAAACCAGTGGAACGGTGTGTCTCCAAAAGATGTGGGTGCTCCAACACTGGAGGTTTTTAAGAAGAGACTAGACAGTCACTTGTCTGGAATGGTATAGAGTCTCCTGCTTGAGCAGTGGGTTGGACTAGAAGACCTTACAAGGTCCCTTCCAACTCTATTCTGCTTTTTTGGAAAAAGCACTGTTGGGGCAGATTGAAACTACATATGAACATTAAAATGTGTAGGTAATAGATTGCATTACTTATCCTTCTTTTGAAGCATGAATTCTGGTGTTCTCTTTTCATAGGAAGACCTATCTCTTGGTTGCCAGGGGACATCAAACCTGAATTTTAAATACATTTAAGTGTCATTTTGTTTGGGAAAAAATGTGGGATGTGATAGACAAAGAGCTTCAGCAAATTAACAGTTTGTGAAATATTTTACTGAATTATTTAATTTACATAATACTTAAGACATCTATACATACATTTTACAGGCTACCTCTGCCAAGTTGATGCAACCTTGGATGTGCACTAGATCAGGACTCTCCAAACTTGGCAATTTTAAGACTTGCGGACTTCAAATCCCAGAATTCCCCAGGTAGCTGGCTGGGGTATTCTGGGAGTTGAAGTCCACAAGTCTTAAAAGTGGCCAAATTTGGAGACCTCTGAAGTAGACTATAATGTAGCTTCTTGGTACATTTGAAATGATCGAATAATTTCCAACTACTTGATAATTTCTGGTTTGGGAAGAAAGGAACAATGGGTCATTTTTCTCCCAAATATTGTTGTCTTTTGCTTAGGTGGCTCTTTTGTCGAATCTAATGTTAGCAGTATGATAAATAATTGATATTTATCAATTGGAAAGAAGCTTAGGAGCTTAGATGCGTTGCCAAGTAAACATGGCAACTTGTCATGGAGCTCCCAGCTCAGTTCAGAAGAAAGTTGTTGTGTCCATTTGATGGGCAAATGGTGTAAAAAAGTATGGAAGGGAAATACAGTATATTCTACAATAAAGGTACAGCTGACTGGGGGAAGTTCCTTCAAGAGATCCATTGACATGAATGGGTATTGTTGAGTTTCTCCACAGGAATGTGTCTTAACTGAATGTTAATTACTGGATTAGTTTCAGAATTGTCCCTACCTTTAATAGCCTTACAATAGGCACCTTTCCATTGCAGGTGCAAGCTGCTTAGGCAAATAAGTTCAAAATTGATCCCTCTTAGACATCTTCTGAACACCATCTGGAAGTGTCTTCTACCACTTCTATTTCTAGCTTTTAAAGTTAGCTTCATTTCTTTTGGGTTCTGACAGATCCAGCCAAATAATTAGTCCAAACAATTAAAAGTATGTATTATTAATAGTGTTTTCCATGTTCTGATGATCCTTTTCATTTCCCAGTATGTTATCAGGAAAAAAAACCTGTGTTTAGGTGTTGAACAGTCTCCACAAACTGAATTAACTCTCCTTACCTATTTAAAACATTTGGAACACAAGTCTCAGGATAGATAATCCAGAAGATATTTAGAAGCTGAATTATAATTTCCTGGAAAGAAAACTACTTACTTTCCCACTGAAAAAGCATATGGCTTGGTCCTTTTGCTGCTTCAAATCATGCTATGTCGACATTATACTGACCCATCTGCCATGATTTACAAATAGTGGTTTATGGTTTACTGCGTGAAGCCATCAGATGTCATGTCTTCAATTAAGGGGCTAAACAAGCGATGTCTTAGAGTGACAGAGTATCTCAACTTTGGAAATCACCAATTCAATTAGAAAAGAAGGACGCTGAGTTCTTTGACAAGACTGCAGTCCCTAAACCGTGCCAATTAAGTGGTTATTGCAACAAGCATGGCTAAGGTTGTATTGCACATCATTGCACAGAATGGTGGCTCTTTTTTTCATATATGCAAGCACTCCATTTAAGGCAAATGTTTCTCAACCTTGAAAACTTTAAGATGGATGGACTTCAACTTCCAGAATTCTGAGAGCCGAAGTCCACCTATCTTAAAATTGCCACGGCTGAGAAATGCTGGTTTAAGGCGGTTCATTGCCCAGTGCATCCAACTTCCTATTCTACTGTAGCTCATGGTAGCAGTGTTGAGTTTTTAAAGAGAAAAATATGAGCAAAATATATGTATGTTCCTTGTTCCATTGGCAGAATGCTGGCAACTGAACAGCTGCTCAAAAATCTTTGGGCAGTTGAAATTGTGGCAATTTACTGCATTTTCCAGCTGTTAAACCTACTTTTGGTTACAATAAAACAAAGATGATTATTTTTGTCCTCTTCTGCTTTTTTTATTTGCAATGGTGTTCTGTCAAAGTATTTGGAATTCACCTCCTTCTGGTTCATACATGGAAAGAGTGAAGCATGTAATATTTTTTAAAAAAACATATATTTTAATGCTTTTTTGAGTGAACCTCCCAGCAGGGGTATGGGTTCTAAGTTTCATCATTTCAAAGCAAGACAAATGCAAAATAAATAAAAGTTTTGGATCAAGTATGAATACACTGTAAAAGTTCGCTGTGAATTGTAAGCCGGCAGCTCCATAAATGCTCCTAACTTTTGTTCATCTAACCTCATCTTAAACCTCTCTTTAGAAATTTCCCTGCTTTGGGGGGATGGTAACACTTGATTTATATTTTTGTTGATGCTTTGGAAAATGTTGAATATTTTGTCTTGTTTTGTTAATGTAAGTTGGTTTATTAAAATGTGCCACTGAAATTGAAGGAATTAACAGGATGTCCATTTGGCTAACTTGGGTGAATTTAGGGTGAATTTAGGAACTTTTGTAAATTTAGGGTGATTTAAAGCTGAATTTCTCTGCGAAACTCAGTGTTTAATACTGCAGATTTACAGTATGTAAATGGTCATGTGTAGCAAGAAGTCTTTGACAGATTCTTATCTTGAGTACCTCCATTGTAACCCAGGATATGTGATCTTGGTTTATTGCTAAAAGGGATTCCACCCATTTGTACTGTTATTGTTTCTCTGTATGTGTGTGTGTTTGTGCTGTACACACTCATATACACATATTACATACACAGAAAACATATTTATAATATTGTATTATCAAAATCCAGAACACACAGGAAAAAAAAGGTTATTCATAAGAAACCGATTCAGCTATTTTTATATGAACTGTTGGTCTCTGCCTTAACTTTTTTTGTGAAAATTTTGTGCCATAGGATTTTTAACTTATCAGCAGATAGCTTGAGAAATTTGGTTTGAAAAAAATAAAAATAAAAATGTGAATATTGGAATTGGGCTAATGGATATTTTCAAAGTTTCCTGTCTTCATTAAGGATTCTGAAAATATATATCCTCTATGTATTAATTTTCTTACTGTATTTGTTCCCTCACCTCATTTTAAGGGAGGGGGAAGGGCTGGGGCTGAAGGGGAGAGGACAGATTGCATCCACACTGAAATGCATACTTTTAATAATCTCAGAAACTCATTTTGTTTTCTGACTGCGTCAGTTATAATTTGACAGACCCTTAATAAACTGAGTTGTTTTATTACAATACTGCAATTGTTAGGTCAACTTGGTTAGAGTGAAGGGCTATCTGCCTTCGCTTACTTTTGTCTACTTCATTCAAGGATATTTTTCTACATCTACCAGATTTAAAAGACTGGAGAAATTCAATAAAAGATAATAAGTAAGTTGATTTCCCACGTTTAAGTTTCCAGTTTCTATATTCATAACCAATGATTTAGAAAAATTTACTCTTATTACTCAAGCTTGATTTCATGTTCTTGAAGTCAACACCAAGGAGAGTAACATATGCTCTCTTAATTTGCATTCAAACCCTACCATATTTAGCCTTCTGCTTACTTGTTCTATTCTATGCCCAAACTAGCTATTATACGTTGGCTCCATTTGCTAGGTCAGTTTTGTTTTGGGGTGAAAGACAAAACAGAAACTTTATTGTGGTCACTGATCAATAAAAATACCCTCAATAAAATAAAACAAAGATAAGTCCTAACATCAAAGACTATAGGCAGCCTTTTGTGAGTGAAGTTTACGTATAATGTAGCAGAATTTTGGTACTTTTAGACTAAATAGATTTGTTCCAATTGTTTTGGGATGTAAAATGCATTCAGGCAATGTGACTTGAAAACAATGGTTTATAGGGTTAGGGCATTGCAGCTCAAAGGTGTGAAGTTAAAATAGGACGTGAGTTAATTTGGATTTCCATTCTATTATGGTGACCTTTGTTTTTTAAAAAGAAATGATTGCAGTATTCATCACAGAAAATGAATTTGTCATTTTTATACACACACTTGCCTGGTCAACAGATACAGTACATAAATTAGGTGGCTTGTCTGACTCTTGCTGAGAATAATGTGTGAACCAAGCATTTATGTTTTAAGTATTTATGTGCACGCTATAAGCTGCTATTTTTCCTAAGCTGCTGTTTTTCCTAAGCGTAAGCAAAAATAACAGCACCAAATCTGGCTTAGAATCTTGTTTGAGTTCAGCCATCTTCCTTTACAAGAGAATATTAACAACTTTATTCAGTTGTTTGTTGTTGGGTACCAAATCTGTGACACAGCAGCCTGTAAAAATGAACTCTGATGTCTTCCTGTCTATATAGGAAAAGGTTGGAGAACAGCATGCGTTGCCAGTTCACTTAAATAAAAATTGCTAATAGCTTTTTCTTTCAATGATTTCCAGAATGGTTGTTATGTAGGCAACAGAGAATTAGTTCTGTGGCTGAAGAAGGGTTATTGATCACTCACTTCCAGACCATGGGTGTCCTATCCTGCTGATTTGATTACTCAAATGTCTTGCCAGTTAATGGTGTTGCAAAATGCAGCTATCCTGGGATGAGGGCAAATCGGGCATTGGGTGCTAACGAAATTGTAAAAACAAAATGACATTTTTTTTAAATTCAGCCATCCTGATTTGGTCCTTTAGAGTTGATTGTTCTTTTCCAAAAGGAATTTATTCCATCCTTCATTCTTCTGTTAAAAATTCTTTACTCAATCATCTTTATTCACATGCACAAACACACACAAATTGAAGAGTTATAACAAATCAGCAGGAAGCCAAAAACACCCTAATTTTGCCACCTTGCAAGATTCAGTATAATTTAAGATTAAGTTGATTTTGAGAATGTGTGCGTGTTCAGAGCTATTAACAGTCCTCTGGTGAGGTGAACTGCAACTCACAAGAGCTGATAATAGTAGTTCACCTAGAAAAGTGTCTTTCTATTTTGATGTTTTAGTCCTGGGTTGAGTCATTTTGTGAAGACCCAGAATTGGAGTGCTTAACTTTGCAGATCATTTGAAACTGTTCAAATGATGTATAAACCCTAAAACAAGACAACGGCTATGTTTAATAAACCTTCTGAATGGAAGCTGAGTTTGGCTTCTTGATGGTGCTCACTTACTTTGGACAATAAGGTTACGGAGTCCCTGCAGATTTTACTCCGTGAGTCGTTGCTGACTATAGGGGGGTGGGGGGACTCCTCTCTGTTTCAGGGCTATCTGAAGACATTTCCCCAGTCACGTAGCATTGTTACCTTCCCATCAAAGTGGTACCTATTTATCTACTCGCATTTGCATGCTTTCGAACTACTAGGTTGACAGGAGCTGGGGCGAAGATGGGAGTTCACCCCATCATGTGGCACTCAGGTCTCAAACCTGGGCTGTCAGCTTTCCAGCCGGAAGCCCAGCATCCTAACCACTGAGCCACCATACCGTCCATCCTTTGGACAGTGCTGAGAAGAGCATACTACAACCTCGGCACTTGTCTGTGAAGTGAAGTCCATCCAACCTAAAGTTGCCAAAGTTGAAAAACCCTGCTTTTATCCTCAGAAGACACTGCAAAAGGATGTTTTGTTCCAGCTGAAAGGAAGTCCATCTTCCTTATCTCTCGCTTCTTGAAGATCTACAGTAATCTCTGCCTCCTGAAAGCAAACTAGCCATGCCAGCATGGGAAACAGAATGTGTGCTATGACTGTCGTGATGCATCATATCTAAGGCAAGTTTGATCTAAGTTATTTTCACATGAGCAGACAGGGACAGGACATAACTCCTCCCAGTCTCAACAAGGTTAATAAAATCCACGCAAAAGAAGCCCTTGGCATCATTTTGAAAATCACTGTTTGCACCCTCTCTCTGCTTGCTTGCTCATCCACACAAGGAAGGAGGATCCTTTTACCCTCACTGGATCCTTGCCAATTGTCGTTGCTTGTGTTGGGCAGAGTTGCAAATCTCACACCGAGTTAGTGCTGCAATTGCTGGCACCCTCCAACTCTAGAAGCTGTTAATTAGCAGTATCAACACCAGGGTGAATCAGGAAAGCTAGCTTGGAGTCATTCTTGCTATGTGAGATTTGCAATAGTGATGGAGCTATTAACAGCTTGCTAAAGGTGCATGAAAAACTCCAAAGCACTTGAGGCCAGAACAAGAAGCAATGGGTGGAAGCTTGTTAAAGAGACATCCAACCGGGAATAAGGAAAAATTTCCTAACAGTGAGAACGATTAATCAATGGAACAGCTTGATTTCCAGGGAAGTGGATGGCCCATCATTGGAGTTTTTCAAGAAAAAAAATGAATTATCATTGGTCTGGATGGTATAATGTCTCTTGCCTTGGGTGGGGTGTTGGACTAAAAGACCTCTGAGATCTCTTCCAGCCGTATGGCAATAGCAATAGCCCTTAGACTTATATACCACTTTATAGTGCTTTACAGCCATCTCTAAGCAACTTACAGAGTTGGCTTATGGTCCCCAACAATCTGGGTCTTCATTTTACCCACCTCGGAAGGATGGAAGACTGAGTCAACCTTGAACCTGGTGAGATTCGAACTGCCAAATTGCAGGCAGCCAGCAGCCAGCAGAAGTAGCCTGCAGGACTGCACTCTAACCACTGCGCCACCACAGTTCATGTTCTAGTATGTTGTAATACTGAGCTGGAATCTCGAGAGAGATTAAACCAGGTAGTATCTACAAGGCCAAACCATAAAAGATTCCTGATCGTGTCCAGCTCAAAGGGCCACACTGAAATTCCACAAGCTGGTAGTCCCTAATTCTACTTGGGCGATCTTGAGGTGAACAAAACACCAGGCTAACCTGGTTCCTGGAGAAGAGACCAATAGCAAATGCTAGGGCTGGAGAATGGAGCCAATATGGTACAAAAATGGGATGATCCAGGTTCAAGTCCACACTTAACCATGGAACCTTCAACAATGGGGGCCCTGTGAGCCCGATCACCTAGACCTTTAGAAGAAAGGCAACTGGAGGAGAAAGGATGCAGAGAATGGAAAGAAATTTGGGAAGACATTTGCGGGGATGTGTCCGTACAGTCAGTAGAAGTCACACTGAGCTCAGCTTTTCATCTTTCTAGGGCATAGTGAATAGCTAGTGGATTGCTGCTTGTCTCTTGCTGTGTGGTATGAACACAAAACTGGTCTGCCAACTCATTTACCAGTAAATGGGAAATCCAGGCACTCATAGCTGGGGATTTCTTTTGTAATCTTGTCTGCTAAACACAAAGATAAAAATCGTGTTTCAATTTTCAACACCCCCCCCCCCAAAAAAAAAGAATAAAAACAATAATTGGGCATTAAAAACCCAGACTAAATCTATCATGATACAAAAATGCAATCATAATGGCCTAAATACTCATTAAACCTAATTTATGGCACATGTTATCTTCTGACGGGTTGTGAATGCTGGTGTGCAAAACCTAGCAACATTATATGTTGTATCAGGATTACCATCGGAGAGCAACAGGGAGGTGTAAAATTGTCTTGTGCTCACTGAGTATTTATACAATAATGGTAAAATGTAGCTAGTACAAATGTCTCTGTAGAAGCACTAGAAAACTACATACTCCATTGTCTGAAAGGGTCTCCTGCTTCAACAGGGGTAGGACTAGAAGACCTCCAAAGTCCCATTCAGATATGCTTCCACATATCTGGAGTCTTTTAACAATGGGCTATCCGGGGTCCCAATCACAGATCTGTATACTGGGTGGCGTGAAGACTTGGGGAAGACTGACAAGATCCAATCTAGAATCTATGTATATAAAAGCGAAATACCACTCAAGCATCATCACAAAATCTCCAAAACTGTAAAGCCTACAAACTTGAAATTTGGCCTGGCTTCTAGGTGCTCACAAAGAAAGCATTTTTTCAAAATGACCACCAGAGCATTAGTATTTCCTATAATTAACACTCTCTGATGCTAAAGAGTTCTACTCCCCTTCCCCACCTGAAAAGAGATCAATTCCAAATGCAAAACACAAGCAGAGGAGAGGAGTTTCAGTTTTAGAGCACCAAGCAGCTTTAGTACAGAACAGTTGAGCTAAGCTACGCCCAGGCTCCTTGCTGTCTCCTTGCTTACACAGCAAATACTATTTCACTTTCCAAACAGCCATCAACTCTTGCACACTGAGTGGACATGAGCCAGATGAATACCGATGGATTCTGGTACGCAGAGGCAGAATTTTTTTCCCCTTATTTTCCTCCCCAAAAACTAAGTCCGACCACATCGTTTCGTGGCGAAGCACGGATCTAGAGCTAGTTATGGATAAATCTCCTCTGGAAGTCATGGAGGTTTTCAAGAAAAGATTGGACAACCATTTGCCTGGAATTGTATAGGGTTTCGTGCCAGAGCATGGGGTGGGACTAGAAGACCTCCAAGGTCTCTTCCAAGTCTGATATTCTCTATTCTGTGAATTTGTGGCATATTGCTGTTAACTTCCTCACAGAGGAATGTGCTGTGAGAAGGATCCCACGATCAGAAGATTTATCAGGTTTGACAGAAATTCACATCTTTGGTTGACTTTCCTTGCAAGCAAACGCTTTCAACTTTGGAAGCCTTAGACCTAGCTAGCAGTGTGAAGCTTAACAAAATAAAAGCAGAAAATGGGTCTTTATTCATGCTTTTAGAAATAGAGTATGTGTGAAAAGCCCAGAAAAGGCATTTCTCATGGGGGAGGAAAAAAAAAAAAAAAAGTAGAAATGGCAGCATGACCTGTCCTTTTAAAAGATGGAGATTTTGTTTTCCCTTGGAAGGAAAGAGAATGTGTAAACTCGTTCTCTGTGTAATACATGCTATTGTAGTGACATCTGGTGGCAAAAAAAGAACTACGATGTGAGATTGTAGAAGACTGAAAATAGCTGGTTGAAAGGCGGCGTTCCCATGTTTTCCTGGCCTGATTTTCACATTCCTGGTTTATGGATTCAGCCATGCTCAGAACATAGCTTCATACATCACCTAAATCCACAAGTAAACAAATCACCATGGGATTGGTCTTTCCATCTGTTGAATGGACAGTATAGCCTTTCTCAACTCCAAAATATCAAGATAGAATAGAATAAACAGAGTTGGAAGGGACCTTGGAGATCTTCTAGTCCAACCCCCTGCCTAGGCAGGAAACCCTTCAGACAAATGGTTATCCAATCTCATCTTTAAAACTTCCAGTGTTGGAGCATTTACAACTTCTGGAGGCAATTGTTCCACTGTTAATTGTTCTCACTGTAAGAAAATTTCTCCTTAGTTCTAAGTTGCTTCTCTCCTTGATGAGTTTCCATCTATTGCTTCTTGTCCTACCTTCAGGGGCTTTGGAGAATAGCTTGGCTCCCTCTTCTTTGTGGCAACCCCTGAGAGATTGGAACTCTGCTGTCATGTCTCCCCTGGTCCTTCTCTTCACCAGATTAGCCATGCCCAGTTCCTGCAACTGTTTGTTGTCTGTTTTAGCCTCCAGTCCAGAGGTGGAATTCAGCAGGTTCTGACCAGTTCTGGAGAACCAGTAGTGGAAATTTTGAGTAGTTCGGAGAACTGGTAAATACCCACCTCTGACTGGCCCAGTCCCAATCTATTCTCTGCCTCCCATTGAGTCCCAGCTGATTGGCTGGGTCTTCTTTGATTGCCCTGCACAGGAGAACAGAGCTGGAAAGCAGGTTAGTGGGGTGAGGAAGGAATGGGGATTTTGCAGTAACCTTCCTCTGGAGTGTGGTGGGAATGGAGATTTTAATTTGTAGTATCCTTCCCCTGCCACACTCACCAAGCCACACCCTACCAAGCCAAATCATGCCTACCAAGCCACGCCTACAGAACTGGTCGTAAAAAAATAATAATCCCACCACTGCCCTACAAGGTTCCTTCTAACTCTTCAAATCTGTTAAACGATGGACACCTGGTTGTTCTTATGATGTCGCACCCACACTCTTTGTTTATGGGTCTGATGATGGACGACATGGACCAACATGCAAGGTAAAAACAAAGTTGAGGGATAGTCATTTGTCCACTGTGAACTCGGGGAAAATCAAAGGAGTTGGTGTTGCTATTGATGTCCAGCAAAAATGTCTTTCTAGTGAACCACCTTTGGGGAGAAGCATCGGAGAAGATGTGCCCTTGCGCAGAGGGAAGAAATGCAAATGTAGATAATTTGTGGGAAAGTGCTGGCAAGTCCAATGTGGGTGGTCCTACTCAGTGCTGGCGCGCAACTCAACGAAAGCCTGCCTAGAACAAATGTGACTCTCAATACTACAAACACTTGCATTGTTTAAGTTGTAGGCAGAGTAAAAATGATATTTGTAATGTGGGGTACTAAACAAACCATTACACTTTCTATCATTAACCATTTGGAGTGTCTTTGTCAAGAGACATGCACAGAAAAACGTAAAATAGGCAAATGCCCCATTCTCAGTGTTTAATTCCAATCTGTGATATTGACCAAGGACCACTCCTTCTCCTCTTCCTCCTCCTCTTGTTCTAAAAAGGAGCAAGAGCTGTGTGCAGAGCGTGAATCATGCACACATTCCCATCTGTACTATAAACATGTTGGAATAATTCTGCCAAATATTTCTTGTTGAATTTAGACTTCTTTCCTGTGCACAAATCCCTCTGCTTGTTCTAATTCTGCCAACTGTTGGATTCAGCTAGTCGGCTCCCTTTTTTTCTCCATCCTACCACTAAAATAACTTACCTTTGTTTCCATGGCAGATTTCATCTTGTAATAAACCTCCCTTGTGAAGATCTGAAGGATAATCACCCAGTGGATTACCCAATCTTCCTTCATAATCCTCCTCTAAAATAAACCTATCCATCCATGGATATGATGTCATGGAACTAAGCAACTTTTTTACTGGAAGATGTACAGAGATGATTAAAGTAAGATGGGTAGTCCATTATCGCCTAGAGCTCTAAATCCACCTGAAACCATTGTCCGGTGGTTACCTCATGAGGAGCAACTGTCTGGAGCAGGTGTGTCAAACTCAAGTGTGCTTAGATCTGGCCTCCAAGCCTACCTTGCAAACAGCAAAGGACTGGCCCACAGTCCTCTGCCAGTGAAAAAAGGAGCTTGGGAGGGTCACTTGCAGCCTTTCTAGGCTCCATTTTGGGCTGCAATGGCCTCTGCAACTTTCTGCCAGTGAAAACGGAGCTCAGGGTGTTTGTGTGTGACCTTCCCAAGCTCTGTTTTCACTGGCAGAAGCCTGCAGGAGGCTGTGGCAGCTGAAAACAGAGGCCGGGAGGACTCCCCATGGCCAAAACCGGAGCTTTGATGAGTGACATCGAGCTGGCCATGCCCACCCTAGACAGACAGACAGACAGACAGACAGACAGACAGACAGACAGACAGACAGACAGACAGACAGACAGACAGACAGACAGACAGACAGACACACACACACACACACACACACACACCAGATCAAACACAACCCTGATGCAGCCCTCAATGAAATCAAGTTTGACACCTCTGGTCTAGAGCAGTAGCCCCCAACCTTTTTTGTGCCAGGGACCAGTTTCACGCAGAAACACTTTTTCAAGGACCGGCAAAATCAATTCTTCCCCAATAGTAAAGGGCTTCTTTACTATTTCTTTACCAAAAACATATTTTTATATATATTTTAATCATGA
Source organism: Laticauda colubrina (assembly GCA_015471245.1). Classification (NCBI taxonomy): domain Eukaryota; kingdom Metazoa; phylum Chordata; class Lepidosauria; order Squamata; family Elapidae; genus Laticauda; species Laticauda colubrina. The sequence goes on from BLBF01000058.1 coordinate 13,555,961, forward strand.
TTATTCATTCTTTGTGGCCCGGTACAAAATGATCCACGGACCGGGACCGGTCCGGAGCCCGGTGGTTGGGGACCCCTGGTCTAGAGCATTTGTGGACAATCTCAAGTCCTCTCCTTATTCGGAGAGGAATTATGAAGAACTGATCTACTTGTTGGCTCTGCATTCTGCTGCACTCAATGGATCAGTTTTTAGCAGAACTCCCTTCAGTTTGCTATTTCTTCCTTAGAAAACCCTAAAAGAAAAAAAAAAAAACAGAAAGTCCAGTTGCCTCCAAAAAAAAAGCACCTTTGGGATAACCACAAACTGGATGACTAAGAATCTCTACAGACTTTTAGCTGTACAATTTGGGATGAACACCTTTGGAATGGTGTGGGAGTAGGAATGGATTTCCAGGGAAAAACCTGCAGATTACACATTTGCACTTCCCAGGTGACTCTGAGAGGACACAGACAAACCTCCACGTGGTCTCAATGACCCACTAAAAGGATGAAAATGACCAGCTGTATGCAAGGAATATAAATCCTTCCATTTCCCAGTATCCTGTCAGAGCTGAAGAAGCTTCTTGGATGAGAAGTGAAATGTCCTCAAAGAAAAAACAAAAATGTCTAATTGCCTCCCCTCCCACCCCCAAAAAAGCACATGACCTGGATGATTGAGAATCTCTACAGACTTTTAGAAGTCCCAACTTTCTGCTTAAGTACTAGATACCAATAGTTTTTGCATCATCATGGCTTGTCCAGACTATGGTTTTTCTATCTTTGCTCTTATATACCTGAAAATTACAGCTTCATCTTTAGGATTTGAAACTCCTCAAAGCTATTTTTTGACTTGAGTTTGGTTATCATTCTCAAGAGTACACCATGTTATGTCTTGTCAAAAAAGCACACAATGAATCCCAGAGAATAAAAGGTCAAAAATTTTATTTATTTTTGGGGTTCTTCCAAAGCTGAAGGTTTTGGGAGCATACTGTGAGACTATTAAGTTTTTGTTTCCCAGCCAAGAGGTACAACGCAAACCAAGACTAGGAACTCAGTCAACTTTGAAACAGGAACATCACCCACTCAATGTTTAAGAATCACAATGTGTCACAAACCAGAAAAATAAAGGCACTGCGAGAAGGAGCAAATGCAAAATAGTAGGTGACTCAGACAGTCAGATCTGGTCACATGTTTTATTGAACCTGCTGAGTTACTGAATGATTAGATTCATAGAAAATCATCTTCCTGACCTCAAAGCTGTTAAATGTTTTCAGTTCGTAGATCCAAAGAACAGTGATTCTTGGGCTGATCATTAGTTAGAACAAAGCAGCCAATTCAGGCCCCCTCTGGGGCAGGAACATCTGAAGGGCAAAAGACAGTGTTGTGCTATATGTCCTCTCCTTCACTGAAGCAAATTCACTGTAATCAGATGTACAGTCTTATTGTCAGATTTTAAGAAAGAGTCAACTGCCAGTGTAGGAAAGGGAGATAGAGAAGGTGGCATCTTCTGTTCACTTCAAGCTCAGCCTTGCTCTCTTGTTGCATTTGGGTTGATGGTGGCCCAGATCTGGATCTGCTAAACCAGTGATGGGAATGGAACTTTCCAGAAGTTTTTAAACTGCAGTGTTGATGAACCACGGTTAGCATAGTAGAGTGCAGTACTGCAGGGGGTGCGGTGGCTCAGTGGCTAAGACACTGAGCTTGTCGATCAGAAAAGTCGGCTGTTCAGCGGTTTGAACCCCTAGCCCCACATAATGGAGTGAGCTCCTGTTACTTGTCCCAGCTTCTGCCAACCTAGCAGTTTGAAATCATGGGGAAAATGCAAGTAGAAAAGCAGGGACCCCTTTGGTGGGAAGGTGACAGCGTTCTGTGCACCTTCGACGTTTAATCATGCTGGCCACATGACCACGGAGACGTCTTCGGACAGTGCTGGCTCTTCAGCTTTGTAACGGAGATGAGCACCACCCCCTAGAGATGGAAACGACTAGCACGGATGTGTGAAGGGAACCTTTATCTTTACTGCAGGCTACTTCTCCTGACTGTCGGCTGCCTGCAATTTGGCAGTACAAATCTCACTAGGCTCAAGGTTGACTCAGCCTTCCAGGCTTCCAAGGTCGGTAAACTGAGGACCCAGATTTCATTGTTAACATGTTCATCTCAGCACTTTTCTTTATGTATTATTAATTCTTCATTAAAAGTATTTGGGGTTTTCCATACTTGTGCAAAGGCTATTCTGGCGGCTGTTGTAATGTGTAACAATGTGTGGATTTTTATTTACAGTTTGTATACTTTGTTTTCCAAATGAATTTCTCCAAGAAATTGGGAGAGTTTTTTTTCTTCAGCTGAAGGTAACCTGGACATTGGGGGCAAAGTTGGAGATACTAAAGGAACTCTTCTTACTTATGTGACTGTGTTGCCTTTGTGCCACGCCCCGAGTCATCACAAGCTTAGACATGAACCCAACAACCCAACCCCATGAAACTTTTGGATACAAATTGTTTAGTTTGATGCCTTTTCAGACCACCAACTTGTCAGGATTGTGTCTCTATCTGCACATGGAACATTTTCTTCCTTTTCTTCCAGCCTGAATCATGTCTCAAGCACTTTTTCAAGAAGGCAGGGCAGGTGCGGTGGCCTCCGGATATGATCAATTATCACAGAGAGACTTTGTAATAAATTAGGCACCAGACAAAGCCCTTAATAAAAAACACACACACCATACACACAGAGAGAGATAGAGACATTGGCCTTTTAATTTTCTTATAGTTCTTTATTCTGTCATTTGCAAATTATCTCTGGAGCACAGTTTGTCCAACCTGTACAAGATAACAAGTACAAGTATGAACATAAACAAGAACAAAGGGAGTAAATACAGATAAATGGGCACCGTAAGACAGGGATGGTAGGCACGCTGGTGCACTTATGTACGCCCCCTTTAAGGACCTCCTAGGAATGGAGTGAGGTCCTTGGTAGTCAGTTTGAGGTTGAAGCTGTGAAGGGTGGAGGCTATGACAATGGAATGGGTAGGGCGTTCCAGACGTTGACCACTTTGATGCTGAAATCATATTTTTTGCAAATTTGGAATTTGGAGTGGTTTACCTTGAGTTTGTATTGATTATTTGCCCATGTATTGTTGTGGTTGAAGCTGAAGAAGTCAAGACATTGTAGCAGACAATTTTGTATGCTATGCTTAGATCGGACCACAGGCGGCGCAGTTCCAGATTGTCCGAGTCCAAACTTTGAAGCCTGGGGGCATAGGAAATTCTATTGTGAGTGGTTTCTGATAGTTTGGAAAATGTTGAATTCATATTCTACAGCATTTTGTTTGAATGCTATTTGTTTGGAGCCACACATTCACCCTCCCTATAAAAAAAAAATATCCAGTTACGAAAATTGGCCAAGATTTTTAAAGACACGTGTCTAAATAAAGACATGTCAACCCTCATGACTTTATTTTCATTTCCCATTGAAGAACACCTGAATCTGCATTGAAAATAAAGTGCTTTACTAGTATAATCTAACTTAAAAGTTCTAACCTTTTAGCATCTTACTTGCTCTCTATCTACTTTGATGTCCGTTTTGGTATCAAACAAGAAGTAATCTTCCCTCTTGTGTTTAGGTCAACAGATTTGATTCTGTTTTTCTGCTCTTTGGGACAAGCGGCTTGAGGGTTGAGTATTTTGTACTGTTTCATTTTGTTTTTGTTTTTCATTTTAATTGTGACTATTTTATGTCAGACAGCAGAGGGCAGCATCTAGCTGACCAGACTGATGAGAGAGAGAGAGAGAGAGAGAGAGAGAGAGAGAGAGAGAGAGAGAGAGAGGAGCAGGGAAACAAACAAAGAAGATAAAAGAAAGAAAGAAAGA
>BLBF01000058.1:13599329-13642074 GCA_015471245.1 Laticauda colubrina
CAGAATCTCATCTGCCATCATCAGGCTTCTGTATTGAGTTTGTATGTATGTATTGTATGTTTGTATATCATACAAACTCAATACAGAAGCCTGATGATGGCAGATGAGATTCTGCTGAAACATTGCTACAACTTTAAAAGCACTACAATGAGGTGGGATAATACCCGAAGGAAGCTGAACAGCACACACACACACACACACACACACACACACACACACACACACATATATATACACACATATATACATTTATTCATCCTTATTTACATCTTCCAACACTTTTAGTGTTATTTAAGTCTCACAGATGTCCTCTTAACAATTCTTTTCACTCTTGAGTCCTTCCTTTCTGTCCCCACCAACAGTAAGATCCATTCCAAATTACATAATATTCCGATTCATCTTTTTCATCTCTCGTGTTAACCTATCTATTTCAGCACAAGTCAGAATTTTATTTGTCACTTCATCTTCACCAGGAATTTCTTTCCCTTTCCACTTCTGGGCAAATAACCATTCTTGCTGCAGTGATGACATGTATTATCAAATATAGCTCTTCCTTATTGTATTTCTTTGGTATAATTCCCAATTAAAAACATTCTGGTCTATGGTCTATTTTAAATCCCATCATTTCTTCCAACCATTTCCCAGTCTGTGCCAAAACTCTTGTGCTCTTTTACATTGCCACCATGCATGGTCATATGTGCCTGCCAAATGACTCATATTAATGACAGTTGCAGGGTTCCGGTCCTGTGATCCCTTTTTGTGATCTTCTGACAAGGCTCAGTTAAGGACCTAAGTCAAGGACCTTCTTTAGGCAAATTGTGTGTGTGCATGCAAGAAACATCTTCACTACTAGGTTCATGAGAAAAATTGGATGCCAGAATAATATATAACTGCCTAAAATGAAATTATTCAGCCTTATCAAAAGGGATGTTTGTTTAGGATGATGCTATCTGATTTGGAGAAAGCAAATATCATCACGAATCTGAATTGAACTTTCAATGCCTCTTTTGTGCATGTGCTCATTGCAGACATGGTACAAGAAGAAGGCAACTTGGTACCTTGATTTCTTTTAGGATGAAAATCAATATTTTGTATATATATATATATATATATATATATATATTGAGAAGCCTTGTTTCTAGATTGCTAGGTCACTGGATATTAGGATATAGTTTTAGGAAATACTCTCATCTTTGAATGTGAATAAGAATTCAAACTTCCTGAAATCGTAGCTGGTACTAAACATAGATCCACAACAAAATAGCAGTTACAAGTTTGGGAAGGTTTGCTGATGCATTGTAAAGGTCAACTGGCTTCTTGGCAGTTACAGTTGGAGATTAATTAAAATATATTCCCTCATATAACTTGTAGTTAAATGGTGATTAGGTGTGGTGATGACCATGCTGCTGATCCAGTTCTACAGAGGAATTATTGAGCCTGTCATCTGTACCTCTATAACTGTCTGGTTGGTGCTGCAACCCAACAGGACAGAAACAGACTTCAGAGGATAATTAGGACTGCAGAAAAAACAATTGCTACCAACCTGCCTTCCATGGAGGACCTGTATACTGCATGAGTCAAAAAGAGGGCTGTGAAAATCCATACAGACTCCTCACATCCTGGACATAAACTGTTTCAACTCCTTCCTCCAAAATGACACTATAGAGCCCTGCACACCCAGAACAACTAGACACAGGGCGTTTTTTCCCCAATGCCATCACTCTGCTAAACAAATATTTTCCCCAACACTGTTCAACTATTTACAAAGTCTGCACTATTATCACTGTTAATCTTCTCATCACTCCTTTTCATCCATCCCCTCCCAGTTGTGACTGTGTGACTGTAACTTTGTTGCTTGTATCCTTACGATTTATATTGACAGTTTCCTAGTATGATTCAATTGCTTATTGTATCCTATGACTATTATTAAGTATTGTATCATATCATTGTTGACTAATGTATCTTTTCCTTTATGTACACTGAGAGCATTTGCACCAAGACAAATTCCTTGTGTGTCCAATCATGCTTGCCCAAAAAAGAATTCTATTTTATTCTATTCTAACATTTTAAGCCCATGTCACACTGCCCAACGGATGCAAAAAGGACACAACGGACGAGCAAAATGTTCCATCCGTTGTTATCCGCTCTCAAAAGGGGCAAAAATTTGCATAACCGGAGCAGATAACACGGACGCGGGGAGGACGCAGGGCGGATGGAAAGCGGATGCGGAATGGAAGCCCAGCGGATGGAAGTGGATGGGAGCGGATGTCACGTCCGCAGGGCTCCCGGGGGGCCTCAGCAAAGTGGATGCAGAACGGATACAGTGGATGCACAGCGGATGCACAGCGGATGCAGAGCGGAAGCCTAACGGATGCCTGGCATTAATTGCACATGCAGGGGGGATGCATTGCGTCAGTCCCGCGGATATAATGGAAGCAACTCGGAAGCAGAGGAAAGACCTGCTGCCGGACAGATTGGCTGCCTTGCCTGCCCTGCCTGCATGTCTGCCTGCAAGCCTTGCTGCCAGCCTCCCTGCCAGCCTTGCTGCCAGCCTTGGTGCCAGCCTACCTGCAAGCCTTGCTGCCAGCCGGTCTGCCTGCCAGCCTTGCTGCCTGCCTTCCTGCCAGCCTTGGTTCATGTCTGCCTGCCAGCCTTGGTGCCTGCCTGCCTGCCAGCCTTCCTGCCAGCCTTGGTGCCTGCCTCCCTGCCAGTCTTGCTGTCTGCCTGCCTGCCAAACTTGGTGCCTGCCTGCCTGCCAGCCTTTCTGCCAGCCTTGGTGCCAGCCTCCCTGCCAGCCTTGCTGCCAGCCTTGGTTCCTGCCAGCCTCCCTGCCAGCCAGCAACCCCACAACCATGCGGAAGCACAGCAAGCCTCAGCCATCTGCTGCCAGCCCTTGCAAGAGGGACAGGGCTACCATCCCTCCCCCTGGCCCTCACTCTGGTTCTGCTGGGGCTTCTGCAGCATGGGCTCACTCTTCTGGGGCTTCTGCTGCTTCTGCTTCTGGAGGAGCTGATGACAAGCACTCCAGCACCAGCCACCTCCACAGCACCTGGACCCTTCACCCCTGGGACTGAGCGACCAAGAGGAGTGCCAGAGACTCATTTTTGTCTTATAGCTTGTTGTTAATAAAGTCTATTTATGATTCACACACTTGTTTCATTTCTTTTTTTTAATAAAGTCTTGGTGGAAACTTTTAGAAATGGTTTAAGCCTTTGCTTGCTTGTGGGATGGGTTAAGATAGCTTTGGGGTAGATAAACCTCCAGTGCAAGCATAGTGGGACTGTATGGTCCACCCTCCCAGGTGCCACACCTACGGCCCTTTATTATCAATAATAATGTAATAATTATCCACACATGTCAACATAAACACAACTCTTTATTAAACGCCCTGTTCATTGTAGGCCAACCAAACATACATGGCCCAATCTCATCCGTGTGATGAGACAGGCTGAAGGAAGCATCCATTAAGCATCTACCATCCTGTCTTGCCACTCCACTGCTCCAGCTGGGGAGTTGTACCAGTGTCTCAGGAGGTTGCGCTGCTTCTTCCCTTCCCATGAGGCTCTGTTGGGGCCTTGCACATCCTGAGTGTCGATTAGGTTTCGCCCTTGCCTCCATTCCCCAGGCTCCATGTCCCCATTGCCTTGCTGGAGGTCCACGAGCCTGTTCTGCAAGACTGGGTAGCGGATGCGCATGAGATTGTGCAGGATGCAGCAAGCTTCCGTGATCCTCCTCATGGTCTCTGGGCGATGCTGCATGGTGGTGAGAAGTACCTGGAACCTGTTGGCCAGGATGCCAAAGGCGTTCTCCACCACCCGCCTTGCCCTGGACAGCCTGTAGTTGAAGATCCTCTCTTCACGGGTGAGGAGTCTGGAAGTGTAGGGCTTCATGAGGTAGGTTCTGAGGGAGAAGGCGTCATTCCCCACGATGAAGTAGGGCACATCTTGCATGTCGTTGGGCAGGGGTTCTGGATCTGGGAAGCCCATGATGAGGTTGCGTTCCAGCCCCTCCTTGAGGTGACTGGCGTTGTATACCTGGGCATCTGAAGATGAGCCGTAGCCTGAAGCATCGATGTACATGAACTTGTAGTCAGCATCGACCATGGCGAAGAGGATGATGCTGAAGAAGCCCTTGTAGTTGAAATAAGTGGACCCCAACTTGGCTGGAGCTTTGCAGGCCACGTGCTTCCCATCTATGGCTCCAACGGTGTGTGGTAAGTTCCACTTCTGATACCACTGCTCTGCAACTTTCTTCCATCCTTCTTCAGTGGAGGGGCACTGGAGGAGCTCCTCCAGGTATTCTTCAATGATGGCCTGCACCACTTCTCTGACCACAATACTGATGGTGTTGTGTGGCACCCTCCAGCCATACTGCATGCTTTTGTAGGTGGTCCCTGAGGCCAGGTGGCGCAGAGTCAGTGCCACCTTGAGCCTAGGTTCCAGACTGGGCTGGAAGTTGGTGTTTGCCTTGGTCAACCTGGGTGTCAGGCGCTGCACAACTTCGTCAAACATGGCTGGAGGCATCCTCATGAAGTTCTGGAATGCACAAGTGTCTTTGTTCCTGAGCCCCACCATCAGCTTGTTGTACAGTCCGTACTCTGCTCTTCTCCCGATCCATCTTCGGACCCAGACGCTTCTTGGCCGCCTCTTTTTCTTCCCGTAGTTGAATTCACAGAGCCTGTAGATGGCTTCGCACTGTTGCAGAAGGATGGTGGCTGCCAAAAAGACTGTGTTACGATCCACGGTGGACATGACTGGATGCTGTGGAAGAGGAAGAGTCAGATGAAGGCTGCAGAGGTCTGCACAGCTAGGCTGCTGGTCTGAAAGTGAGATGCAGACGAGTTGCTCCCCCTTTTTATAGGCAGTATAGGTTTTCCGCTAGGCATCCTCTAGGCATCCTCTAGGCATCCTTAATATCCGAGATAGGTCCCCTGTGTGAATGTTTTTTCCGCTTTAAACACTTTGTTTCCGTGCTGCATCCGTTCTGCATCCGTTCTGCATCCGTTCTGCGTCCGTTCCGCTTCCTCCCTGCGTCCGGGCAGATGGAGTTGCGCGGATGCGTAGCGGATGCCTAGCGGATATAGCGGATGTGTAATGGATGCGTAATGGATGCATAGCGGATGCGTAGCGGATGCAGAACGGACGAACTGGATACATTTTCCACACAAAAGTTTTAGGCAGCCCAAAACTTTCGGAGCGGATGAAACGTCCATAAACGGATGCTGGACGGATAGAGAGGAAGCCAAACGGAGGCAGTGAGTACATCGCGTTTTCGAACGGATGGCAAGGTTTTTTGTCCGTTTTACATCCTCTTTGCATCCGTTGGTTCAGTGTGACATGGGCTTTAGATAGTTTAAAAAGAGCTGTATTCATGGGGGAATTATATTATGAAGAGCTTCTAATCATCTCTTCTGCTTTCCTTTTTTTCTTCTTCTTCTTGTCATCCTGAGAATTTCTAGATTTGATAACTGAATCACAGGTAGCAGACCTTGGAGATTAGTTCTCTCCCCCTCCCCAAAGCTTTATTATATTTCAGAAAAATGTCAGAGACAAAAAAAGCAAAGCAAAAAGAATTTTTTAAAAAGAGGGAAGGATGGAGAAAAAGAAAAATTGGGGAGAGGGCAAACAAAAAGGGGGGAAAGCTATAGAAAAATGTAACTTCCAACTTTCTTTTGTACAGGTAAAAACCTAAAAACCAACAGTCTTTGAACTAGAAGAACTATAACAAATAGTGTCCAAGAAAGGTGTCCAAATAGACAAAAAATGTAGACGTTGCATGCCAAAATAACTAGACACAAATAGAATGACAGAGTTGGAAGGGACCTTGGAGGTCTTCTAGTCCAACCACCTGCTCAGGCAGGAAACCTTTTACCATTTCAGACAAATGGCTGTCCAATCTCTTCTTAAAAACTTCCAGTGTTGGAGCATTCAGAATTTCTGGAGGCAAGTTGTTCTACTGGTTAATTGTTCTAGGTGTCTGGAAATCTCTCCTTAGTTCTGGGTTGCTTTTCTCCTTGATTAGTTTCCACCGATTGCTTGTTGTCCTGCCCTCAGGTGCTTTGGAGAGGAACTTGACTCTCTCTTCTTTGTGGCAACCCCTGAGATATTGTAGCACTGCTATCACGTCTCCCCTAGTTCTTCTTTTCATTAGACTAGACATACCCAGTTCCTGCAACCATTCTTCATATGTTTTAGCCTCCAGTCCCCTAATCATCTTTGTTGCTCTTCTCTGCACTCTTTTTCCCCCATGCCATCACTCTATTAAATACATAATTCCCTCAGCATTGTCTTATGCCTAAGGACATCTAACCATGTAGTAGGACTGTATTACTATTATCCTTCTCATCTTTCCTATTAACTACTCTTATTGATATCTTATTATCTTACGATATCACTTTGTTGATTGTATCTTATGCTTTATGATTTATCACTTTGTTGCTTTTATATATACTGAGGGCTTATGCACCACAGACAAATTCCGTGTCTATCCAATCACACTTGGCCAATAAAGAATATTTTATTCTATATTCTATTCCAAAAGCTAGACAAAGTCTTCTCTTTCATCAAAGCTGTCCATTTGTCCATCTCTGCCAACTCTGTTGATTCACCATCCGTTCTTTCATTGTGATTACATGTGAGCTCTTCCATCTGAGCATAGAGAAAAGTCTTGCTGCTGTTCTAAAAAAAAACAAAAGTTCTGAATCTGTTTGTCTATTAAACCTAAAAAAAAAAGGCCTCTGGTTCCAATTGTAAGTTCAGTAGGAGAAGATCAGCTCTTGGAGTTCAATGGTGAAGAATGCCTACTGGCTTCCATTTATGCTTGCAAACTCCTGAAGGCAACTGAGCGGCCATTATGTGACCCAGCATGAAACGTTGAGTTGGGGCAGTGGCTGTCAGTGCATTGTTCAGATACATATGCCTCACAGACCCTGCCATGATGATGCTTGGCTGATGGTTCATAAAGTGCCTGCTTATTTAGCAGATAAAATAAGGTAAGGACTTACAGTCCAATGTGCATAATGGGGCATCTGATCCAGGATGACTTCTTTTCAAGATCTAGTGGCAATGGGATTGCAAATGATTAATGTGCAAATACTGCCCAAGATCCCATCCCATCTGAGGTCTAACTTCATATCCTAAAATGTGGTTTGGGGTTCCTTGCTGTGGTCATGTAGAATAAAGGATATGGGAGCTGAAATCCCAACCACTTGGGAATACTAAATTGCTTTTTTTTTTTTTCTGTAGACAATATAAAGGTTGGACAGTGTTGAGCTTCAGGTTTAGTGACCATGATCTTTCTAGACAACAGATTTTCGGATGTTACAACCAGCAAGTGTGGTTGGCATTCTCAGAAGCATGTTGGTCTATTTATTTATAAATGGAGTCTCGTAAGCAACATTTGACACATGGAAGATCAATGTTTCTTTTTGAGTAATCATAGATGAAATATGGACAGGTATTTTGCCCTGCTGGTGATTTACTTTCTCTTTCCAAAGTCAATCTATTGTAATAGGATATAATAACAGATTCTTGAATGCCTGCTAGAGTTTCTGTCTTATATCAAAGAGAATCAAGACTGGGTTATTTTGAGTTTCTTTCTCACCTCACTTCATTGCCAGGCCTAAGTTCATGTTTACAAAGCAATTCATGCATTTCTTCTTCCATCTCATCTCCATATTCTCCTATCCCAACATATATAAATGAAATGCTTTAAGTTCCGAGTTTTTCTTGACCAGAAGGAAACAAGAAATGATGATTGCCCTCTTTGGTGTAAGCTGACATAGAAAACTATGATTTGAAAACAGCTTTGGATCCCTACTTCTTTATAAGTGTTCATTTTCCCAGAACTGATAAATAGTGAAGAAGTGCAAGGTGTACATATCTTTGAGCAGCACTACAAAAGAGAGAAAGTGATTACATTTTCAATCAAAAGGATGTATATTATGGATCATACTTATAATGATATGATATATGATATATATGATATGTCATATATAATATAATATCATACCAGAATGCTAGTTCAATATTCTACCAGAATACTAGTTCAATATCCTTGCCGTTAATAATATTCTATAATTCACATAACCATGAAGGTTGCTCGGTGTTCAAATAGCCTTGTAAATGGAGTAAGAATAAAAAAGTAACTTTCTCACACACTTTTCTCCAATTTATAAAATCTTCTGGCCATCTGGACTAATGTTTCGCAATCTTGGCATCTTCCATTCTCCATACTGGTTGGGGAATACATACATACTGGGAATTAAAAGTCCACACATCTTAAAGTTGTCGAAGTTGAGAAACCCAGGTCTAAACCATATTCCGACCATAGGTATCCAGGCTGATGACTGATATCCAAGCTTACATTAATCCTTCTGAATATTGCAGTTATACAGGCAGCTGTATTATTATGGTTTACAAACATAAATAATGTTTTTTGCACTGTAGAATGGCTTGTTCCCAAATAAGTGAGTTTCTCTTTCAGGCTCATTCATCCAGTTGCAGGTGGAAAAAAATTAATAAATTTGGCAGTTTGTTAAGATGTTCTTCAGAATTAATGTAGAGTACTTTTTAATCTATGGTGAAATCCAGTTTAGTTGTGGGAATGAATGTTAGAGTAAACATTGTGCTTTAAAGAGAAATAATGAAACATTGATACTATGGATGTTTACAGTTGTCTACATCAAGTAAAGTTTGAAACTATTTGGCTGGAGATATTTTTGTTTTTTTTAGATTTCATATAATTACTGTGTGTCTGAAAAGCAGATGTTTGCATCTGCACATAAATTTAGAGTAATGGTATTACAGAGAATATGTTCTTCATTAATGTTGCAAAAAACATTTTTATTTCATGTTACTATTGGTCTGATCTCTCGTTCATTTTATGCTGACAACAATTTAGTTCCAGTTTGTTTTATATTGCTGCATTTGTGTTTTTTGGAACTGTTTGATGATATCACAGTGTATAATTGGGGATGATTTGTCATGGCAGGAAAAGAATCCTTCATATATTAGAATGGTTCATTAAAAAAACAGTCATGAAACATAAGAATGTGGTTAAATTGCTACTGTTTGCAAGGCTGATTGAGTTGAAGCAGGAGAAAAGGATTTGCTTTTGGTGAAAGGTAATTTGCCCTAGTAGAAGGAAGAGACATTTTGTATCCATGACTTTATTACAGAACCAATTTCATTTGTTCTTTCCTAATTGAACAGTGTTCAGAAATCAGGGTTTTGTTGAAAAGAACAATCACATGATGGACTTTGTTTACAAGCACTGTTAAAAAAAAAAGCAACCTCATTTTTAAAACATTGAAAGCATTGCAGAGCCAACCAATGTTATGTACTTTACTGTTTTACTACTAAAGTAGTAGCCTACTTTACAAGGCTGCCCAGCTCTACAATGATTGTAGATGGTGTGCTGTGAAAACAAGTATACCAGACAGTTAAACTCTCCGATGTGAAAAGAGAAGCAGCGATTAAAGACAATCAAATACACAGGACCCATCACCTACTCTCACCTAAGGCTTTAAGAAAGGGCCAATTGTTTTCCAAGCTCTCTTGAATGCAGTCCGGGTGGAGGCCAAACCTATCTCAGGAGGTTAGGCTGATCTATGACCTTAATAAAGATTTGATCAACTGATATATCTGGAGGGATATTTTGGTGTTCCACAGGTGGTACACTAGGTCTGTCTAGTGATATTGCTTAATTGATGGGACCTTAATGGATGGGACTTCCAATGCCATTACAGAAGGTCTTTTAGACCAGGGCTCTCCAACCTTGGCAACTTTAAGACTTGTGGCTGAGGAACTCTGAATTGAAGTTTACAAGCCTTAAAGTTGTCAAAGTTGGAGACCCCTGTTTTAGATAATCAGACTCTGTGCCAAGAAGGACTTTATAAGCAGCGTCTTGATTGAGCCTGGAAGCCAATCAAAAGCCAGAGCATCTTAAAGAGCGAAGATGTTGTGTGGGCTTGATGAGACATGTCAGTGGAGATTCTGAGACATCCAGGTCATGGTTGTTGCACAGGTGCTTTTTCAAAAGGCAACTGGACTTTCTTTGTTTTTGCCTCAAGACATTTCACTTCCCATCCAAGAATCTTCTTCAGATCTTCTCATGTCCTCTTCATCCAAAAAACATCTTCAGTTCTCTTCATGAACTGAAAAAAAAAAACAAACGCATATTGGAAGTGAAAGTCTGCAAGCGAAAACAAAGAAAGTCCAGTTGCTTTTTGAAAAAGCACCTTTGGGGCTTGATGAGGTACACCCATAATTGTCCATGTGGCTGCATTCTGGATTTCACTCTAGAGTTTCCAAGTGCTTCTCAAGGACAACTTCATGTAGCTCATTGCTTTGTTATTTGTGCTTCTGTCTAAAGGGTTCTGAACATACAGAGGTTCTGTCAATATTCATTCAATCCAAGGGCCTTATTGTTAAAAGAATCTGGTCCATCATGGCACACAAGCAGAGCTGAATATCAAATTAGAGGCTTTGGGAAGACACGTCATATTTGGTGCTGTTCTTTGGAATATTGAAGCTGAGTAATGCATGTGCAGAATTCATGAAATGTTCCTCTCATCCATTGGCCCATCTTCCATGATAAGCTCACTTCATCCTTGCATTTTCATTTTACCCCCATCTAGGCTGGGATAGAGACATGTGCTTGCCACATTTGGATCTTGGCCACTGTTTCAGCAGATGTAAGGAGCAATGCGTCATGGAAGGGTTGTGGTGAAGGCAGCAAAGATCTCAGTAGAGGAGAAGGGATTTCGTGCAATGCTTAACAAACAACACTGTGCTATGCCTATTTATTTCTGATCAGAATTCAGGTGTTGGTTTCTTAGTGGACTGAGAGAAGAGTACTTTTCATATTCCTTTCTTGCACACCTGCTCATTCTTTAGGATCTGCTCCAGAGATTCTTTTTGTCTTAAGAAACACAAAATATTGGCAAGAAGCTATGTTGTGTTTCCTGAAAGGATAACGGTGGCCTCTTCTTTTTTTAATTTTTCAAGAGAGCCACAAAATCTTCTGCTTGGCTTTTGCTGTTTTCTCTCTTGTGCCCTTCTTTTTGCACTTTGCAACATTTGAAAGCTTGCAAACTGCCCCTTTGTTCCCAAATGTGTCTTTCTGAGCATCAGAAAATTGAGCTAGAATAATTTCACAACCAGATAAAATGAACTGACAAAGAGCCAGATGGACTCAGAGAAACTAAAATAACATCAAGGTCTAACATTTTAAGGGGAGAGAAGGCAGCATACACCCAGAATCTCTTTGGTTTCTGATGCCACCATCTCTGCACCATCTACCAGAGGGCTATTTAAGGCTTATCAAACCATATATCTGCCAGGGACTTCCACCCACTGGTACTCAGATGAATGCACCAAAAACTACCAATGGTTTATTTTAGGTTTGCATCTCTTGTTAGCAACTGTGAGTATCGCAGGAAAGAAAAATACCAAACAGTTCAAAACAATTATTATCCACAACAGAACAGAATAACAGTGTTGGAAGGGACCTTGGAAGTCCTAGTCAAACCCTGCAGGAGACCCTATACCATTTCAGACAAATGATCATCTTTCTCTTCTTAAAAGCCTCTACTGTTGGAGCATCTACAACTTCTGGAGGCCAGATGTTCCACTGGTTAATTGTTCTCACTGTCAGGAAATTTCTCCTTAGTTTCAGGTTGCTTCTCTCCTTGACTAGTTTCCCTCTGATGTTATTTGTCCTGCCTTCTGGTGCTTTGGAGAATAGTTGACCCCCTCTTCTTTGTTGCAGCCCCTCAAATATTGGAACATTTTTATCATGTCACCTGTAGTCCTTTTTTCCATTAAATTGAAGGATTGTGAGTTCTAGTCCTGCTTTAACCATGAAAGCTGCCTTTGGTGACTCCTGAATCATCAGGAGACAGTGAGTTCTAGTCTTGCTTTAGCCATGAAAGCCAGCCGGGTGATTTGAGGTCAGTCACCAGGTGACAGTGAGTTCTAGTCCCATCTTAGCCACAACAGTCAGTTGGGGGCAATTTTGTCTCTCTCAGCCCAACTCACCTTGCAGAATCACGGAGAAAATAAGAGGAAGAATATGTGTAGGATATGTTCTTTGCCTTGAGTTATTTGTAAAAATAATAAAGGCAGGACAAAAAGAAATAAAAAAAATGTCCAGTTTCATTTTGTGAACTACATTAAGAACTTTGTGATAGATGGTTGATGATTCCTGTTGCTTTAATAACCCAGAAAGATATTTCTTAGCATGTGGTAATGGGTGTGTGTAGATATGTGCAATGTAGGATGGGAGAGTAGATGAACATGAGTTGTTGCTGAATTATACGATAATTCATCTCACAAAATGAATAATTATCCCCACTTCCTTTATCGGGTTTTTCCAGTTTTTAATGAAGATAATCAACATGTTAGGACAAGAACATATCATTGTTTCTAATGTTCAACTTTGAACAATTTTTGCAACTTCATAGTGAGGGAAAAAAGACTGAAAAAGCTTATTTAACTTAGTGTGACTTTTTATAAAATGGGGCCAATTATTTAAAATTAGGTTGAAGGAAATCTCATGAGCCATCTGTCTAAATTGTAGCAGCTGATGCCTTTTCACTTGACTTTTTAAAAGAATTTAGTAAAATTCTCACCTAATTAGCCTCCCTACACTTTGACACAGTAGATTAATTTGGCATTTCCATTTTTACTTCATCCTCTTTGAGCAGTTAAATACAATCTAAAGGATGGTTTCATTCTGAAAACCAGGATATTGGCTAATAATCATCTCAAACCCTTCATCAGTTTTTCTGCATTTTCTGAAAAAGCATAAAATCCAGTGAGTGCTAATACAAATTAAAAAGACACATTTTTCTCTCTTGAATATAGAATCTTTACATTATCATGAAACACGATAAAAGTTTTCTGGTTATTCTCATCTTAGAACAGAAATTTGGGAAGTTATGGTTTGTCCTTCTGTTCCTCTATAAACATCTGAGGATGTTAAGCAAAATATTCCATGTATACTTTGAAAGCATGTACTGCTTACGTTAGTGTATCTGCTGTGTGGCCTATTGTTATATTCTGTTGCTATGAACTTATGGACTTTAGCAAGTGGCTAGGGGAGCATGTTCCATTGAAAATTGCAGTTGCTTTTAATATTCCTGAAAAAAGAAGAAGGATGGTGCAATCCTATAGACTGAAAGGAAGCTCCTACTAGCAATGATTTCCCCCCCCCCTCAAAAAAATCACCTTAGGCAAAAGATCGTCATAACTTTTTCCATTTCTCTGTCCATTGCATTTCTCCCAATCTTTGAATTTGGTGAACAAATGTGAGATAGCACTAAAATCTTCATCTCATTAGAAAAGTTGATGGAGTGAGCATAGATGGCCAAATTGACAACTTTGATCAAAGAAAAAGCAACAATACACAAACATTTTTGTTTCTCCTTGGAAACCGCTTCAGGACTTCATGCTTGAGGTGGGGACAATATATATGAAACTTTGACTATGGGCTTTGCCGATTAGACAGATTTGCTGTTCTAGAAATGGCTAGTTTATGCTATTATATAAAAGTAAAAAGTTGAGGTTTGATGTTACCATCTTATTCTACTGCACCAAGGGAATCGAAGTCAATGCCTTTCCTTTCTTTTCTACACTTCTCCCTCCCTTATTTTTCTTACTATTTGCTTTTGCATTTTTGTATTTTATATTATAAACTAATAAAAACTGAGAAAATATAAATGTTGTGGCCCACCAGTAGCCAGCAGACCTGGGAGCAGAGTCAGACAGTGAGGAGGTTGGGGAGGAACATGGGCCAGTCCTGGAGTCTGGGGAAGGCTCTGATGAGGGCTCTGTGTCGGAGGCAGAGATGGGGCCAGGGCCATGCGACAGTTATCAGCTGCCTTCATAGTCAGACATCACTGAGGCAGAAGAACAGCGAGAACCTGTTCCCAGTGTGTGAATGCACAGAGCTGCCAGGAGAAGGGAACAATTAAAGTAACAAGGGGTGACTCAGGAGTAAAGGCACAAGTGAACAATGAATGGCCCCTCCCATAGGGAATAAAGTGGAGTGGAAGGAGAGTGGTGTTTGCAGGAGACAGTTAGTTCGTTTAATTAGTGTGCAGACTTGTTCGTGACTCTCAGAGACTCCTTGCCCAGTATTTTCTGGTGCAGCATTGCGTTTGGAAGCTACCGGACTGGCAAACCTCCATGCCTGATAAGGTCTGTGGTTGCAATTCACCCTTGAAAGACTATTTGCCGGGACTTTGCTGGATGTAAATGATAGGAATTCACATTAGCCTAATAAAAAGGGGTTTTGTCATGATTTTGTGAAGCCTAGGTGAGAATAGCAAAGCCTTCATCTCACTAAGATTATCAGGCAGATAAAGTCCACCCCCACTTGATAAAATTGTAGTGGGGAGAGTGGGGTGTCACCAAATACTCATTTCTCTAACAAGAAAGACCTGTTTATTTTATTTTTTTAAAAAATAACAAAGCCAAAGTCAAAACCAAACTAAAATACAGCTAGGGTAGATTCTTGACCAGTTCTTCCCTCAGTAGCACAAGACACAGGTAATCCTTGATTTACAACCATAATTGAGCCTGGAATTGCAGTCATAAGTGATGGCGCATATAAAGTGGGACACCCTGTGGCTGTGACTGATTTGACAACCTTGTTTGCAGCCGTCATTACACAAATGTGACAGTTGTTAAGCAAGCAGTCATTAAAGAAGTCAATTTTCTCCAATGGGTGTTTTTTGACAGAAATGGAAGAAAATAGGCAGAAAACACACAACCCATTAAAAATTGTAGTCACATGACTTCAGGATGCTGCAAGCAGTCATAAATGTGTGTAACCACGTTTTTGAGGGGTATGTGTGTGTATGTGGCCGTCAGAACAATAAAAGAGATCATAAGAAGCTCTGGGGAAGTCTCTTATAACTTTGAATGGTTACTAAGCAAGGGCTACCTTTAATAGCAGTTGGCTGATCACAGTGCTTTACAGCCCTCTCTAAGGGGCTTACAGAGTCAGCATATTACCCCCAAACAATGCAGGTCCTCATTTTACCGACTTCAAAAGGATGGAAGGCTGAGTCAACCTTGAACCGGTCAGAATTGAACTGCTGGCAATGGGCAGAATTAGCCTGTAATAGTGCAATCTAACCACAGGGAAGGAGGGAGGGAGGGAGGGAAGGAAGGAAGGAAGGAAAGTAGCTGTAGTACTTACATTTATATACCACTTCATAGGGCTTTACAACCCTCTCTAAGGGGTTCACAGACTCAGCCTCTTGCCTCCAACAATCTGGGGCCTCACTTTACCGACCTCGGAAGGATGGAAGGCTGAGTCAACTTTGAACCCGTCAGGATCGAGCTGCTGACAGTCGGCAGAATTAGCCTGCAATGCTGCATTCTAACCACTGTGCCATCACGGCTCTTGTCCCTCTTGTACTACACCTGTAACCACTTCACAGTATACTGGATAATTTAATTTGAATTAGCCAAGATTTGTACCTAAAACAAACTCCCATTTTGGGAGTTGTGCAACAGCCTTCTCAATTTATTTTCGATGAAACTTTGAACGAAAAAAGAAATTGATTGCTTATGTGTTTGAACTCATGAGTGACTTTTTTATTTTGCAGCTGAATGGCATTAAAATGGTGGATGAACCTATGGAGGAAGGAGAACCGTATTCCTGTAATGTAAGTACATTTGGAATATTCCTCATGATAGGAACTACCGTTGAAGTCTTTCAAAAATAATTTTATATTATATGGTAAGCCTGTTGGGTGTAGTCATCAAGGCATTAGACTAAAAACCAGGAAACTGTGAGTTCTAATCCTCTGGGTCAGTGGTTGCCAACCAGTGGGTTGGGGACCACTGGTGGTCCGCGAGAAAATTTTGGTGGCCCACAGAGAAATGTCACCCCCAAAGCACCCTCCATAGCAATTAATCCAGGCTGCACAGGAACACAAGGCTAACATCGGAACAAGGGGAGTGGGGGAAAGGGGGTAGGGTGCCCCACATGCCTGGCCTGGCCTGGCCATCGGGCTGCTTCTTTCCACTTCTTTCTTTTGTCCGCTTTTGGCTGCATGCCAGGAATGCAGCAAAAGTCTTTCTCTCCCCCAAACTCTGCCAGAAATGAGTCTTTGGGACCCTGCAAGGCATCCTGCTCCAAGAGGCTTGCACCGGCAAAGACTCATTTCTGGCGGAATTTGGGGGAGAGAAAGAAAGACTTCTGCAGCTTCTGCTGCTTTCCTTGCATGAAGCCAAAAGTCTCCCTCTTTCTCCCCAACCCCTGAGAACAGAGCTGGAGACGGTATCCTGCGATCCCAAATAAAGAATGATCGATCGGTAGGAAAAACGGGGTGGGGAATTTTCCTGCAGATTTTTTTCCTGCAGCCACCGTCAAGTCAAAATTCATATTAATGGTCCACGGGATTTAAAAGTATGAGTTTGGTGGTCCTTGAGGTCCAAAAGGTTGGTGACCCCTGCTCTGGGTGACCTTGGGCCGGTCATGTTTTTTCAGCCCTAGGAAAGAAGCAATGGTAAACCTCTTCTGGAAAAACTTGTCAAGAAACCTGCAGGGATTATTAAGACAGTCTATAAGAATTGGACAAAATTGAATGCAAGAAATCAAAATTATATGGTACCAGTGTAAAGAGGAGATGAATGAAATTTTCCTTGCTTGTTCCATCAGGGAAAATTACTTTGGGGGCCATGCCGATGGAAAGTACATACAAAATTATTTGGTTTGCCTAGCTGTGCTTTTAAAATGTGCAAGTCTGCATTAAAAAATATAAAAATAAATCTAATTCTATAAGAATTGCACCAGAGCTCCCACTTGTTTGAAGCAGGAAAAAGTGGTAGCCAACAAAAAGTTTTAGTCTGAACATGCAACTGGATTTTTTTTTCCAAATTTCAAAGTTTTTGATTCAAAGGGGTAAAGATGCCCTTCAGTCAAACTTCATTCTTTGTGGTTGTATCCATGCAATTTTCTTGACATTCCCAAGAGAAGCGGTTTGCCATTGCCTTTTCCCAAGATTATTTTTCTCTATTTTCCAGTCTAGCTGGTTCCCTTGGAATTCCCATTTAATTCTCACAATCAAGTACTAACCAGGGCTGGTGGCTTCTTAATTTCTGAGATCAATTATGGCTAGCTGCGTGCTGCCCGTCTACTGAGACCAGCGGTGGAAAGCAACACTAAAAAACAAAGTTTTGCAAAAGTGTCTTGTTTGCAGAAATATTTCTCCTTTCTTGCTTGCAGAAAGTTGTGGGGAGGAATTGTGTTTGATACCTTACCAGCTGATTAGCCATGCTTCCAATGCACACAGTGTTCTAAGAAATTTGTACAGTGGTTAGTTAGAGATATAGTTGAGAAAAATAAAATAGTTCTCAGCTCAGAGAATTGAAAAACCTATTACAGCGGAAGGAAGAGTTCTCTTATGTGTCAAATTCATTATCAGAAATACCAAATTGTGTTCTGGTTGGTATTGGTTAGTGTTTTAATTCCATAGTAATTGTTTAACATGGTGTTGCTTGCTCTGGTTTTATTTTGTCTCAGGAGTATGATATCCATCCTTTTCCAATAGCTTGTATTTTTGCTTGCAAGTAGGAAATGAGCTCCTTAAAACTATTTTGACAATGAAATGCTAACTCTTGATGACAATTACTCTATTTTATATTTCCCTGCTGATAGTAGAAGGTACAGATGTGATTACACACACATACACAAACACATGAAATATATATTTGTTTCGAAAGCTGGAAAAAAGAGAAAAGAATCCACAAGAGATGTGGAAATTCTCCATGTATTCTAATGCTTATCCTGGAACAATGTTTCCCACTCATTCCCAACAAATTACATTGTCCTTAACATCAGAAGTAGTATCCTAACCATATATTAGTCGGTCTCATCAGTAAATGCGTTGGCTGCTAATTAAAGGGAAGTTGTTGGCCAAGGAACTTTATTTGTTCTATGTTTTGTGTTATTCCAGAAATTGCTATTCATAGTAATGCTTCCATGTAAATTAGAACTGATAAAACACTTAATCTAGGAGATAACATTTTTTTTCTTATTAGACAAGATTATTTTTAAATATTAGCAGCACAAGGCCTGGGAGCAGGAAAATATAATAACTTTGTAATATGGTAATGTGTATTTCAAATCCGGATGGTTCATTTCCTACAAATTAAAGAATGTGTTGTATATTGGTTGGTAAGGTTCTAGTTGGTTTTGGAAATATGTAAACATTTTGAAATGATAACTGCAGTAATCATTCATCAATATTAAGACTAGTTTTAAGTAAAGTGGAAGCTTACTAATATTTATAACATTAATTAACACTTACTGCTAATTCCTGACATTCAGTGGTTTGGATGAAATCAGATAAATTTGCTGGAGATAGTATAATAGCTTTAAAATACAGTTTGCCGTTATAACTTTCTTGTAATGCAATATTAATAATGCAGTAAAATAATAGAATACAATAAGAAGAAATTAGGATTGCATTACCTTTTTTGGCTGCTGCTGCACACTGCCGGCTCATATTTAGCTGGTTGTCTACAAAGACTCCAAGATCCCTCTCACAGTTCCTGCTATTGAGCCTAGTTTCACCCAGTTTATATACTGTATATAGGTGAAGATAGGTCCCATAGAAAGAAAGAGAAAGGTACACAGGTTTCATCATCAAGCATAGCAACAATGTACATATTCATTTATGATATTAGACCCTTAGTGTTTGACACCAACATAATGTACATGTTGACATTTCACCGTTATTGGGAACATCTACATTGTCACTTTCTTCTTGTTTCTGCAGTCCAATCTCCCGACGACGAGACTGGACTTTAGAAACAAGAAGAAAATGTAAGTTTTTTGGAAGATGTTTAGGCCAGAACTGAACTAAGCTGGAAGCTGATGGAGCATTATGCAGTTGTACAACACATGTTTCTTTTCTTCTGTTCTGCTGCGTGTGTAGCTGCTGCCCACACTTAACAGCTGTTGAATTTCCAAATTCTGTTCAAAATCTTTTTTTTCCCTCCCTTCTCTCTCTATTATGTGGCTACCGCTCAGTATTTAGAATTCACTGAAAGCACTGTAGCATTTCACATCTTTCAGTTGTGTGAGGTCTACGATGACTCAGCTAGCAAGTGTTCCGATTATGGTAATAATCGAGTATAACATCATTTCCACTGACAGTGGCATTCAAAAGTGTTGTTTTCTTAAGTTCTTATTTAATTACTATTGTGTCAGTTTCCACAGAAACCCGTTCTCCTGTCAAATCCAGGTTACTCCAGATCACTTTTAAACATAGAAACAGATGAACTGCTAAGATCAGTTCATGTAAATGATAATTAAAAAACAACAACAGTGAAAAGCATCATCATTAGATATTGGATATTGACACTTCAACTTGGACTGATGGATACCATTTCTTTTTACTTTGTCACTAGGCAACATGGATTCTACCTTTTAATTGCTTCTTTCCTGGAAAGGGATACTTTTTTAGGACACGCAAGTCTAGTACTAACTTGCTTTCTAGTATCACCTGAACAAAATATTGCAGTGTTCCAATATCAAAGGGGCTGCCACAAAGAAGAGAAGGTCAATCTCCAGATGGATCTTGACAGACTAAAACACTGGGCCCTATCTAACAAAATGAAATTCAATGTACAGAAAAGTAAAGTCCTACACTTAGGCAAGAAAAACCAAAAGTACACAAATAGACTGGGTGAAACCAGGCTGAATAGCAGTAACTGTGAGAGGGATCTTGGAGTTTTAGTGGACAACCAGCTAAATATGAGCAAGCAGTGTGCAACAGCAGCCAAAAAAGCTAATGCAATCCTAATTTGCATTAACAGAGGGACACATTCGAAATCAAGGGAGGTACTAATAGCACTCTATAAAGCCTTAGTAAGAGCACACCTAGAGTACTGCATCCAGTTTTGGGCAACACATTATAAAAAAAGATGTTAAGACTCTAGAAAAAGTGCAGAGAAGAGCAACTAAGATTATTTAGGGGACTAGAGAGGCTAAAACATACGATGAACAGTTGCAGGAACTGGGCATGGCTAGTCTGGGGAAGAGAAGGACCAGGGGAGACAGGAGAGCAGTCTTCCAATATTGGAGGGGCTGCCTGTCAGTGAGAACAATTCATCCATGGAACAACTTGCCTCTAGAACTTGTAGGTGTTGCAACACTGAAGGTTTTAAAGAAGACCCCATGCAACCATTTGTCTGAAATGGTATTGGCCTTCCTGTTTGAGCAGGGGGTTGGACTGGAAGACCTCCAAGGTCCCTTCCAACTCTGCTTATTCTGTAAAAGAATAAAAGCCACTGATGTAAATGATTAAAGTGATGGAAAATCTGGGCAAAGAAATTTTGGGCTCAATGTTCTTTTCAAGGAAGTTTTGTGTAAAGATGGGAGAGAATCTGGAGTTCTAGAAGACATTTCTTTTGCAAGATCCTTATTAATTATGCAATTTTATTTATCAGAGAACACAGAATAAGTCAAATTAGGGTGAATTATTCCTTGGTAAAGTAATATTGGGTTGCACCCTGCCTTTCCCCCCTGTAACATGTTATGTTTGGATTATGGAAAAATCAAGAAAATTTAAAGAGTCTCAGCCTTATAAACTGAAATACATATTTATGCTTTTTAATCTTGAAAGCTAAAGGTCAGGGAAATTCTGCAGGTGTATTCAAAAGTCTAGAAAACAGTAAGTCCCTTCTGAGTGCCTTTTCGCTGGATTCTACAATGATAGAGTTACTGTATAAATAGCCAAATCTTTAAAAAAAAAAAAAAAAAAGCTTTACTATACATTTGCTCAGATTGTGAACTATAGTTCTGCTCCCATTATTTATATTTGAGTAGCTTGTTCAAAAGTGGTATGCCATCTTTGCCTCTTTGTTTGTTACAAATCATAAACTTAAACAATATCCTTTACAACTGTAAAGTTGTATCCTTAACAACCTTCTAGAGCAGGGGTCTGCAACTTTAAACATTCAAAGAGCCATTTGGACCCGTTTCCCACAAAAAAGAAAACTCTGGGAGCCAATAATTTAACGACTGGTGTGACTGGGTGGGTGTGGCCAACTCGATATCACTCCCACCCAGTGGGTATGGGTGGGCATGGGCAACTCACTCACTGCCACCCAGTCACCTCCTGCTCTGGAATATGGGGCGAGTCTCCATCCCCTGCCATCACTCTTACATTCTCAGGCCGGGTGAGGAATGACGGGGAAGGTGGGAGGCAGCCAACAGGGAGCTGCAGCAGAGGGCCAAAAGAGCCACATGTTGCTCCAGAGCCACACGTTGCAGACCCCTGTTCTAGGTAAACAAGCAGGCTGCAGATACCTAATGTAGCACTCATTCTTAGCAGTTTTTCTTCCTTCCTTCCTTCTTTCCTTCCTTCCTTCCTTCTTTCCATCCTTCGTTCCTTCCTTTCTCCCTCCCTCTCTTCTTTCTTTCTTTCTTTCTTTCTTTCTTTCTTTCTTTCTTTCTTTCAATAGGATGAAGGAAGTGTCAAAGAGATTCCTATTACCCATCATGTGAAAGAAGGTTGTGAAAAAGCAGATCCAGCACAATTTGAATTGCTTAAAGTCCTTGGTCAAGGATCGTTTGGAAAGGTAACAATGAAAATAAACCATGTTTATTTTAAATTTGCATTAAATGTCCCATGTAGCCCCTGATTTTATTCCTCTACTAGATATAAGCTAAGTGTTTTTAAGTGTTGGGGGAACATACTATAGTAAAATCTGTGAGCATTTCAGTAGCATTAGCTATAGTGCTTAGACTTATAAACCATTTCATAGTGCTTTACAATCCGCTCTAAGCTGTTTAGGTAGTCACCAACAATCTGGGTCCTCATTTTACCGACCTCAGAGGGATGGAAGGCTGAGTCCACCTTGAGCTGGTTGGGACAGAACTGCTGGCAGTGGGCAGAGTTAGCTTACAATACTGTATTCTTAGCACTGGGAAGTGTGATGACCCGGAGTGTGACACAAAAGCAACAAAGTCACAAAAATAGGTAAAGTCCCTTTAATGCCTCCAACTTGGTCCCCAATGTCCAGTTATCATCAGCTGGAGAAAAAAACTCTCCCAAGAACAGTTTTTAAAGGGAAGAAATTCCATCTGAACCCAAAGTACATATAGATTATAAATAAAAACCAACACAAACCACACTGCAGCAATTAGCAAGACAGGGCAGGATAAGAAATTGCAGACTTCAAAAGATAATTAAACACACACAGTTAGGAGGATACCGGAACTCAGATAAGACTTGACAAACCAAAATAATTAACGCTTTGCTTCCAGCAAGTTTGCTGTGCGTAGTTTGCCTTTTTAAACAATTTTCCCAGCTACAGCCAATGAAGGGGATCAGGGCCCTTTCCTCCCCCATAAACCATGCAACTCACATTGCTCCCTTATCTGTTCCTCCCTGCGTGCACTAGGATGAAGAGGGGGTGCGCCTGGGTCTTCCTCTGAATGCCCAGCCAGACTTTGCCCTTCCCCAGCTTCCTCCACAGCCACTGAAACCATACTCCCACTCCCTGTCAGCTATTCCACCTCTCCCTCATAATCAGATTCCAACAGGGGCATGACAGGAAGGATTGGAAGGATAGGAAGGAAGGAAGGAAGGAAAGAAGGAAAGAAGGAAAGAAGGAAAGAAGGAAAGAAGGAAAGAAGGAAGGGCAATAGCACTTAGACTTATATACTGCTTTATAGTGCTTTTACAGTCCTCTCTAAGCGGGTTACAGAGTCAGCCTCTTGGCCCCAACCATCTGGCTCCTCATTTTACCAACCTTGGAAAGGCTGAATCAGCCTTGAGCTGATGCGGATCAAACTGCCGGCAGTGGGCAGAGTTAGGTTTCACTTAACAACTGTGGGAGAAAAGGTTGTAAAATCCGACATGACTCATTTAGCTTAGCTTAGCAATGGAAATTCTGAACCCAGTTGTGGCCCTAAATGAAGCATTACCTACATATGAACAAACTTTTTTTTTGGCATAGTTTGTGTTTGAAAGAAGTAAAAATACAAAACAAAATCCCCCATCTCTGGTAAGTTGGAGAGAACCTATCAGCCATCACAATCTAAAAAAACTATATAAACAGCCTTTAAACATATGTGTGTGCATCGTTGCTGAGACATTAAAATGTGTGAGCCTTTTGAGCTGAATTGCTAGATTTTTTCACAAGGGAAGTTAAAAGATTTCTTTTAGTTTAGTTTACTTTATTGTCATTGCACCTCGGACAACGAAATCAAACACCATCTTCAGTGCACATCATGACCATGAAAATAAACACAAACACACATCCTTCACACTCCACACACTGAACTGAAAACCCCTGACACCACACCAACACTGCACTATACAGTAGAATTCAACAGAGCTACTGCCCTGGGATAGAAGCTGTTTTTCAGCCTATTTGTCCTTGTTTTTATTCTCCTATACTGTGGTAATAATTTAAAAAAAGGCTGCCCAGGATGAGTTGGATCTTTGAGAATGTTTTGAACTTTCTTAAGGCAGCGGGAGCTATAAAGGTCTTCCAAAGAGGGGAGAGGGCAGCCCATGATCTTCTGGGCAATGACATGAACCCTCTGGAGTGGTTTCCTATCTGCCCCTGTGCAATTGGCAAACCATACAGAGGTGCAGTAAGTTAAAATACTCTCTCTGGTGCAGCAGTAGAATGCTACCATTCATCTACACCCATTTAGCTTTATTGATCATAATTGCAAATCGTCCTCTTGTATTTAAATGAGGCATCGCGTTAGGTTTACAGTACAATTCAGCAGAGTCACTTTGAAGACAGACAGGTGTTCAGGAGTGCCCTGGTTAGCATGACAGTAGCATCCACCTCCATTCCCTAAACAAAATCTGTCTTGCAGGATCCAATCTTGGTTGCTGACCGGGACGAGAGGTTTCGTCTTTTGAGCTTTCCGACAGGAGCTGGAGCCCATCATCACACACTCTGCTAAAGAGAAAATCTGTTCGGACCCAGCTCCCCAAACACAACAGACCTTCTGAAGTGAACTCAAAGATTACTTTATTAGGAGTCCCAGCAGCCCCAGCACAAAGTTTCTCTCTCACCATAGGCTAACAAGTCTGTCCAGCAGGGAGTTAAATAGTTGTCTGCCACATCTCCACCCCCTAACTTTTACCTCCTGAGCTAGAGTGGGGCTTCACTAGCAGAGGTTTCCATCTCTGCTCTCCTCTCCTCTGCCTTCTGCACATTTGTGCATTATGCACTGGACCCATCTGTTCCTGCTCTTCCTCATCAGCCACTTCCAGACCTGGGGGCTGTTGACTCTCCATCTGAGGGCTGATGGACAACCCAGGCTTTGCCTCTGTCTTTCTCTCTGACAGCTCCATTCCCTCTTCCCCCTCACAGCTCTGGGGTTGCTTTGATGCTGACCCTAAACTCCCACACCACCTCCTCATCTGATTCGGCTGCCGGATCTCAAGTTCTCTAAGGATGGGTTCCAGCATGAGTCTGAAAGCTTGGAATCCCAGATTGGATCCAGCAATATTATCCTGGATCATGTGTATTCATGAACATGTGTATTTTCCTAGGACTGCACTATAGCTGGGAAGTAGAGATGCAGTTAAA
This sequence comes from Laticauda colubrina, assembly GCA_015471245.1. Lineage (NCBI taxonomy): Eukaryota > Metazoa > Chordata > Lepidosauria > Squamata > Elapidae > Laticauda > Laticauda colubrina. The sequence continues at coordinate 13,623,923 of BLBF01000058.1, forward strand.
AAAAGACATAGTTGCTTTAAAGAGTTGCCAAGAAGTGCAACCAGCTTTTGAAACTTTTGAATCCAAAGTGCTCCAGATGCTTATGTGCTAGGAAAACAACACTTTTAGAAATTTTTTTTCTAAATAGTGTCTAGACCCTGTTAGCTGCTTCTTTGTTTTTAATCATGAACCGAATACCTTATGTTCTTCTCTGTTTGCAATGCTGCAATGCTAGATTTGTATTAGCATTGGCTAAATCACTGGTTAATTCTTCATGAGATTAAAAGTGGCTTTTTAATCTTTTGGAACATCTGCACTTCAACAGTTCAACAGTTGATTTTAATGGCAACGAACCCAGAAAATAATACAGATTGTTTAGCTCTGTGTATGAAGTTCCAGAATTCTTAGCAATTGCCTCCCTAGCTAGGGAATTCTGGGAATTTAATATCTGGAAGGATTCTAGGTTGGAAAAGTCTGATTTAAGGAACAAGGGAATAAAATCTATACTGAACTTTTAGATAATGGAGTTGATGATAGGTTTTGTGTGTGTGTGTGTTTTCAAGGGCCACAATTAGATTTGCAGAGGTTTAGGCTGTGTTGTTCTGGGATTGCTTAGTATTTCTTTGCAGTGGAATATTTTATTTCTGTAGAATTAATTTTGGAGAACTAGGATTTTGTAAAAAAAACAGACACCAGGTGTTGGAAATATTATTCTCCTCTTACATAGCATGCCTTTCATCAGCTCATTTAGAATTAGTGGTTACTAGAAAGAAATTTGTTGGACTACATGAGATATTTGCATATTTTAGTTATGCATCATAATGTATTTAATCTTTCTTGTTTGTTGAGGTTTTCCTTGTGAGAAAAATCATCGGTCCTGATGCTGGTCATCTATATGCCATGAAAGTCCTAAAGAAGGCTTCGTTGAAAGGTCTGCATGATTTAAAATAAAGTTAAAAAATACTTCTGCTGTGCTTGTTTTTATTTATGAAATATAACCATTTATAACTTAATAATCAACTTTATCTTTAGAATGCTGATAAAGTCCATTGAAGATTGTTGTATTTGAACAGAAATTTCCATAGGAATGAACGTGAAATCATGTTCAATATTGTGAACATGACTTACTGTTTATATGGAAGCAAGTGGTTTCATCATGGTAGAATTTTCACTAACCAACTGGTTGTCCCAAAGGTGCTTTTTCAGGAGGCAACTGGGCTTTCTTGTTTTTTGATTGAAGATGTTTTGCTTCTCATCCAAGAAGCTTCTTCAGCTCTGACAGGACTGTGGGGAATGACAGGATTTATATTCCTTGCAGACATCTGGTCATTTGCGTCCTGAGTAGTACTGCTGGTTCCTGTAGTAGGATTTCCAGAGAGAGAAAAATTCAGGAGCCAGGAGCACTACTCAGGTGACTCTGAGGACATAGACAAACCTCCAAGTAGCCTCAGTGACTCTCTAAAAAGGATGGAAATGACCAACTGTCTGCAAGGAATATAAATCCTTCCATTCCTCACCTTCCAGTCAGAGTTTAAGAAGCTTCTTGGATGAGAAGCGAAACACCTTCAAAGAAAAAACAAGAAAATCTAGTTGCCTCTTGAAAAAAGCACCTTTGGGACAATCATTGCCTGGATGACTGAGAATCTCTACAGACTTCTAGCTAACTGGTTATAGATGTCTTAGCCCTATCATCAGTCCCTGTTGCAAAAATCTCTTTGTCTAATCACAGAGATGTAGTAGTGATTGCTTAGACAGTGTTGGCAAATCTTATTGGCACCGAGTGTTGAAACGGGAGTGTGTGCACATGTGCAGAGGCACACCGGAAATTGGAAGAGCAGCTCCACAGTTGTGCGCACACTGGAGTGCCAGAAACTGGAAGAGCGACACACCCCAGCGTGCACCGGGAAGCTGAGCTTCTGGTTTCTGGCACGCGCATGCACACTCGCCAGCTGGCCTTCATGCATACATGCGTGCCAGAAACAGGAAGACCAGGTGACTGGTGTGCATGTATGCGCTGGAAACCAGAAGCTTAACTTCCTGGTGTGCATATGTGAGCTGGGGAGAGAGTTTTGCATGGCACTTCTGGCACGCATGCCATAGGTTTGCCATCATGGGCTTAAGACTATATAAAATGAAAGGGAATCAGCAGTTACTGATCTATTCCCAGGATTTATTTCCAGAATTGACAAAATGCTTAAACTAGATTCACATTAAACCATTCCTGTGTTATCCATTGGTAAGTGGCAGCATGTGGATGACTTTGGCTGACCATCAGAAGCTAAGCAAAAATCTTGATGAAAATTTGAATACTATTCCACTGGGAAATACCAAAACTGTAGATTTATCCTTTACAACAGTACTTCTCAATCTTAGCAGATGGTGTGGACTTTTAGGATGTGTGGACTTCAACACTCAGCATTCCCCAGCCAAATGAAGTCCATATATTTTAAAGCTGCTAAGGCTGAGAAACACTTCTCTAGAAGAAGAAGAGGACAGTTCCATATCACTATGAATAAAAAAAAAAAAAAAAAAGGATATTCCCATCAAAGGCATCACCAGTCATGTTCAATTCAATTATTACCAATGTAATTTTGAAGTGGTTGTTTTATATGACTCAACGGAAAGCTAGCACAGTTCACGAATATGCCGTACTCATGAGTCATACTACAGTTGTGACTTTTTCATGACGTTTTGGTGGTCTTGATGGGTAGATGTTCATGGTCGCTTGAACTTTCCCATGCAATTTCCCTGGAAATCACTAGAATGCTTCTGAAAAAGACTAATAGAAATTTGTTCATAAAAATCCTTTGTATATGTGCTTATTGTAAACTGCATAAATATAATAGAATAGAATAGAGAGTAGAAAGAATAGAATGGATAATAGAATAGAATAGAATAGAATAGAATAGAATAGAATAGAATAGAATAGAGAACAGAACAGAATTCTTTATTGGCCAAGTGTGATTGGACACACAAGGAATTTGTCTTGGTGCAGATGTTGTCAGTGTACATAAAAGAAAAGATACATTCATTAAGAGTCAAGAATCATAAGGTGCAAAACTTAATGATAGTCATAGGGTACAATAATCATAGGGTACAATAAGCAATCAAATCATACGAGGAAACAGTCAATATAAATTGTAAGGATACAAGCAACAAAGTTACGGTCATACAGTAACAAGTGGATGGGCGATAAGGAGTGATGAGAAGATTAGTAGTAATAGTTGTGCAGACTTTGTAAATAGTTGGAAAGTGTTGAGGGAAATATTTGTTCAGCAGAATGATGGTGTTTGGGGAAAAACTATCCTTGTGTCTAGTTGTTCTGGAGTGCGGTGCTCTATGTGCGTATTTAGTTTCACTCTTCTTGTAAAATTTATTTTTGCAGTTCGAGATAGAGTCCGCACAAAGATGGAGAGAGATATATTAGTAGAAGTAAATCACCCCTTTATTGTCAAACTGCACTATGGTGAGTATTATTGTCTGTGACTTTGATCAAGGTTTATCCAATTAATGTCTTCATTTCTAGAGTTTGAATGATATCTACTAGCTTGGTTAAAAAAAAAATGCAGACTTCGTATTGTACTTTGAAATCCACAAGCCATTTAAGCAGATATTTTTAAATGTTTTCCATTTAAAGCGTGCCAACTGAATTATAAAAAACCAACCGAAGTACGGAGTCCACACAGAGCTTCGAGGATTAATCTGAACAGAGTGAACAACTTTGCTTCCTGCAAAGGTTTCTCTACCTTTGCACCTCCTTTATACCTTATGGGAGGGCCAATCACATCCAAGCCTTTTTGCGAGTTGCCCCTTTTGTCTTAACTGTTCTTGCCTTCAGACAGCTCTGCACACATGTGCACTGGTAACAGGCTCCCCCTGTTCCTTTGCCTCGCTGCTGTCAGATTCTGGAGACTCCGGAGTCAGCACACAACTCCCAGATGTCCCTGGCTCCATCTCTGCATTGGATATAGAACCATAGGCTGAGTCCTCTCCAGACTCCCGGATTGGCCCATGATCCTCCCCACTGTCCACCTCTGCTGCCAGCTCCACAGGCCGCTGGCGGACCACAACAGGGAGCCTGTTGAACTGGTATATCCCTCAGCTTACAGCCAGTCACGCAGTCACGATGTGATTGATAGTTTGACACGGGAGCCTGAACGTCACCCACACTGATGGGAGGATACTATGCCCCATCTACACGGAGAGTTCTGGCAGACACCGGCTGAAGTGTGACACCTCTTCAGGACGGTCCATTGCTGACCTGGTAGTTCAGAGCCTACTGTTAGGATTCCAGCAATCACCCTCATTAAATCATGATTCTTGAGCCAAACTTCAAAAAACTTCAAAGGATTCATGAGAGGCAACATACTGGCACTGCCCCGTATGGAGCCAACTCTGGCATATGTAATTTACAGTCACCTGTGACCCTGTTTTCCCCCTCCCCTTTTTATGGCAACTACTAAAACAGGCATAGGCATGTTTTATGAGTTGACGCCTGGCACTTTTGAGTGGGGTCATTTATACATCTTCCTATGTCTGGGCATTCATTGAACCATTTGGCTCTCCATTGGGAATCGTTGGTAAAAATTGTTGAGCAGTTGTGAAAGTGCCAGTGGGGATTTCCTGGATTTGAGTCGTCCAACTAATAAATGAAGGTCACAAAAAAATGCTGCTTCCCAGTGTAATGCTCTTAAATACGAATAAAGCATTTTGAGTTTTATCTACTTTAAATAGGTGGCTGTCAATTTAGTATTTTGGTCAAATTTCTCTTCATTGGTGACAGGAAGGGCATCAGCTCCATTCAGTTGCCCAGATTCCACCCCGCAAGGGATTATGGGTTAAGGAGGAGGAGGAGGAGGAGGAGGAGGAGGAGGAGGAGGAGGAGGAGGAAGTTGTTTATAGAATTCCTCTTGATTGATTCCTCTTGCCTTGAGTAGTTAAAAGTTTAGAGCCCTCAAATGTCTCATGTGATTAGGATATATTATTTAGTGTTTTATCTATGCTTCATATCTGTTGTTGCACAAAACTGATTCATATTTTATGGCTGCTCTTTACAGCCTTCCAGACTGAAGGAAAGCTATATTTAATATTAGATTTTCTCAGGGGAGGAGACGTGTTCACAAGATTATCCAAAGAGGTATGTATTTATGGACCTTTTAAAACATAATGTGAAGTGAACCCTTATACTAAGTTTTTGTCCTTGCCTTTTCTTCCAAGAGCTCCATTTTCTCTTTTTTTTATATTTTCAACATCCATATGAGAGGGGACGACTAACTCAAATCCATTTATTTTGTATCTTAATTTCAAATCTGGGTGGTTTTTTTTTCCTTGCCTAAATCCAGCTCTCTGTCACTGTTCAGCAGTGAAGAAACTGGATCAACTTTCCATTAATATCTCGTAACCTAATCTCGCTCCAAATTGCGAGGACAAATTATGATCATGAAGTTAAAAGGGTGGTTTTTGGCTTTCTGGAGAAAATGCAGGATTGAATAAATAGTTGCCTCCTACAGTGTTATGACTACATAAAAACCATCTTACTCTCTGCTTTTAGAAATGTTTTTTTTCCCTTCACTCAGGGGAAAGGTTTCTGTGTAAAAACATAATGAGGTCAAATATATTAATAAGTAAAACATTTCTCACTATGTAAGAAAGTAGTTTTTTTCACCCTCTAGGACTTAGAAATGTCTTAGAAAGGATGCTAAAAGAAGAAATGCTTCAAAGCACCAGAGTGCAAAAACCATAACACCTGGTTGCTTTAATGAGCCACAGACAAGTGCTGGACTCAATTTTAAGGGTGTTCCAAGCATGTTCAGATAATTGCAGAGTTTTGTCTTTTAATGGTTAAGCTCTCACTTTTATTCTCTATGATCTTGGAGATCTTTTTGCCATATGGGATTATTTGAGATACTTAAATAATCTTGTTCATTTGGACCTTTTTCCCATGCAGAGAAATTAGGTATTCTGGACATGTGTCTTTCCAGAAATCAACCATTCCATTTCCCTTGTAAATCATTCGTCATTGATGAGCTGCATCAAAAGGCATGCTCTGAATATTTATTCTTGGAGAACTAATAGTATCAATGTTTGTGGAGATTCTCGGTCATCCAGGTCATGGTTGTTCCAAAGATGCTTTTTTCAAAAGGGAACTGGAATTTGTTTTTTCCTTTGCTTTCCTTTCTCTTCAAGGAAAAGTTGCCTTTTGAAAAAGCACCATTGGGATAATAGGATCAATGTTTGTCCTTTTTGAACTTGCATATGTATGGTTCCCAGGGGTGGGATGTCAGGGTTCCAGAAATTGTCTGTTTCAATCAGTAACTCAGAGACAAACATATTCCCAAAGTGCTTTATTAATAACAGAAACTTGGCAAGTCTGTGAGATTCCGAAACTAAAGTTTCCTCCCAGACTTCCCACAAGACTCAATCAACACCCACCCCTTTTCTCCCACATCATAAATCACGTGAACAAATCACCCTTCAACTACAATTCTTGCTGCACCATAGAGAATGACCTTGACAGTCTTACGTATCTGTTATGTCTACTGAAAATTATTCAAATAACAACAACCCCCCTTCCATTCTCCATAGCTGTGTGGCAGCTTTTAATAGAGATTCCAAAGCTGACATGGGATTCAAATTTCTTAAAAATCAGTTCTGTGGGTGTGGCCTAATTTGTGGGTGTGACTTGGTTATGTGACTGGCTTGGCATAGCTTGTGTGTAAATATTGTAAATATTTATGTAAATATTGAATTTTTTATTTTTAAAAAGAGCAACTTTTACCCAAAATCAGGCAAAGCAGGCAAACAGATTGAGTTGCTTACAGAATCACAGATTCACTCAGAGGTCTATCTTTCTGCAATCCGCTACCTGAGTCCCTACTGAAAAATAGAAGCTTCAGTCCTAAGGAAGGTTCAGCTCTGCTTCTAGATTAGCTATAAAGCAAGAAATCCAACAATTTCCTGCTTTCTAGCTAATCTAAATCTCCCGGCACAGCAGAACAGCTGATGGTTGGGAAAAAAAGAAGTAAAAATAGCAACTTACCAAACCTGGCAAGTTTGATGGCATGCCAGGTAAGGAGTGAGTGGGCGGGGAGGGGCAGGGCCAGCCAGTGGCGCGATTTGCCAGCTCTCCGAACTGCACAGAATCGTAACAACCGGTTCTATAGAACCGGTCTGACCAGGTAGAATCCCACTCCTGGCCGTTTCTTCTTGTGAGTCATCCAAAACCATGGAGAACATGCAGCATGGACTAGTGAATTTGCATCATGGATCTTTAAACATTGTGGGAATTTGCTAATGTCTTTGATGTACAGAAATTTAACCAGACCGGAATGTAAATCTATGTAGTTCTTATTAGGTTATGTTTACAGAGGAAGATGTGAAATTCTACCTCGCAGAATTGGCTCTAGCTTTGGATCACCTGCACAGCTTGGGAATTGTGTACAGGGACTTGAAGCCAGAAAAGTAAAGTAAAATGTATTTTATCCACTATTACGGTACTCTTATTTAAACCCTTCTTTTGTGTTTGCCATAAAATAAATATGGAATCACTGCTTGAGAGGTGATCCTTGACTTACGACTTACAAATGAGCCCAAAATATTGGTTGTTCAGTGTGACCGTTGTTAAGCAAATTTTGCCCCATTTTACGACCTTTCTGGCTACTGTTGTTAAGTGAATCACTGCAGTTGTTAAATTAGTAACACCGTCGTTCAGTGAATCTGGCTTCCCCGTTGATTTTGCTTGTCAAAAAAAAAAAAATGGCAAAAAGTGACCACATGACTCTGGGGCACTGCAACCGTCATAAATATGAGTCCATTGTCAGTTGCCTGAATTTTGATCACATGACTATGGGGGATGCTGCAATGGTTGTAAGCTTGAAAAACAACCGTAAGTCACTTTTTCAGTGCTTTTGTAACTTGGAACGGTCACTAAATGAATTGTTGTAAGTCAAAGACTACCTATGCTCTTTTTTTTTTTAACAAAATATGTTTTCAGAAAATTCTTAATTAATTAAATGTAAATACTATAGCATGCTAATTTGCTCAACTGTCTTATTAAAATATTCCTGTTTATGTGCATTGGTGAATGTGAATTTTAATTTTCAGCATTTTGCTTGATGAAGCAGGACATATCAAGTTAACAGGTAGGTGGAACTTATTAGTATAGTTTTTTTAAAAAAAAACTAAAGATATTTACCTAAATAGACTCAGCTCATTAAAACAGAAAGTATTTTGAAGTGGCTGAAGATCCTGCTGGATAGATTCATCCATCATGTCCTCCTTTATCCCTTCAAATTATTTTTCAACCTTTTGTTGAACAAATGCTACATTCATAAAAAAAATATGTTTATTTCATACTGAGCCTTCCTCCAGTGTCCACTCCAGCTGGCAGAGAATCTGCAAGAGGTGGTCAGAAAAATAAAGAGAGAAGCTACGATGCTTCAAGCAAAGTTCCACCCATTATTATTATTTATTGATTCAACAAGAAAACTTATATGGCTTCCTAACCAGTGGTGGGATTCCAACAATTTAACAAGCAGTTCTCTACCCTAATGATTTCTTCCAACAACTGGTTGTGATGACCCTGATCGTACAAATTGTTACACAAATGTAACAAAATGCAAAACATAAATAAATGTCCTTTAATGCCTCCAACTTGGTCCCACCATTCAATAATTCTCAGTTGGAGACAAAACTTACTGAAAAATAGTCTTCAAAAAAAAGCAATACAGTCCAAACTTAATGAGCAGATAGAGGTGAAATAAAAAACCAAACAAACTGCAATGAAGAAATTTCCACAACAGACCAGGATAAGTAATTACCAAATTCAAGGAGATAACAAAGCACAGTCTGTTGGAAGGACGCCAACCAAGATAACTTCAGCCCAAAATAAAACACACTTTACTTCTGGCAACTCTGTGTTGTTACTGCCTCTCTTATATTCTATTCTCCCCAGCTGCAACTAATGAGGGGGATCATGGCCGCTTCCTCTCTCATAAGCCACATTGTTCCCTTCTCCATTCCTCCCTGCAGGCCCTAGGATGAATAGGGGATGGGCCTGGGTCCTCCTCTGACTGCCCAGCCGGCCTCTGCCCTTCCCCAGCCTCCTCCACAACCTCCGGAGCCACACCTCCACTCCCTGTCAGCTGTTCCTCCTCTCCCTCAGAGTCCGACTCTACCAAGGGCATGACACTAGTTCACCAAACTGCTCAGAATGTTAACAATCGGTTCTCCTGTAGTGGTGCAAACTGGCTAATCCCACCACTGTTCCCAACTCATGCATGGTGATACCAGGTGGCTAATAGAAATAAACACTCCAAATATAAAACCCAATAAACCTCACTTTTCTGGTGACAGCAATCAAGCAAACCACTTGATGGGCTCCATATTACCCAGAACCAATGGCAAAACTATGTCTTTCAAAAGAATATCAAGATGGGAACCAAATATCTCCATGGGGATGATGTTCCATAGGGAGGGAGCTGCCATGGAGAAGGTCCTTCTTCTTGGTCCCACTAGATCAAGGGTGTTGTTCTGACCCAAACCCTTTTCCAATAAAACAAACACGAACCAAAGGAAACAGAAACCTTTTAATGATTCTTACAAATCCCCAGTTAAAAGGCTGCTGCAAACTAATTAACTTTGATAAGCACAAGCCTCACCAAAACTGTGAGGCTGCCAAGAATAACAGATAAGAAATATTTCACAACACAAGAGTCTTCAAATACCAACTAAGATACTGCAATGTCCACGAGGCTAAGTTTCAAAACGTCTTTGCCTTCTGCAAATAACGTCTGATTCACAGCTGGCTTTTATCTTCTTGAAGGAGGGGCCATTACCTTGCAGTCTTACTCCCGAGCTGCCCGTGCTGCTGCAACTGCTCTTTCCTGTGAGCAACCCTGCGCACATGCACACTGGGCCCAGGCTCCTCAGGAACCTCCTCCTCACTGCTGCCAGCCCCCACAATCTCTGAAGGCAGCAGTCCACTTCCTAATGGTCCTGACCCCTCATCTGAGTCCTCACTCTCCTCAGTTGTCTGCACCTGCTGCCAGCTAACCACAACAGGTGTCAAATTGGATGCGTCTTGTGCAGGCCACGCCCACCCCAGCTCAGTGAATGGGGAAAGCATCACGTGATGGCAACATGATGCCACAAGTTTGACACACGGGCATTAGAGGGACCTCCTTAAGATGGGGGGAGTGATCTCCACTCAGATAGATTGGGTAGATATAACTTGGAAGAGATGTCCTTCAAATAACCTGGATCCATTTTTAAGTGTGTTACACATAGACAACAGGTGGAGCATCAACCACAGTGACTGTCTTCTTGATTTCTCTGACTTCTTCTTGTGAGTACATCTGCCAGCTGGTTGTTATTTTCTCATGTATCATAGCAGTTAAGAGTAACATCGAAGTAAAATGCCTAGTAACAGAACTCTACAGTATGTGCAAAAACAAGCTTGCAAATGCATAATTGTTCACTGCAAAGCTAGAATTTTCAACATGTAACAAAGCAAAAGAACATTTGTTGTTACAAAGCATGAAGCCAGCATTACCTCCCCCTTCAAAAAAGAAAAGAAAAAAGCATGGCATACATCAATGCTCATTATCAACCATCCGTTCCTCTTTTTGAACAGTAGTCAGGGAGATTGGGGCTCTAATGCTCACATTTTGCCTTTTATGAGAAACAAGAACATCATGTTTTGTAGATATGTAAAATGAAACCCTGCAAAATTACAATAATACTCTAAAAATGTAGGGAGGGAAAATATCCGGATACCATTCCAGAGTGCCTCAGATTTTAAATGTAGTTTATATCTTTCATCCTTTTATGTTTCTACAGTCTGTTTTTAGTCTATACTTTTCTTGCTAGTTATTTAAAATGAAGTATGGTTTAATGTTGCTGAGAGAAGTATGACAAGTCTGGATTCATTACAGATAAATCTCTCCCATTCTTTCTGATGAGAAGTGAACTTTTTAAGAGTTTGTAAGAGAACTCAAAGGCAATCTCCTTATAATTTAGGGCATGTCAAATTTTTCAACTTTCAATTTCCAAACATTAGGGGTGAAGCTGTGCCTACCTAAAAGTTGTGACATGTCTTGGGGATTGTAAATATATTTTGGTTATTTTAATATAATTTAGAATAACAGAGTTGGAAGGGACCTTCTAGTCTCCTAGTCCAACCCCCAGCTTAGGCAAGAAACCCTATAGCATTTCAGACAAATGGCTGTCCAATCTCTTCTTAAAAGCCTCCATTGTTGGAGCATTTACAATTTCTGGAGGCAAGTTGTTCCACTGGTTAATTGTTCTCACTGTCATGAAATTTCTCCTTCATTCTAAGTTGTTTCTCTCCCTGATTAATTTCCACCCATGGCTTCTTGTCCTGCCCTCAGGTGCTTGGGAGAATTGCTTGACCCCCTCTTCTTTGTGGCAGCCCCTCAGATACTGGAACACTGCTCTCATGTCACTCCTACTCCTTCTTCTCCTAACTACATAAATATCACAACTTTTTAACATTTTGTTTGTTTCCTATGATATAAACCTTCTTCCATTTAGTTTCTAGCACTTGGTCAATCGCTTGCTTCTCAATGTTTGATTGCGCTAGGGATCAACTTTCAAATCATACCCCAAAACATTGGTTAAAATTAAAAAGAAGCAAGTTAAAACATTACAGCTCTCCTAGCTTCTTGCTCGTTCTCTCTCTCTGTTTATTTATTGAATTTATATCGCTGCCCCACTCACGCATGAGAATCTGGGTGAGGTACACAATGAAAGCTAAATAATTAACCTCATTTCAAACACAACCATTAAAAATGAGTTAAAAGTTGTTTCTCAGCCTTTTGGCCCAGACCGAATGTGCAGTTGTACAGTTGTGTATGTTGTACTTTTGGAGACAGCTATTTGGATTTCTTACTCATTTTCAGCTTCTCTGAAATATGTAAATTTTCTCATGTGTTTTTGATTCTTATGGTCATGCTGTTTAGAGTATCTGGTGTGCTTTACAAGAAGCCGTTCCATTTGGAGCTGTCAAAAAGTAATAATTGCTTATTTATAACATTTCCTAGACACCAACTGTTAGGGCGTCTAATATGTATGTACAATAAAAGCAAAACAAATTCTCCAGTAAGATAATAAAACAATTAATCAAAACAAGTGTTACAACAACAACACTCCCTAAATAGATCACAGAAATGCAATTAATTTAAAACCAGACAGTGGCTTTTAGCCTATTGAAGAAATACTGGTGCTCATTATTCTAATTCTAATTCAGTGCTTAACTACAGGTAGCTGAGGCCACATTTTCATGCTGAATGTTGACTAAAAATGACACCTGTGAACTAAGCATGCTTTGAAGAAAAGCTGTGTTAGCTAGCTTGCTGCACTATAGGCTGAAAATATTAAAATGAGGTAAGCAGAAATGAGTGTACAAGCTCCTCTGCTTTTTTGGTGGGGGAGAACAGATATTGTATATGCAATACATTTGTGAGATGATGCAAAGAGGATTTTGCGTTAAGTTGAAATTCTCCACTCGGAGAAAGATACACAGTTGAAAATTTTAGCTTGGTCTTTGTACTGTTGTATAAATCTGTCACTTGGACACTGGTGGAAGCCACGCAGAGATCAAAGCAATGTTTCTCAACCTTGGCAACTCTTAAGATATGTGGACTTCAATTTCCAGAATTCTCCAACCAGCCATATCCACAAATCTTAAAACTATCGAGGTTGAGAAACACCAGCTCAAAGCCCTGGATTGATGGAGCTTTCCAGAAACTGGGATAGAGTTAAATCCAAACTGATTTTCCCCCTTCAAACTTTTCATTGACTCAGTGATGAGACATATTGCTTTTACATGTAGAACTTGTCCACATCTTTACAGGTGATGCTCAATCATAATTTCCTTTATCTATCATGCAAGGGTCTTCAAACTTGACAGCTTTAAGACTTGTGAACTTCAACTCCTAGAATTCCTGAGCTAACATGACTGGAGGAGGAATTCTGGGAGTTGAAGTCCACAACTCTTAAAGCTGCCAAGTTTGAAGACCCCTGCTATAATGTATTCTTCAAACCAAGTTGTAACATCAATGGATCATGAATTCATGTATGATAACTAGGAAAGGAGAGGAAAGATAACACTTGGACATTGTTGTGCCATTATGCAGCTTGTGGATATTTTGGTAGGCTTGCATGGGGCCATTTTAATTGTTTAATTATTTAGTAATTAATTTAAGAGTTCATTGATAGTCATGTTGGGTATCAGTCTACTAAATTTAGATAGCAAAAGGATCACCTATCACCTTTCACGTCTTTTTGGTGCCTTCAGCAAGGAGAAAATGGTGACATGAGCAACACCACATATTGCAAGCTTGGCCTCTTATGTCCTGCATGCAATATTACAGTGCAAATGCAAAAGGGCTGGAGTTTCTACTATGACCTATGACTGGATAAGAGATTAAGAACAGATCATGAAGCGATCATGACTTTCCATCATCACTTCTCATTGGGGTAGGGTTGAGGAAAATAGACTTGTCATGATAGCTTGAGGGCCACCACTGACTCATCTCTAGGAGACATGACTTACATACTGATCATCTTCTTTCTATGACTGATGTTTGCTCATGATTTCTTTGCTTGGTATGTCTTTGTGATGCTGTTTTAGACTTCGGCTTAAGCAAAGAATCGGTTGACCAAGAGAAGAAAGCTTATTCTTTCTGCGGTACTGTAGAATACATGGCCCCTGAAGTTGTGAACAGGCGGGGCCACAACCAAAGTGCTGACTGGTGGTCGTTTGGTGTTCTCATGGTACTGTGCATTAATGGCCTGGTTTTGTGTTGCATGGCATAAGCATTTGTGACTCACGATGCATGAATGATAGAAGGGAATATTTGCATTTCACATGATTGAACTGTGGAGACTTGGGTGCTCTCTGAGCTTGGTTGTTTTCTTGCAGATATTTCATTACCTTACTAGGTAACATCATTAATAACTGTACACACTGATGATGTTGTCTAGTTTGGTGATGAAACATCTTCAAGAAAACCACTAAGTTTGGACAGCACCAAGGATCACACAAATTGATGTATTTTTTTAGTTGCAATTGGGTTTGATACTTTTGGAGTTGTGGCTTAAATATATTTGTTTGGGGTTTTATTGCCATGAATGTTTTGTTTCTTTTATTTTCATTTTAGTTTATCCTCTTAGCATGAGGGTTTTGTTATATTTTATCTTTCAAGATGCCAGGAGTGAGAAATATTTGGTGATATACAAATTTAATGAGATGTAATAAGTTATAATTTATAATTGTAATATTTTTGCTGCTAAGCTTACATCATGATGGAAAGTGTGTTATTTAGTTGAACTGAACATGCTTTATGTTAATTTTGTAAGCCAAATAGCTGAGGAAGGAATACTTAAACCAGCATTGAATGTTGAAAAACATTTCAGATAATGCTATGGTAAATATGATTGTAATGAAGTGTTTATAGTTGTCGTTGACTTTTTAAACAAAGTTATAACTGTATTTGCAGCCATTTGCAGCCATAGTTTCGTCTGACTATTTAAATATCTTAAATTAATCTAATCTGTATTAGTGCAAAGTGTTTAGAAGGCATTTAATGTTATCAAAATTGTTTAATATAGATTTATTATTTGGCATAATCTATTATGAATTTAACAATTCTGTTAGTGTTTTAGTGCAAGTTAGTCTGCCTTCAGAATATGTTATAATAAAAAGCTGACTTTTTCTTAAATCTCAGTTCTGGAAACTTGAATCTTGTTTGTTAGTTTGTTTTCTAAATGTTTTTGGTCTTTGTTCTTTCTCAGTTTGAAATGCTCACTGGTACTTTACCTTTCCAAGGTAAAGACCGAAATGAAACTATGAACATGATACTCAAGTAAGTATTTTTCTGTTCTGCTCCATTGCTAACAAAAATGGCATGCAGTCCAGGTTATCGATATGATAAATTGATTATGAGGTTTCCCCTGCCCAAAATTCTTCATTATCTAAGCTGTTTGAAAATTTCACTATGGGCAAAAGTGAGTGGTTTTGAGATAGGATATTTTTATTTCAGGTTTTTGGGTTTTAATTAGTTTCAAAGTATTTATCAAAGCAAAGCAAAACTTTTGTTACTGCCGTCTTGTCAGGGAACCCTACCATAAAAATACATAAAAGTATTTATCCAGTTTTAAACTGGATGAAGAAAAAAACAACATTTGGCTTAATTCTCATGAAGAATTATGATTAAGACTCTTAAGACTCATGATTTAAATGGGGGTAACTGCTGGAATCCTGACACTCATGGTGTAGGTTAGTCAGTAAAACTCCAGACAATAAACAAGATATAAATGTTATAAATTGATATTAACATCAGTGCCAATTTGGTCGCGAGAGTCAATGTTGATTTGAAGACAATGCGAGGTATCTTGGTGTAGTGGTTCAAAGCATAAGGCTAGAAATGGGAGTCTGTGAATTCTAGTTTTCCTTAGGCATGAGTGACATCAGGCCAGTTACCCACTCTTAGTCCTAGGAAGAAGGCAGTGGTAAAGCATTTCTGAAACCTTGCCAAACCAATTGCAGGAGGGCTAACCCAGGCAGTCAATGATTTGAAGACATACACACATACAGAAAGTTTGTTGATTTTATGCAATTTTTAAAACTTAATAATTTTTTAAAATCATTGAAAACTGATTTTTAGGACACGCGGTTTAGCTCTTCGAGCATTTAAAATGAATCTAATATCCGTTTCATGTTTTCTGGAGTGTGATAATATAAAAGAATGGAGGATTGTTTTTAAGATGGTGCATATGCAACCTTGGCTTTCCAGCTGTGTGAGGCTTTTGAGGCCTTGGGTTCTGCAAAGGGACATTTGATCTTACGGGAGATATTAAAGTGATTGGCAGGGAAATGGAATCTCTGGCTTTCCAGATGTTTATTATGGAAGGTGAGGTGATTTTAGTTATCATGACCAACAACCTGATGGTTGAATTATCATGTGGTGACGTATGAAGATTTCTCAGAAAAAAAAAATAACCTGCATACAATCCCATCAAAAAAGCAGACAGTTATATCTTGTTTCTGAGCTGAAGAAAAGTGTAGTCAGAAAAATGAAAACTAAGGAAGATACTATATGTATTGCAAGATTGAAGCTGGCACCAAGAGTGCCATTTTTTATAAGTTGCTAAAAATGCACCTTTTTAGAATACTTAGAACAATAATTTCCTGTCTCTTTGAACAATCACTTGTGCAGTGGAAAACACATGTTCAAGGGCCCATTTGAGTAAATTGTTTGCATTTGATTTTTTTAATTAGAAAGCACTTCTTGAACCCAATTTTTTTCTTTTCCCAGAGCGAAACTTGGAATGCCACAATTCCTGAGCCCTGAAGCTCAGAGTCTTCTAAGGATGTTGTTTAAGAGGAATCCTTCAAACAGGCTAGGTAAGTTGTAGCATTTCATAACCTCCCTAATATAATCTATTATGGATAGTGTGTCTTGATTTTCAAGCTAATTTAGGAAAATGGCATATATAGAAGAAAGATAAGATAGAATTAGAATCCATCTCTTCCCCAAAAAACATATGGATAGCTGTGATACTACAGTATAATAGGAAACTCTAAAACACCACAGTGTCAAAACTTAAGATAACAAATATTGATATTATAGTTGGTCACAAAGTCAGCCAGATGTTTAGACTGGATATGACATTTCTATCCACCTAGCAAATCATTGCCAAAGACCTGAGATAGGCAGGTGTTGTTATTATGACAACTATTGTTGAGAATACTGCGGCTGAATATCTAAACATTCTTGGTTTTTTAGTTCAAAAATTCCTTTACATTAGCGTTGGTATAATTTACATTGTTTTGTTTTTTTTAAAGAGCATTCCCTGACATTGAAAGTCTGCAGAGAGGTTCTCAGTCTTTCATATCATGATTGTCCCAAAAGTGCTTTTTCAAAAGGCAACTGGATTTTTCTTTCTTTCCTTCTTTCTTTCTTTCTTTCTTTCTTTCTTTCTTTCTTTCTTTCTTTCTTTCTTTCTTTCCTTCCTTCCTCCCTCTTTTTTCTTTCTTTTCTCCCTCTCCCTTCCTTCCTTCCTTCCTTCCTCTCTCATTCAAGAAGCTTCTTCAGGTCTGAAGAAGCTTCTCAGATGAGAAGCAAAACATCTTCAAGGAAAAACAAAGAAAGTCCAGTTGCTTTTTGAAAAAGCACTTTTGGGTCTGTCATTGAAAACAGCAGTCACTTTCACTGCTTAAGCACTTGGGGCCCTTCTGTGGTTTATATTTCATTTGCAGTTGCATGACCGTGTAGACTTTTGCAATCTTTTGAAGTTGACTTGCAATGCAGTGGAGAAAATGGGAAGCTGAAGCTTGGGACCTGGAAAGTGTTTCTTTTCAGTATTTGAAAAAATATTTCATTATGAATATATGGTCAAGGCAGCTCAAAGCCAGGTGCAAACCTGAAGCTAGTGCCATCATAACAGCAACCTAAAATCCCAGGAGTATAATATATCATTAAAGTAAGATTTATCATGTGTATTCCTGGCACCAGGAGCTCTGCAACATTCAAGTTCCAAAGTCCTTCAAGAAGACCCACAGTTTAACAAGATAGAAGAGCAGGAAAGTCAGAAGAGCAAATTCTTGTAGTGGAAGGGAACTCATACCAAGTAGATTTACTTTTAAAACCTTTTCGATTGATCGATCGGGACTTTCATCAGCATTTGTCATTGTTGTTTGATTGGCAATTATTTTGTGCCTTGTGTTCCTTGAAATTATAGGGGCTGGTCCTGATGGTGTTGAAGAAATAAAGAGGCATCCCTTCTTTTCAACCATTGACTGGAATGTGAGTCTATGGAATAAATCTGTACTCAGGATACCATTCTCATAAGGACTCAAGTTGAACATAATGCTTGACAACTCTTGCATTTTTTAATGTTGGGAAATACCTTGAGCAGGTAAAGCAAAAAAGCCAATACCACCTCCACCAAAGGGAAGAAAAAAGAAAGGAGTAGTGATGCTGCAATCTTCCTCCTCCTCCTCCTCCTCCTCCTCCTCCCCCCTCCTCCTCCTCCTCTTCTCCTCCTCCTCCTCCTCCTCCTTCCTCTTCCTCTTCTCCTTTTCCTTCCTTCTCCTCCTTTTTCTCATCTTCCTTCTTTCTCCTTCCTCCTCCCCCTCCCCTTCCCCC
>BLBF01000058.1:13642084-13675474 GCA_015471245.1 Laticauda colubrina
TTTCCTTCCTCTTCCTCTTCTTTTTCTCCTCCTCTTTCTCCTTCTCCCTCCTCCTCCTCCTCTTCTTCTTCCTCTTCCTCTTCCTCCTCCCCTTTTCTTTTGAATATTAGCTGTATCAACTTGTATGTATTTTTTATTTATTTTCATAGCATTTAGAAGCTTTTCAAAAACATTTATAGAAATAGGAGAATGCAGGTTCAAGAAAAGCCTGATACCTTTAGATTCTCTATTGACTGCCTAGTACTTACATAATATTTATACTCACATCCAGTAGTTTTCCTTCCCTCAATTAAGTCTCTTTGAAGAAGCAAACTCTTCTGTAATAGAAGGAGAGAAAAGGTTGAGTTTTACTCTTTCCTCTTCCTATGACTCCAAATGGCTCTGGGGACAATCACAGGTATGGGAAGAGGCATGGGCACAGAAAGGAAATGCTTCTAAAATTGAACCTGCAGAAGCAAAGAACTTCCCACTAGAAAAGCAGTCTAAATCCATTGTAATCTACAGTGAAATAATCTTTTGTGATTCTGATTACAGAAACTTTACAGGACAGAGATTCAGCCTCCATTTAAACCTGCTTCTGGAAGACCAGAAGACACATTTTGCTTTGATCCAGAATTCACAGCAAAAACTCCCAAAGGTAATAGCAGATTTATATACTGCTTGTATAGATTTATATACGTAGACTTATATACTGCTTTACAGTGCTTTTACAACCCTTTCTAAGTGGTTTACAGAGTCAGCCTCTTGCCCCCCAACAATCTGGGTCCTCATTTTACCAACCTCAGAAGGATGAAAGGCTGAGTCAATCTTGAGCCTGGTGAGATTTGAACTGCCAAATTGCCAGCAGTCAGCAGAAGTAGCCTGCAGTACTGCATTCTAACCACTGCGCTACCCAGTTCATATTACTCTTATTACTTATTAGTTATACCCTTATACTGAAAAAATTATAATGTATTACAGGCAGTCCTTGACTTCCAACAGTTCATTTAGTGTTACAGCGGAACTGAAAAAAGGCATTTACAGCCATTCCTCACACTTATGACCATTGCAGCTTCCCCTGTGATCACATGATCAAAATTCAAACGCTTGGCAACTGACTCATATTTATGACAGTTGCAGGGTCCCAGGGTCATGTGATCAACCTTTTGTGACCTTTTGACAAGCAAAGTCAATGGGGAAGCCAGATTCACTTAACAACCGTGTTACTCACGTAACAACTGCATTGATTGACTCAACAACTATGGCAAGAGAGGTCCTAAACTGGGACAAAACTCATTTAACAGAAGTCTCATTTAGCGATAGAAATTTGGGGCTCAATTGTGGTCGTAAGTTGAGAACTACCTGCAAAATATTGTAATATACCTGTAATATATCTTCCCTCCACCCATTCCTCTTTGATAATAGGGTTAATGTCATTGCCCAGAAGAACATGGGTTGCTCTCTCCCCTCTTTGGAAGAGCTTTATAGCTCCTACTGCCTTAAAAAAGCTCAAAACATCCTTCAAGATCCATCTCATCCTGGGCAGCCTTTTTTTTATCTATTACCATCTGGCAGATGGTACAGAATAATAAAAACAAAGACAAATAGGCTGAAAAACAGCTTCTATCCCAGGGGAGTAACTTTTGAATTCTGCTGTCTCGTGCAGTGTTGATGTGGTGTTGGGGGCTTCCGTTTCAATGTGTGAAGGGTGAAGGATGTGTCTCTGTGTTTATTTTCATGGTGGTGGTCATGATGCTCACTGTTTGATTTCCTTGTACGAGGTGCAATGACAATAAAGTAAAGTAAACTAATAGAACTTTCAATTAAAAAGTTCAACATAATAATTGGAATAGGTATAAACCAATAGTAAGAGTAAATAAATGTAGGCCAATCCTATTGGTTTCCACCAGAAATATTGTATGATGCTCTTAATTTTTAGGGTTGTTTTTTAAAAAATATGGCTTTTATTTAACATCACTGAATTATAATTGACTAATTGAATTAGTTTTCCATGCTAATTATTTGATTTTTTTTTTTAAAACCCAAGCTCTCATTTTCCTTTGACTGCTTCTTTGTTACAACCCTCAGAAAGGTGGTTAGATTTGATCTTTCCAAAAGTGGATTCTTTTCATAAATCAGCATTATGATGTGGAATATTTTGCATTGTATTTTGGGGCAATCTAACATGTTATACTGCTCAATTAATCGAGATTCCCCTGGAGTCCCGCCAAGCGCCAATGCTCATCAGCTCTTCAAAGGTTTCAGCTTTGTGGCAACGAACACCATAGAAGACCACAAAATCACCCCTCTCAACAACATTTTGCCAATAGTACAGGTAAAAAAATGTATGTGTTCGTGTGTGTGTGTAGTTTCTAGTCTATGCGTACAGAAATATCTAAACAACCATTTATGTAGTATTAAAATTCATGAGAAATGCTTGATAAACTAGCGTTGCTGGTATGTGAGCCTGATTTTTCTGGTTCCGCAGCAATGAAAAAAATAATGTATTTTGTATGTGTGAAAACCCAAATATAACTTTATTAAAAAATAATAATAATAATGTATGGATAAGTTGTAAAAGTTCACATACTTTGCTGGTTTGAGAATGGTGGTTTCTCTGGTTGAAAGATGAAGTGTGCCTGTATGTATGTCTGTTTGTTCTTTTGAAAGGAGCTTAAAAGGAAAGCTGCTTTGGAACACAAAGGTCATATAAGAATCCACTTGAGAATAAACTATTAAATTGGGTTTGGGTCAGAACAGTATCCTATAAAAATGTTACAATGTATTTTTCTTAGTCATGATTCGTTACTACATATAGATGATAAAATATGATTAGGTATAGTGATTATAATTATGTAACTACACAGAATCAATATGGTTGAAAACTGGATTCTTTGGGATTAATTTAAAACAAAAACCTGGTTCCCATCTAATATTAACTTCTAATGTCACAGAGCAGGGGTTTTCAAACTTTCAGAGCAGTTTGAAGACTTGTGGACTTCAACCCCCAGAATTACTCAGCCAGTTGGCTGGGGAATTCTGGGAGTTGTAGTCCACAAGACTTAAAGTAGTCAAGTTTGGAGATCCTTGTCCAAGAGTCTTTGGACAAGGGTAAGCTTGCCTGTGGAAATGACAAAATCAGCATCATAATTTCACAGCCCTGCTAACATACATATTTATGTCTGATATTGATGAGACACATCATTGTAGGTCTTGGGTTGTGATGTGTGTGCTCATTTTTTACCCATCATCCTAGTTGGCTGCAAGGTGTGGTGGGATGACCCAGAGGTAGAGCTCTCATCTCACAGTCAGAAGGCTGTGAGTTCAATCCTAGGTAGAGGCAGATATTTCTCTCTCTGGGCACACTGAGAATTTATTTATCTGCTGAACAAAACTCCGCTTTGGTGACAGGAAAGGGCATCTGGCCAATAAACACTCTGCTAGCTCTATTCAGTTGCCCAGACTCTATTCCACAAGAGATTATGAGGTCATTAAATGATGATGATGATCATAGTTGGCTGCTAATGTCTATGGCTAAAGTTTGTCATGGGTTTCGGAGAATCTACAGATCCATCTGAAGAAAAAGAAAACAGACTGCAAGAAATGGTCAATGTATTAAATCTAAATTCAACCAAACTCTGATATAATGTTAAATGTGAACCAGTTGGGATGCCTCAACAACTACATCCACTAAGACTAAAACTTAAAATGGACTAAATGGTCCAAAAGTTGTTCTTTTAGATCTGCCTCTGCCCTTACTATTATATTTCTTTTCACAAATCCAAACTGTATGGAGCTGATAAGAAGTGTAGGGTGCTTGTATGTATATATGTGGAAGATGGTTTATGTTTTTATGTTATGTTTGTTTATGTTTGTTTTAAAATCAATAAAAATTTAAAAAAAGAAGAAGTGTAGGGTGCCTGCAAAAATGTTCCAAAAAAGTTTATGAAATAATTGCAAGCTTTTAAAAGTTGTTTTACTGTGTTCTTCAGCAACTTCATGGGAGCAGTGCACTCTTCACAGATGCCTATGAACTTAAAGAAGACATTGGTGTGGGCTCCTACTCAGTCTGTAAGCGCTGCATCCATACAGTTTCCAATATGGAATTTGCTGTGAAGGTATGAAGGGGCGCTATTTTTTTTCCATATCACTTTTAAATATCTAAACATATATAGCAATCTATATAAATTAGCCTATGTTTCAAATAAATGTTTTATAGCTCTTAACCATTTAAAATTAAATTAAGATTTGTGTTCTTTTCATCTTATTTAGAATGAATATATAAAGAAACAGGACTCATTTTTTCCTAAACATCTCTTAAGCTGCAAATTTAACAGTTGTATGATATCAATAAAGGAGAATATTTATAGCTCAAGGTTTAAACTGTGGGGTCCTTGGTGCTCTCTGAGCTTGGCTGTATTCTTGTAGATATTTTATTACCTAGCCATGTAACATCATCAGTGCTTCTAAAGAGTGGGGTTTGCTTTCTTTTATATAAAATGAGAGTAAACCCCACTCCCTCCTAGCATTGATGATGTTACCAAGTTTGGGTAATGAAATGTTGCTAATATGTGGTTCTTTCTTTGGGGTTGACATGTAATTATCTTCAGTTATTTGTGGATGTGCTATTTAGAACTTTTAATACTAAGAAGATAATTGCCCAGAGGATCTTTTATTAACTGCTGGTATCTTCATTCATTCATTCATTCATTCATTCATTCATTCATTCATTGGCTGCCCATCTTAAAACAGGGTAATTCTGGGAGACTTACAGTTATAACAGATAAAAATTATATGTACTAAAAACAAAGTTAATCCCACCAGTCAGACTACAGTACTTGGACTGATGGCACCAATGGAGCCGGCCAATCCCAGCCCTCTCTATTTCCATCTCATTTGCATAGTGTAGAACTTTAGTAGATGAATTGAGTCTACCAATTGTTTTAGACTAGAATAGAATATAATTTTTTATTGACCAATGTGGTTGGACACACAAGGAATTTGTCGGTGTAAATACTCTCAGTGTACATAAAAGAAAAGATACATTCATCAAGAGTCAAGCATCATCAGGTACAACACTTAATAATTGTCATGGGATAAGGATCGTAAGGATACAAGCGACAAAGTTACAATCATACAGCATGATGTTCTTCTCATTTAGACAATTTAAGATTTGGTTTGAAGTGGCACATCCCTTAACATAAGTAGGCCTTTCAAGTTTGCTGCCTTGTTTCTAGTCCATCTTTTTAAAAGTATCTCTATGTTGATTGATTGATTGATTGATTGATTAGCCTATGGCCCATATCAACATACAGGTCCAAACACATATTGCCAATAAAATTCTAAACAAACACTTTAAAATGAGAGTAAGGTAAAAGACAATAGTTACAGGAGAAAATACAATAATTTAATAAACTTAAAATACATATAAAATGTTAGTATCTCAAAAATGTGTCTCATCTGCAGGCCTGCTTTGAGGTAGGAGAGAAAGAGATAGAGATTCAGTATCCACATTGTAGTGGAGGATTTCCAATGTTTTGAAATGCTTGGGGCATCTTCCAGAGATATTGCCTCTATCCTACTACTGCCTAGAATTGCTGGCACTCAATTGTAATGCTGGCTTCACAATTCTGGGAATTGAAGGGAAAAAGGCTGTTCTGTGCCCTGATTACAAGGTGGCCTTGAAGAGGGAGGCTGTTCTAAGCTTTCTTAAATAGAAATGTGCTTCCTTGTGCTGAATTTAATCTCCTGTCACACTTTCTTGTGGTCATTGTCTTCCCATCCAGATAATTGACAAAAGTAAGAGAGATCCTTCCGAAGAAATAGAAATCTTGATGCGGTATGGACAGCATCCTAACATCATTACTTTAAAAGATGTAAGTATTCTGTTTGGTTTCTAGAGAGCATGCAAAGTGTAGCTGTTGATGGGATGAATTTCTTTCCTCTGGTCCAAGTCTCTGCTGGAATGCAGAAGAGAAGCTTTTGATATTTGTCAGTGAAATATGATTCTGTTTGAAAATAGGCTTTGTTGTGGTATGTCTGCAAAGGTCTGTGGGTTTATAAGAGCCTCCGTGGCGCAGTGGTTAGAGTGCAGTAATGCAAGGTAGTTCTGCTGACTGTCAGCTGCCTGCTATTTGGCAGTTTGAATCCCACCAGGCTCAAGGTTGATTCAGCCTCCCATCTTTCTGAGGTGGGTAAAATGAAGATCCAGATGGTTGGGGGCAAAAGGCTGACTCTGTAAACTGCTTATATAGAGCTATAAAGCAGCATATAAGTCTAAGTACTATTGCTATTGCTATTTATTGTTCCCAACTGGGTGGAAATGTAATTTCAGCTGTATTAACTTCATAGAAGGGATGTCCATCCTTTGCAACTTGTAGACCTCAACTCCCAGAATTCCTTAGCATCATAGGGAATTCTGGGATTTAAGTCAATAAGTCTTAAAAGTTACCAAGATCGGACACATCTGCTTTCTGGCGAGGGAAAGAACCCCATAGCACATGACCTTGTTTATTCCACAATTCCTCAATATTCTCTCATCTGCCAAGCTGAAGCAGTTGCCAGGCTGAAAAGGTTATTCAGTAGTCTGGAATCTTTGCAATCTTAAAAAAAAAGTTATTGGTGGAAAAATCAGCCCCTTCTGTTGAGTGTGTCTCTAGGCCAGAGGTCTCCAACCATGGCAACTTTAAGACACGTGGACCAACTCCCAGAATTCCTCAGCCAGCTGGTTGAAGAATTCTGGGAGTTGAAGTCCACAAGTCTTAAAGTTGGCAAGGTTGGAGACCCCTGCTCTCGGCAGACCCTGTGTTTCACGCCCCATTCCTGGAGTATGTGTTACTTAACTATATTAAACTTCTACAGGTGTACGATGATGGTAAATATATCTACCTTGTCACAGAATTGATGAAGGGAGGGGAGCTTCTGGATCGTATTCTCAGACAGAAGTATTTCTCAGAACGCGAAGCAAGTGCCGTCTTATATACTATCGCTAAAACTGTGGACTATCTGCACTGTCAAGGAGTAAGCTGACCACATTTTTATAATTTAATTAAGATTGGATGTATGTGTTTAGGGTTTGTGTAGATCTTGGCTTTATGTGCTAACAGAGTTGTACTTTACGATGAGTAGCTGAAAGAATCTTTTAAATGTCTATAGAGATTCTCAATCATCCAAGTCCTGGTTGTTCCAAAAGTGCTTTTTCAAGAGGCAAGTGGTCTTTCTGGTTTTTTCTTTTGAAGATGTTTCACTCTTCATCCAAGAAGCTTCTTCAGATCTGACAGGGTAGTGGGGAATGGAAGGATTTATATTCCTTGCAAACAGCTGATTATTTGCATCCTTTTAGAGGATCGTTGAGGCTCCTGGGTGGTTTATCTGTGTCCTCAGGGTTACCTGAGTAGTGCTAATGGTTCTTGTAGTAGGTTTTCCAGAAAAAAAAATATAAGAGCCAAAAACATTACTCAAGTGACCCGGAGGACACATAAACCTCTCCAGGTGCTTCAACGACCCTCTAAAAGGATGCAAATGACCTGCTGTCTGCAAGGAATATAAATCCTTCCATTTCCCGCCATCCTGTCAGAGCTGAAGAAGCTTCTTGGATGAGAAGTGAAACGTCTTCAAAGGAAAAAAAAAAGTAGAAAATCCAGTTGCCTCTTGAAAAAGCACCTTTGGGAGAATCTTTTAAATATATAAACAAATATGTACTGAAATCCTGAAGAGCCAGTTTGGTGTAATGGTTAATGCATCACTCCAGAACCTGGGAAACCATGAGTTCTAATGCCAGCTTAGGCATGAAAGCCAGCTGGGTGACTTTGGGCCAGTCTCTCTCAACCCTAGGAAGAAGTCATGCAAACAGCAATTCTGAAATCTTGCCAAGAAAACTGCAGAAAATGACCCAAGTAGTCATTAGGAATCAACATTGACTCAAAGGCACCAAATAAACAAACTGAAATCCTTTATATTTTCTTATATGTATAACATTTCAGCAAATCGGTTGGTTTGAGAGCAAGTGCTAACCAGAGACAGGTCTGTATAAAAATAGGTGGGATGTTATATTTTAGAATTAGCTGGCAATTGTTGGAGACAAAATTAGAGGGGGAGGGAAAGAGTTTGTTTTTAAGATTGCTTGCCATCCAAAGTCAGTTGTTGAGTTGGGCGGCCATACAAATTGAATGAATCAATCAATCAATCCATGAACAAGTAAACAAACAAACCTGATTTAGAAGTGGGTGTTTGTAAGCAAAAGATAAAATCAGATTTAATGATTCACTTTTAAATTACAGCTGGATAAATTGATTCTGTGGTCTGCTCCCAATTATGAAGTCTCATTTTTGTAGAAATTGGGTTTAAACATTCAATCATTCTTTCTATTCTCCTTTGTGTTGCTGCTGAGTTGACAGAATTTACTTAATCTTTTAAAATGTTTTTTCCTTTTTTTCAGTTTGAACCGTTGGGTTTTATATGTTCTTTTTTTAAGGTTGTGCATCGGGATCTTAAACCGAGTAATATTTTATATATGGATGATTCCAATAATGCTGATTCCATCAGGATTTGTGATTTTGGCTTTGCAAAGCAACTCCGGGGAGAGAATGGGCTTCTCTTAACGCCATGCTATACTGCTAACTTTGTGGCACCAGAGGTATGCATTTTCCTGTTTTGCTTTACAAATCGTCTTTTTAAATCTCCAAGAAAGTATTTGAATTTCACAAGTTTGGGGGAGGAGTTGGGGATAGATTGCTTTTCTCTGTTGTTCCTTGCAACATAATAATTGATTTACTCTCACACACAAGAGCATGCATAAACGGGCTTCTTAATGTATAGAAATAAGTGTCAGGATTCTGGCAGTTACTCCAATTAAATCCTGAGCCACACTCCCAAAACTAAAAAGGATTTATTAGAAGTTAACATGCCGGCACTAACCTGGGCGTAGCCAACTCTGAGACACGTAATTCACTGTCACCCTTGATCCTGCTTCCCCCACCCTTCTGGTGTATCATCCAATGAAACACGTCCATAGCCAAGAGTCATCAATCATGCTCTCCAATTAATTTTTTGCCGGCAGAAGCTTCAGTCATCTAATCAGTGTTTGAAGAAAATATGAATGGAATGTACTTTCGATTCCACACTGCCATCTGCTCTTTGAAACTCCTCCCCCCCCCTTTCTGTTGACAACTATAAAACGTGTGTACAAAATGTTTTACGAGTTGATAATAAACATGGAAATCCAGAATTCAGTTGAATGTTGATTATTGTTCTGTGTACTACTGCAGCATTTGAGCAGTGCTATGACCTAGAGATGGAGCTCTTGCCTCACAGTGAGGAGGCTGTGAGTTCAATCCTAGGTAGAGGCAGATATTTCTCTCTGGGCACAATGAGAATATATATCTGCTGAAAAAAACTCCATATTGGTGACAGGAAGGGCATCCGACCAGTAAACACTCAGGTCCATTCAGTTGCCCAGACTCCATCCTGCAAGGGATTATGGGGGTCATTAAAAGAAGATCGTACTACTGCAGCATTTCAGGAAGGTAACTATTTTATTTAAGTAGCACTGTGGTCATTAGTTTAAATCAGTGTTTTTCAAACTTGGCTACCTCAAGATGCATGGACTTCAATTCCCACAATTCCCCAGCCAGCATACTGGTTGAGGAATTCTGGGAATTGAAGTCCACACAATCTTAAAGTAGCCAAGGTTGAAAAACACCTATTTAAATTTACTTCTCAATTTGAGTGTGGTGAAGGCTCGTCTTTCTAACAATAACACAGAGTTTTTTGTTCATCTTCTAGGTCCTCATGAGGCAAGGCTATGATGCTGCTTGTGATATTTGGAGTTTGGGAGTTCTTCTTTATACAATGCTGGCAGGGTGAGATCCGCCTTTCAAATGTTGACATAGCTTTGAATTTGCAGATGTTCAGAGGCATGACTCTTCTGCTTATTTTATAGGATCAACCCAGAGTATGACAGCTGTGCTAAATCAGCAAGTTTCCATCTATGTTTCTGAACTACTTATGCAAAGGGAACTAACCTCCTTTTAAAAAAATATTTTTTAGGTACACACCCTTTGCAAATGGGCCCAATGATACCCCTGAAGAAATTTTGTTACGGATAGGTAGTGGAAAATTTTCTTTAAATGGAGGCAATTGGGACACTGTGTCAGATGCTGCAAAGGTATCAACATATTTTTATTCTATGCTTTATAAGATACAGGCAGCTGTGTAAATGCCATTGCAAGTGAACCGTTGGTTAAAATTTGATATACTTTAATGCCAGGTTCCAAAAGATGCTTTATGATTCTTCCAAGGAGATATCTTTATTGTTCTTCACCTATAGATAGGATTGTATAGATCCTAGCCAAGCTAATGCAAGCTACCGGTCACACCAAGCATATACCCTGGGGGCTCTTAGGGATTTGCTGTCTTCACCCACTTTCTCTCACACAAACAATTTGAACTGAGTTGTCTCGTGCTCCTCTGGAATGCACCCCTCCCTCCTGGAAATCTAGGCTACATTCCATCACATTAGGTCAATGAAGACTCAATTATCCAGGTATCTAAAAAGTTGAATCATGGCAACAATACATTTTGTAGAGACACCCCTGAAGTCGGTGGGCAAAAGTTGGCACATTCCAAAGACTTTCTGACTCTCTGCCAAACTACTTTTTTATTTTGACCTATGAAACTTCCTGGATGGTCAAATTCTGGTCCAGTTGTCATGATTCAACTTTTAGATTCCACCACGTTAATATACAGTGGACAAAATGTATATGTAGACATTGCTCCCAAATAATAGACCAATCCTGTTGCATCCTAATGTTTCATGCCATAGACACTAATAAAAATAAGTCACTTCCCCTTCATAAAGTTGCAAAAAGATGCAATTTTCATAAATTTGGATTTAATAGGCATTTATATGTAATGCCTCTTCTGTAAAATGTCAGTTAAATCAGAGCTTCACCATGCATGCATTTTTGGTAGTGATCAGTAATAAGAAACTTACCACCACCTTTTATAAATAATTTTAAAGCATTTTCAAAAAATAATTGAAAATTAACTTTATCTAAAAAGCAAAGTGCCATAAGTTACTTAACTCTTCTCTAAGATTTATTTAGCACGCTTAGCATGCATGTGCTAAAATTATTCCGTTTATTTAAAAATATATATATAAGCCAGAATTTTTTCATACGTGAATGTCAGGCTGAATAAATTTCATTTAATTGATATTATGTAGACATTCCAATATATTATGTAAATTTTAACCAGATCTGTAATTTGATATATGATGCTTTTCCTGTTCTACCTCTTCTAAAAACTGAAATTCAGGTCTGCTTCAGTATTATTCAAACTGTTGTAATAGATACATCCAAGGAGATAATATCCTGTTCAGGGTGGGTATTAATTCTACTTTGAGCTTTCCACTCATTTTAGTTTCACTCACAAATTGACTTCTGTGGACCTTACATCATACTGAAGTGGTTAGTACGAGGGGGTGTGCATAAGTGCACTAATGTGACTATCGTCTCTGTCATTGTATTTTTACTCTTCTTCTCGTTTTTGTTGGACAAATTCCAATAAATAAATAAATACATAAAACAATTCCAGTAGCATGGAAATCTTGGGGTGAAAGGACCACTGCTGTTATGCTGGTAGGACTGACAATATGAGAACGACCACGTTCAACTCTTTGTAACCTCCTCTTCTCTAAGTTGTACTCATAACTCTTGTTATCTGTTTGATCCAGGATTTGCTATCTCATATGCTACATGTCGATCCACATCAAAGATATACCGCTGAGCAAGTTCTCAAACATTCATGGATAGCCTGTAGAGATCAGCTGCCACATTATCAGTTAAATAGGCAAGACGCGCCACATCTAGTGAAGGTAAAGTTGGCAAAACTCAACATAGGGACGGAGATCTGTACCTTGATGAGGATTGTGGATGGTGGGTTGATTTGTCATTTAATGTCGTTATGTTCCAGGGAGCCATGGCTGCTACATATTCTGCACTGAACAACAAGACATTTCAGCCTGTTTTGGAACCAGTTGCAGCTTCAAGCTTGGCTCAGCGGAGAAGCATGAAAAAACTCACATCCACAGACTTATAGGTTAGCTGGAACAGAGAAAAACAAAAACAAAAACCAAGAAACAGCTCTGTATTTGCCTGCCCTGTGAATTTAAAGGCATCTACCAGTTCCTCCTACACTACTTGAATTCAGTTGAAGAAAGGAAGAAAACAAAACAAAACAAAACAAAACAAAACAAAACAAAACAAAACAAAAAAACACTTCTGACATTTTAGAGGATTTGTTGCTGTTCATAGGTTGGTTTCAGTAACATCAGGGTATTTTGCAACTGTGCTGAGGAATTTTTGGTACACATTTCATTTCAGAGATCAATCGCATTATGTTAATACTTTAAATACTGTATAGTTTTCCTCCAGTTTATAAAGATATGTATTAGTTGACCAGAGACGCTGCTCAAGTTGTAAATTTCATTTCAGAAGAAAAGGTCAGTGTTTTAATATTTTTGCTATCTTGGCCCTATTGTAAAGACAAAGAAAAGAAATCATTAAACATGATGTGCTCTGGTTTTGTACATCAATCCCCTTAACTGGCAGACTCCATGGCATTCGATTTGTGGGTAGGACCACCGAAATGAATATCCTAGTGCAAAATGCCTTTATCTGTTGTTGGTGTCAGGCAATTATGTGTAAAAAAAATCATGTACAGCTATAATAATCCATGAACATACACCAAGATAATAGTGTGTAAAGCCTTCATTAGAAGCTGTAGATTTGGTCAACCTTAGCTGTGTCTTTCTTAAGGCTTTTGAAGAGTGGTGGTTGTTAGGATAATAAATAATCTGTTGTACTTAAACTTTATGTATGACTTCACCATCATTGGACCTTTTCAAGAAGGGGTAAGTAGATCTCTACTTGATATACTACTTTAGATCAGGGGTGTCCACCCTTGGCAACTTTGAGGACTGTGGACTTCAGCTGGCAGAATCCTCCAGCCAGCCATGGGAATTCTGGGAGTTGAAGTCCATAAGCCTTAAAGATGCCAAGTTTGGGCATCCCTTCTTAGGTACAGAGTAAGGTGTGTAGAGGTTTATACCACATGTGTGGACTTCAACTCCCAGTATTCTCATGGCTGGCTGGATAATTCTGGTAGCTGAAGTCCACAGGCCTCAAAGTTGCCAAGGTTGGGCACCCCTGCTTAGATATACAATATTCCTAGATACAGAATAAGGTATGTAGAGCTTACATCCTATATCTAAAAGGCTACAAGTTGATATCAACTGCTCCAGTATTGTTCTCTCATGTCCTGAGGCTTAGATTTGCTTCATCTGTGAACTTTGATGTCACACAGTCTGTGCCCATTTCATTTAACCATAGAAGCACTGACATTGCATTTGCACTGACATTCTGGATTGAACCCTGCCATTTGATGGGTATTGAGACAAGACAAACTAAGCTACCTTGATTGATATCGACACAAGACAAATTAAGCTACTTTGCTAACTAAGCTAACACATTTTGCTGTCTTCAGTTGTTCTTCGGTTCTCACTGTGCTTGAATTTTCTCATCCTGGGACAGCATTTTATTCATCCTAAGTTGTAAGTTAATGATGTTTTTAATCACAAACCATATTTCACAACAGATTTTATTTATTTACACATTGGCAAGTTATCTGAATTCTCTTTTCTCTCTGATGTTTTGTGAACAGTTTAGAAGGTAAATGCTTATGTTAATGGGCTCCCTCCCTTTTTTTCTTCTTCTTCTTCTTTCCTTTTTAATATCGACTTTGTATCCCCTGGAAAAGTGCAAGCTTTGAAACATTCCTTGGTCTTTTCTAATCAAGTTTTAAATTCCTCATGAATCCATATATTCAATGGGAAGAATAAAACCAATGAAGATTACAAGGATGACTCGGAAAAATTATGAAATTGGTCAGGTTAACTCATATTAGACCTAGATTAGTTTCAAACTGGCATGTTTTCTTAGAAAATGGACCTTAGAAGTCTCCTTCCTCTTCCCTCAAAGAAAGATATTCCAATATGGATTACTGAGATATTTTATTGTGAAAAGAGGTTAATGCAATTGATCAATATCCTAATAATATAGAATCCGTTTTTTGGATGACCTTCCTTGAATAACCATTAATGAATTAGAGAACTCATTACAAGAAATCAAGAGAGTGCTGAATATTATGCTGAATAATATTTTATTCTTTTGTTTGATGACTTCATTTGGGATCAAATAAAACTGCTAAGACTAAAGTCTGAAAATATAATGCATTTGTTAAAATTCATTAAACATTTTCACAGAGTTATAAGAAACTGGAAATGCTGGTCATAAATTGCATGAGGAAAAAGACTACTTTTTCCATCTATTTCAATAGCATATATATGAATTTATTTTGCTTAAACAAATCCTCCCTTGAAGGAGTGAATATATATTATCTCAGCCGTACATTTTGTTTTATACCAACAGAAAACCAGACTTTTCTCAAATCAGAATAAATGCACTTCTAGACCAATATTGTCTACACTGACTGGCAGGAAATCAGCAAAATCTCAGGGACTTTTTCAACAACCAAATCTCATGTTTTGGGTATTTTGTGAGAGTATTTGAGGCCTAGTGACTTTTCTGAAGGGTGGGTTGCAATAATTATAATTTCCTGGATAGTCAGTGATAAGTTTATAAGCTTCTGGAGACAAGTAACCAAGAGTCAGTTTGCTTGCAAATAAGTACAGTATAAATTCTTAGAAGACACTGAATATCTGGTCATTAAGAGTGATTCTTTCTTTAATCTGCTAAGTGAAAGCAGTTTTGAAGAGAGGGAAAACACCTTCCCTCAAGATGCATGGAAATGACAGCCGATGACTTTGACATGGATAGAACGAACGAAAAAGGGAAAAATACATTCATTTTTCTCTTTATAGCACATGCTGGAGTGCTTTTTCTAAAGCAGATCTTCACATGTATCTTGAAGTGTGTAACCCAAGAAATAAGTAGAACCTCCTTATATATACTTCCTTTAAAAAATGCTCCTAAGGTTAATTATTTACCACAGGGATTGCTCTCACCTTGTAGGAACAATCCAAGTTTGTCCATACAAATCCCTTCATTGGAATGTGGTAGATGTTCTTTTACAGAAACATACACGGTCTGTACTAGGCTGCAAGTTCCTGTTTTGGTTTGGATACTAATACAACCTCAAACAGAGGTTTGTCAGCTATGGTTTTCTAGGAAAAAAAAAATCACTTCTACCCATTGAAATGAACAGCAATGATTAAGAAGCCCTAGGATTGCACTTTCAGTATTGTGAGACTTTAGAAATTGCAGTATAATGGGGGAATATTGGGCCAGTGGTTTTAGCTGAGCTCGTCATTTCAAATTGTTTCACAGACTCTGGTTTCATCCATCTTACACCTTGTTCAGATGTAAAGGAAAGCTATGATCAGGAGGGTTTCAACAGTCACATGGCAAGGAAGAAAGGAATAGTGCGTGCTAGACTAAGTTTCCCCATGGCTTTGCATGTTGAAATATGTTGCATCATAACCTGGCTGATAGCTAGCTTGTCAAACTATTCCGACCAACAGAACAGCGCCTACCCCCCTCACAGTTCGAATGCACATAAGTGTGAGTAGATAAATAAGTACCACTTCAGTGGGAAGGTAACAGCGTTCCATGCCCCTTGGCGTAAAGTCATGCTGGCCACATGACCATGGACAACGCTGGCTCCTTTGACCAAGAAATGGAGATGAGCACCATTCAGTAGAGTCGGAAACAATTGGATGGGATACCTTTATCTTTACCTGGAAGTTATAATACTAACCAGTAATTCATGTTAGCTGACATTAGGGTAAAAAAAGACAGGGTAAGTTGAAACAGCTGGTGCATAATAAAACTCAATTTAGATGAGACGTTATCTTATTTGGTTCCAGTGGGACACCTTAAGTCAATTCCATTTTAAGTTCCGAATAGGCAGCTTCTTTCATGGCAATTTTCTGGATGGAAATCTTGATATTATGGTCAGGGACTGTTTGGGAAGGCGGGGCAGAATGATTTATATGCATCCCTCCAGTTCCCCAACACTGAATAAGTGGATTTGAGCTTCAGTTTGAAAAGATAGTTTGTAAATGACCTTTGATTTCACCATGGTCTACCATTCCTTCCTCTTTCTTTCTGTTGCTTCACATGAAGAGTTGCTGAATCAGCCAGAATTCATCATTAGAACCAAAGATAGATAGATAACAAACTGGAATCTATAACCATCATTTGACATTGCTTTCAGCCTGTGATTCCGTCCATCTTATGCCTTGTTAAGATGTAACAGAAAGCCATGATAAGGGGTTTTTCAACCATTGCATGGCAAGGAGGAAATAGAATAGCGTGTGCTAGACCAAGTTTTCCCATGGCCTTGCGTGTTGAAATATGTTCCATCTGAACCTGGCTGTTAACTCACTTATCTTCAGCTGCGGAGCAATAGAAGCACTACAGGATAGGCAATTACTCAAGTTTTATTTACATGATATTTGGGCATAGTACATCCTAAAGGATTAAAACGTTCTCATCTGACCACAACTTTTGTCAGTATTGTAACCTTCATGTCTCAGACGGACTGTGTATTTGTACCATATTGTATTTATTCCATTCAGTATTTTTTCTCCCCTTAAAATTTTTATTTCCAATTATGTATATATTGACATTAAAGTTTGCACTGTACAACATGTTTTACAGGTGTATCCAGTATTGTACTAAAAAAAACCTTGTTTACATCCTCCTGCTAAAATTCATGTAGTGGGTCCTTTTACTTCTCTGTCTCTTTCCCTTTCTCTCTCTCTTTCTCTCCTTCCTTCCTTCCTTCCTTCCTTCCTTCCTTACTTACTTACTTACTTACTTAACCAAAGACAACATAACTATGTGGGATAGGGTGTATGGAGTGTGAATGTTTGTGAGGTATTTCTTTAAATAGGAAGATCCATGTCTATTAGAATAAAAACAAAATAAAATGAATTCATAAAGTGTCAGGTTGACAACATTTTGATTGTTCGAAGGTACCTAAAGCAAAGTTTTTTTTTCCCCCTTTCTAGTAATTTATTTTTATTTATAAGCTGCTTCCCAAGGAATCATCGTGATCTCACAGTAATAAACACAATAATAAGATATAATAAAACTACACTCAATAAAGCAATACAGTACCATAGAAAGCCATTATAAAACCTAAGTTCTGCAACAATGGGAAAGTGGCATCTTAAAATCGCGTTAAGCTAGTCTTGTTAATTTGGAAGTGGTAGATGAAAGCAATTGATGGTTTTAAAAATCAGTTTTAAAAAAAGTAGTATAGGAGATATACAGGTAGTCCTCAACATCCATCTACAATTGAGCCCAAAATTTATGTTGCGAAGCAAGAAATGGGCTGTATCAGATACTCAATTTTCCATCAATATTCAAGTGCCCATATTTTGCACAAACTGAAGTTTTGCAATCCTTCTGTGGAGTTCTTTGTACAGAACACATTTTAGAAAGCTGAGGTAGAATAGAAGTGAAATCTGGGTAACCAAGCTGAACGTGTGAATAGCTTTAGGTCACAATTGCACCAGAGCATTCTCGTAGAAGATGTTCCATTATTGATGTCATCTCTACTTCCCCGGATGAAGATTTTTCAGTGGAAAAACTAGACCTGTAGAGTGGTTGCCTTCAGAGGTTGTGTGTGATGACCTGGGGCATGGCACAAAAATAACAAAGTCCCAAAGTAGAATAAATTCCCTTTAATGCCTCAAACTTGGCCCCCAGCGTCCAGTTATCCTCGGCTGGAGATCAAACTCTTCCAAAAACAGTCTACGAAGGGAAGAAATGCAGTCTGAATCCAAAGTAAAGATAATTAGAAATTTAAAAAACCCGACACAAACCACGCTGAAGTACTTAACAGGACAGGACAGGATGATAAATTGCAGACTTCCAAAAGATAACAAAGCACACACACTTGGGAGGATGCCAAAACCCATATAAGCCTCAACAAAGATAATGCACAGGTTGCTTCCAGCAACTTTGCCATGTGCAGTTTGCCCTTTTAAACAGTCTTCCCAGCTGCAGCCCATGAAGGAGATCAGGGCCCTTTCCATTCCCATAAGCCACATTGCTTCCTTCTCCGTTCCTCCCTGCGTGCCCTAGGATGAATGCCCAGCTGGACTGTGCCCTTTGCCCGTTTCTTCCACAGCCACCAGATCACACACACTCCTATTCCCTAGTCAGCTGCTCAATCTCTGCCTCAGAATCAGACTCTAACGAGGGCATGACATTATGGGTGCTTTGTCACTGGAGGTTTTAAGAAGAGATTGAACATCCATTTGTCTATTCTGTTTTGAAGATAAATAAAGGCAAACATGCTGAGACTTAAACTTGACATGACAAATCTAACACTGGCAAGATTGAATCACTCATCAATCAAAGCTGGAAGGGACTTTGGAGGTCTTCTAGACCAGCCCCTTGCTCAAGCAGGAGACCCTATACCATTTCAGACAAGTGACTGTCCAATGCCATCTTAGTTTTGAAGCAATTTCACAACTCCTGAAGGCAAGTTGTTCCACTGGTTAATTGTTCTCATTCTCAGGAAATTTTGTTCTAGGCTGATTCTGTCTTTGATTAGTTTCCACTCATTGCTTCTTGCCCTGCCTTCAGCTGCTTTGGACAACTGTATCTCACAAATGTTTATGCCTTTTAATAAAATTTGTTAGTTGTAAAAAGTATGATCTCAGACTCTTTCTAATTTGTGGTTACCATAGACTAATATGGCTCTGCCACACTTCCTTTCAGTGTGGTATTTTATTTATTTTTCATTGGATTTATTTTTAATTTATTTACTTTTTTGGTCAGGAGATGGCAGCATTGTTCAATTCATCTCATCTTGGGAACCACCAAATTGTGTTATGGCATTGCCTCTAAACCTGTAAATGTGAAACTGAAGTGAAGAAGATTGCCTGTAAATGCAAACTGATGCTTGGAGGAGGAGAAGGAGGAGGAGGAGATTTAGAACTATGAGGTCTTTGGAGTTCTCTGAACTTGGTTATTTCCTTGCAGGTATTTCATTGCCCAGCTAGGGAACATCATCAGTGCTATAAGGCAGGGGAATTGTAAGCAAGAGGAGGAGGGGATGGAGGAGGAGGACTGTGGTGTCCTTGGTATTCTCTGAACTTGGTTATTTCCTTGCAGGCATTTTATTACCCAACCAGAGAACATCATCAGTGCTAGAAGGCAGAGTAGTAGTAGTAGGACTGTGGGGCCCTTGGTGTCCTCTGAGCTTGGTTGTCTTCTTGCAGTCATTTCATTACCCAGCTAGGAAATATCATCAGTGCTAGAAGGCAGGGGAGTTGGGAGGAGGAGGAGGAGGAGGAGGAGGAGGAGGAAGTGAAGGATAAGAAGTCAAAATAATATTGTAAGTTAAGATATGAGACAAGATTGGAGATTCCCAACTACCTTCAGCCATGGAATCTAGCAGGCGATGGGATTATTGATAGAATAGTTGGATCTCTTCAGAAGGCACCTTTGCTAGGTTTATTACATCATCCTATTGTATCATATTCTCCTTCAGATATGAAAGTTCTGGTGATCCTAATCCAAGTAGATCAGTCTATAAAGTCCTGTACAGGAGTGTGATCATTATGTTTATTATTAAAATATCTAAAATATTTTATTTTAGAAGGTAAAATCTATAAATCACTGGATGCTGTTGGAAAAGTTTTATTTTTATTTTTGTTTTTCATAAAAAGTGGTGCCATCATATCAGTTGATCACTTGTGGAACTTCTGGAGAAGATTGGCCCAATCCTTTAAAAAAGAAATTTATGAACCCATTTTGCTCCAGGCTGGGGAGAAAAAAACAAGGCAAAGACAGAATTAAACACGAGCAGAAAATGTCACAAAGGCAACAAACAACATAATTTTGCAGGAAGTCAATCCATATTTTTCTCTCGTGAAGTGGAAAAATGATTACACATGAAATACATCCTGGATGTTAGGATTTTACTTCATGGGAATCCCGAGACAAAAATACAAGTTTACTATGAGATTTGTATCTTGTTTTTCCATCCAAAAAGTGCAGCTATTGAAAGAAAAAGTAAAATGCAAAAACAGGTTCATTAATAAAAAAGAAAAGATCTTCATATGGGGAATTAAAATACTAGAAGCCTAGAATGATCTTGAAAAAAAATAATAACGCAAGTCAGAAAGGCAAAACATTCAACACTGATCATTGGGGCCCACCGGATGCCAGAACTTCACTCTCCAACATATGCGGACCCAAATTTGTTTCTCTTTTGTCATTTAAGGATGGAATGCCACCTCTAAATGAGGAAGGTTGAAAAACAACTGCAAAAGAAAATTGCCCTCTCAGTCCCAACTTTAGGTGCTTTTTTTCCAAGAAGCAAGGGGACTTTCTGGTTTTTCTTTGAAGACATTTCACTGCTCATCCAAGCAGCTTCATCAGCTCTGAGTGGATGGTGGGGAATGGAAGGATTTATACTCCTTGCAGGCAGCTGGTCATTTGCATTCTTTTAGTGGGTTGTTAAAGTCATCTGGAGGTTTATCTGTCTCATCAGGGTCACCTGAGTGGCGCAAATTGACTTTGATTTGGAACTGTTGAAAGGATTGTGTTGTAGATTGGAGATAGAGTCAAAATTGAACAGCCCTCTCTCAACGGAGGGGGAGGGATATGACAACATCTATCTCCAATCTACAACACAGTCCTTTCAACAGTTCCAGGAAGCTCCACACCCATTTGCACCACCCATTTGTGACCCTGAGGACACAGATAAACCTCCAAGTGACCCAGGGGTGGGATTCCAAATTTTTAACAACCGGTTCTGGCTTAGGTGGTGGGTGTGGCTTGGTGGTCATGTGACCAGGTGGACATGGCTTGGTGGTGGTCATGTTATTGGCTGGACATGGCCAACTCAATATCATTCACATTGAGGCATGCATCTCCTCGCCTGGCCTCTCAAGACTGTGAGGATGCTGCAACAGTCGTAAGTGTGAAAAATGGTCATAAGTCACTTTTTCCAGTGTCATTGTCACTTTGAATGGTCACTCCACACAAGAAAAGTACCAGCAAAGGAGATAAAAAACACTCCAGAGAAGTTCCTGAGACAGGAAGTCTAGTCCTGCCAAGAATGTAATAAGGGTTAACGGAGAGGCAGCTTCTGTAAGCAACCCCAGAATGTTTCCTTCCTGCCTTCCTTACAGGATTAGGCCAGTAATTTCTTCTAACAAGAAGGTTCTCAAAACTGCTTAGAATAAAAACCGGTTCTAGCGAACAGGTGCGAACTGATGGAATCCCAGCCCTGAAGTGGCCTCAACAACTCTGTAAAAGGATGCAAATCACCAGCTGTCTGCAAGGAGTATAAATCAGTGGTGGGATTCAAATATTTTTACCATCGGTTGGGTGGGTATGGCTTGGTGACCACATTTTGTGTGTAAGCATGAGCCAAACATGCACTTTGCACAGACACAGAGGCATTCTAACTTGCTTCCTGCAAGCCTGCACGATCCCAGTCACTTCAGCAACTGCCATGTGGCACTCTTCTGTGCTGCACAAAGCAGTTGCACTTCAAATTCAGAGGACAAAGGTGAGTATGAGAGCCCAGCTGGGTGGGTGGACCCAACAACAGAGCAGTGGAGCGAACTAGTTTGGTCTCTGCTGCTCGTTGCTGCTCCCAGCTTGGCATAGACATTGAGCTCACCAGTGGTGCGCCTCTGGCTCCTGGTTTGGGGGGTTTGATGGGTTCTGTTTCATCTTTGGCTTTGCTCGGTGCAGGCGGATGATGCAAATGTTTCGGGGGTGGAATGTACGAAGGCGCCATCTCCAGTTGGAAATGTGCTGCAGGTAAACGGCAAGTCATCTTCTCAGTCGGTCGAGGCAGGGTGGAGGTTGGTGAGGGAGACTGAGGGAATGGTAATGAGAGTAAAGGGGAAGCAGGTTTAGCAGTCTCGACTGGTGGGACCGTCTGAGTTGCGGTATCTTTTGTGTTCCTTTTTTGTTTCAGAGGAGCGTTTGTTCTGGCAAACAAGGGGGCCTTTTTCTGTGATTTGAGAGAAATGGGAGCAGGAGGGGACTCCTCCTCCTTCTCCGTTGATGACTTCTCCTTTTCTTTGGCCCAGTCAGGAGGTGATGAGGTGGGTTTACTTTCCCGAGGAAGCGATTGGACGGAGCTCTCGCTGGTCATATGAGATACCTCCTGACTTTTGAAGTGGGTCTTCGAAGACTTCACAACCCCTTCTGGGGGAGCTTCAGCTGTGTCCATTTCTGATGGCAAGATGATGGAAACGGATTTGCTGGTCTGCACCCTTTCTTCAGAGGTCTTCAAAATCCCTTTGGGCAACTTAGAGGGTTCCTGGATGAAAATCTCGGCCGGTTCTTTGATAGGATCAAAGATGGAAAACACTGTCTTGGGCACCGAGACTTGGGCCGAAGAAGTCTTCCTTTTGTCCTTTTTCTTCTTGCTTGGCATTTTCTTTTTAGGCTCCTCCTCAGGCAAGGGTGGTGAAGGCACTGTTGAGATGCAACGTGTGTCCCCAACCATGAAAGACGTTTTTTCATACGGTCCTTTCGGGGGAGGAGCAACTGCCACCAAATGTTTCTCCAAAGGTTCTTTTGGTGGGGGTTTCTCTTTCTTTAGGCATGGGAATATCTTCTCCCATATGCTAGGTTCTGGCTCGGGGACTTTTGCTTTAGCTGGCGGTTTTGGCTGAGAGGGTGCAGTAGGCCCGCCTCCCGTAGGTACCGCAGGAGTGGCAGGCTGTGCCTTCTGTGGGGCTGGCTGTGGCTTCTCCAGGACCGGCTGTGGTTTCGGTGGGGGTGACTCTGGCGTCTCAGCGGGTGGCTGTGGCTTCTTGGAGGATGGTGGCTGAACATTTAAGAATAAAACAGCATGTTATTATTTAAGATATGGAGAGAAAGGGATGGAGAAAAGAGCATCCAACCCAAATAGGTTGAGGGTGCTTGTTAAATCATCAGGACGTCCATATCAGAAGTGGTATTCAGCAGGTTCTGACCAGTTTTGAAGAACTGGTAGTAGAAATTTCGAGTCGTTCAGAGAACCGGCAAATCCCACCTCTGACTGGCCCAGCCCCATCTATTCCCCGCCTCCTGAGTCCCAGCAGATTGGCTGGATCTTCTTTGGTTGCCCTGCACAGGAAAACGGAGCTGGAAAGCAGGTGAGTGGGGTGGGGAGGGAATAGGGATTTTGCAGCATCCTTCCCCTGCCACACCCACCAATCCACGCCCACAGAACTGGTAGTAAAAAATGTTGAATCCCACCACTGGTATATATTGAAATTTAAACTCTACACATAGGGGAATGGACACTGGAGGTTAACATATTAAGGGCAGCATTACTCATGCTTAATAAAAATAAGTACAATTCCAGCATGCCATTCAATAGCATTTTGTAACCCAGATTTTATTCATTTATTTAAAAAAAAGAACTTCTGCCATGAGGGCACTAGGACACATACAATGTATCCCAAAAAATAAACTTCATCAGGTAATCACTTGATCTATATAGGTAGAGCAATACTGAAAACAATAAGGCAAGAGGTGTCACATTTAGATTAAACCATGATTCTATAAATATAACAGAATAGCAGAGTAACAGAATAGGGTCCTTGGAGATTTTCTAGTCCAGCTACCTGCTCAAGCATTTATATCATTTTAGACAATTTGTTGTCCAATCTTTTCTCAAAAACCTCCAGTGTTGGAGCACCCATAATTTCTAGAGGAAAGCTGTTCCACTGATCAGCTGTTTTTACTATCAGGAAATTCCTCGTTACTTCTAGGTTGCTTTTCTCCTTGATTAGTTTCCACCTGTCGCCTCTAGTTCTGAATATTGTCAGGTGCAAAATATCAGGATCATATATGAAGTTCCAACTGAACTGATTTATTACTCTTATGCCTTTGCACAAGAACCTATTCAACTAACAGCACTATTTTGGCATTAGTTAAGGCTCAAAGGAACTTAAGAGAGGTTAAAGGTGGTTCATTTGTGGCTATGTAGAGATTCTAGGCTGATTCCTTTTTTGACTCTCCCCCTTCCCTCAGATTCTGCCATTCCTTCTTCTACATATGTTGACTCTACGCTGACATTGATTTTCATGAAAAGAGGCTCCATCTATTTCACAAAAAAACTAATAGCTAGCACTGCTTCTTACACATTTAGCCTTTTCAAACCACGATAAGAAAGCCACTTGCCTTTAAAACAGAAGGTTTGGATCTCACTTTGTGACCAGGCCGAGATGGTTTTGGGAAGTCTTGTTGAAAAATTATCTTGGGCAGTGGTTTTGGAAAAGAGGTATGGCTTTCAGCTTCTGAAATACAGAAAGGAACAAGATTGGGTTTTGAATTTTGGGGAAAAAAAGAAGGAATAAGGAACACATGTACAACTGAGTATATACACAGCTAACTTATGGATGGATCTAAACTCATAAACATGTGACTTTATAAACTCTTGGATAGCATTTAAATCCAGCTACTTCTGAAATCTGTAATCCAAATGTGTTTTTTAATGGAACTACAGGAGCCAATCTGTTAAATGCATCATAACCAATTATAACCATAAGTATTTATTTTGCTTTGCTGTACAACTACAGGTAGCTCTTGATGTAGGACCACAATTGTGCCCCAAATGTATGTTGCTAAGTGAGACTTCTGTTAAGTGAGTTTTGCCCCATTTTACAACATTTCTTGCCATAATTGTTAAGTAATTCATTGCACTTGTTAAGTGAATCTGGCTTTCCCATCGGCTTTGCTTCTCAGGTGTTGTGGTTAGCTGGCAGCAGGTGTGGATGGCTGAGGAGAGTGAGGACTCAGATGAGGGAGTGGACTGCTGCCTTCAGAGATTGTGGGGGCTGGTTACAAAAGAGAATAACATGACCCTGGGATACTATAACTGTCATAAATATGAGTTAGTGGCCAACTGTCTGAATGTTGATAATGTGACTTGGGGATCTTGCATTGGTCATAAGTGTGAAAAACAGTCATGTCACTTTTTCCAGAGGCATTGTAACTTTGAACCATCATTGAATGAATAGTTATAAGTCAAGGACTTCCAGTAAACCCCAGTTTAAGAATGAGATCTGTTCCCGGAGTCTGTTCTTAAGTCAAATTTGTAAGTAAACCAGAATAATATTACTGCATATAACTATATTAGCAATATGGTGTAATGATTTTGAACCATTGTGTGTATAACTTAAATTTTGCTACAGTAGGCTCTGCTGATAACTATGAGTTCTCCTGAAACTGAGACATTCTTCATTCAAATAGACTGCTACTTACCTGGTTGGGAAACTAAACAGGTATAATCCTATTTAGTATTGGATTGGAGATCCAAGTAACATCAAGGCTATCAATTAAAAGATTGAAAACCACCCTAGGCAGTGCCTGTTCCCACTGCCACCGCCAACACACCACTAGTGATTTGGGTGTAATAATCACCAAGAATCAAGAGTAATTTGAGATAATTTCAACTTGTTTTTTTAAAATTAATATATAGTTCTTGTCCTACTTGCAACCTCTCTTTGGAGTACAGTCTCTAATGTCCTAATCACAGTGTTTCCTTAATCTCAGCAACTTCAACTCCTAGAATTCCTCAGTTAATATTTGGCTGGAGAATTCTGGAAGTTGAAGTCCATGCATCTTGAGGTCCTTGATGTTGAGAAATCCTGGTCTAATCCATGGGAGCTTATCTTTTAAAAACATCTTTGCTTTCTATAACAACCTTCCCCAAGTTGTAGGCTCCCCAGATGTTTCAGGATGACCCTTCCTAGCACTTCCATCTTAGCTCTGGGAGACACCGTATACCTGGACCTACAACTAGCCTACAGACCCCTCAGAATTAAAACCAACCATACGGCCAACCAGAGACAGCACTGACCTTCAACCAAACAATGCAACAGCACCTACAACCCTAACCCTCCCAATGATCCTGACCTGATGTAACCTCCCTATCACAAGGCCCATTACAAGATCCTCACTTGATACACCCACACCTGAAGCACTTATAAAGAGAAGAAGACTAAGGTAAAGGTTCCCCTCACACACATGTGCTAGTTGTTTCTGGCTCTGGGGGGTGGTGCTCATCTCCGTTTCAA
Source organism: Laticauda colubrina (assembly GCA_015471245.1). Lineage (NCBI taxonomy): Eukaryota > Metazoa > Chordata > Lepidosauria > Squamata > Elapidae > Laticauda > Laticauda colubrina. The sequence goes on from BLBF01000058.1 coordinate 13,668,207, forward strand.
AGCCAAAGAGCCAGCGCTGTCCAAAGACGTCTCCGTGGTCATGTGGCCAGCAGGACTAAATGCCAAAGGTGCACAGAACGCTGTTCCCTTCCCTCCAAAGTGGTCCCTATTTTTCTACTTGCATTTTTTTACATGCATTCAAACTGCTAGGTTGGCAGAAGCTGGGACAAGTAATGGGAAGTCATCCATTATGTAGCACTAGGGATTCAAATTGTCAAACGGCCGACCCTTCTGATCAGCAAGCTCAGCATCTTAGCCGCTGAGCCACCGTGTCCCTGTTAAAAGAAGACTGACATCCCCTAAACTCTGCTGAAGATGTTACCTTGCTAGATAATGAAACATTTGTAAACCAAACCACAAGCTCAGAGAATGCACTTCCACCCTCACTGTATATCTTGTCAGAACAGAATGACAATGCTGGAAATAAATAACAATTAATGGAACATTACATGCAGTCTTTCTAACAAATACCTAACTTCGTACCTTGGCTTCGTGTTTCACTCTTTCCACGTCTTCCATGCTTACTGCAATAGAAATGGAAAGATTTTCTTTTTTAAAAAAAAAACATATTCAGATTAGTGTAGGAGTATTTCTGGAATCTGATATATAATAGGACTTCAAAGCTATGCAAAGCTACACAAGCCAGCTTAGAAGAAAGAATGCTATTCAACTTACTATAACATAATCAGCTGCAGATTACAGTCTAAAATAAATTCACTTTTTCAATGGCAACCAGATAACGTTTCCTGTGTTCACTTTGCTCTCTGTGTGCATGTTTTAATCCAAGGTTTTCCACAAACACACATGAAAAGAATCATAGTTTTTTTTTTTAATGGGAGGAGCCTTAAAATACAGCTTTTCCATGAATATCTGTTTATGGGATACATGTTTCCAAATACTATGAATGAATAACTATACTGAATTTTTAAAAACTGCTCAATGAGCGAAGCTTTCTGGCTGGTTTATTTATTTATTTTGTCAAATTCTTACAATACAACAGAAATAAGAATAAACATAAGTTTAAATGTAAGAAATAGGAACTAATAATTGGGGACAATAAGACAGGGACGGAAGGCATGATTGTGTGCTTATGCATGTTCCTTACAGACCTCTTAGGAATGGGGTGAGGTCAATAAAGGTTAGTTTGAGGGTAAAGGAGTGGGGGTTTGAGCAGGTGACAACAGAATCAGGTAGTGAGTACTAGGCATTGACCAGTTTAAAATAAAATACTTGCTAAATACAATTGCTCAATTGTTCAAAATACAATTGAGCCCAAAACTTCTTTGCTAAGCATGACAGTTGCTAATAAATTCTGCCACATTGTACAAACTTTCTTGCCATAATTGTTAAGTGGACCACTGCAGTTGTTAAGTAAATCTTACTTCCCAGTTGACTTTCAGTTCAGTTAATGGCCATTCGAAGTTACAATGGCACTGAAAAAAGTGACTTATAACCATTTTTTCACACTTACCTCCATTGGACCGTCCCCATGGTCATGTGATCAAAATTCAGACACTTGGCAACTGGTTCATATTGATAATGGCGGCAGTGTCCCAGGGCCGTGTAATTCCCCCTTTGCGGCCTTCTGACAATAGGGAAGCCAGATTCACTTAACCACGTTATCTGGGGGTGGGGGCGGTTTCTACCGGTTCGGACTGGTTCAATAGAACCGGTTGTTATGATTCTGTGCAGTTTGGAGAACTGGCAAATGGTGCCCCTGGCTGGCCCCGCCTCTCTCCGCCCACCCCTCCCCTCCTCACCCAGTCAGTCCTTATCACGCATGCGCAATATTATATGCATGCCCGACCTTGCTGACCGGGTTCTTCCCTGCCCAGTCATTCCTTAAAGCATTTCTTCCCCCCCCCCAACTATCACCTGTTGCTCTGATCAGCTGTGCGGGATTCCCCTCCTGTCTTACTGCTTCACCCAGGAGGCTTCCCTGAAGCCCAGGAAGACAAAACCTGGGGGGGGGGGCACAACTCCCCCCCCCGGTTTTTCTTCCTGAGCCCCAGGGGAGCCTTCTGGGAACAAAAATGTCCTCCAGGGGGCTTCCCTGAGGCCCAGAAGGCCCAAAAACTGAGGGGGGTTGCTGCAAAAAAAAGCCATACCCACCCAGTCACATGGCCACACCCACCTAGCTATGCCCTCCAAACTGGTTGTTAAAAATTTGAATCCCACCCCTGCATGTAACTTAATAACTGCAGTGATTTTCTTAACATCTGGTCATAAAATGGGGCAAAACTCACTTAACAACTGCCTTGCTTAGTAACAGAAATTTTGGGCTCAATTGTGGTTGCAAGTTGAGGACTACCTGTATATAGGAAAAATAAATCAATGTATTTCTGCCCATCGCTTGAGATAAGTCTGTAAGGCCAGGCGTTGTAAGGTTCTTACATAAATCCTTCACAGTTGTTAGCACACAGCACAAAAGAATTGATAACTGAATTTTCTGCTATTCCTCTTCCTTTTGAGTTATATTTTGGAGATTGTGTCCCATTTTAGAAAGAACAAATTATCTGAGTGCCATGTTGGTGTGGCTAGTGTGGAATAAACTCCAGAATATATTAAAAAAAATAGTATCCAACAGCAGATAATTTATTTCTGGATGTAAAAATAATGCAGTTAATCAAGGAAAAACATTTACTTATTATAGTGCCACATGAAACAGAAACGTTTAAAAGCAAAAGCATTTCCACTGAAAAAGGGAGAAGCCAAAACATTTTGGTTGGAATCTGTCTCTTCATTCATCTCTGTAACATGCACGCACAAACACACCCACAATGTAGCTGTTTAATGCTCTTTCATTTGGAAATAAACTTGCATTCTCTTTTTGCACAGCTTTAGCTCCATATTTTGTCCCCTTCCCTAATTATGTGCAGGAAAGGAATTTTACAGAGTGGAAATAAAGGACTTAGATGAGGGAACAGAAGGGGAACTTACCAAATTTGCAGATGATACTAAGCTGGTCGGAATAGCTAACATCCAAGAAGATAGGCTCAAGATCCAGATGGATCTTGACAGACTAGAACACTGGACCATGTCTAACAACATGAAATTCAATGTAGAGAAAAGTAAAGTCCTACACTTAGGCAAGAAAAACCAAAAGGACACATATAGACTGGGTGAAACCAGGCTCAAGAGCAGGAACTGTGAGAGGGATATTGGAGTATTAATGGACAACCAGCTAAATATGAGCCAGCAGTGTGCATCAGCCGCCAAAAAAGCCAATGCAATCCTAAGTTGCATTAATAGATACAATCAAGATCAAGTTAGGTACTAATACCACTCTATAAACCTTTAGTAAGACCACACTTAGAATATTGCATCCAGTTTTGGTCACTACACTATAAAAAAGAGGTTGAGACACTACAGAAAATGCAGAGAAGAGCAGCCAGGATGATGAGGGGATTGGAGGCTAAAACATATGATGAACGATTGCAGAAACTGGGCCTGGCTAGTCTAGTGAAGAGAAGGACCAGGGGAGACAGGAGAGCATCTTCCAATATTTGAGGGGCTGCCAAAAAGAGGAAGGGCTCAAGTTATTTTCCAAAGCACCTGAAAGCCAGACAAGGAATAAAAGGATGGAAACTGAACAAGGAGAGATTCAACCTGGAAATAAGGAGACATTTTCTGACAGTGAGAACAATCAATAATCAACCAATGGAAAAGAAGTTACCTTCAGAAGTGGGAGCTTCATCACTGGAAGCTTTCAAGAAGAGACATATATGTGTTTATGTGTATATATATATACAGTTCAACTTCCTTCGGGTATTATCTCATGTCATTGTAGTTGTGCTTTTAAAGTTGTAGCAATGTTTCGACAGAATCTCATCTGCCATCATCAGGCTTCTGTATTGGGTTCATTTGTGAGTCAGACTTTCTCAGCCGTTTCAGTTTTAAATTTGGGGGTAGACTACTGCTGTACCAGAATGGTTTTTTCTTCATCCTGATTGGCTGGGAATCTTGGTCTGTGTTTATTGGTCTTTGAGTTTGCTATGTTCTGCTTGATTTGTGTTTCTAATATATTCTGTCTGTTTTGTGGCTTTTTTGTGTGTCTTGATAGTCGTCTTGTGTGTCTTGATAGGCAACATTGTGTTCCTATATTAGAGGCTTTTAGTGCAGCTTGGCTCCGAGTAAATGGACGACTATCATTTGATAGGAAGCTAGGATTCATCTGGGTGCCTGGTTGGGGTGTGTTTGAGCTGGAGGTATCAGGGGGGATCTGTTTGTGCCCAGGTGTTTGCCTGGCTTGTGGTGGCTACATATGTGTGTGTGTGTGTATGTGTATGTGTGTATTGATATTCAGAGGTGGTATTCAGCCAGGTTTGACCAGTTCTCAAGAACCGGTAGCAGAAATTTTGAGTAGTTCAGAGAACCGGCAAATCCCACCTCTGACTGGCCCCGCCCCCATCTCTTCTCTGCCTCCCATCGAGTCCCAGCTGATCGGCTGGGTTTTCTTTTGTTACCCTGTGCAGGAGAACGGAGCTGGAAAGCAGGTTAGTGGGGTGGGGAGGGAATAGGGATTTTATAGGAACCTTCCCCTGCCACACCCACCAAGCCACGCCCACAGAACCAGTAGTAAAAACTTTTGAATCCCACCAATGTTATATATATATATCAGTGTGTGTGTGCGCGCACACACACACACACACACACACACACTGGGTGAAGCAATACATCAACTGGTTTCATCTTACCTAAGAATTCATCAGTCCTACATCCACCAATTCTTTCATATATCAATTCTTCTTATTTTCCTCTAACTTTGCATAACACTGCTTATTCCAAATATCAGAATAAATAGAAAAAAAGTGTGGAAATGATATATTTTATAGATAACTATAGATAACAATATAAAAATAATAGAATTTAAGAGAAAATGATATAAGAATGTATTTTTTATTAGATGAAGTGGCAATGGAAGTTATATTGGGTACTTACATGTATGCTGTTCAGCTTCATTTGGGTATTATCCCAGGTCATTGTAGTTGTGCTTTTAAAGTTGTAGCAACGTTTCGACAGAATCTCATCTGCCATCATCAGGCTTCTGTTCATTCTGTACAGACGAACACAATACAGAAGCCTGATGATGGCAGATGAGATTCTGCCGAAACGTTGCTTTAAAAGCACAACTACAATGATGTGGGATAATACCCGAAGGTAGCTGAACTGCATTCATGTAAGTACCCGCAAAAACCTAAGAAAACATATATATAGGAGGAGGACTATGGACACGTAGCACAAAAGAATTGCAACCAGTCGACACACTATATGTAATTGAAAGATGGTTTTATGTTTTTATGTATTGTTTTGTCTGTGTTTGTTTAGAAAAATAAAAATTATATATATATATACATATAAAAAGAATAAATACATCCATCTTCCTAATGAATTCCTCCCACTACCACCATTTTTTAAAAAACAGCAGTTGGATTAATACATTCATTAAAGCTTGCTGTTTCAATCTGAAACCCTTCACTCCACGAGAATAAATCCTTTTTAAACTTTTCCTAATCCAATCCCTTCTCTCTGGCATCATCTGCTTCCAGTGATGACTTCTACAGACCTCCACTTTGCATATCTGACTGGTGGGAGGATGGTCCATCTATTCCTCTTCTACTTTCTGTTTTTAATACCAGTTGTCAATCCACAAGAACCTTGGCCCTTTAATATAGAATAACTGAGTTTGCTTAGGAGCCTCTGGTGAGTGAGTCAAAACCTTTTCCAAAGTCCAAGGATCTGATATCTATTGGGCCATTCTTCTATAAAGTCATATTTTCCTTTTCTGTCTTATACCAAAAATGACTAGAAGATTCTGAAATCCAGTATGGACATATTTTTTTTTTTTTTGATATAATATAGAACTAAATAATTGGCAAAAACTCTGGGAAAGAAACTATCAATTGACGATGGCAGCCACTTACAAAGAAAAGTTGTAAAAAATGTTTTGTAGGTGGCACTTACCACCGGTGATGTTAGCAAAAATGTTTAAAAATATGTCCACCAAATATTGGAAATGTAATAAAAAGTTGGGCACATATTATCACTTGTGGTAGACATGCCCAAAAGCAAAAAAAAAAAAAAAAAAGAAAGTGAAAATTCATATTTGGTTAGAAAAAATGTTAAGGTAGCATAGAGATTTCAAGCCACAACTATTTTTGTTAGGCATAATACCAGAAAAGTATGATAAAAGGAATGAATATTTGATATAGCATGTTTTAACAGCAGCAAGAATTGTATTTGCACCACATTGGAAGAGCGAGGAAACACCTATGGAAGCAGATATAATTTAAAAAGTATTGGACCATGCAGAAATGTACAGATTTAACACTGAAGATAAAAGAAAAAGAAGTCATAGGTAGACTAAATAAACTAACATTATTTGCTTGCACCAAAAGGTTTCCCTTCCCCTAGATTTGCTCTTATTTATGTGAAAGGAGCCCTGGTAATTAGCTATATGTTTTAAAAGAACACCTGATTAGTCCTGAATGGCTACAGAAAGCATTTTGGAATTTTCTCCTTGGCTTCACTGATCTCCTGTTTTCTTATTTATTGATTTTAAATAATGCCAATTCGTTCTTTTCTTCTCCTGTTTTGTTCCTCTCAGACACCTTAATTATGTTCCAATTCAGCATTCATTACTGTAAAAGAGAAAGCACGGAAGGGTTTTTCTAGGCAACATCTTTTTGGGTGGGTTGGACCCCGGGGCAAGTTAAGGAGAGAAGAAATTAGTTTTTTTTTCTTTTGCTATGTATCTTTCGGAGCATTTGGCTCGAGTCATTTATAAAAATGAAATAAGTATTTCCCATTTGAAATGAAAATACAATTAAGTCTTCTAGGTCTTGCTGCATATTTTCCATTGGGCTATTATTACTTTGAGAAATAGCATGGTCACAATTGGGCAATGAGAAATATGGATTTTTTTTCTCTCTTCTGCAGTTCTTCCCTTAATAATAAAATATGTTTCTTTAATGACTAGTTAGGACTAGAATATATTTGCCTAAATGAACATGATTATCTATCTATCTATCTATCTATCTATCTATCTATCTATCTATCTATCTATCTATCTCTATCATCATCATCTATCATTTATAATTATCTATCATCTATCTCCATCTCTCTGTCTATCTCTGTCATCTATCATCTATCTGTCTATCATCTATCTGTCTATCATCTATCATCTGTCTGTCTATCATCCATCTATCTATCTATCTATCTATCTATCTATCTATCTATCTATCTATCTATCTATCTATCTATCTATC
>BLBF01000058.1:13675484-13713399 GCA_015471245.1 Laticauda colubrina
ATCTATCTATCTATCTATCTATCTATCTATCTATCTATCTATCTATCATCTCAACTGTGGTTATTGAGGGCTACCTGAATTTCACTGCAAATAATTTAATTTCATTTCCATTTCATTACCTCAGAAGTTGGTACTACTTTTTTCTATCTCTACATTTTGGAGACAGGTAAAGAGAGGTTCTGTTTCCAAAACAAGAGAAAAATAAATATAAAAAGAAATGAAGAATTGTTTTGCCCCTATTCCTTAGCATCTTCATCTAAAAAAAAAAACATGTTGAAATTATTTTCCTCAACAGCTTTTTAAGTGTTGAAAAGCCTTGTTTTGTTTCTTCCCTTGTTAATTAAATCATTCATCCGAAACTTGTGGGGGAAAGAGAGATCTAATTTATAGCCCTGAACTAGTGAAAGAAATGAAATGAAGAAAAAGCTGAACTGTTCAAAGGATTTATTACGTAGTGAAAGCTTTTTAAATAAACTTCAATGGGAGGCCACAGGGAAATGTGGCAACTCCATTCTGCATGAAAAAAAGCAAAGATAATGAAGGGGAGCTTAGAGGAACAGGTAGAAAAGATTATTTTCTATTACAAAGCCTCATTTGGAATACAGATAATTGTAGTTGATGTTATTATCAAGATGTCCCCTAATGTTTCTGAATGGTGCCTTGCTTCACACCTTTTAAAATTCAGATTCATTCCAGAGTGGATGCACAACACATTTTAGTGGGGGCACAGAAAGCACGCATAGAACAGAATACTGAATAAAGACTTGGCTTTAGTTCCTGAGGGATTCAGATTTCATTTTGTAAATGGTCCTGGTTTCTTTTGTATGCCTCCATTGCTGCTGAGAGAACAAAAGTTGACCACTATTTTCTTGCATCTTGGTCTGTGTGTGTTCCCCATGGCATCCCATTATCAGAGACTCATGTGAGAGGAACATTATTTATGGGTCATTCAAATAGTTAGAGTTGGAGATATCTAGATGGTTAAAAATAGCCAGACAGCTAGAGATAGCTAGAAAGCTGGATTGCTAGCTACATAGTTAGATAGGCACTAGATAGCTGAGATGGATGGAGGATCGATGGTTGGATAGTTAGTTGATTGGATGATAGTTGATAGATTAGATAAAGAGTTGATAGACGATAGATAGATAGATAGATAGATAGATAGATAGATAGATAGATGATAGATAGATAGATAGATATAGAAAGATATAGATAGATATAGATAGATAAATAGATATAGAAAGATAAAGATAGAGATAATAGATGAAAGAGAGAGAGACACACAGAGAGAGACAGAGATGCAGGCAGGCAGGTAGGAAGGTAGGCAGATAGACAGACAGACAGTAAGTCAATAAATAAAACTGCTGAGGCCTGAATCATATAAGTAGTGGCTTGCATTATATACATGGCATACCATGTCCAGGAACCTATTTTTAGCAACTCATGGCAAATGTGTTTTTCAACCAGTTCAAAAATCTTTTCTATGTAATCAAGTAACTTTTAATTGATTTATTGCTTGAATCTTGAATTTTGATATGTTTGGGATGAATGCTTTGGAAATTTGGAAGATTTTGGAAAATTTGGAAGATCAATAAATTAGTCTGAAATGATTTTTAAAACTGAAAATTAATTAGAGATACCTTTCAAATATAAATATTAGTATTTGATCGATTCCCAACCAAATATTTGGAGGTATAAGTACAGTGGTACTTTGGTACTCAACTGCTTTGAGAATTTGGTACATTTTGTCCTGGCACTCATTGCTTGTTTGGTACTCAGTGCACAAGCTACAACTTGTTGGTGTCGGTTGGCTTGTGACTCACTACATTATTTCTTATGGGGAAAATGTATTTGATACTCATAGTTTTTGGTACTCATCACATCTTCCTAAACCAATTAACAATGAATATTGAGGTCCCACCTCTGGGATGTTTTGTCTTTAAAAAAAAAATACAATGTAGCTTTATGAAGATTATCACTTGTATGATAACAAACTGTAGACCAAGATTTCCATCACATTCTAGTCTTTCCATCTTTCACATTAACATTTTTTGCATACAACAAACTTTTGGATTTAAAAAAAAAGTCTTCACCCCCAACTCCTCCAAATCTCTAAACCACATCAGAATTTTCACATTTAGGATGACTTCCCATTTCAGTCAGAAATCATTTCAGATGATTTCCCATTTTATTCCAACAGATTGGGATAAAAGGTTGGGATAAAAGGACTTTCTTGATCACAAAGCTCATGAGGAATTTTGTTTTTGAAACCCTAAGGAACAAAGAATGTCAATAAGAAAAAATGGAAGGAATTGTTGATTTTATCCAGGGACTTTTCTGGAGTCACTATTTTGTTTCATCCAATGCTAATAAAGAAAATAGGCCCCACAATTTTTTCCTCCCTGGATTAAAACCTAACCCTGGTAACCATAAGATTTTGAAATCAACACCCTTCCTTTAATTTTATTTCTCCAAGATATCAATAGCATTAAGCTTGGGAAGTATGAAAAATAGCCCAGATAATGAATGTAATGCATTTTAATGAGAGAATGCTAACCCATTCACTTTTAAAAACCCATTCACTTTTCAACCAATGAAAAACTTGTTTACAGTGGTATAGAAGAGACTATCAAGTCTGGAGTACAAAAATCAGAGAACTTTCTCAGTTCCATTTAGTGGTCAGTTCAGATTACAGCTCAGATACGGCTGACCTCACCCCAGACTTCCACCACAATATTTTTTCCATAGGTTTGAATGGGAGCAGTATATTTAATGGACATTTTTCTCAGAAGATCCTGTTGCACAAAATCCAGCACTGCTCTTAAAGGGTGCAAGAAGAGCAGACATATTCCCAATCTTCTCATTTAGCTCTACATTCTTTAGCAACCAACAGTAGAGAAAGCCTCCATAGAACTGGAATTGATCCCAGGAACTAAATGGAACTGAATTAAAATAAAAGAGATTGTTGGAATGTTTGGGTTGGATTTACCCAGTAAATATGGCTACCAGATGCCTTTATTTAGGCTAGCTCTGCAGCCAGTCTCTTCCTGGAATGACACAAAACAATCACAGCATGAGGAGCAGATTCCAGATTGTTTCCTATCTACAATCTCTCTCTTAAAATGAAATTCAAGAATTCCGTGCACAGGGTGGGGTTTCCACTTCCCCACCTTTTTAAAATAGTTTGGATGAAAATCTACCAAAGACAAGAAAGAATGTAAGATTTGAGAGAAAAGCTCAGTCATGATGATAAAGAACCTGTGTTAGATGCCAAAATTGCCCAGGTTTGACCTCCAGCATCACCAAAGAGAGCCAGGAAAACTCTGGACTCATGTCCTGAAGAACCATTCCTTTAGTGCAGATACAGGGAGCACAATGGTTCAATGGTTAAAGAAGCTGAGCTTATCCCAGGTTTGAAACCCAAGCACAATGTGGTCCACTGGCAGCCTGTGGAGATGGCAGCAGATTCGGACAGTGGGGAAAAATATGGGCCAGGCCAGGAGTCTGAGGAGGACTTGGACAATGGTTCTGAGTCTGATACAGTAATGAGACCAGGGCCATCTGGGAGTTATGTGCTGATTCCGGAGCCTCCAGAATCTGACAGCGGTGAGGCAGAGGTACAAGGAGAGCCTGTTCCCAGTGCACGTGTGCGCAGAGCTGCCAGAAGACAAGAGCAGTTAAGACAAAAAGGGAAATTCGGGAGTGAGGCTGGGAGGTGATTGCCCCTCCCATAAACTATAAAAGACAGGAAAAGGGACAGGAACCTTTGCAGGAAGCAATGTTGTTCATTCTGTCCTGTTTGGCACCTGAAAGCTCCAAAGTGAATTTTGTGCTCTGTTTGGTTTTGAAAGACTAATTGGTACTTTAGTCGTTGGCAGAACTTCAAAAAAGATAAAGGTGTGTTCTTATCAGACTTCTTCTGAAGGACTTTGTTAGACTTCCATGAGACTATTTATAACTGGTTGAGACTCATGATGATAATTCACAGCCGTAAAATAAAAGGGTTTTGGATTTAACGTAGGTTTGTTGGTATCTCAGGGAGCCTTGGTCAGAACAAATATAACAGGATGAGCTCCCAATACTTGCCTCAGCTCCTGTCCACCTAGCAATTCAAAAGCATGCAAAAGTGAGTAGTTCAAAAGATACCACATTGGTGGAAAGATAACAGTGTTCCATGTATCTCGACATATAGTCATGCCAGCCACTTGACCATAGAAAATATCTTCAGGCAACATTGGCTGCCTCGGCGAAGAAGCTGAGATGAACATCCCCTGTACAGAAATCACCAAACAGATTCCAATTTGAACCATCCTTTTGCTTCAGTCTCAGAAGCTACTCTATGGAGAAGAGTACTCACCAACCCAAAAGACACATGTAAGTGAAAAAAATCTATCACCTCTCCTGCTTCTTCATTCTTCATGGGGAAATGTGTTTTCTTCCAAAAGCCATATCTTTCTCTTCCTGTTAAGAATTTAAAATGTGATGTCACGGAATAGATCCTTGGAGTGAGAATGATGTCATAAAAGAAGAAAGAAGGGGAAATGAAGAGAAAGGCAGGTTGAGTTTTGTGACTAGTTCCTAATTCTCAGTTGAAATCTGTCTTCCAGTTTCTGAAACGTCTTCTCGTCTGCAAACGAAGCTTCTGTTTTGTTTTGTGATTCTTGGGGTTCTTTGCCAAGTCCTTTGTTGATGGTTTTGAACTTACCTGTTCTGACCCAGCTTCCCAAATATGACAAACCTTCTGAAGTTAGCTCAGATTGATTTATTAGGAGCACCAGCAGCCCCAGCAAAAAGTTTCTGTCTCAACGCAAGTTAACAAGTCCATACGGCAGGTAGATAAATAGTTTTCTGCCACATCGATTCATCTCCGCCCCCTGCCTTTTATCCCCAGAGCTAGGGTAGGGCTTTGCTAGCAGCAGTGGCTCTTTCATCCCAAGGACCAGCCCATAGATTTCCACTGCTCTCCTCTCCTCTGCCTTCTAGACATTTGGGCATCAGGCACTGGACCCAACTGTTCCTTCTCTTCCTCATCAGCCACTTCCAGACTGGGAGCTCTTGAGTCTCCATCTGAAGGCTGATAGAAGGCCCAGGCTCTGCCTCTGTCTTTCTCTCTGATTGAGTCAGCTCATAAAACATTTCTATGCCTGTTTTAGGGTTGCCACGAATAGAAGTGGGGGGTAGGGGAAGGAAGAAGAGCATTGCAGAAGTTTGGAACTGAAAGTACATTCCATTCTTAACTTGCAAAGATTGTAACTAAGTGGCCAGAGTTTCTGCCATGCAAATCTCGAATTGCAGAACGTGATTGATGACTCTTGGCTATGTATGTGTTTCACTGGCAAATATGAATTATGATGCACCAAAAGAGGTGGGGAGAAATCAGGGTGACAGTGAATTACGTGTCTCAGAATTGGCTTCAAACAGGTCATACCAACATGTTTCTCCTAATAAATTCTTTATAATTTTTGAAACTTGACTCGAGGCTCATGATATAATTTGGGCAACTTCCGGAATCTTGACAGCCAGCTCCATTCCCTCTTTCCCCTCAGAACTCTCAGGTTGCTTTCATGCTCACCCTGCCTCCTCCTCTAATTCGGCTGCTGGAGGAACCAGGGGCCAACAAGCCACAATAATACCTGTCTTGAGTCAGTCTCCTTTTCTATTACACCCATTTGTGTCTCGTTCTGCAGACACAAACTTTTCCCCCCTTTTTTTTGATCTGGAAATGTCTGTGGAAACATCAACATGAGACATGATGTCTTTCTCTGGGATGGTGCAGAAGCTTGAGAAGCTATGGAGAATGCATGTTACTACTGCATGATGATGATACAAAGAATCACCTAGCCATCTTGTCATTAAAGGGGTGGGTTCATATAAGTTATTCACCCATCACTCAAGATTAAAAACCAAACTTCCAGATTCCCACAACATTTTATCCCTCCCCTCCAAAAACTGGACAAGAGCATAAGGCAGTGGTGGCTAACCTTTTTCGGTTCCTGTGCTGAAAATTGCGCTTGCATGCCAGCTCCCAGAAAGCAGTGCGCACAGGTCCCCCCATGCCCCCTGCATGTGCATGCACCCCCATGTATACCCCATGCATCTCTGAGCAAGTATGCATGTCTTCTGCGCCCCTCCATGCATATGCACCAGATACCCAACAATCAGCTGGCTGGCAGGCAGCGCACATGCATGCGCAGTGGGGCTTTTCCGGGCAACCCTTCATGTGCTGGCAGAAGTGGCTCTGTGTGCCATTTCTGGCATGCATGCCATAGGTTCGCAATCACAGGCATAAGGGAATGGCTTGGTAAATGGTGGGATTCAAAAATTTTTTACTACTGGTTCTGTGGGTGTGGCTTGGTGGGCATGGCAGGGGAAGGATACTGCAAAATTCCCATTCTCTCCCCACCCACTAACCTGCTTTCCAGCTCCATTCTCCTGTGCAGGGAAACCAAAGAAAACCCACCCAATCAGCTGGGACTTGGGAGGCAGAGAATAGAGGGGGTGAGGCCAGTCAGAGGTGATATTGGCCGGTTCTCCACACTCCTCCAAATTTCCACTACCGGTTCTCCAGAACTGGTCAGAACCTGCTGAATATCCACCTCTGGGCTTGGTTCATGTAACCAACTCAGCTGACCTGTTGACTATCCAGATTATGTAAGTTATAGAGCAGGGGTGTCAAACTCGATTTCATTGAGGGCTGCATCAGGGTTGTGTTTGACCGGGGGGGGGGGGCTGGAATGCCACTGTGGGCCACTGTGTTGGGGAGCACCTGTGGTGGCCTGAGTTCTCTGCCAGTGCAAACAGGCTCCTGAGCTCCATTTTTGGCTGGGACGGCCTCCTGCAACCCTCTGCCAGTGAAAACGGAGCTCGGGAGAACCGCACATGGTCCTTGTGAACTCCATTTTCACTGGCTGGTCTTTCACTGTTTTCAGGGCAGCCCCATGAACCAGATCTAAGCACCCCGCGGGCCAGATCTGACCACCAGACCTTGAGTTTGACACTCTTGTTGTAGAGCTTTAGGCTGCATAGATGGATTGTTTTGGTAGCTTACTACCAACGGTACCTCTGAAGGCTGTGATGGGGTCTATCTCTGGCTGGATGACAGTCCTAAGGATGCTAATTGCTATTGATGGATCAGTTCAAAGCATCCTCTGGCATATGCCAGGGCCAAGCAGATGCCTCTGGGAAGCTAAGCACGAAAGGAATTGCCCTCCAGCAGCTGTTGCAACATGGCATCCTGCCTTTGATGTTGAAGGATCCATACAGTCTTTAGCTGATTCGGCGGCCTTGTCTTCCATAAATCTGCTAATCCTTTTTTCAAGGTAGGCAGCACCCCATCAATACAGAATTACACAAAACTTTGCTTCACGCAATCAATATATGAAGTGGTAGAGGCTCAAGCATTATGAGAAAGAGGAGAAATGCTTTATCCAACACTTTTCAATAGATGCCTAATATTTTATATTTTCCACTTGCTTTCCCTTTGTGGCCTTTTTTTTCCTATTTTTTTTTTTAAAGCCTATACAAAACAGTCTTTTCTCACAGGGAGAGTGCTCTTAATGTTTGATTATCTTATCCTCTTCTCTCTCTCTCTCTCTCTCTCTCTCTTTTTTTTTTTTTTTTGCATCTTGTAGAGTTTGGGTTGAAAAACAGGAAAAGGGAGCAAAGAAATTGGAAAAAAAAAAACACCTCTCTTGTTGTTCTCTCCAACAAGTTGTAGTACACTGGTAAGGACCTGAATGTAGGCAGGAAAAGCCCAATGCACAACTACAAGATAGGCAATACAGCAGGTTCTGACCAGTTCTGCAGAACCAGTAGCAGAAATTTTGAGTAGTTCGGAGAACCAGCAAATACCGGTTTGGCCCCGCCAATCCCATCTATTCTCTGCCTCCTGAGTCCCAGCTGATCGGCTGGGTCTCTGCACAGGAGAACGGAGCTGGAAAGCAGGTTAGTGAGGTGGGGAGGGAATGGGGATTTTGCAGTATCCTGCCATGCCACACCCACCAAACCACACCCACCAAGGCCATGCCACGCCCACTAAGCCACACCCATAGAACCAGTAATGAACAAAATTTTAATTCCATCTCTGGCAGTAGCACCTAGTCTTATATATCGCTTCGCAGTGCTCTACAGCTCTCTCTCTGTATAGAGGTTTACAGAATCAGTACCTGACTCAACAGTAGTGCCTGTGAGAGGATTCCAGGTGTCTAGGTGAGCCACTGCTTCAGTACGAGCCAGCAGTATGCTGCAGCTTCCAACAAGACCAATGCAATCCTAAGCTGCATCAATATGGGATGGATTCAAGAACACTGGAAGGGATAATATTCCTCTGTGCTGGACTAATCAAACCGCACCTGGAAAAGCTCCTCCAGTTTGGTCACCATGATACAAACAAGCAAAAAAGTGCTGAGGTCCAGAAAGAGAGTAGAGAAGAGCAACAAAGAAGATCAGGAGTCTGGAGGCTAAACCTTACGATGATTGATCGAGAGAATTAGGTTGGCTTAGCGTAACAAAGAGCTAAGGCTTGGAGGTGACATGCTAGCAGTCTTCCAATCCTGTCATGGGGAAGAGGTCATCGATTTATTCTCCACAGCACTTGAAGGAAGAACAAGAAGCAAAGGAGAGAACAGCAATAGCAATAGCACTTAAGACTTATATACCACTTCACAGTGCTTTACAGCCCTCTGTAAGTGGTTTGCAGGGTCAGCATATTGCACCCAATAATTTTGGGTACTCCTTTGATCCACCCCGGAAGGATGGAAGGCTGAGTCAACCTTGAGCCTGGTGAGAATTGAACTGCCAAATTGCCGGCAGCCAGCAATCAGCAGAAATAGCTTGCAATACTGCACTCTAACCACTGCGCCACTGTGGCTGTCAAAGAAAGATCCAACCTAGAATTAAGGAGAAATTTCCTGACACAAACAATTAACCAATTGGAACAGCTTGCTCTCTGGAGCTGTGGATGCTCCATCACTGGAGGTTTTCAAGAAAATTTTTTTTGGATAAAATTAATCTGGGATGTTATAAGGAC
Organism: Laticauda colubrina; assembly: GCA_015471245.1. Lineage (NCBI taxonomy): Eukaryota > Metazoa > Chordata > Lepidosauria > Squamata > Elapidae > Laticauda > Laticauda colubrina. The sequence goes on from BLBF01000058.1 coordinate 13,684,513, forward strand.
TCATTGCTTGGCAAAAGGGTTGGACTAGAAGATCTCTAAGGTCCTTTCCAGACTGATGATTTTATGGCACATGGTTTTTTGTAGCAGAAAACCAGGATTTCCCATGAAGCACCAGGTTAGCTGGACTCTTTCTGCTTCTGCTTTATATTTGGTGTGCAACCTAGCATCTTATGCAAATCGTTAGGTAACTGCCATGCTCCTTTATAAAGGCCAACCTTTTGTAGCTTTATTAATCCAAAATGTAAACGTGTCTTTGAATTTACCAGCTCCTTGCACTTCTGGAGGTGTCAGATATTTTCTTTTACTTTTCCTCATCTGTGAAAAGTGGGCTCTTCACAGGGATTGGCATGACCAACATGCCTCCAAAACGAACAAATTTTTTCTTCAGGAATTCCTCTGTTTTATCCTTTTCCAGGGCGTCTGTGACAGATTCCTGACTCTGTTCTTCCATCTCTATACAAGCCTTCAAATAACAATCACAGCAAGTGTAAGGCATTTTACCACGAAGTCTTTAAAGAAAAATCTGATTTACTAACTCCATGTAGACCAGGGGTGGGAGTCAAATTTTTTAACAACCAGTTTTATGGGCGTGGCTTAGGTGGTGGGCATGGCTTTGTGGTCATGTGACTGGGTGGACATGGCTTGGTGGTCATGGTTATTGGCTGGGCGTGGTTATTGGCTGGGTGTGGCCAACTCAATATCACTCACATTGTGACATGCATCTCCTCGCCTGGCCTCTCATGACTGTGGGGATGATGCAACAGTCGTAAGTGTGAAAAATGGTCATAAGTCACTTTTTTCAATGCCATTGTAACTTTGAATGGTCCCTCCACGCAAGCAAAGTACCAGCAAAGGAGGGGAAAAATACTCCAGAGAAGTTCCAGAGACAGGAAGTCTAGTCCTGCCAAGAATGTAATTAGTATTAACGGAGAGGCAGTTTCTATAAGCAACACCAGAATGTTTCCTTCCTGCCTTCCTTACAGGATTAGGCCAGTAATTTCTTCTAACAACCGGTTCCCCGAACTGCTCAGAATGTTAACAACTGGTTCTAGCGAATAGGTGCAAACTGGGAGAATCCCACCCCTGATGTGGACCTTGACTTACAACAGTTTCATTTAGTGACTGTTCGAAGTCACAGCAGCGCTGAGAAAAGGGATGTGACTGTTTTTCACACTTATGACCAATGCAGCATTCCCCATGGTCATCTGATAAAAAAATTCAGATGCTTGGCAATTGACTCATATTTATGATGGTTGCAGTGTCCCATGGTCAGGTGATTCCAGGGCTGGGCTGCTGGGGGTTCGCAGGGGTTCGGGAGAGCCCCTAGCTAAGATTCTGTGCAGTTCAGAGAACCCCCAAATCCCACTCCTGGCTGACCCCACCCACCCCACCATGCCCCTCCCAGGAGTCCCCACATGGCCTGTTTTGGATGCAGAGGCTCGGGAAGGGGGAAAAACGGGCCTCCTGAAGGCCAGAAATGAGCCTGTTTCTGGCTTCCAGAGAGCCTTCGGAGCCCGGGGAGCCCATTTTCACCCTCCTGGAAGCTCAAGAAAAGCCTCTGGAATCCAGGAGGGCAAAACTGCCCCCCACTATAGTGCAGGAGACTGACTAGGCCATGCCCACCATGGCCAAGCCCACCCAGCAACCAAGCAGAGAACCCTTTGCTAACATTTTTGAAGCTGAGCCCTGGGTGATCCCCTTCTGACAAGCAAGCCAATGGGGAAGTCAGATTCACTTAACAATGGTTACAAGAAAGGTCATAAAAAGCAGCAACATTCACTTGAAAACTGTCTTGCTTCGCAACAGAAATTTGGGGCTGAATTGTGGCCGTAAGCCGAGGCCTTGTGGCTTTGATCAGTTCCATCGTTCATCTACCTCCATGTTTTTATGATAAGGAGGTCCCATAGAACACAAAAGCTATCTAAATGAGTCTGATGTCCAGGTAATCCTCTTTGCCCAAGTAATAACTACTGCCACTTATTTTATTTACAACAATTTTGACCGTTTGAATTCTGTTCAAGAGTGCAAAGAGGCTAAAGCCACCTGCAGATATTGGGAGTTGGGTGGCACAGAAATCTGATGAATAAAAAGAATACAAATAAAATAAAAATATTAAGCCGTGTAAAACAAATAAGCATCTCTGAACCAATGCAATAAGACGGATATGCACTCGATCGGTGGTCGCTAACTAGTGAGCCGGGGACCACTGGTGGTCCATGAGAAAATTTTGGTGGTCCACAGAGAAATGTTCCCTTCTTCCCCAACCAATTAATCCAGGCTGCACAGGAACACAAGGCTGTGCTGCCCACACGGCCTGCCCACACACTGGCCCACCCTTCAGCTGAGCGCAAACCTTACTTAGAGTAGAGCCATATGATCTGGAACTGGAAGGCAAGACCAACGGCGGGGGAGGGAAATCCGCCCTGGGTGGCTTGCTGCCGTTGGTGGGAAAGTCGGTCCCATATTTCAGGGCTGCAGTAATCACAGGACTGGCCCTTTTGTCATCCCAGAGTAGCAACTCCTCCAGTCTATGGGAGGCCGGTGCACCTGGGCGGAGGAGTAGCTGCTCCTGGATGACCAAAGGGTCGGTTCTGTGACGACTGCAGCTCTGGAATATGGGACCGACTTTTCCACCCATGTCAGCAAGCCACCGTTAGTCAAAATTCCTATCAGTGGTCCACGGGATTTAAAATTATGAATTTGGTGGTCCCTGAGCTCCAAAAGATTGGCGATCTTTGCACATGAAATTAAAGCCATCTCAGGCATCTTTGGAAGGTCTGGAAGAATGCTATAATACTAGACCAGACTGGACATATTTCGAACCTATGATACCAAAGCTGCAAGGATATGTTTCTCAGGTTTTCCACAGCTGCTGGGAGCTATCTATATCTCTACTGAAAATGAGTTTTTCAAATACAAGTGGAACTATCTCTGTAAAGTATCTTCCAAGCGTTTCCTCCCACCTAATCTAATCATCTGATGAGCTTTCTAAACCAAAAATACCCCATGGGAGATTTCTGTTTTAGTTGAGTCATATTTGAGCATTAAGGTCTTTGCAGGTTATGGCGTGTTTACCTCCCTCTGTTCTTGGGAAAAAACAGATAATTTTGGCATGGAGACCACATTATAGAAATTGCAGAAATTCTGAAGATGTGTCAATTCATGTATCCTTTCTTGAATTCCAAACCCAAGAATATGCCACACAGCTATTAAAGTAGAACACAGGGTACTTACTTTAGTGAAAAATAGTGGTTGCTTTGTTTTGGGTCTTTGTAGAGGTAGGGGTGGCTTTGGAAACAGAGGTTGGATCTTGATCAATGATTTTGGAGGCAGCTCACCAAAAATGGAATCTAGAACTAAGAAGTTGAAGAAGAAAAGTTAAGAATAGGAGTACTGTGAAAGGATGAGCTTTCCGGTCGTCTCCATAGAGCGTGTTGGGATTTTTCTGATGAAGGGAAAAAAAATTCTGAAAAGAATTTCAGCGTCAAGTAGTAGTACCAGACCATCTTCCGGAATATTGCTCCTGCTACCTCTGCCAACCTCTGAATTCAGCTCTGCTGTCTGGAATCTGCACTTTATATCTGACATAAATACAACTGAGCGAGTTCAGAAGTATTTTACCAGAAGAGTACGACACTCCTCTGTTCGCAACAGAATGCCCTTCACCACCAGACTTGAGATTCTTGGCTTAGACATCCTTGAACAATGTCGGCTAAGATTAGAGTCAAGCATAGTACATAAAATCATATGTTACAACGTCTTACCAGTTAATGAATATTCCAGATTTAACAACAACAACACTAGAGCGCACAACAGATATAAACTAAATGTAAACTACTCCAAGCTCGATTGCAGGAAGTACGATTTCAGCAACAAGAGTGGTCAATGCCTGGTACTCATGACCTGATTCTGTTGTCACCTGCTCAAACCCCCACTCCTTTACCCTCAAACTAACCTCCATTGACCTCACCCCATTCCTAAGAGGTCTGTAAGGGGGTTGCATAAGCGCACAATCGTGCTTACCATCCCTGTCCCATTGTCCCCAATTATTAGTTCCTATTTCTTGTATTTAAACTTATGTTTATTCTTGTTTCTGTTATATTGTAAGGTTTTGACAAATAAAATAAAATAAAATAAATGTACTTCTTCCCTTGATCCAGCAATGGGAGCATTAGAATAATGGAGAAGATCAACAATGTGATGAAAACTGGAGGAAGGAGAGGTCCTTGGTGGTCTCTGAGCTTGGCTGTTTTCTTGCAGATGCGTCACTATCCAAAATACCTAGGTATCATCAGTTTTTGACTGATATTGTTACCTAGTTGGTAATGAAATGCCTTCAAGAAAACAACCAAGCTTAGAGAACATCAAGGACCCCACATTTTAACCAAAACCAGAAATATTCTCCTTTATTGAAACTCTAGGAAGGTTCTTCCAAACATGTAGAAGTAACCTGGCATGATAAACAGAGATAGGATTCAACAGGTTCTGACCACTTCTGGAGAACCGGTATCAGAAATTTTGAGTAGTCTGGAGAACCGGCAAATCCCACCTCTGACTGCCCCTGCCCCCATCTATTCTCTGCCTCCCATCGAGTCCCAGCTGATTGGCTGGGTCTTCTTTGGTTGCCCTGGGTGGGAGAACGGAGCTGGAAAGCAGGTTAGTGGGGTGGGGAGGGAATGGGGATTTTGCAATTATCTTCCCCTGCCACACCCACCAAGCCACACCCACCAAGCCACACCTATAGAACAGGTAGTAAATTTTTTTGAATCCTACCACTGATGATCAAGCAACAAAGAAGAGAGAGGAAAAATATACTTATTTTTCTCCTCTCTTCAGTTACCTCCACACTCTTCATCTCATCTGATTCAGGATTACTTGGAATTCAATGAATCATGAATTGCTTTGTTTCAGGAAAACTATTGGCACTCTTTTTACCAGCGATGTTCAGTGAAGATCTACTCCTGAGTGGAATTCAAGAGAACGGCTTTTTCCAAGGCAGGCGAAGCCAGCACCAAGAGAAATCTGACTCCAGGATCAATACTCAATTGAATCTAATGCTTAATTTAAATTTAATTAGAATTGAATTAACTGCAGCCAATGTGATTACCTCCTGGCAGCATTTAGGCTGTAGATACATGATCCTTAACCTAATTGCTCATTTCCTGAGGATGCCCAATACGTTGAATCATATAAACCTGCCCAACAGACTAGATTCACAAACATGCTAACCCAAGAACAATAACAACAAACTAAAGTTAATGTTAACCAAGTTTAGCATACTATGCAATAGCCTTGACCTTGGCTGGCTAAGCAGGTTGTGTGGACAGAGTCCTTAAGTATCTTATGTATTTGTTTATTTATTTACTATGTCCCTCTTCTATCATATTAAACATTGCAATTAGAGAACAATTTTTTGAACTTATTCAACGTTTGGCAAAATTGGGCGTGCCCTGGATTTTGTGCTACAGCTTTTGGTTACAAAAGATTCTCCCAGACAAGCTTCTACTCAGCTTTACAGCTGACCTCATTATAATCTGATATTCAATCTCTATAAGTTTATAGACATGCATCTTTGAAAAAAAATACCAGCCAACCTTCAGCCTTACACTAGCTGAATGTCTATGGAGATTCCCAGTCATCCAGGTCATGGTTGTTCCAAAGGTGCTTTTCCAAAAGACAACTGGATTTTTTTTCCAGAAACAAAGTCCAGTTGCCTTTTGAAAAAGCATCTTTGGAAGAAATATCCATCTCTTTTAGTTCCAAGCTGGAAGAAAGACACTGGAAACATGGAGGCTGATGGGAAAGAGGGTTTAATGATGAACAGAACCACCAAGCACATCTGATTCTGAGTAACTGACCACATGGAGTTGAGAGTGAGGGGCTTTTTATACCTTTTTTTGGGCTTTAAACTTGAGCTTCCTGTTCCTCTGCAAGAACATGTATTCTATTGGCTATTGTAGGGGTCATAGTTGGCTCTGTAGGTTGCACTAAACTTGGTTGAAGCTTGGCCTGCTGATGCAATAAAGGGGCTTGTCAGGCAATTTCTATTGCGGCTGAGGGTTAATCCTACAGTTGTTGCTGCAGGGAATTTGCTGATGAATAGAGCTACCTAGATCTCAATAAGCTCTTTATCTTTTAAGTGCTGACATTTGTCATCAAGAAAGGTGGGGGCTGCTTTCTGTCTCCAAGAGCATGTTTCTTGATTTCTCATCCAGGGAAATATAATATTCTGACTTTTTGTTATTTCTCAAAAAATTTTATTCCTCTAGGAGAGGGGTAGGTGCTAACTTTCTACAGGACTTAACACTACAGACTCAAAGCCTGTGTGGAGAACACTGGGCTGGCAACTCATTTAGATTTGAGTCAAAGCACTCCAGGTCAGAGGTCTCCAACCTTGGCAACTTTAAGCCTGGAGGACTTCAACTCCCAGAATTCCCCAGTAAAACTGGCTGGGGAATTCTGGAAGTTGAAGTCCTCCAGACTTAAAGTTGCCAAAATTGGAGACCCCTGCTCTAGGTGCAACAGGCAGCTGCAACATTACTGATGCAATAAAAGACAATAGTTAGAAAAACAAATACCTGTGTTCCCTCATTTTCCGGTTTGAGATTCAATGAAAACTTGCACAAAAGTTTGGTTGTGTTTCAGCTTCTGCACATTTTGTTTCTCTAACATGTTTTTCTATCTTCCTTTCCACAACCAGTGCCTACTATTGGGAAATAGTATGGTATAAAATCAGATTTTGAAGGATCAAGAGAGATCAGATTTTGAAGAGTTTTGGTTGTGCATTGGACCAAAAGAGAGGAAAGTTAATTAAGTTGCATTAAAACCAGAGTTGGTATTCAGCCAGTTCTGACAGGTTCTGGAGAACCAGTCGTGGAAATGTTGAGTCATTAGGAGAACCAGCAAATCCCGCCTCTGACTGGCTCCGCCCCATCTATTCTCTGCCTCCTGAATCCCAACTGATTGGCTGGGTCTTCTTTGGTTGCCCTGCACAGGAGAACAGAGCTGGAAAGCAGGTTAGTGGGGTGGGGAGGGAATGAGATTTTGCAGTATCCTTTCCCTGGAGTAGGGAGGGTATGGAGATATTACAGTATCCTTCCCTTGCCACACCCACCAAGCCACACCATGTCCATCAAGCTACGCTCACAGAACCAGTGGTAAAAAAAATTGAATACACAACTGATTAAAAACAGAAAGGAAATATCTTTCTCTAGTGCCAGGTAGTTGAAGAGAAGACCAGTTCAACAGGATATTGCTTTTCTAACTTCAGAGTCAGCAGCATTGTGTGTGCATATGGACAGGATGGATTTTCGAATCGTTCCTTTCCCCCATATCTATCTGATTTCTCACATTGTTTTTCAACCTCTTCTTCCCAATTGTTTAGGCAAAGGCAGAAACAAAACTCACATCTTTTCTCAGGCTCTTCTGGTGGACTAGCAGCTTCATCGCAGCAGTACAATTCCCGGGTGGGCAGTTCAGGATCACTTCCATTGGAAATTTCTATGCCAAAGTCCATTTCATCGTCATTGTACTCTTCTTTTACAGCTTCTTCACTGACATCATATTTTGCGGCAGCTTGCAAAAATTCTTCCGCTTCAGTTTCATAAAGTTCATCAACATTGCTGAAACTGGGAGGAAGAAAAATCCAAAATAAGTCCAATACAGAAAAACAGAGTTGGAAGGGATCTTGGAAATCTCCTAGTCCAACCCCCTGCTTAAGCAGGAAACTGTCGAACACTCTGGACAAATGGCTGTCCAATCTCTTAAAAACATCCAGAGATGGAGCACCCACAACTTCTGAAGGCAACTTCTGTTCCACTGATTAATTAATTGACCTGTCAGGAAAATTCTGGGTTGGATTTCTCCTTAATAAATTTCCGTCCATTACTTGTCCTGCCCTCAAGTGCTTTTGGAAGTAGGTTGATCCTCTCTTCTCTGTGACAGCCCCTCAAATATTGGAAGACTACTTCCAATGTCATCTCTAGCCCTTCTCTTCATTACACATACTCAGTTTCTGCAACCGTTCTTCATGTTTTAACTCCCAGCCTTCTAATCATCTTGGTAATTTTTCTCTCCTCTCTTTCTAGAATCTCAACATCTTGTATGTATTAGAAATGGATGTGGTCTAACTAAAGGAGTATAAAATGGTACTAACTCTTCTTCACATAATCTTGATATACTATTCTTCTGTTGATTCAGCCTAGGACTGTCTTGGCTTTTTTGGCAGCTGGCTCATATTGAAGTGGTTGTCCACTAAGACACCCTAGATACCTCTCTCACAGTTACTGCCATTGAGCCATATACCATCTCTTCTGTCCCTGGGAATTTAGTTTTTCTTGGCGAAGTATGAAACCTTACCTTTCTCACAAGCCCTCTGTTAATTACTACACTGACATAGATTTTTGCTCCCACTCACATAGGGAAATGCTAAACTTTGTCATGCTAATGATAAAAGGCAAAAGACAGAGGTCAGGATTACCATACAGACACACCCAAAGATATGTGATGGAGAGAAATTGATTTATTGTAGCACTGAAATCCCCTTGTATTTTGCCTTCAGGTGGACATGCATTAGACCTCATAGCCTTTGTGTGTCTGCCTTTACTTTCTTTAAAAAGTCTGTAATTTATTAGTATAGTTTGACAGTTGATAACAACTTGGTCAGTATCATTTTCTTTCATCTATACTTGCCAATCTAGGTGCTCCATTGTTCTTTTTTTTTTTGCCCCCAATTTCCTTTGCTGGACGTTTGGTCAGGAAGCTGAATTTGCACCTTGCAAATTAGTAGATATGGGCTATGAAGCAGTTGCATCATTGGGAAAGACATTGTGATGCAATGATTTCAATTTTTTTCAACCTGTCATAGTTTTCCCAGTGAAGGAGTTTGGTTTCTTGAATCCTACCTTCAAAGGAAATAGACTTTCTCCTGTTAACAGAAAGTTTTGTCACTCTCAAACTTCCTGCCTGAATCTATATGAATAGCAAGTTGAATATAAAATGCTGAATACTTTGGTTGTTATTTATTATGTTACCCTTACAGGGATGGCCACATTTATTGGTGGATGAACATACTTTTGATTGTATACTATGAGCATTTTTTATCAATAAAGGAGAATATTTGAAGCTCAGGGTTGAAATGAGGGGTCCTTGGTGCTGTCTGAGCTTGTTTTCTTGCAGATGTTTCATTACCAAACTAGGTAACATCATCAGTGATAGTGTGAGCATTTTAATTAGATGTCTTGCAATAAAATAGATGTACATTCCCTACATATATCTTTAATGCATATGGCCAGGCACTGATTGGCAAACACCCCCCCCCCCCGATATCCCTTCCATCTTCCAGAATGTTCTTTTCCATGTGGGAAAGTAGTCCAACTTCTGATCAAAGCTTTTAAGCTGCAACCTGGATTTGTTTTTGTTTTTTTAATTGTTGTGGCCATCCAAAGCACCTGAAGGCAGGACAAGAAGCAAATGGGTGGAAACTCATCAAGGAGAGAAGCAACTTAGAACTCAGGAGAAATTTCCTGACAGTGAGAACAATTAATCAGTGGAACAACTTGCCTCCAGAAGTTATGAATGCTCCAACACTGGTGGTTTTTAAAAAGAGACTGGATAATCATTTGTTTGGTGTATGGTTTCCTGCCTAGGCAGGGGGTTGGACTAGAAGACCTCCAAGGTCTCTTCCAACTCTGTTATTCTATTCTATTCTATTCTATTCTATTCTATTCTATTCTATTCTATTCTATTCTGTTCTGTTCTGTTCTGTTCTGTTCTGTTCTGTTCTGTTTTAGCCTATCCTATCCTATCCTATCCTATCCTATCCTATCCTATCCTATCCTATCCTATCCTATCCTATCCTATCCTCTCCTCTCCTCTCCTCTCCTCTCCTCTCCTCTCCTCTCCTTTCCTATCCTATCCAGCTCAAGAGATATTTTTGGAAATAAAGATGCCAGAGTCTGGAGATCTGTATCGGGAGATTTCCATTTGGTTTTATAAAAACAGAAAGGGAACAATAAAGAGTGAGATAGACTCAAAAAGCTGGTGTACTCAAAGAGAGTAAAGAATGTGTATCTCATTGCCTACAGTTACTTTAGAGCTGTTTCTTTTGGATGTTGGCAGTGGGTTGCATAAGCACTACACTATAAGATTATTTGTGTGTGTGTGTGTGTGTGTGTACTCCATATACTGTAATAGGATGGGCTTCCTTCAAGTACTTTTCTTGAACCAATGCCAGCTGGTAGCACCCAGCAAGGACTTTTTCTATGACAGTGCCTACCGTCTTCCCGATACACAATTGACCCCCATCCTTTCCTGCTTTTCAGGAACAAAGAATTGGAACCACAACTACAGATAAACTGATGTATTGCTCACGCCTACAGCAAGAATCCAGTCAACTAATAGCGTCAGCAGTAAATTGCTGTTAATTAACTGAATTCAAAAGGTGTTTGGTTGGTTATGGGAACAAAGTGGTTCTAGTCTAATTCCTGTCTTGACCCCACCCCCATATTCTTTCTGTCCTTTTCCTACAGAAGAATTTTAAAATGCTCAGTTCTTTCTTCAGATATTGGGGCTAAGATGATTGAAATTCCCTGGAAGGGTGAAATATAAATTCAGGATCCCAACTACTTATTAATTTGTTTAATTTTTAACTCCATGGGTCCATGGCTTGTTTGTTGATTGCATGCCACCCCAAATCACAATTATTCAAGTTCAACATCCATATCAGCTTCTTAAAATAATCATAAAATAAGTTATTATTACTGCTTTCTTTACACTTAGGATTTGGAAAACAGGTTGACTTAAAAAGGGCTGAGTAACAGAAAGAGGAAGGGTCGAGGCAGAATTGTGATAACATTTTTAAAAATTTAATATGTAGACGAACTGCACTCTTCTTTAAAAGCACGCTTGTTGAAAAGTGTATTTTCCAGGAATTAAATAGAACATCTTTTGCAGCCACAATTGAGGTTATGTTTTACTGTAGATGCATCAAAGGAGTCTTAAATAAATGTTCTTGTTTCTTAAAGAAAGAAAAATCAAAGAGAAGAAAAGGGGTAGTTGGCAAATATGGAAATAACCTCTCATATTTTCAAAAATCAGCAGTAAACATTCTGGAATTGCATTTCCTGGGCTATTTACATAATCTTCTTTTCAAAAACCCTTAACAAATGTTGGCCATCACAAAGAAGAAAAAATAGCATGATTCTTAAACCCTGAATAATTCCTTAAAAAAAGGATGCTGCAGAGTTTAACAATGTCCTCTATGTAGATTTACATTTTTAAAATAAGTTAACCCACAGACCTCTGCTCTTTGCCTGGATTCCTTATGTAAATTCTACATGCAAATCCTGATTTTATATATATACTGGGGTGGGGGTGGGGGAATGGGGCACATTTGTGAAGCAGCAAGAGAAGCCTTGTTTGGCAGCTCACCAAAGTTACCAGGTTTTTCTCACTGAAGTCCAGACAAGTTGGGTCATGGGATTGGGAAAAGTTCATAAATATCTATGTTTGTCTCTAAATGCCTGGAGGAAACTGATGGCTTTGGCATCCAAAATTGGAAGAACTCTGAGATAGACTGCGCTAGATTTTTCTGCAGGTTTTTAAAGTTTAGTTAAATATTTTTATGAAAATGAATTTGCATTGATTCCATTGATACCATCTCTCTCACTCCCCCTCCCTCTCTTTCACACACACACACACATATCTTCCTACCTACCTACCTACCTGCCTTCTCTCTCTCTCTCTCTCATCTTTCTATCTATCATCTTCTATATATGTCTGTCTGTCTCTATCACCGATCGATCTATCTTCTATCTGTCCATTATCTGTCCACTGGGATCTCTATCCCACCTTTACTAGTTTTACAAATAACTCAAGGCATTGAACATATCCAACACACTCTTCCTTCTCCTTTTTTCTCCCAGAACCACTACTACTCTGAGATGGACTGTGCTGAGAGAGTGTGACTGGTCCAAAATCACCCAACCAGCTTTCATAGCTAAGGTGGGACTAGAACTCCCACTCTCCTGATGATTGGCCCAAAATCACCTGGTCACCTTTCATGGTTAAGGCAGGACTTGAACTTAAAATCTTCTGCTTTCTAACCAGTACCTTTACCATTAGTGATCAGGTGTCTAAGCAGTTGGGTTTTGTTTTGTTTTTTGATCCAGAGATACTGAGCCCTCCAATGAAGAAAGATATTTTAAGCTTTCTGATTCATTGTAGCAAGCAAACTTAAAAGCGTAAGATAAAAAACATGCAAAACACTCAAAACTCTTTCGAGCTGTCAGTAGCTCTTTAATAACAACAGCAGAGGTACCCCAAGACTGGCCAATTGCCACAGGGCCTCATGCTAGGTTCTCTGCAGAATCTTGAAGGCCCACGCTAATCTGAAATGCTTCCTTACAGGTTTCTGCCCCGTTGACTGGAGATGCCACGTAGGAGTTAAGATGTCAATACAACTGATTCATTTTCTTGGCTGTTGCTCTCTGTACTTTTAACAAATTAACAGAGTTGGAAGGGACCTTGTAGGACATCTAGTCCAATCCCCCCCCCCACCCAAGCAGGAGACCCTACACCATTTCTGACAGATGGCAGTCCAGTCTCTTCTTGAAAGCTTCCACAACTTCCGAAGGCAACTTCTGTTCCATGGGTTGATTGTTCTCACTGTCAGAAAGTTTCTCCTTTATTTCCAGGTTGAATCTCTCCTTGTTCAGTTTCCATCCGTTATTCCTTGTCTGGCCTTCGGGTATCTTGGAAAATAGCTTGACTCCTTTCTCCTTTCTGTGGCAGCCCCTCAAATATTGGAAGACTGCTATCATGTCTCCCTGGTCCTCCTCTTCACTAGACTAGACTTTCTCAACCTTCCTCCCACTAGAGGAACTTCATCGTGGTCCAAAGCACTAAATTCTCTTCATCCTGAGATCTTTCGAAGCCAAGCTCTCTCCAGCTGACATCAGGAAAGTGCTGCTGCTTCTATCCCCAAGACTGTTTTTTCAATGAGGTTGTTCACTAGCTATTGTGTGGGGTTTGGGTTGTTGTTGTTTTTTTTTGACAGATAATAATCAAGAGGAGAGGGTGACACCCTTTGCCAGGGTTTTGTTCTTAGGAAATGTTCACACTTTGGGGACTTGTGGTGCAGGATTTTATAGAGAGAAAGAGACAAGTCTTTTTTTATTAAGCAATCGTGCCCGGAAGGAAGTCACTGAGCACACTAAAATTATTCTGTGAATTTAACACTCACACATACAAGCACACATTTCATCTCTGGCTGTTTCCTCCTCTTTCAACTTGCCCATCCACTTTTCCTTTCTTCTTTCTAACCCTGCTTCTCTCTGAGGAGGGAAGGATCTGTTTGCTGCTTGTTTTGTCTATGAAGACCTTGCTTATATACCGAATAAGAGTTGGAAGGGACCTTGGAGGGACCCTACACAATTCCAGACAAATGGCTCTCTGATAAATAATCTTGCCCTAAAAACCTCCAGTGATGGGACACCCACAATTTCTGAAAACAAGCTGTTCTATTAGAACATAGAATAATGGACTTGGAAGGAACATTGGTGGTCATCTAATCCAAAACCCTGCTTCAGCGGGAGACCTTATACCATTTAAGACAAATGTCCAGTCTCTTCTTGAAAGCCTCCAGAACTTCTGATGGCTTGTGATTCTACTGGTTGGTTGTTCTCACTGTTAGGAAATTTCTCCTTAGTTCTTGGCTGCTTCTCTCCCTGATTAATTTCTATCCATTGTTTCTTGTCCTGCCTTCTGCTTTGGAAAATAGTCTGCCCCCCTCCTCTTCTTCGTGGCAGCCCCTCAAATATTGGAATACTGCTATCAGGTCTAATTAATTATTCTCACTGACAGGAAATTTCTCCATAATTTTAGATTGGATCTCTCTTTGATAAACTTCCACCCATGATTTCTTTTCCTGCCCTCAGGAGAAGATAGATTGATCCCCTCTTCTCTGGGACAGCTCCTCAGATCCTGGAAGACTGCTATAACATCACTTTAGTCCTGCTCTTCTTGAGACTAGACATGCCCAGTTCCCACAATTGTTCATCAAACAATAGTTTTTGGTGAACAGACTCCTTTATGAATGCCATTTATTTGAAGAACAATAAAATTATGGAAATCAGGTGTCAAGAAAGTAAAGAAAATGAAAACAAAAACAAATTTGGAACAACTCATCAAAACATCCCAAAGGTGCTTTTTTTCAAAAGGCAACTGGACTTTCTGGTTTTTCTTTGAAGGCGTTTCACTTCTCATCCAAGAAGCTTCTTCAGCTCTGACTGGATGGTGGGGAATGGATGTTGTAGATTGTAGATAGATGATATCATATCCCTCCCCCTCTGTTGAACAGGTTCATTGAACAGCCCTCTCTCAATGGAGGGGGGGGATATGACATCATCTATCTCCAATCTACAACACAGTCCTTTCTACAGCTCCAGGAAGGCTCCACACCCAATTGCACCACTCAGATGACACAGATAAACCTCCAGGTGACCTTAATGACCCACTAAAAGGATGCAAATGACCAGCTGTCTGCAAGGAGTATAAATCCTTCCATTCCCCACCATCCACTCATAGCTGAAGAAGTTTCTTGGATGAGAAGCAAAATGTCTTCAAAGAAAAACAAAGTCCAGTTGCCTGTTGAAAGAAGCACCTTTGGGACAACCAGGACCTGGATGACTGAGAATCTCCATAGACAAACTCATCAAAACCAATCAAAAAGGTTCAAGCATCTCGAGGTTCCCATCTCAAATGTTCCCATCTCAGAACACTTGGTCAATGATCGTCAACCTTTCTTGATAGGTTTTTCTCACCACATTTTAATTGCTTGCCCAATCTATTTTTATACAGCTGAATTTTGCTGAAGATCCAGAATGCTGAGGGTTTGGTTCTTGTTGTTGTTGTTGTTGTTTTAAGAGAGGTATTTATGAAATCCAAAGCTAGAGTGATGCTTTGCTCAGGTGCTAATTTATTTACATCAATTAATTCCAGGCCCCTGATGTAAACCAATTAGTATTCAACCCTTAATGGAGTCATTATCTGTCAGATTAGCTTTTCGTAATGCTTGTCACTGTTACAGGACTAGGCAGCAGAACTTTGCTAATAAAACTAGCAGAATTAATGGAGTGAACAGCATAGATAATGACTTAATGTGGAACATACACTTTGGAAAAGGAGACCTGATCAAACAGGATTCTCAAAATGAAGATGTCAGAAGTAGCTTCTCGATTTTTTTTATTTTATTTTAAAGAAGGAGAACAGGCAGAAGAGAAAATACAGGTAAGTCCTGACTTACAATAGTACATTTACTGACCATTCAAAGTTACAATGGCACTGAAAAAAAAAGAGCTATGACCATGTTCCACACTTATGACCATTGCAAAATCCCGATGGTCATGTGATCAAAACTCAGACTCTTAACAACTGACTCATATTTATGATGATGGCAGTGTCTCCTGGGATCATGGGATTCCCTTTTGTGACCTTCTGATGAGCAAAGTCAATGGGCAAGCCAGATTCACTTAACCATGTGACTAAATTAACAATTGTGGTGTGTCAGGATTCTGCCTGTTATCTCCATTTAAGTCATGAATCTCAAGCCAAACTTCCAAAACTTCAAAAGGATTTATTGAGAGTTAAAAAGTCCGGCATTGCCTGGGTGTAGCTGACTCTGAGATGCATCATTCATTGTCACCCTTGACCCTGGTTTCCCCCCACCCACTGGGTGTATCATAATTCATATTCTCCAATGGGACACATCCATAGCCAAGAGTCATCAATCATGCTCTCCAGTTATAATTTTGTGTGGCAGAAAGTTCAGTCACCTAGTCATCTTTAAAAATATTTATGGAATGCAGTTTCGGTTTTGCAAGCTACTACACTGCACTGCATT
Source organism: Laticauda colubrina (assembly GCA_015471245.1). Taxonomy (NCBI): domain Eukaryota; kingdom Metazoa; phylum Chordata; class Lepidosauria; order Squamata; family Elapidae; genus Laticauda; species Laticauda colubrina. The sequence goes on from BLBF01000058.1 coordinate 13,700,414, forward strand.
GGCAACTCTTTTTATGAGTTGACACGATGATTCACTTAACAACTGTGGCAAGAAAGATTGTAAAATGGGGCAAAATTCACTTAGCCAATGTCTCATTTAGTAACATTGGGCTCAATTGTGGTCATAAGTTGAGAACTACCTGGAAGTGCTTCTCATGAAGATATAAGGGGGGGTGTCTTTCAGAAGCTTTGCAAAGTCATTCAACTTTAAGGACTGCATTTCCAGTTTTGTCTCCATCATTCATCCATGTCCCCATCTGTGCACAAAAGAGACCATTGTTAGACTCTGATCTGTTGGAATGGACCATAGCTGAATTGGTGAAATCTGTGTTAGGTTGGCCAAAGATCTCAACTTCAGTTTCCTCCATCTCCAAGCCCAGCTTCCATAGTCACATGTTGAATTGCTATCCTTCAGTCTCAGGAGGCTATGGTATCGTGCTATGAAACTGGTAACTGCCACTTCCTGTGTTGTTTCAATGCTGTTTGCAAAGTCTGGAGTGTCCTCTCAAGAACACGAGGCCTGGGTAATTTAATATGGAGGATATATGGACCAAGGTTTTTTAAGGAGGTATTACTCCTCCGGCACTACCCCTCACTCCAGGACACCTGTATGAAACCCCAAAAAAGCTTCTCAGTTCATTGTTCACTGGTATTTCTTAGCCTACTCAAAGATCATTGCTGGCTGGAAATTATGAACTCTAACATGCTCCAGGTTTTTAAGGGTGAAGTCTGGAGCATACAATACCACCGATGCTCAGAGAACTACTACTCCAGGCAGGAAATCTAATGGATCCTGGTTGGAAGATGTCGTAACTAATGAAGAGGAGACTCAATACATTCTCACAGTGTCTGACAATGGATTATATTGCTGGATTCCCAAAAAGTCCCGTGAAGTTTCTTGAAGCAGGTATGATATAATTTGGCAGTTCCTATTCATGTAAATGAAGATGGGAATAAGCTGGGCGTCTTGAGTTTGCCAAACTTGAAGTTTTCCGTGATCAACATTTGAGAAAGGAGGAGAACTGAGCATCACGATAAATGTCATTCAAGGACAAAGATCATAAAAAAATAACCCAATAAACTGATTATAAGAAGTTAGTATTCCTAAGTCACTTCTAGCTGTGGTAAACCTCCACGTAGTAATTTCACATCTGTGATTGTAGTCTAACCCAGGGCTTTGTAACCAGTGGCATTTGCTCTTTAATCCATCTTTCCAAGTCCGCTGCCTTCCAGATGTGCTCCATCACTGGAGGTTTTTAAGAAGAGATTGGACAGCCATTTGTCAATAAAGATAGAGAGTCTCCTGCCTGAGAAAGAGGTTGGACTAGAGGACCTTCAAGGTCCCTTCCAACTCTGTTATTCTATTATGTATTGGAATACAGCTTCTATAAGGTAAAGGTAAAGATTCCTCTCACACATATGTGCTGGTCATTTCTGGCTCTAGGGGGCAGTGCTAATCTCCGTTACAAAGCCAAAGAGCCAGCACTGTCCGAAGACGTCTCCGTGGTCATGAGGCCAGCATGACTAAACACCCGAAGGCGCATGGAATGCACTTACCTTCCCACCAAAATGGCTTTTCTACTTGCATTTTTACATGCTTTCTGACTGCTAGGTTGGTAGAAGCTGGGACCAGTAACAGGAGCTCATTCCACTACGCGGTGCTAGGGATTCGAACCTCCGAACTGCCAGCCTTTCTGATTGACAAGCTCAGCGTCTTAGCCATTAAGCCACCGCATCCATTTTACAGTTTCTTGAGTTGAATACTATAACTGGGGCTATGGATCTGGAACATCTCATCCAATGTTTTTGTGAGAGCACCAGGCTGGGGATGACTTTTCTGTACCATTGTTTTCTGATCAATATGGGATTAATTTGAACAGCTTTCTCTAGTCAGACGCTGTGCTCCAGCCTCTGTATGACAACTCTGATCATTTTTCTTTCATTTTTCTCTTCTAATTCTTTTGCTGTTCATCCTTCAGGGGAAACTATGGATATACTAATAGTCAAATAAAGCATGGTGGAATCTTAAGCATCTTCCTTTGTAAAATCCAGAGATTCACAAGGGAAATATACTAACAGAATTGAAAATACATCTCTGATTCCCCCATAAACAGTTCAAGTTCTTTCCTGTTTTCAGGTTTCCAGAACTGAGTACTGTAATTACACCTAATAAATTAAAGAATTAAAAGAATGTTGGCTTTGTCATCACACCTATCTGGTGCTGAATTGAGAAGTCACACTTTCTGTACAAGCAGACAAAGGGGGATAAAAAGGAGAAGTAATTGGAGGTTCATTTAGCTCTTATCTTTGGTTATTTTTTTTTTCAATTTGTTAATGTCATAATTTTTTCTGCTGAATTAAAACATTCCCATTATGGAGTAAGCACAATCTATTCTCCTTGAATGACCCAATTCACCCAACCCAAATCTGTTCAAGGTTCAAAGTTTTCCCATATTCGTAAAATAAAAAAGAGCTATTATTGCAATGTCTCCAAATTCATTTATTCTTCCTCATGAAATAGACAAATAAGCAAAATGAAGATATTAAACAAACCCAGATGTCTACGGCAAGTGCACCCAGGAGAGTAGTAGCTGTAATGAAATCACCGGCTGTGCTCGGTTCTACTGCTCAGCTGTCACAGAAAAAACTGGAACCATGGATGTGAGTTTTCTGGTTCCCCTTGATCTCTGAAAAAAAAGTTGGAATGGATTCTAGATGATATGCATTATTAAGATTCTGGATTAGAAGATGATAGCTCTTCTTTTGGCCATAATTTTACTGTTCTTATGCCATCCTCTTCCAGACAACAGAAGGGGCTGTGAATGGTTTGGCAGTTATGTCATGCCCCTGTTGGAATCTGACTCCAAGGAGGAAGATGAACAACTGACTCCACTGGCTGCGGAGGAAACTGGGGAAGGGCAAAGTCCAGCTGGGGAGAGCAGGAAAGACATAGAACAAGGGAGAGAAAATTCAGAGGAAGATCCAGGCCCACCCCCTCTTCATCCTAGGGCACATAGGGAGGAACAGAGAAGGGAGCAATGTGGATTGTGTGACTTACAGGACAGGAAAGGAACCTGATTCCCTTCATTAGCTGCAGCTGGGAACACAGTGTATAAAAGAGGAAGCTGCACACAGCAAGTCACTGGGAGCAAATGTGAATTTATCTTGTATGATCGTGGCTTATCTGTGTTCCTGGCATCTTCCCAACTGTATGAATTTAGCCAAACTTTCAAGTTTGAAATTCCTTCTCCTGCCCTGTCAAGTTAACTACTTCAGCTTGGTTTGTTTGGATTTTTAGTTATAGTCTGTACGTACCTTGTTTTGGACTGAATTTTCTACAGTTAAAGGCTGTTCCTGGGAAAGTTTTTCTCCAGCTGAAGGTAACCTGGACATGGGGGAAAAGTTGGAGATAATAAAGGGATTCTTGTTGTTTATTTGACTGTGTTGCCTTTGTGCCATGCCTCAGGTCATCACAAGTTAAAGATGCTGAGCTTGTTAGCTGGAAAGCTGACAACTTGGGTTAAAGACCCAAACGCCATGCAATGGGATGAGCTCTCATTAACTTGCACCAGCTCCTGTTCACTTGCAGTTCAAAAGCATGCAAATGAGAGTAGATAAATAGGCACCACTTCGGTATAGTCATGATGGCCACATGACCATGGAAATGCCTCTAGACAACATGCTACCTTTATGCTTGTTTGTGCTTTGCTACTACATGGTGACAGCCATGGACTCTGGGGAGGGGGAATGGGAGGAGGGATTTTGGGGGAAAGTGAAAGTAGTAATTGTTGTATCTCCCTGAGATGCTGCTTCAAGGTTACCTGGCTGGGGAAAGAATGCAGCTACATACTAACCTACACTTAAAATGACCATTGTGAAAATATCTTGCTTGAACCTGATTGGTCATTGGGAGAGTGTCAGTGATGGGAGGCAGTTGAGGGAAAGAAAAATTGAACTTTAGGATTTTGGCATGCGAATCTCAGTTCTGGTTATGCACTACTGCAGTGCACTTGAATTCTAATGAAACCATATCTTTCTCAAAAAAATGGAGTCAAATATTGTTTCTTTTTAAGGGTTTAAGTTTGTGCCAAGTCTAACACAAATGGAGCACTGGTCCCTAGAGTTGAAAATGACTAGACAGGGAAAACCTTTACTTTTTAGATAACTAGAAAGTCAGAAGATTTCTGTACTGAGGTTCATTCCATCATGAAGGATCTGAAGCAAGGAAATAGTAAATGGGGAAAAAAAAGAAAAAAGGGAATCTGCATTCTTTCTATCTCTGGAGTGAGTTTTCCCTTATCAAAGTAGTATCCTCTTCAGCTTAAAGGCTCCAGCTGTCCTCAAAAAACCAAAGCAAGATGAGAGACAATGACTTCTTGGATCAGATACCATCACTAGATATCGGTTAGATTAGAAAAAGGGAAACCAAAAACTTCCTGGAACAAGACAAATGTCAACTTTCCAAGTAATAACTCCATAGAAAGCAGAACTCCAAGGCAGACAGACTCAAAGAACAGTTTTATTGGAGATTTCATATTGGCACAAGCTGGTGAAAACCGACTCTGGAAGTTCCCACAGTTTTCACCTGATTAAAAGTGAAAGTTTCCCCCTTACCCTAAACAATCAGTCACATTGTCCAATCAAGATGGTTGCCTAGTTACTTTGCCCCCCCCCTTCCTCCAGCCACCTGTTGGAATGTCCTGGGTTCCCTCAGGAAACGAACTTGTTTTGGCTCAAACCCCACATCTAACTATGTTCCCTGTCCTTTCTTCGCATTGCGGCAACCCTGAAGCCTCCAAAATGGCCCCAGCCAGGTTTGCTTTGGAGTTGACAATTATAGAAAATATCTTTTTTAGGGACATCTCCATAACGTCATTGATCAATGAAACTCAATTCAAAGGAGGTGTTAGTTTTACTAGAGTTGCATTCAGAATGATTTTGATAAATTCTTATTTTCATTGGCCAGAAGGGGGTGCAATTGGAATAGCATGTCTTACTTTATTCCCCTTAAAACTCCAGTCTGCAATATATCCAATTTTGTATCAACAATTTAATTTTGTCTCTTGAAGGGCCAGGGAAAGCTGCCCTGAAAAATTGAATTCATAATGTATGCCTTCTTTGTTTTTCAAAGTTTTGAGCCTCAGAAAAATGAATCGGAACCTGGTGGAGGTCAATTGGATTTAAGCTGTTTTTTCTTTCATTGAAAGAAAGAGACTATTTCTCTTTCATTGGCATTTTGCTTCCCTTTTTGAACCTAGCTGGGAATTATGGGCATCTAGACAGTCCTCGGTTGAGGAAGACTCATTGGGTTGTGAGTCTGGAGGGATTGGCAGGAATTGAACAGTTGTTATACAATATTATATATAATATCATCAGCTCCTCTGCTATTCGATTTAACAACTACCCAGTTTAAACATGAGAAAGCCTGGAGAGAGGAATGGCTTAAGTTGCCTTCTTGCAACCTGACTATTATGGTACTGATCCTTCTACCAAACCACCTGGTTTTGACCTGCCTCTTTCTGTCTGGATGAAATTGAAGAGAATTAAGTGTGAAACTAGAAGAAGTTCTTCTGCCCTGTGTCATTCGGGATGGAAAGATTCCCCTTGTTGCTACTGAGGTGTCGGTACAGAAACCATTAAACATATTGTGTAAGATTTCCCACAACGTGGGCTTCTGTTTGAGCTTCTTCAAGGACAGACGATCTGCGATTGTGCACAGTTTCAATCTGTGCTTGCTGCTGGAGCGCCCCGAGCCGGCTGGTTTTGGGGCTAAGCCACCCCATAGAGGTGATGAAGAGGAGGGAGACTGCCAGCAGGGTCAAGGAGAGTCGCATCTCTCCTTCCAAGCTGGCCATTACTCCCTTTCCTGAAGGTGGTTGCAGTGGTGGTCAGAAATGGCCACCTCAAAGAATTCGACCGGGAAAGAATGTGCAGGAGGAAGATAAGAAGAAAAAGTTTTGGCTGACCAGGTCGAACTGCAAAAGCTACAATATAAGGTACCCTAGAATTTGAATTATAAAGAACAACATTGTTCCCAAAGAAGACTTTGAAGCAGTGAATGAGAGAGGGAAGGGAAAGGATATTTTTTTCTTTTCTTCCCTATATTGACAACTAAGAGATTTAAGCAAGAAACCGGCAAAAATCCACTTTGACATTAACAGGTATTTAAAATAAAATAAAATGTCAAAGGGAAAATAAAAATAAAACAAAATAAAAATAAAATTTCTGGATTCTCAAAAACTTTTAAAAGGAAAAAAACAAAAGGGTATGATCTGGAAAAATAGAGGAGACCACTTGGAAGTGAAAGGAATTAATAGTGGAACTTTAACAAGATTTCTAAAAGATACATTTTAACTGAAACTCTGTAACAAGATAAGAGAACCCCAGGAATAGAAAGTGGAAAAAAGAAGCAAGAAGAAACAGCTTTGGATTATTTGGATTGCTTGGTGATTTTTGGATTTTTGGCTATTGGATCTAAAGGACTAAAATTAATCAGGTGGCTGTTTAAAAGTTTTTAAAATGGTATCACGATCAGAAGAATTGAGAACGGGACTTAAAAAACAGAAAGAAGATGTACAAGAAGGAAGACGTTCTTTTGGCTTTCTATTTCAATTTTTTGAAATGGAGATCCTAAACTATGAGAAACAACAAGAAATGCCTGTAGAACAAGAAGGGTGGGACAAGGAAGAAGCCATCTTCAATGACCAAGTATTTCTATGTGGGGAAAGGAAAGGAATGGGGGGGGGGGAAGAGAGTGAAAAATTTAAGATCTGAAAAAACAACCCCCCAAAAAGAATAGTTTGAAAAGTAATTACAACATGAGGAAGAAACAGAAGAGAGGATTACAGAAAAGAGAATCAGAATTAGAGAGAGAAAGGGTCAAAAAAGGAAGGGAGAAGAGGGGGAAGAGGGAAAGGAAAAGAAATTATAAAGGACAGAAACAGGAAATAGAGAAACAGGGAAAACGTATAAGGATTAAGGGTATAAGCCTATTTAGAAGACACAGAGATAATGGGTGAAAACTTAATTGAAAGGGGGGTTCTGCAAGGGTACATAAGATAGTATTGTCATATTAGAAAAAGAAATGAATTTAGAAAATATGAAATAAGTGTGGTTAAAATGATAGGTAAAATACTCGTAATCTAATGGAATGTTTGTTAATAAATAAATGAAATAAAGAGAAAGGGAGAATGAAATTAGGAAAGGAGGGGAACATTTTAATTATTATAAATGTGTTATAAAAATTTAAGTGAAGAAGAATATGAAAGAAACATGAAAAAATTATGGAAATATTATAAGTGTTCCTAGAAGTACGATACCCTATTGAAAAGAAATGTTAAAGATGTCAAAGATTATAACTAACATTAATTATAGAGATGAATTGGAATAGAATAAGTATTTTATTTATTATTGTTTTATATATATTCTCTTTAAGAACTTAGTGCGTATTTTAAGAATGTACCAAGCAGAATTCAACTGGAAGTTATGCGTTATATTGAATGTGATAATTGTAAAGGCATAAATTGAAGTTTAAAAAAGAGTTGAATGGATAAAAATTAAAAGATACAAAGGTGTCATACTCCAATTAGTAACTAAGGGAAAAATTTTGTTTAATGAGAAAAGAAAATATGAAATTGAAACAGGACAGACAAAAGTATAAATATAATGACTTACTTCTATTATGTTTTGTGAAAACCCAATAAAATTTTTATATAGATAAAAAAAGATTTCCCACAATGTGTGTTGTCTGATTCCCTAGATGTGCACAAAGCAACACCAGACTGCTGAATTGGATATCCAGTTATGAAGCCACAGCTGTATCCCTATAGAAGTTTTGTATATAATTACATGGATTGTATATATATGTTTACTTCTCTTCTGTCATGTTCTCATCATACGCTAAATACATAATAAAGCTCGTCTGCAATGGAAAACAGGGAGAAGTCTTCAAGGAGTGCTTCATCTAACCTTTGGAACAACATCCTCCCAATCTGTATGACCACCTTCCTGCCCAGCTTCAAGTAATCTCAAAACCTTTTTTTTCCCTCTATCCCTCGGCTGGTGGCTTGGGAAAATCCTTTTCCAATTAGAGGTGACGTAGATACATATTATGTTTTTGTACTTCCATCATAGATGAGTGTTATCTATCATCATCTTCATTTAATGACCCCATAATCCCTTGCAGGGTGGAGTCTGAGCAACTGAATGGAGCTAGCAGAGTGTTTTGATGGCTGGATGCCCTTCATGTTGCCAATGTGGAGGTTTGTTCAGCATATACATTCTCATTGTTCCCAGAGAGAAAAATATCTACTATTGCCCAGGATCGAACTCACAGCCTCCTGATTGTGAGATGAGAGTTCCACCCCTAGGCCATCGCACTACTCCATGTTTTCTTATCTATCATGCTGTGTGGTTTTTTTTTAATCTTGTATCAGTCTTCCCAGATAAACCAGATAAGAAACACATCTAGATGAGCTAATTCTATTTTATTGTAAGGCTACATTACTCAAATTTGCAAATTGGAAGGTATAAACTTCCCACCACCACTTTTAACCATTAGGAGAGGGGTTTCTTCCTCTGACTATTAAGTCATTGGGGGTCCGGTCTCTCTCATCTGATGACTTCTCCATCAACATCTCTTTCTCTCTTCTCCCAAAGTTATCTGCATATTCCATTACATCTTTTGAAGCTGTCCATTTTGACTAATAAAAGATTAAGGAAGAGAGGAATGGAAGAATGTAATATCAATACTATATATTGATATATTCATACTGGGCATGAAGAAACTAGCTCCTCTCCCATTGATGTCTTCCAGAAACTGATATTTAATAAGCATTGTCCTGGAAGTTCCTTCAGAAGCATTGTCCTGGAAGTATCACAATTATTCATTTTTGATCAAGCCTTTGTCTCATCCCTTTTTAAACTCTTATAGTTGTGTCCACCTTCCCATCATTTCTAGAAGAGTACATAGATGATCTGTTTGTCTGTTCATATAACCAACCAATCAACCAACCAACCAACAAACCATCTCCATACTGAGAATTATACCTCAGCAATATCCACTGATTCCTCCTATTGAGTTCCTAGCTCCTTTTCACTGAAGGTCTTGATGCAACCCAATGTAAAACCTGGATTTTCTGCCTGGAAACTCAAATTTGGACATTTAGCATCAAGCTTTTCCTGATTTATGATCAATACAGGCAACTAGCTTATTTTAATTTTGCTCATGCCTTATGCTAAATATGTTTGTTTGCTTTGAGCAAGATATGTTGGATGAATTCAGTGCTGGTGACTCATAAATCACACTTTACCAAATAGCACAAAGTGTGAACTCTATCAAACCATAGCTTTTTCTATGAAGCCACCACTGAGCACAGTATTGGGGAATACAGCTATTGAGATGGTTGATCATATTTTAGGTTGCCTCTGTTGGTGAAGCTACACTGGGTGCTTCCTTCTAGGTAGGGAGACTTCTACCCCCAAAGTATGTGTTGTATTTGGACATTAAGTGCTATGATTTTTTTTTTAAAAAATCCATCTCATTTACTGTTTTGACTAGGGTAGAAAGATTAATACACTCATGAACTATATAATTGTAACTCTTTCATCTCCTTCCCCCACCGCCAACAGTTTTCCTGCACTTGAACTGATTAATTACGTAGCATGTTGCTTTTTAAAAATGGGACGAGTAGAACCAAAGGCATCAGAAGATGGAGCTCCAGCTTCTGAGTATGCAGTCATTCAGGTCTCGGGGAGGGTCACAGCTAGCTATGTGCTAGAGGCATGCTTTCCATAAATCACAGATTTGGAGTCTCCCAGTTTTGTGTTAATCCTCCCTTGCTGGGGAAGAGCTGTCTCTGCAGCTTGTGATAAGGCCAGGGAAATTTAATTGTTTTCCCGGGTACATGGTATGGCAAATGCTTATGCAACGTTTTAATGAAACATTGGCGAGGCTGCAGTGCTGGTTAATTTAATGCCAGCAAAATTTTGTCTTCTTAGGCTTGATTGCATTTCACACAGTATGGATGCCTGGAATGTCCAGCTTCTTGGGGTGGGAAAACTCTCTGCATTTTCTCTGTGTGTCTCTTTTTTTTTTTCTCTCTCTCTCTCTCTTTCTCTCTCTCTCCTTGCACATTAAATGGACACCATTATGCACCAGCAATTCTCATGTTCTCCTTGAACACACCCACTGACCTTATCTAATTTCCTGCCTAGGATTTAAGCAGACTTTTATTATCATTTCACATTCTGGTTTTCAAGTCATTTTACCTGCTTAAACTAACTGGTTCTGTTCAAGCAGCAGGATATATAAAAGTCCCTGCTTTGTGCAGCATCTTTCTGGGGCAACTGACTATTCGTAGGGTTGCAGAGTGGGAAAAGCTCACAAGGTTCACCAATCCCAACCCTCTGCGATGTGTGGAAAACCACTGAAAACATCCATAAGGAGTAGATGTCCAACCACTTCTTAAAAGCCTCCAGAGATGGAAATCTATAACTTCCAGAAGTACATTATTCTTCTGTTGTATAGGTGAAGTTAAGATGAAGTGTTTAAAGATGAAGTTTTGCTTTATCTTTAAAAAAAATGATGGTGGCTGAAATTGATACCATTATTTCTTGTTCAATTTCTGTGGCCATGGAAAATTGACTATGTTCCCTTTATTAACCTGAATATGTCTGCCACAGATGTCTGAAGTCACCTTGTCTTCAGATGAAACATTCCAAGTTGCTTCAGCAACATTCTTGTTGTCTTCATCTGAATCTTCTCTATCCTGTCAATATCCTTCTGAAAATGTAGTCTCCAGAATCATATCCAGTGCTCCAGATGTGATTCCTTTTTTCTCTCCACTCCAGATCCTACCAGTCCTACTACCCAGAGTATATGCAGAATACAGAATAACAGAGTTGGAAGGGACCTTGAAGGCTTTCTAGTCCAATCCACTGCAGGAAACCCTATACCACTTCAGACAAATGGTTATCCAATCTCCTTCTAAAAACTTCCAGTATTGGAAAATTCCCAACTCCTGGAGGCAAGTTGTCCCACTGATTAATTGTTCTGTCAGGAAATTTCTCTTTAATTGTAGGTTGCTTCTCTCCTTGATTAGTTTCCATCAATTGCTTCTTCTTGTTTCATTCTCTTCCATTTTGTTTAAGGTGGACAAGAAACCTGATCTGTAAACAAGAGTCCCTTGTTGAGATAGGCAGTCATGCTAGTTGAATTATTAAATGATGAATAAACTAAATAAATAAAATGGGCGTTCAGTGAAAACGGTGTTGTTTTTAAAAAATCTGCTGAACTTTAAAAAAAGAAACCCCACTGCAAGCCCAAAGTGTGTTTTTCCTGGTATTTCTATCTTCATTACTATATCTACAAACAATTCATTATTGGTAATTAATATTCATTTCATCCATTTACTTGCTTGTATTGTTAAGGGAATGGATCACTTTTCCAGTTTTAAATAATTTTTGTCAATTGGTCTTGCTTTGGCGGATGCTCTCCTAATTTCCCAGCGGTTTCATCCCTTCTCTGCTTCCACTTAGGGACTGGGGAATTAGAGCATTTTCCCAATCAATAGATCACTGGTAAGCACAAGCCACGAGATGCAGATTTTCTGAATGACAACAAGCGATGGGGACAGATATGGGAATGCTAAATGCAAGAAAAGTGCCAAATTCGGAACTGTGTGAGCTGAACTACAACCCTCTTCGCTCTTCTTTCTCCTTGCCAGCTCAAATACATAACAGTAGATTAAACCAGTTAGTCTAAAAGGCATGCAAGGGTTGAGTTAGTATATTGCACCAAGCAGTGTATGTTGTTAAGCTGTGAGTTGTTTACTAGGTCACAGTAGACTGGTTTTAGAAAACATGCTAAGCCATAAAAGTTGGCTAGATTCACACAATAGCTTAAACCAAAAATAAATTACAATTATGGCTTAGCATTAAAGATTTATCCAGCCAGTGTCTTTCCTGTGAATTTTTCATTGTTCAGGCTAGAAAAGAAAAAGGGTGTCATTCTGTTAAGCTTATAGTCTTACTGCACCTGGGTATAATTCATTCAACCCATTTAAACCATGAAGAGTGGCTAGTGAATTGTATGAATTGAAACAGTTGGGGTCGATGAACAGTGAAATCATGACTTAGTCTAATGTATGGATCTAGTCTTCCATATGTACTAGAATGTAAAAAAAAACAACCCTCAGGGATTAAGTTAAAATACTCGTGAATGGAAGCAAGATATTCAATATTCATAAGTAATAATAACAGAAGAGGTATTTTATTGTGCAGCCGTTTCCATTAACTGCTGTGATTTTGGTTCAGTATGACATATTCCGAGCTATCGTTCATTACACGGTGGTGGCAATGAGTTAAGATATTAATTTGCATTAATATGCACATATTTTGAACCAAGAAACACTGTTTTATTCAATAAGGCAATAAGGTATTGTACTTTTAAAAAAGATTATTTGCTTGTCGCTAGTAGTTTTATAACTAAATCTGCTTTTTTTTTTTTTCCCCTTCAATAAGTGCACTAATGGGAGAAGATGGCAAGAAGGTGACAAGCAGCAGGGAGAAAGTGGAACTGCTTAATGCATTTTTGGATCTGTCTCTACACAAAAGAAGGGGGGGGAACCAGTCCAACCTATCAAAAACAGTACCGTAAAAGACAGATTAGAAATATAAGTATGATATGATAGCAGTCTTCTTGTATTGAAGAGATTGCCCCAAAGAAGGAAGGGGGGATCAACCTATTTTCCGAAGAAGTATCTAAGCCAAGATAAGAAGCAATGGGTGGAAACAGGAGAGATCCAACTTAGAAACAAGGAGAAAGTTTTTGACAGCAAGAACAATTATGTAGATTAAAAAAAAGTCCTTCCTTTCTCTCCTTCTTTCCTTCCTTCCTCCCTTTCTCCCTTTTTCTTTCTCTTTCTCTTCTTTCTTTCTCTTCTTTCTTTCTTTCTTTCTTTCTTTCTTTCTTTCTTTCTTTCTTTC
>BLBF01000058.1:13743915-13763715 GCA_015471245.1 Laticauda colubrina
ATACATACATACATACATACATACATACATACATACATACATACATACATACCCACCTACCTACCTACATACATACATAACCCAGTCACGACCAGAGGTCCTTTATAAGTTTGCATTAATCGTGGCGAGCGCGAGAGAGAGTGTGTGTGTGTTGTGGGGGAGCGGATTAAAAGGACAGCTACCCGCGAGTAAAACACGCTCCACCCAGAACTGGGGAAATCCACGGAGGCTTGACTTGAGCCCTTCCCGGCACGTTTCCAAGCGAGGAAGCCTGTGGAAGTCCGTGGGGCTGAGTTGGGAGGGCTGGGACTCTGAGCTTCCCCACCGACGCGTCGTTTTGGAGGCCTGCGCAGCCTTTTGGGGGTCGCGATCCGAGGGTTGGTGCGCTTTTTTTTCGGCGCAGGACAAGTAGATTTGTGGGAGATCAGGGGCAGCTTCTGGAGACCGCAGACTGGTATGTACGCACCTCTCTGTGTGTGAGAGGGAGAGGGGGAGGAAGAGATATATATGGAGGGGGAGGGAGAGAGAGAAAGAGATAGTGAATGAGTGAGAGAGACAGAGAGAGAGAGGGAAGGAGAGAGGGAGAGAGAAAGTTTCTTTGCTGAATTGGTGTGTGCCGCCTTTTGCCAGATCTTTGAAGGCGGCGTGCGGAAGTCTACGGTTGCTGCCAATTTGAGGGAAGGGGAAGGGAAGGGGCCCTACCGGATTTGTTTCACAGTAAACCTGCATTCGAGGTGTGCCGAGAGAGTCAGGAAGCGAAAGAAAAGAGGGTGAGCCTCGCAGACGCGGGGGTTGAAGCACGCGCACGCACCCCATACAGAGTAAAACGGGCGTCTGAATGAGCGCGGCCTGGACGACTCGCTTCCTTCCTTCCTTCCTCTCGTAGAAGGGGAAGAAGGAGAGCCTAACAACCTGGAGCCACCTTCTCCCCTCTCTTGGGGGGGGGGGGCTACAGGGAAAGGGAGAAACCCCCCCCCTCTTCGCCCCCGCATTGCGGACTGGGTGGGGAGCAATTCTAAATTGCAACTTCTTCAGAGGTGGCTCAATTGCAAGAAAAGAGGCAATTGGGGGAAGGACAGAAAAGAACTTTTATTTTCTCCTCCCTACCTCCTGCGTGGTAGGTTTTGACTGTGTTTAATATGGCGTAAAGATCCCGGCCGGGGTGGGTGGGTGTAGTGGGCAGCCGAGAGAGGTTGCGACCTCTGTCAAGAAAACTTCACCTGTTCGCCCAAGTTCACTGGAGAGGCAAGGGAATTTCTCGGTGGTGGAGAAAATGCAAATAATAACAAGAACAATAATAATGAGTGGCAGTGCTTGGAGTACAAACCTGGATGAGGGAAGAGCAACCAGGATGATGAGGGGACTGGAGGTTGAAATATATGAAGAACAGTTGCAGGAACTGGGCATGGCTAGTCAAGGGAAGAGGACCAAGGGAGACAGGATAGCAGCCTTCCAATATTTGAGGGGCTGCCACGGAGAGGAGGGGGTTAAAGCTATTCTCTAAAGCACCCAGAGGCCAGACAAGGAATAATGGATGGAAACTGAACAAGGAGAGATTTAACTGGGAAATAAGGAAAAAACTTTCTGAGAGTGAGAACAATGAATCAATGGAACAGCTTGCCTTCCATTGTGGGAGTGTCATCACTTGAGACTTTCAAGAAGAGATTGGACTGCCATTTTTCAGAGATGGTGTAGGGTCTCCCACTTGGGTGGGGGGTTGGACTAGATGACCTAGAAGGTCCCTTCCAACTCTGATTATCTGTTACGTGGAAGAGAAGAGAAAGAATTGGAGAAGATAATGAAATACAAAGACCAGCAAACAGAAATAGAACGACTGGGGCAAAAGAAAACAAAGATAGTACCAATAGGAAGAGGCACTTTGGGTGCAATCTCAAAAACAACTGGAGCCCCACCTGAACACTATCATCACTGACAAATTCATCACCAGTCAATTGCAAAAGGCAATTTTACTTGGAACAGCTTAAATCCTGAAGCAATATTTGTAACATCACCAAACATCCACACCCAGCTATCCTAGGTCCTTAGGAAGGATTTGACAGGTGGACAAAAATGCCAAATCCAGTCTGAACCTCTGGTTGACTGGTGTGAGGAAATAAATATGACCTCTTAACAACAATTGCCAAGAAGAAAGACAGAAAAGTCTTTCTTCTCCTTTCCCTCTTCCTTTCTCTACTTTCCCCCTACTCAAATGTGCAATAAACCTGATTCAGGCTTGGTTGGGAGGACACTACAATGAGACATTGCAAATCACCCTAGAACAAGGCAGGGGCAAACTGTTTTCCCATTGCTGAAAAACAACAACAAAAAATTACATGACCTATCCATGAAATCCCAGGAGCTGAACTGAACTGGTAGGTACAATTTATCTGTACCTACTTTGCCCCAAGAGAACTATGACAGTTGAGAACGAGTCTCTTCTCTTTCTCACTGTGCCAGATAATATCAACTGAAGCACTTCTGGAAAGAAGTTGGTGTGTTTGTGAGCAGAAATCAGTCCAGGAGTCCTTGCATTATTCACCCAAGATGTTTCATCTGGTTATTAGTAGCCAGGCACTTACCTTGGAGTAAAGAGAATAGACATTACTCTGGAAGTCAAGTTACTCTGAAATTGTGTCCTGAAATTGACTGGTCAAATTTTTATGGGTAGCAAACTTCTTCAAACTTTTTCTCACCTGTTTTTGAAGGAGGGGGAAAGAATGAGAATAGGGATACAGCAAGTGCTATTTGGAGGTTGCTGGAGGTTGGATGGAGGAAGAGGTGAAGCCCCTCCCTCTAAATCTCTGAACAAAAGTCCTGTACACTTTTCCTTTCACGCTTTCACTTTCTCCTTCCTCTTCTAGGGAAGAAAATGAATAAGAAACTTGCAAGAAGCAGCAAGCTTGAGTTTTAGTTTTCAGGATAAAGTCTCGGTTCTGAGTCTCCATTCCAAAGAATTTACAATCCTCACCAAGCAGCAAAAACCCATAGAGCTAATCCCACTCTACTTAAGCTGCTAATCAGCTTGTTTGAGAGATGTCTGAAACAACTGGTCCTCCAGTTTCTAAATAATTGTGTTGTGATGTAGTTTTATAGATTATTGCTCAAAATCCTTTGGAAGCCCTGTGGATAATCTTGGGATATCAGTGGGGGCATTGATTCCAGGCAAATTGGGATTAGATCAGAGGTGTTCACCCTGGAAATCAAAGCATCTGTAAGCCCAGCCAGAACAACAACAACAACAACAACAACAACAAAAGAGTTTGAAATCGGGTAGAATCAACCCATTTTTATTGCACTAAAACAGTTTCATAGTAAATCTGCTTTGTAAACTTGGCGGCTGCATTGGCTTCTTCCCCCAGGATGAGCCAGGGTGCTTCTGTCCATTTCAGCACTATGGTGGATTCCTCTTGCAGCCTTTCAAAGACTGCCTACCCAGTTGCACCAGTTGTAGCTTTTGAATGCTCTTTTGGGAGAGCCCCATGTAGAGCACATCGCAGTAATCCAGATGTGAGATGACCAGGGCTTAAATGACTGAATGCAGGGATTCCTCAATGAAGCAAGAAGGAGCAAGAGAAGGAGGAGAAGGAAGAACAGGAGGAGGAGGAGGAGGAGAGGAGGAGGAGGAGGAAGAGAAGGAATAAGAGAAGGAGAGGAGAAGGGGAGGAGGAAGGGGAAAAGAAAGAGAAGGGGCAGGAGGAGAGGGAGGAACAAAAGCAGGAGAAGGAGGAGAGGAGAAGGGTGAGAAGAAGGAGAAGGAGGAACAAAAGAAGGAGAGGAGAAGAGGAAGGGAGGACAAGGAGAAGGAGGAAAAGAAGGGGAAGGAGGAATAAGACAAGGAGAGGGAGGAACAAGAGGAGGAGGAGAAGGAGGGAGGAGAAGAAGTGTGTTTGCATGTGGGAATAAATGAGGTATTACCACTGCATCTGGAGGCTAATGGCTGAGATTTTTAATCACTCTCCATGTGTATGGGACATTGCAATAGGTTCTGGCATTAAATCATGTTTCCTGTCAGGTTTTGGAGCAGATACTGAGTGCAGGCCACGAATATTCACAACTAGAATCTCATGCTTGAGATCAAACTTTCTTAGGTCACCCTGTCCTCAGCTGGCCCAGGATACTGCCTTGGTACCCCTCCTCCTTACTCCTCTTTCCTTCCCTGCCTTCTCATCACCCACTGCTTCTCCAAACTGTTTAGAAGTTGGCTAGTAGCAGCAAAGTAATTTGCCAGCCAACCTAGTGAATTAGGAAGCCTCTCTCTCTCTCTCTCTCTCTCCCTCTCTCTCTCTGCTTAATTTATGTTTTATTGTTGGTTTAGCCTTCTGATTTGATTGCCTTAGTAATGCAGGTTGCCTCCAGCTGCTGATGGTACAGCTTTAATTCTGTTTTAAAGGTCATGTAAACATGTGCCGGTAGCAGAAGGAATGCAAATGCAATCTCTCTTTCCCCCATCCCATAATAATGGAGCCTCCTGTTCAGCCTTTGCTTTGAAAATGAATAGGAAGATGCCCGAGCTGAGGAAGAAGAATAACACAGAGAACTGCAACCCTGAGAAAACAGAGTCCTTATCTTTCCTCCTGCAAAGAAAGTCATAATTGAAGCAGCTACTACTACTAGTAGCCCAGTTTCTTTATTTTTATATTGGTTATATGATACAAAGATTGGGAGATCTTTGCGATGGCTACTTTCAAAATATTATAAATTGTTCCTTGACCAACCTAGCAAATAAATATATATAAAATACTAATCTGGGTTTTATTCTGGGTTAGGTTATATTTAAAACTGGTTATCTTATGTGTGTATGTGTGTGTGTGTGTGTGTAAGAAGGAGAGAATCTGTACACTGAAGGGAGAAACTTTCATCTGTCAAGGGAGTAGTACCATACTAACGGGCTGGGGTTGGCCTGGGAACTTTTCTTGCTCTTCTCTTGTGGCCTGAAGCTTCTGCTTGGGGCATCCCCTAAATTAAAATAATGTGAAATAAAGAAAGACAACAGCCAGGAACAGCCACTGAAAGGAGTGAATTATAGTCCCACCTTCACCATGAAAGTTGGCTCACTGATTTTGAGCCAATTACCAGGAATTGGTGAGTTCTAGTCCACAGCTGGGTGACTTTGGCCAATCACCAGGAGATGATGAGTTCTAGACCCACCTTAGGCACCAGCCAGCTTCAGACATGAAAACTGGATGGGTTCCATCCATCAGAGACTCACTGATGTAACTGGAGTTTAATCTTTCATCACTTTACCTCATCCCCCCAAACAATGAAGGTGGGAAGGGGACAATTTTGCTTCCATGACTTGAAATATTTTATGTTGAACCCCGAATTAAAAAGTCTATGGAGATTCTCAGTTATCCAGGTCATGGTTGTCCCAATGGTGCTTTTTCAAGAGGCAACTGGACTTTTTTGGGGGGGTTTTTTGGGGAAGGCGCTTCGCTTCTCATCCAAGAAGCTTCTTCAGCTCTAATTCTCCCATCAGAGATGAAGAAGCTTCTTGGATGAGAAGTGAAACACCTTCAAAGAAAACCCAAAAAGGTCCAGTTGCCTCTTGAAAAAGCACCTTTGGGAAGACCTGAATTAAAAAGCCCACTTTTTTTTTTCTTTTCTTTTTACATTCCCTTTCAGAAGTCACTTAGAAAAGCTGCCTGCATTAATTTTCTGTGGTTGAGGTGGCAAACTCCTGCAGGACTCTCTCCTTCCTACTTATTCCTTCTACTTCTTTGTTTCAAAAAGTGGGACGTGTCACTTTTAAGGATGTGTGTGTGTGTGTGTGTGTGTGTGTGTGTGTGTGAAAAACTATGTGATCGGGCTTAGTATTTGGGGAGGAAAATAAGGGAAAAAATTCTGCCTCTGTCTACCAGCATCCATTGGTATTCATCTGGCTAGTGTCCTGTCAGTGTGTAAGAGAGTTGAGGGCTGTTTGGAAACTGAAACAGTATTTGCTGTGTGAGCAAGAAGGAGACAGCAAGGAGCCTGTGTGCGGCTTAGCTCAACTGTTCTGTAATAAAGCTGGTTGGTGCTGTGAAACTAAAACCGAAACTCCTCTCCTCTGCTTGTGTTTTGCATTTGGAAGATATTTCTTTTCAGGTGGGTATATTCAGGTGGGTATAAAAAAAAGATATTTCTTTTCAGGGGGAGTAGAACTCTTTAGCATCAGAGCAAGTTAATAATAATAATATAGGAAATACTCTAAATGCTCTGATGGTCATTTCAAAAAAATTATTTCTTAGTGAGCACCTTGAAGCCAAGAAGAACATATGTGCCATATTTCAAGTTTGTAGGCTTTATGGTTCTGGAGATTTTGTGAAGATGCAGGATGCCATACAATCTCCAGTCAGAGGTGGCATTTTCCGGTTCTCTCAACTACTCAAAGTTTCCACTAACGGTTCTCCAGAACTGGTCAGAACCTGCTGAATACCAACCTCTGGTACATATGGTGCTACCAATACAAATAGGATCAGAGGCAAAAATAGTACAGCCCAAAATGTGAGTTTGAAACAGAGTGAAAATGGGTGGTGGAACATTCTTGCTTCAACAAAGACTAAATACAGTCTGCAAATCAATAGAAGACAAAGTCAGCAGGGGTGATCCATCACATTTTACATCTGAGAAAGCTGCAATGCTTTCAAAAGACTCCCCTAATGCATCAGATTGCCTGATACAATCTAGTTGGAAATGCATTCTTCGGTCGAGGAGCAACAGTGCAGAATTCACACAACACAACAGAATTCACACAACATAACATGGGTACTGAAGGATCTTTTGCAACTTGGCAACTGCAAATCTCCTTTAAAGCAGAATCCCCCAACTTTTCCGGTTTTGTGAATCGGGCGGGGGGGGGGGGGGGAGGGGATGATCCCCTGTGAGTGGCCAGCAAGCACATGTGACAACTCATAAAATATTTCTCTGGTCTTTTAGAGTTGCCAACAGAGAAAGGGAGGGGGGAGAAGTGCGGCAGCTTATAAACCAAAACTGCATTCCATAAATGTTTTCAAAGATAGTAACTAGGTGACTGAAGTTTCTGCCGTGTAAAATTCTAACTGGAGAGTATGATTGATGACTCTGGGCTATGGAAGTGTCCCATTGGAGAACATGAATTGTGATTCACCCAGGAGGTGGGGGGAAAACCAGGGTCAAGGGTGACAATGAATGTGTCAGGATTCCGGCAGTTACTCAAATTAAATCATGAGCCCCGAGCCACACTCCCAAAAATAAAAAAGATTTATTTGAAGGTAACATTCTACATCTGGCATTTACCTGGGTGTAGCCAAGTTGATCCTGCTTTCCCCCCCACCCCTCTGGGTGTATCATCCAATGAAACACGTCCATAGCCAAGAGTCATCAATCATGCTCTCCAATTAATTTTTTGCCGGATAAAGCTTCAGTCATCTAATCAGTGTTTGAAGAAAATATGAATGGAATGTACTTTCGATTCCACACTGCTGCCTGCTCTTTGAAAGTCCCCCCCTTCTTTCTGTTGTCAACTATAAAACGTGTATACAAAATGTTTTATGAGTTGACAGAATATTGTGTCTCAGAGTCGGCTTCATCCTGGTAGCACTGGCATGTTTACTCCTAATAAATCTTCTTTAAGCTTTGAAAATCCGGCTAGAGACTCATGATTTAAATGGGGGTAACTACTGGAGCCCTGACACACCTCACCTGCTAGCCCATTGGTTGTGCGAGTAAAGATGCAGCTGCACACTCGCCTGTGCTCGCCCGCTACTTCCACAGCCCGGTTCCGAAATGGCTCATGGCCCAGTAATGGGATGCGGCCTGGGGGTTGGGAACCCCTGCTTTAAAGACTACCACACAAAGAGTATGTTACAGCACGCATAGTCCTTGACCCACAACCATTCATTGCGTGGCTATTCAGGGTTAAAATGTCATGGAAAACAGTGACTTAAAGACTGACCCTGACCATTGAAAAGCCTTGCAGCATCCTCATGGTCTCAGGATCAAAATTTGGGCACTTTGGAACTTGCATGCATTACAAGGGCTGCAGCATCCACAAAGAAGAGGGAGTCAGGCTATTCTCCGAAGCACTTGAGGGCAGGACAAGAAGCAATGGATGGAAAGTAATCAAGGAGAGAAGCAACCTAGAACTAAAGAGACATTTCCTGACAGTGAGAACAATTAATCAGTGGGATAACTTGTTTCCAGAAGTTGTAAATGCTCCAACACTGGAAGTTTAAAGAAGAGATTGGACAGCCATTTGTCTGAAGTGGTGTAGGGTTTCCTACCTAAGGGAGATGGACTAGAAGATCTCCAAGGTCCCTTCCAACTCTGTTCTTCTATTCTATTCTATTCTGTTCTGCTCTATTCTGTTCTATGCTATACTATGCTAGTCTTTATTTTTGTTCTGTTCTTCTCTGTTCTTTTCTGTCCTGTCCTGTCCTGTCCTGTCCTGTCCTGTCCTGTCCTGCCCTCTCCTCTCCTCTCCTCTCCTCTCCTCTCCTCTCCTCCCTTCCCTTCCCCTCCCTCTCATCCCATCCCATCCTATCCTATCCTATCCATTCTGTTCTTCTCTGTTCTCTGTTCTGTTCTTTACTTTGCTTTTCTGTCTTGTCTTGTCTTCTCTTCTATTCCATCTCGTGGTCATCTGGTGGTCATTCTCACCTTCTCAGTCAGTGTCTGATAAGCAAAGTCAAAGAGGGAAGTGAGATCCACTTAATGACCATATGATTCATTTAACAAATACAGTTTGATTCCTTTAACATCTGGCGCAAATATGGTCCTAAAATTGGGTGTGACTCACTGAATAACTGGCTTGCTTAGCAACAGAAATTCTGGACCCGATTGTGGCCGTAAGACAAGGGCCACTTGTAATCTGATCTGGATATCATTAGAACCTGGATGGTGAATGGAGACATCTATCCTCACTTTGTCATCAGCTGCCTTGCCTTGAATTTCCCATTAGCTCAGGCCATTGGCCACAGTAGCTGGGGCTCATGGAAGCTGTAGTCTAAACTAAAGGATAATCTACTGATCTTGGCTGGCGGAATGCTCTTTTGCTTTACTTTTATTCTCATTGTCCATCACTGTAATTCTAGATAGAATTGAGATTTTGTGTGCATGTATTTATATTTTTTCTTCATAGCCTTTCTGAATGTTAAAAAATAATAATAATCATTCACCTATTCCAACGTGAAGTTATTGTTTGAATTGTTTTTAAAAGGAAGTTGGGTAAAAATGTTTAGATTTGTTTGACACCAGGCTGACCTGCTGTTGTCTCCTACCCACCTGGCTTTATTTGATGCATCATTTGGGGGGCAGCCCTTCCTGCTGTATCATGCCCTCTGACCTCCAACTGTCAGTCTCTGTAGACAATGGAAGTTGTAGTTCAGCAAGGTTTGGAAAGATGCAGGTTTCTTGAATCAGATTTTGGAGAGGTTTCTCCTGATCGCTTTATTCAATGCCCTTCTGCACCCTATTTCTAAGGTCAATTCTACAGAAGAAAAGCAATTAGGAAGAAACAAACATGCCATCTAAGATTGATCATCATTGCACACTGCTAGCATGGGAAAACTCTGAAAATTCTTCCATCACAATTCTCGGCAGATTTGGGTGGTGGTGTTTGAGCTGGTATAAAAAGAACCTAATAAGAAAATCTGGCTTAATTTTAGGAAGGATGCCCCATCTCTTTCTCTCCCAGCTATAATTCAAGAAAACATCTGCCATTGTTAGGTGCAAAAGCAGTGGTGTGCTGCTGCCGATTTGGATCGGTTCAGGCAGACCAGTAGTTCTGAAAATCAGTTGGCCGCACACACTGGCCCTGCCCTATCCTGTCCTTTACTTCCTGCATTCTAGCTCATCTCAATTGCGCAGCACAGCTGATTTCCACCCCTCCTTGCTGTTCTACTTACCATTGCTGACTGGGAAGTTAAGCAGCTGAGCTTCTCAATGCTCCATTTTCAGTGCTGCGTGCAAGTGCCTTAGGCATGCGCGCATGCTCACCAAGCCGGTGGTTAAACCAGTTGCAACCCACCACTGTATAAAAGGTATAATTTTGCAATTTACCTTTAAGGCAGCTTCTAATCATAAAATAGCATGGCATCTATGAAAACCTCTAGCAATAAGGGGAAAAAAATTAAAGGTACGCCCATTTGCCATGTTGACTAGGGAGAATGGGAGCTGTAGTCCAATTCTTGTGATCCAATCAGGAATGTCAAAAACTCTGAAGGTCAAGTGAGATATTACTGAAAGCAAATTTGTAATGAAGTAGATCTCTATTTCAGGGACATGGTGGTTCAGTGGCTAAAACGCTGAGCTTGTCAATCAGAAAGGTTGGCAGTTTGGCGGTTCGGATCCCTAGCGCCGCATAATGGAGTGAGCTCCCATTCCTTGTCCCAACTTCTGTCAACCTAGCAGTTCAAAAGCAGGTAAAAATGCAAGTAGAAAAATAGGGACCACTTTGGAGGGAAGGGAACAGCGTTCTGTGCGCCTTCGGCATTTAGTCCTGCTGGCCACATGACCACGGAGATGTCTTCGGACAGTGCTGGCTCTTTGGCTTTGTATCAGAGATGAGCACCGTCCCCTAGAGCTGAAAACGACTAGCACACATGTGCCAGGGGAACCTTTACCCTTTACTCTCTAATGTTTGCAAAGGCAGCTGGAAAGACAGAGGAGGTCTCTTTGACTTCAAAATAGAGGTTTATGCAGGACAAAGTCTCAGCAGACATTTGTAATGATTAGACCAGTTTCCAGAGGAAAAGGCATTTGTAATTCATAACTAACTACACATAATCCTCAAACCATGTTGAAAATTGAGACCAGAGTTTCTGTGGCTAAGTTGATAAGTGAGGAAATGCACCCAATTTAATGACCCTTTTTGGCCATGATTCTTCAGGAAATCACTGCCGTTGTTGAGCGATTCAGTTGGTCATTAAGTGAATGCATCTTCTCCCATTGAGTTTGCATGTCAGAAGCTGGTTGGGAAGGTTGGAAATGGTGATTACGTGGCCTCCAGGATGCTGCATTTTAGCCAACACAAATAGTTGTCCAACCTCTTCTTTAAAACCTCCAGTGTTGGACCACCCACAACTTCTGCAGACAAGTTGTTCCACTGATTGATTATTCTCACTGTTAGGAAGTTTCTCTTTAGTTCTAGGTTGGTTGTCTCCTTGATGAGTTTCCACCCATTACTTCTTGTCTTGCTTTCTGGTGCTTTGGAAATTAGGTTGAACCCCTCTTCTTTGTGGCAGCCCCTCAAATACTGGAAGACTAGTTTCATGTCACCTATTCTCCTTCTTGTCATTAAACTAGATATACCCAATTCCTGCAACTGTTCCTCATATATTTTAGCCTTCAGTCCCCTAAAATCATTTTTGTTGCTCTTTTTTTCTCTCTTTCTAGAATCACAACAACTTTTTCATACCATAGTTATCAAAACTAGATGCAATATTCCAAGTGTGGTCTTAGGAAGGTGTGATAGAGAGGTACTAACACTTCACTTGGTCTTAATTCCATACCTCTATTAATACAGCCCTAGGACTATGTTAGGTTTTTTGGCAGCAAAAAATATACTCCTTGGATATTATTATTAGATCACACTACAATCAGTGCTAACTCTGAACTGTTATATGGGCATATGTGCCTATTTTGTATAGTCAGCCAATGAACAAAAAGAAATTCATTCCTTTAATTTGCTCCATTCTGAGAACATTGGCAATGTCTGCTCTAAAATGCCTAGGGCAGTAGTACAGATCTCCAAAGATTTGAATAGATTCCATGAGTTTGAAATGTTCTTCTTTTTGTTTAACCATTCTTAGCAATCATTGCAAAATGTATTTTAGACCTTCCTGACTTTGAACAAACTACCGATGCTTGTTTGAAAAAAATGAAGCCTCATTGTAATAAAAGAAAATGATACTGTTAATAAAATTAAGACATGTTTGTCCAAAGTTTGGACTACTTTGGACTACTATGGATCAGTAGTCCAAAGTTTCCACAGACATTCAGAACACAAATGTTCAAATTAGTTGCTAGAGGCAGTGGTGTACAATTTGGGGGCTATACATACATATGGATCTGCCCTTGGTTTGGGAGATTAGAAGCTCTGTTTCCTGGAATATGTTTTGGAGTATCACCCTAATTTTTGCAGAATTAGGTAGAGTTCCATCTGCCATTCTTTTTCTAGTTGTCAGAAGTCTTCTCAAAAGTAAGACTGCAGGAAAATTATGAATGGCTGTCTGGTCAATGAAAGTTTTGATAGGCAAGAATATTTGTAGCTCAGGGCTATAATGAAGGGTCTTTGGAATTGGTTGTTGAGCTTGGTTGTTTTCTTGTAGATGTTTCATTGCCTAAAGAGTATATAAAATAGTTGAATAGAACTATACATACAGTCTTAGTATATGAACACAGAGAAAACCCCACTCCCTTCCAGCACTGCTCCAGTTACCTAGTTTTATTACTCAACTATGTTACCTAGTTTAGTAAAATGTCTGCAAGAAAACAGCCAAACTCAGGGAACACCAAGGACCCCACAATATAAAGTTTTGCAAGGGTGTTTTACAATGCCTGTTAAATTAGATTAATTTAATTGATTCAATTGTTCTTTTTTTCACAATAAAAGGATGCATAGATATATAGATTAACAGAGTTGGAAGGGACCTTGTAGGTCATCTAGTCCACCCCCACCCCTCCTAAGCAGTAGACCCTACCCCATTCTCAACAAATGGCAGTCCAATCTCCCCTTGAAAACCTCCAGTGATGAAGCTCCCACAATTTCTGAAGGCAGCTTTTGTTCAATTGGTTGATTGTTCTCAGTCAGAAAATTTATCTTTATTTCCAGGTTAAATCTCTCCTTGTTCAGTTTCCATCCATTATTCCTTCTCTGGCCTTCAGGTGCTTTGGCACATAGTTTGACCCCCTCCTCCTTTCAAAAATTGGAAGACGCTCTTATGTCTCTCCTGGTCCTTCTCTTCACTAGAGTAGCCATGCCTAGTTTCTGCAAACATTCATCGTATGTTTTAGCCTCCAGTCCCCAAATCATCCTGGTTGCTCTTCTCTGCACTTTTTCCAGTGTCTCAATATCTTTTTTATTGTGTGGAGACAAAACTGGATGCAGTACTCTAGGTGTGGTCTTACTAATGCTTTATAGAGTGGTATTAATACCTCATGTGATTTTGATTGTTAATGCAACTTAGGATTGCATTGGCTTTTTTGGCTGCCGTCGTACACTGCTGGTTCATATTTAGCTGGTTGTCCACTAAGACTCCAAGATCCCTCCCACAGTTACTAATATTAAGCCTGGTTTCATCCAGTCTATATGTGTACTTTTGGTTTTTCTTGTCTAAGTGTAGGACTTTACTTTTCTCTGCATTGAATTTAATTTTGTTAGATACGGTCCAGTGTTCTAGTCTGTCAAGATCCATCTGGAACTTGACCCTATCTTCTGGAGTGTTGGTTATTCCTGCCAGCTTAGTATCATCTGCAAATCTGGTAAGTTCCCCTTCTATTCCCTCATCTAAGTTGTTAATGAAGATATTGAAAGTACTGGGCCTAAGACAGAACCTTGTGGCATCCCACTGCTTACTTCCCTCCATGTAGACTTAGACTCATTGAGTACAGTTTGTCAGCCAGTTGCCAATCCATCTGGAGGTGATGCTATCTATCCCACTGTTTTCTAGCTTGCCAAGAAGTAGGTTGAGTTTGACTTTGTCGAATGCCTTGCTGAAGTCTAAATACTGTATATTATATCCACAGTGTTTTGCTAGTCTACTAATTTAATCACTATGTTGAAGTATGAAAAGATTCAGTATTCTAGGTGTGGTCTTACTAAGGGTTTATATCAGTGGTTCACTTAACATCTGTGGCAAGAAAGGTTGTAAAATGTTATAAAATGTGGCAAAATTCACAGTAACTGTCTCACTTATCAACAGTAATTTTGGACTCACTTGTGGTCGTATGTCGAGGACCACTGTACCTAGTTCCTCCTCTTCCACCTGTATCTGGGCTCTGTCCTCCTTCTTCCTTATCCTTCCTTTCCCAATTGAAAGCTGCTTTCTGGTGCTCCCACCCCTCCACCACCCATCACTCCTCTGCTCCTCCTTGCCCCCCTCCTGCCCTCCACCCAAACATTTGATCATTTCTTCAAATCCCACAGCTGAACCAATCTCTTTTCATGCAGAGGATAAAAAGAGAAGGACTTCAAAGTCAGTTCAGGTAATTAACAGCTGAGGGGAATCTTATCCAAAGGAGAGGGTTCTGTTTTGCACCCAGGTCTGTTTTCTTCCCGAGCCAGCCTGGCATGAGAGCTCTTAATTCCCCATAGCATCCCTGTCTGCTTCCTCCAAACAGCTTGTCCAGGCCTCCAGTGATCACATCTGCATTTCAAACACCGGGGCTCTGGCATTCATTATTCATTAGCCTATAGTCACCCTACCCCTCCCTTCTCCGGACTTCAGTTCCAACCTGCACACACTTATTCCTTGACCTCTATCTGAATTTTTGTTGCAGAGGGTTTTGTGTGTGTGTGTGTGTGCGCGCGTGGGGGGGGGGAAGGGGGTTGGGGAAACTGGGGGTTGGGGGAGGAGGGAAGGAGGACATCGCAGGTTGAATGTTTAATAATTTCCTTTCTCTTGGATTCTTGAGCTTGAGCTTCGCGGAAAGAGGAAGACTTGTTTTTTTTTTATAGCCTTAGCAGGAAACGGGAAAATCGGAAAGCTTCCCGGCTATTGACGGCAATAGGATGTGCCTTGTGTCAATTTGCTTTTGGAAGGTAGTAAGAAGAAGGCTGTGATTTGTTTTGTAGGTAACAGGCCTTCCTTCCTTTCCTTTCTTTTCCTTCCTTTCCTTTTTTCCTTCCTTCCTTCCTTCCTTTCCTTCCTTCCTTCCTTCCATCTGTCATTTCCATCTCTCCCCCTCCCTCCTTCCTTCCATCATTTCCATCTCCTTCCTTCCTTTTTTCTTTCCTTTCCTTCCTGCTCCTTATTCCTCCCTCCTCTCGCTTCCCCTCTCTCTCCTTCTCTCCCCTCTCTCATCCCTCCTTCTTTTCTTCTCTTTCTTCCTTTCTCCCAATAGTGTACCGGTTAATGCATTCAATGAATTCAGTCCTTCCATTAGAGTAATTTATTAAATTAGCAATATCTGGGGAGAAAAATTGTCTTTCCTGTACCAAACTCTGGACTCATTGGCCCAATGCCTATTTCTACCTTCATGTTTCTGAGTCACTGAGACCATCCCTCTGAAGGGCATCTGAAGGGACTTTTAACAGTCCACCGTTGTGAAGCCCTCTCTCCTTTCTGGCACAGCAAAGTTTCCTACCAAGAGAATTTGCATTCTATATCCTGCAAGCTGATGTCATGAAATATGTATTTAGGGATGTGTGTACATGTCTGTTTCCTAGAAAAAAAAATGGAAATAAAAAAGAGAGTTTAGCTTATCGCTCTTCTACAGGTTCTTCACTTAATGATAATGATTTGTAAAGTTTCTTAAAATGTAACGCTGCATTATAATTGACTTTCCCATTTCTTTTTATTTATTTTTGCTCCCACTGAGTTATTGTTCAATTAGCAACTGCTGGGGTAAATCTCAGATGACCACTATAATACTGAGTGTATTTTGTACTAAGATTTTCTGTTTGGTGTCAGATGTTAATTTTTGTTTGCTGATATTCTTTTGTCCCAAGGAAGCTTCCAAGATCCCCAATTTAGTCTCTTTTAGCCACCAAGGACACAGTTATATCCAAGTTGCTCTTGAATTGATATTTTTTTTGCTGAAACAGGAACTATTTGTACACATTGCTTAATTCCTAAAGGAAGGATAGCAGTGGTGTTAGCAGGCCAGACTACTTAATGTGCTTGACATTCCTGCATTGATTTTTTAAAATACTAATTAAAATACATGTTCATGCTTTTTGGAAAGATTGGCAGAAACAGATGCACACAGAGTTATATAGCAGAATCCTATGCTGAAGTCCCACAACAGTCAAGAAAGTTTACTTATTAATTTTTAAGGCTTCATCCTTTCTCCCTCTTAATTACAGCTATGATATCAGGGTGGCCAAAAAAATAAATAAATCCAGATGATCACTAGAGGGCAGCAAATGGAGATCTAAAACTCAACTCTTCACTGCCCTCTAGTGGCTGCCTTGATCTTTGCAGCCCAACTAAGGTGATTTTGCCTTAATGCAAGGTTGAAGTACAGTACAGCTTGCATCTGAGAAACCCTATGGAGGTTTTATGTTGTGAAACTCCAGCAATGCCTGATGGGAGTGAAAACAGCTTAATTTTCCATCTGGCTCCTAGCTAAACTCCAGATCCATTATTACGGTTGCAAAATGTGTATGATTAACCAATTAATGAAATAGATTACAATGCATTTCGAGTGCCTAAAAATGTGTCCTTGATTAATCATTGAACAGATTTTTTTCCCCTTTAAAAATGGGATGAATGTTTGTGAAAACCACAGCTGAGAATTCCCAAAGTGGCATTTTTTTCTGTCTGGAGAAAGGATTTTTTCCTTAATTCCCTAACTTCATGCCTGCAATCACACAAGTCAGCATCATTGCAAAACAAAGAAGTAGGTCTACTTGGTTTTTTTTTATGCATTCCTCCTCTTCTAGGCAGACACATGCAGATTTCATCAATTAATTAATTGGCTGATGTAACATTTGCATAAGTAAGCTTAGAGGCTGTTTCTTTGGGAGTAGCTCTTGCTCTAAGCCTAGGATTGTATATCCTGGATTGTATAAAGAGAGGCATGGAATCAAGATCACATGAAATACTAGTACCACTTTATAAAACCCTAGTAAGACCATGCCCGGAATACGGCAACCAATTTTGGTCATCATACTGCAAAAAAAGAAGTTGAGACTTTGGAAAAAGTTCAGAGAAGAACAACTAAAATGATCAGAGGAGACTGAAACATATGAAGAACGGCTTCAGGATTTGGGTTTGGCTAGTCTAAAGAAAAGAAGAATTAGGGGGTGACATGATAGCAGTATTCCAGTATTTGAGGGGCTGCCACAAAGGAGGGGGGTCAATTTATTCTCTGAAGCACCAGGACAAGAAACAATTGCTGGAAACTAATCAAAGAGAGGAGCAACCTGGAATTAAGGAAAAACTTCCTAACAGGGAGAACAACTAACCAGTGGAACAGCTGGCCTTCAGAAGTTGTGGGTGCTTCATCAATGGAGGCTTTTAAGAAGAGTTTAGACAGTCACTTACCTAAAACGGTATAGGTTCTCCTGCTTGAGCAGGAGGCTGGACTAGAAGACCTCCAAGATCCCTTCCAGCTCCATACTATTCTATTTTAGGAACATTTCTTTTGAAAGAGATGTTGAGACTCTGGAAAGAGTGCAGAGAAGAACAGCAAAGTTGATCAGATGATTGGAAACTAAGTCATATGAAGAACGGTTGAAGGAATGGGGCATGCCTGGTATAGTGAAAAGAAGGACTAGAGGTGAAATGATAGCAGTATTCCAATATTTCAGGGGCTGCCCCAAAGAAGAGGGGGGTCAAATTATTCTCCAAAGCACTTGAGGACAGAACTGGAAATAATGCATGGAAACTAATTAAGGAGAGAAGCAACCGAGAACTAAGGGGAAATTTCATGGCAGGTACAACAATTAATCAGTGGAATGACTTGCCTCCAGAAGTTTGAATGATCCAACACTGGAATTTTTAAAGAAGAGATTGGACAGCCACTTGTCTGAAATAGTATAGGTATTGGGTCTCCTGCTTGAGCAGGGGATAGACTAGAACAGTGGTCGCCAACCAGTGGGCTGGGGACCACTGGTGGTCTGCGAGAAAATTTTGGTGGTCCACAGAGAAATGTTACCCCAAAGCAATTAATCCAGCCTTCATGGGAACACAAGGCTTGCATCACTTTGCATTGTGTACAACATGAGGTAGTGAAGGGAAGGGGGAAAGGGTGGAGGGGGGGGGAACTTGCCCCACATGCCTGGCCTGGCCACCGGGCTGCTACTTTCCACTTCTTTCTTATTCTGCTTTTGGCTGCACGCAAGGAAAGCAGCAAAAGTCTTTCTTTTTCTCCCCCCAACTCTGCCAGAAATGAGTCTTTGGGACCTTGCAAGGCCTCCTGCTCCAAGAGGCTGCGCTGGCACAACAAGCCTCACAAAAATTCATTTCTGGTGGAGTTTGGGGGAGAGAAAGAAAGACTTCTGCTGCTTCTGCTGCTTTTCTTGCATGAAGTTAAAAGTCTCTCCCCCCCCCCCCGAGAACAGAGCTGGAGACGGTATCCTGTGATCTCAAATAGAGAATGATCAATCGGTAGGAAAAAGGGGTGGGGGATTTTCCTGCAGACTTTTTGGGGGATTTTCCCAAGGTCTCTGGTCTGCGAGATTTAAAATGATGAGTTTGGTGGTCCATGAGGTCCAAAAGGTTGGCGACCCCTGGACTAGAAGACTTCCAGAGTCCCTTCCAGTTGTGCTATCAATAGTTAAGGGAGTTGTGCCCAATTTTATGAGCTATTTGCCATGGTTGCCTAAAGAATTTGGCTTTTCCTGTTGATTTTACTTGTCAGAAGCTCCCTAAGAAGGTTGCAAATGACAACCCCAGACCCTTGGGATACTGCAACCATAAATGCATGCTGGTTGCCAAACACCCAAAGTTTGATCACATGACCAGGAGATGCTGCAAAACAGTCACAAGTGTGACAATAGGTCATAAATCACTTTTTTCAGTGCCGTTGTAACTTTGAACGGTCTGTCAGACTCTGAATAAGATGAACAGCTTACAGGGAGTGGGAGTGTGGCTGGGCAGAGCAGGGGAGAGATAAAACAAGGGAGTGGGAGTTTGGAAGAAGACCCAGGCCCACCCCCTCTTCAACCTAGGGTACACAGGGAGAAACGGAGAAGAGAACAACGTCAGTTGCATGGCTTATGGGGGAGGAAATGGCCCTGATTTCCTTCATTAGCCACAGCTGGGAAGATAATTTAAAAGAGATGCATGCTGAGTGCAGCAGGTGCTGGGAGCAAATGTGATTTTGTCCTGTGTTGTCTTTGTGTTCCTGGCATCTTCCCAATTGTGTGAGTTATTGCTGTGCCTTCATGTCAGGAATTGTTGCTCCTGCCTTGCCAAACTAATTACCTCATCTTGCCTTGATTGGACTTATAGTTACAACTTTTATTGACCATGTTTTGGACTTGATTTTCTGCAGCCAAAGGCCATTCCTGGGAGAGTTTTTCTCCAGCCTGAAGGTAACCTGGACATTGGGGGCAAAGTTGGACCTATTAAAGGGACTCCTACTGATTATCTGACTGTGTAGCCTTTGTGCCATGCCTCTTTGGGTCATCACACAGTCATTGAACTTGAGGACTACCTGTACAGGATGACAATCATCGTTGATGTTCTGTTTTGTTCTATCATGTTTGATGAAATCCCAAAATTGGAATCCTTGTCAAGGGTAACTTTCAGTCTATGCTGAGCTCACCCGAGATACGTGAAGCACAATATGATTGGCTTGAAAGTTTCGATTGGGTTTAGAAACCAAAATGTTTGGCTTAGCTCAGACACTTTCAAATGGGTGGAATTTAGTTCCCACAATGCCTCAGCTTCTGGTGCTTAGAATTCTGGGAACTGGACCCAGGCTGGAGAAGACTGGTACAGCACAGCATGTACAAAAACCCAACTGATGGTACTTTATTTGAGATACTATACTTAATGTAAACGACACACTTAGCGTTTATTTTCCTTTGAGAAATGCTGGAGAATAGAATGGATAAACGATGGAAAACGTTGATGCATTTGTTTTAAAAAGGAGTTTTCCCTGTCAAATCTCAGCTTTTCACTCTTCTCTTCTCTTCTCTTCTCTTCTCTTCTCTTCTCTTCTCTTCTC
>BLBF01000058.1:13766384-13778777 GCA_015471245.1 Laticauda colubrina
CTCTTCTCTTCTCTTCTCTTCTCTTCTCTTCTCTTCTCTTCTCTTCTCTTCTCTTCTCTTCTCTTCTCTTCTTCTATGTATTAGGGAAATGACTCTCTACACATGATTAAAGCAGCTTCTCTATGAACTTCCAGGTTTTGAAATTCTGGATGTTATCTTGCCCCAAAGTGGAAATCTGCCACTCATTTCCTGATTTGGTGACAAGTTGTGTGGGCATCCCTTTGTGCACTTCCAACCTTCAGTTGCACCCCTACGCATGACTCATGGGTTGCATTAAAGAAAGTTAGGTGATTAGATTACTCTGTCAAAGGCGCCCTTTCTCTGATAGTTCCCTGACAGGTAAGGAGTGCTCATTCATGCGATCAGACACTGACTTTACACATCACAGAAGGACAGTCAACCCACATTGATCCTCTGGTAAAATTGATAAATCCAAGTGATATTTTGTCAATGTACACAAGCACAGAAACAATTAAATTATGCAATGAAACCAAGTGGGCACCGATACAATGCTGAGCCCTTACATCTAAATTTCATGCTCCGGTCATCCTACATTCTCCAAACTTTTCCAGATAACTCTGGACTATGTTTTCACAACCTCTAAAAACTACATGCACCTCATAATTTCCTAGTTCATTTCTGTTGTCTTTAACTCTTTCTTGGACAATTCACCTAATTTTCCCCTAGTTTTCTTGCATTGGGAATTGAGTGGAGAAAAGAAAGAATATTCTCATTAAGCCTCATTTCCTGTGGCTTTTCCTGATCTGGAAGCCACATTTTTTTCCACCCTTTCCAAATAATAAGGGAGGAAAAACCAGCCTGCTCAGAAACCAGAACAAACAATAAAATTCACAATAATCATTGTGTTACATAAACTACTTGTTTGTGGGGCTTGTGATCATTTACTTCAACCTGGAGTCTTCCATCAATTCCTCTAATGTTAGACTGGGATAGAAATTGCCAAATAAAATCATTTT
Source organism: Laticauda colubrina (assembly GCA_015471245.1). Classification (NCBI taxonomy): domain Eukaryota; kingdom Metazoa; phylum Chordata; class Lepidosauria; order Squamata; family Elapidae; genus Laticauda; species Laticauda colubrina. The sequence continues at coordinate 13,767,362 of BLBF01000058.1, forward strand.
TTTTAATGTTTTGATGGAAGGTACTCCAAAATCCAGACATACATAATACTCATTTTATGACCACAATTGAGCCCAATATTACTGTTGCTAAGCAAGACCATTTTTGAGGGAGTTTTACCCCATTTTACCACCTTTCTAGCTACAATTGTTAAGTGAATCACACAGTTGCTGAGTTAGCAACACAGCCATTCAGTGAAACTGGCTTCCCCATTGATTCTGCTTCTCAGAAAGTCACAAGAGGATGATCACATGATCTTGGGCACTGCACCCATCATAAATATGAGTCAGTTGCCAAGTGTCTGAATTTTGATCAGGGGACCATGGGGATGCTGTAACGGTCATAAGTGTGAAAACAGTCATACGTCAGTGCTGTTTGAACAGTCACTAAATGAACTGTTGTAAGTTGAGGGCTACCTATATAGTAGGATATATTCTCTGAGCATGGAAGCTAAGAAGGGAGTGGTGTGGTGTCCTAGAGGTGGAGCTTTTCCTCACAATCAGGAAGCTTCGATCCTAGACAAAGGCAGATATTTCTCTCTCTGGACTTACTGAGAATATATCTGCTGAATAACACTCCGCATTGGCCACTGTGATGACCCAGACTGCAACACAAATGTAACAAATCCAAAATGTAAATAAATGTCCTTTAATGCCTCCAACTTGGCCCCACCATTCAATAATTCTCAGCTGGAGATAAAACTTACTCAGAAATAGTCTTCAAAAGAAAGCAATACAGTCTGAACTCAATGAGCAGATAGAGGTGAAATAAAAAACCAAAACAAACTACAATGAAGGAATTTCCACAAGGACCAGGATAAGTAATTACCAACTTCAAGGAGATAACAAGGCAGAGTCTGTTGGAAGGACGCCAACCAACCAACCATAGCTTCAGCCCAAAATAAGAAGAACCAAACATGCTTTGCTTCTGACAACACTGTGTTGTAATCGTTTCTCTTATATACTATTCTCCCCAGCTGCAACCAATGAGGGGGATCATGGCCATTTCCTCTCTCACAAGCCAAGTTGTTTCCTTCTCTGTTCCTCCCTGCATGCCCTAGGATGGAGAGGGGATGGGCCTAGTTCTTCCTCTGACTGCCAAGCCGGCCTCTGCCCTTCCCCAGCCTCCTCCATAACCTCCGGAGCCACACCACCACTCCCTGTCAGCTGTTACTTTTCTCCCTCAGAGTCAGTCTCCACCAGGGGCATGACAGCAACAGGAAGGGCATCTGGCTAGTAAACACTCAGCTCCACTCAGTTGCCCAGATTCCACCCCGCAAGGGATTATGGGCTCATTAAAAGAGGATGATGATGGAAGCTAAGCAGGGCTGATCCTGGCTAATAAAAGGATGGGGTCCATGATTGAATCCCAGAGCTGAAGGCTAGATGGAGAAGCTAAAGAAGCATCATCTGTCAATGGGAAATATGTTGCTGTTCCTTCCTCCTGAAGCATACTCAAACAAATCTTTAACTTTTCCAAAAGAGATCCCATTCTTCTGAATTTTTAATATTGTTTTATAAGTTGCCAATTCTTCTACATTCTGTTTGCTCTTTTTTATTAGTTATACGACTGTATTGTTTTGCTTTTTCTTGGTCTCTCTCTGTAGCTTCTTTGTAAGTTTTGTTATTGAGGTGGCTTCTTATTTACATGTTTTTTTTCACTTGGTCTATTCTAACCTGCCTGGAGGCTCTGTAACAAAAAGGGACATTTTGTTGATAAATAAAACATGAAATGAAAGAAATATATCAATTCAGAAGAGCCAGAGATGCAAGTGGTACTTATTTTCAAATTGAGCAGAAAAAGAAGCGGTGACTTGGTAAACCCAAGCGGGGATGCAAAATGAAAACTACATTCAGCAAAATAATAACAAAACATTATAACAATAACAACAGTTTACTGAAGAGTAGTTAAAATTAATGTCCTGATGGAAAGCATTCCTTGTTTTATTTTCCCTGCCTGTTCTCACTACATTTGAGGGGAAAAGTTTTGTTTTCTTCTTTTTTGAATTTTTTTCCCAAGGAAAAGAAAATGTGGGTGAAATGTGACATTTACAGTGGATGGTCAAACAAATTACTTTCATGAAAGCAGGGTTGTGCCATCCCAAGGAAAACCCCACCCAATTTGTACATGTGCCATTTTGCTGAAAGGTACTTTTCAAAAGATAACTGGTTTTTTTCCGCCTTGAAAACCCAAAGGTGCTTTTTTCAAGAGGCAACTGGACTTTCTGGTTTTTCTTTGAAGACGTTTTGCTTCTCAGCCAAGAAGCTTCTTCAGCTCTGACTGGATGGTGAGGAAAGGAAGGATTTATAATTCTTGCAGTCTGGACCAGTTCTATAGAACTGGTTGTTATGATTCTGCACAGTTTGGAAAACCAGAAAATTGTGCCCCTGGTTGGCCTCGCCCCTCTCCATCTGTCCCTCCCCTCCCCACTCAAACAGTCCTTATTGCGCATGCGTGACATTGCTGACTACGTTCCACCCTGCTGAGTCACTCAAGGCATTTCTTTTTTTTCCCTCCCAACGATCAGCTGTTCCGACGATCAGCTGTTCCGACGATCTGCTATGCTGGGATCTCCCTCGCTGTCTTACTGCTTCACCCAGGAGACTTCCATGAGGCCCAGGAGGCAAAAAGGGGTACACAGGGGAAGTGGGGGAGTGCTGTGTGCCCCCCTTGCATTCTGTTTTTGCCTTCCTGGGCCAAAAACACCCCTCCCAGGAGGCTTCCCTGAGGCCCAGGAGCAAAAAAAAAAAAAAAGATAGGAGGGGGGTTTTGCTGCAAAAAAATGCACACCCACCTGGCCATGCCCACCTGGCCATGTTCATGGAACTGGTTGTTAAAAAATTTGAATCCCACCTTTGATTGCATCCTTTTAGAGAGTTGTTGAATTCACCATCCAGTCAGAGCTGAAGAAGCTTCTTGGATGAGAAGAGAAATGTCTTCAAAGAAATAAACCAGAAAGTCCAGTTGCCTCTTGAAAAAGCACATTTGGGACATCCATGACCTGGATGATTGAGAATCTCCATAGACATTTTCCTTGAAAACATTTTGCTTCTTGTCCAAGTAGCTTCTTCAAGTCTGAACTGTTCAGGTTCTTGGTTGAGAAGCAAAAACTTGTTAAGGAAAAAACAAAGTCCAGTTGCCTTTTGAAAAGCACTTTTGGGACAACCATGACTTGGATGATTGAGAATCTCCATAGACATTTTCAGGAAAGCAACAGTTATACATTGATCCTTAGCCTAGCGGGTGGAATGGTTGCAATTGTTTTGTTATGAGGTGGGTATTCTGTTTGTCCTTGACCAATCCTTTGGCCAATAGTGGAGTCCTTGGTGATCTCTGTTTTCCAGCAGATGTTTCATTTCTCAACCAGGTAACATCATCATTATGGCACTTACTTGTTGTTGTTCATGATAACCGTCTGGTTTGATTCTGCAACCCAACAGGACAGACACAGACTCCAGAGGATGATTAGGACTGCACAAAAAACAATTGCTATCAACTTGCCTTCCATCGAGGACCTGTATATTGCATGAGTCAAAAAGAGGGCTGTGAAAATATTTACAGACCCCTCACATCCAGGACATAAACTATTTCAACTCCTACCCTCAAAATGATGCTATAGACCACTGTACAAGAGACCAATTAGACTCACAAGGACAGTTTTTTCCTGAACGCCATCACTCTGCTAAACAAATAATTCCCTCAACACTGTCCACCTATTACAAAGTCCGTGTTACTATAACTATGTGAGTGATAATCTTCTCATCACTCCTGATCACCCATTTCCTCCCACTTGTGACTGTATGACTGTAACTTTGTCACTCGTATACTTACGATTTTTATTGACTGTTTCCTAGTATGATTTGATTGCTTATTGTACCCTATGGCTATTACTAAGTGTTGTACCTTATGATTCTTGACTCTTGATGAATGTACCTTTTCTTTTTATGTACACTTAGAGCATTGGCACCAAGACAAATTCCTTGTGTGTCCAATCACACTTGGCCAATAAATAATTTTATTATCCTCTGTTATGTTATCTAGTTCAGGGGTCTCCAACCTTGGCAACTTTAAGACTTGTGGACTTCAACTCCCAGAATTCTGAGATTTGAAGTCCACAAGTCTTAAAGTTGCCAAGGTTGGAGACCCCTGATCTAGTTGGGTAATGAAATGTCTTCAAAAAAAAAAAAAAAACCAAGCTCAGAGAACCCTACTCCTTTGCAGCACTGATGATGTTACCTAGTTTGATAATGGAATATCTGCAAGAAGACAACCAAGCTGAGAGAGCTCCAAAGATTCCAAAGTTTAACCCTGAATTACAAATATTCTCTTTTCTTCATATCTTTGGTCATTCGGTTGGAATTCTTCTCATCATCTCATGATTACGGAAAATAATCCCAGCAGTGGCCAGCAGCTCATAATCTGTTCAGTATATTGTGTGAACCAGAAAATGGATTATTCCAGAATCAGGTTAAGGAGTTGTGAGAACAAGATCAAGAGATGTTTGACATCAACCATCAACTTATCTAAGATGGATAAAAACAAAGGAAACTTGTCAAATGCCAGAGAAATCAAGACATTTAGGCAGTTCAAATGGGTATAAAGATTTATGGCAAGCTTAAGTTCTCTATAAGAATCTGGATGGTCAAGGGAAATTCGTGGGAGTTAAGAACAGAATTCAAGATGGGCTGGACTTAGATCACTTGTGGGCATGCAGGGATTCATGACTTATGACACATTTGACCCCTCCCTCGGACTCAGCCTGGTCATCTCCTGTGAAGCTTCTTTTGTGGGTGGAGGGGATAAAAATTTCTGAGAATGTTTAAAGTGGATTTCAGCACAGCTACAGTCAGAACTCTGCCCCTGTTCCAAAATTAGTAAGCAGAACAAAGAAGCAACTTTGGGACTCTTTCCTTTTAAAAATGCACATTTTAAAGAAGACCGTATTTCAAAAATGTCAATGGTAAAGAGAAAATGTTTTAAATTTGTACACGAATGGAGACATGGAATAGAACAGAGGATTTGCCAAACTATTTGTTATCAAACTGTCATCAAGGGGTGAAGTAGACTCCAATTTACTTAATCAACCTGGCATCCATTCTACCTAGTAGAGCAGAAGTGAGGAAACGATGGCTCCTTTATGACTTGTGGACTTCAACTCCCAGAATTTATGCCTGGCTCAAGACCTCTGAGAGTTGAAGTCCACAAGTCACAAAACAGCCATCATTCCTTACCCCTGTTGGAGAGCCACAAGTCAAGTTTGCACTGTCCTCTCGCATCTCTGTAAACACTTCTTTAACTTTTTGGAAAGCCCCTGTTCATTCATTGAATGGTTCGATTGAGATGAAAAGTAGAACTGGACCCTGTGTTGTGTCCATCAGGTTCAGACTCCAAAAGCACATTTTATTTCCATCCTAGGGAGCCCTGTACTTCCCAAGTGGTAACACAGATATCATGGTTATATCCCCATGTAGGCCAGCAGCTGTCCGAATCCTTGCAGGTATTGGAAGGAATAGAAACAGAAGAAATTTGTGGGATGCTGGGGCCAAGCCAGCGAGCTCGGAGAGTAGGATCTGTAATTTCTTAAACAAACAAATAAGCAAACAAATAGACAAACATATTGCAGATTCTCTTTCCAACACCTTATTGGCTTGCTTTGTTTAGTTCTGCCCACCCCTGCCTGTTCACAATGCTTCTCCCACACACACACACACACACACACACACACACACACACACACACACTTTCCTCTTCCCAACCCTTCTTCCCTTTCTTGCCAGCCACACACACAGCTTGCTGAACAGGGACTCCATTAATTCTACATTTCCTAGATGGTATCGAAGTCACAGTGGGTTTCCACAGAAATTAATTTGTCCTGACAACAGCTCTAAAGATTGGAGCCCAGGGATAGCTTGGCTTAGTCCTTTTAAACGGAGCACAATAATAACAGAGAGCTGATAAGCAGCGGTCTTAAAGACCACACAGGGGAAGGGTTCAGGCCTGGGCTTCCTCATTGGGTGGTGGTCATGGTGGAAGGGGTGTGTTAATCTATTGTATCAGGGGTGGCACGTTTGATAGAAACCCAAAGAAGCTGGATAAATGTCTTTCACAAAGGCAGCATCTGTTGGAATCGAGCCAGTCTAACAAGAGACATTTTGGGCTATTTTATAAGCATTGAACAAATGTTTTCCAAGTCTCCATCAGAATGCTAAAGAATGCTATAAAGAATGAAGAATGCTATTCTTCATTGAGTAATAGGTATCTATAGGTAGGTGTCTGTCTGTCCATTGGTGTATTGACTTGTCTCCCATACATTCTCTACTGTTACGTGGCCTTTTTTTTTTAAAAAAATCTAAACAGAAATCTCGAAGTTTATTTTTCCTCCTTGAAGATTTAAACTGCTGTTAGAAAGAAATATAGGGGGTCCTTGAAGTTACAACGGCACTGAAATAAGTGACATGACCTTTTTTTTCCACCTCTATGAATGTTGCAATATCTCCCTGGTCACATGATCAAAATTCAGACCCTTGACAGCTTATGACTCATATTTATGATGGTTGCACTATTCTGGGGCTCATGGGAATCCCCTTTTACAACCACCTGACAAGCAAGGTCAATGGGAAAGCCTTAACAACCGTGTTACTATCTTAACAACTGTGACAAGAAAACTCGTAAAATGGAGCAGAACTCAGTTAACAAATGTCTTGCTTAGCAACAGAAATTTTTTGCTCAATTGTGGTCATAAGTCAAGGATTACCTGTGATACTTTACATAGATTTAAATAATGCCTTTCTTTTCTCTCCGTTTTTCTTGCTTTTTAAAGTTTCCTGATCTTCTTAGAAGGTAACAATCCAGTTAATTGTGTGGAAGGTCATGGAAGGGTGTGTGTGTGTGTGTGTGTGTGTGTGTGTGTGTTTTAATGACATCCTGTGTTTTGTCTCACTTGTGGTTGACTCACTTGTGCAGGAAGAATTCTCAAGTCATTTTACAACAACAATAAAAAACAACCCACAGGCAGGGAAATAGAATAATTGTAGAATGGAGCTATTCTGGTTAATAATTACATTCTTTAAAGTGTAGGAATCTAACAATGTTGTGTTTCCCATCCCTTGGTACATGCATGAATATAATACACAGAGAGAGAGACAGATGGATGGATTTTTCCAAGTTGTTATTATTGTTGTGGGTGATTTTGTGAAATGATATATTGTGTCCTTATGCATCTTTTTATGCATCTTTTTACGCAATATAATCTGAATAATCTGGAAAGTTTTAAATGGGTTACAGTTTGTCAATAAGAAATCTTGGGGCTTTGAAGAATTATGAGTTAGTGGATTGTCGATAAAATCCATTTCAGCAGATTTATGAAAAAAGCACCATAATATTGCAAATGGACTACCTTATAAAAAAGGAGGAATGCTGTGAAACTTTCCACCATTTATCCATAGAAAGCATCATGGAAAAATTATGTATTGCAAGCAGCAAATTTACATGTCAGTGGAAATATGCTGTGGCTTCCAGAAAACCCACTTTCTCTCCTTGTTTTGAGCAAAAATGAAGTTTGATTTTGCTTTTAATAACCTAAAACCATTAATGACGTAAGTCAGGAATATATAACTCTTCTTAAAAGCAAGGTGTTAATCCATTTGACAGGATGGAATTATCTCCCCTGATATTCTACAATGAAATATTAATGTAATAATATCCTCACAATTTGTTCCTCCGTGCTGAAAAGTTAGCTTTTTAAAGTTCCCAGCTCAAAACAAATGAACAAACCAGAGTGAAAGATCTGGATCAATTCGGTATTTTCTGAAAGCAGACAAGAATTATGCACTGGAGTTGTTAGTCTTAAATGCAGGTCCAGATTCAAGCAAAATCTGAATTTTTGAGTTTCTTGGGTGGGTTGGTGAGAATATTAGACTCAGGCTGCAAAGAATGACCATGTTCTCAGCTGCAACAATTTTTGAATCCTAATATTTGGAGACTGTCTTGACTACCTTATGGACCCTTCATCTTGCTAAGATAAACATGTCCTATTTGTGCTGGCAAAAAGGACCTACTTCAGATCCTGTCAAGAACTGGGATGGAATGGAATGGATTGGAATGAATGGTATGGTATGGTATGGAGTAGAGTAGGGTAGAGTAGGATAGGATAGGATAGATGTTGGAATGAAGACTAGAATAGAATAGAAAAAGAATAGAATAGAACAAGAATAGAACAAGAATAGAATAGAATAGAATAGAATAGAATAGAATAGAATAGAATAGAATATGAACTGGAAGGGATCTTGGAGACCCGATACTGGGGTGGGATTCAAATTTCTTAACAATCGGTTCTGTGGGCATGTCCTAATTTGTGGGTGTGGCTTGGTGGTCATGTGAGTGGGTGGGTGTGGTTAGGTGGTAATATGACTGTCTGGGTGTGGCTTGGTCATGTGACTGGAGTAGGCGTGGCTTGGTGGCCATGTGACCAGCAAACCAAATATAAGTGGTCCTTGTTTAATGGCCAGTTGCTTAGCAAGTGTTCTAATTTACAGCTGACCTACCTAGAGCTACTTGACCTGTTTTTGGTGTTTTGACAGCCATGTGCACGCATGTGCACACACACACACTTATGATCAGGTACAGTATCCCACACAGTTTTGTGACTGAGGTTTTCTATGATTTTTGCCAGTTTCCAACAATTCCTTCTGGTTTCTGGTTAAAAATGTCCATTGGGGAAAATGGACTTGTTTAACAACCACAGTGTTTGCTTAATTGCCACAAGGTTCACTTAATGACCATGGTGTCTGCAACCTTAAACACTCAAAGAGCCATTTTTCTATTTTCTTTTAAACAGGTATCTCTCTCTATCTCTCTCTTTCTTTTTCCCTCCATCTCATCTCTTTTTCTTTCTTCCTTTTTCTTTCTTTCTCTCTCTCTCATTTCTCTGTCTCTTCTCTCTCTCTCACTTTCCCTCCCTCCCTCTCTTTCTTTCTCTCTGTCTGTATGTATCTCTTGTCTCTCTCTTTCCCTCCCTCTCTCTCTCTGTCTCTTGTCACTTTTTCCCCCTCTCTCTTTCTTTCTGTGTGTGTGTGAGTGTGTGTTGTCCCTCTCTTCCCTCCCTCTTTCTCTCTGTCTCTTATCTCTTTCTTACCCTGCCTCTCTCTCTCTCTGTGTGTCTCTCTTGGTGTCAGATCCATGTCCTGCCATTTTTCAGTGGAAGAAGAAGAGGGGGAAGTTGGTCTCTCTCTCTTTCCCTCCCTCCCTTTGTCTCTCTCAGTCCGCCACTTGGCAGGGGGAGGGGAATCTAAGTCACTTTTTTTCAGTGCTGTTGTAACTTTAAATGGAGGCTAAACTAATAGTTGTAAGTCAAAGACTATCTGTATCTGCTGCTTCAACCTTCCAATTAGCATCTAACTAAATTTCATTTGCATTTCTGCACCAAGCAGAGTTGGTGCTACTACATTAATATCAGTGCCACTGTGTTCACTCTTGAATCTCGTTACCCGAGTGGTGGAAATTGTATCCTCAGCTTGCAAAAGAAACTAAAACCTTTACCAAAATCTTGGTGGGATGGGAAAAGGGTGAGAGAGGAAGAAACCTCTTTCCAGGGGTGCTATTCAAAAAAAATTAGCAATGGGTTCTCTGTTCAGTTGCTGGGTGGGTGTGGCCATGATGGGTATGGCATATTTGGCCTTCTGCACCACAGCGGGGTGGGAATGGGCTGTTTTTGCCCTCCCTGGGCTCCCAAGGGTTTCCTTGAGCCTCTGGGAGGGCAAAAACAGCCTCTTGGGCTCCAAAGGCTCTCTGGAAGCCAGAAACGGGCCCATTTCTGGCCTTCCCGAACTTCTAGGAGGCCTGTTTTCACACTCCCCAACCCTCCATGCACCCCCTGCACTTACCTGCATCCAAAACGGGCCACGTGGGGACTCCTGGGAGGGGCGGGATGGTGTGGGAGGGGTCAGCCAGGAGTGGGATTTGGGGATCCCACTTTGCCCCTTTCCCTTGAACAGCCTTAAAATTCAGTTGCTTTATAGAGCATGCTCTTAAAATTAAGCTGCAAACAATTTTGTGGTATTTTTATTTCTTACATAGGAAGAGATCTGTAGATAGTGCCAGAATTTTTAAAAAAAGATGGAAGAAAAGATCCTTGGAGGAAGACCAAACTGAGTGAAAAATAAATATTCTTTGTAACTTCTCTTTGCATGCATTTTCCTTGGAGAGTTGAGTTGAGCAACTGAAAAAAAAAGACAGTTGTCAAAATTTAATTTGATATATTTTGGGGGTTAGAGCAATACCTCAGAGAAGGAAAACCTCTCTTGATGTACCTGCTAAGTTTTCACAGGCAAAATGGAACCATTTCTGGTTTCAATCCTCAGAAGGTCTGGAAAGTGTGTTCTGGCCAAGGAACACCAGTTAAATAATAATAATCGTGCTTTTCCATGATTAAATTAATTAATTAATTATTTTATTTATTTAATTATTTGATTTGATTGATACCTCTTGCAAGGTAACAGGTATAAGTATATAGACATATAAGAAAAATGAAAGAAACAATAGGATGGTAGGCACGTTGGTGCGCTTATGCACACCCCCTACAGACCTCTTAGGAAAGGGATGAGGTCAATAGTAGATAGTCTAAGGTTAAAGTTTTTGGGGTTTGGGGAAGAAACCACAGAGTCAGGTAGAAATTCCAGACATTGACCACTCTGTTGCTGAAGTCGTATTTCCTGCAATCAAGTTTGGTGCGGTTTACCTTGAGATTGTGTCTATTGTTTGTTCTTCTGTTGTTATGGTTGAAGCTGAAGTATTCATTGACATGTAGGACATTGCAATGTATGATTTTATATACTATACTTAGATTGGACCGAAGGCGGTGTAGTTCTAGGTTTTCTAGGTCTAGAATTTCAAGTCTGGTGGCATCAGGTCTTCTGCAACAAGTAGTTTGGTGGGCAGGGAAGCAGTGGTATTTGTATATTATCAGGATTGAAGTTTAGCCTCTTTTTTATCACATTCAAGGGAATATTTTTTTTAAATATGTTTGCTAAATTGAGAATTAATATATCCATTCACTTAAAGCCCAAAGTCTTTAATTTGCAGGCAATACAGGTCAAGAAAATGCATAGGGCATAGTAAAATGCAAGCCAAAATGTCATTTGGTGTGGTTTTTTTTGCTGACTTCAGATAGAGTAGTCTTACAATGGGATATATATGATCAATACAGATTAGAAAGAAATAGCTCCATTTGTCTCTGTTTATCCGAATGCTGTAAGCAGCCAAAACGGTTGAAGGGAATCAATGGTTTAATCATGGCTTACTAGGGTAGTTCCTAATTGCCCTTCATTCATTTTCAGTTTGAATATCCAAACACATAATCTCTCTTTTCTGGAAATCTTTCTTTCTTTCTTTCTTTCTTTCTTTCTTTCTTTCTTTCTTTCT
>BLBF01000058.1:13778787-13804363 GCA_015471245.1 Laticauda colubrina
TTCTTTCTTTCTTTCTTTCTTTCTTTCTTTCTTTCTTTCTTTCTTTTTTAAAAGCCCAGATTGTTCGATGCTGAACATTATTTGTTTGAATGTGTTATATATTTGATTGCAAGGGGTTTGTCTTAACTGATGCTCCGAGGAGATAAATAGTCAACTTTTGGCTCTTTGCATCAGTGTTTTGTTTTATTTTTCCTTTTACATTAGAATGTAAGCTTCTGGATCTTTCCTCCTGCCTCTTTCCACCAGCGTGATTTCCCTAGAGAGTCATTAACATTCAGCTCACACTACCAGTCACCTACACCGTTGAACTTGCTATCAAATAACCTTCAAAACATGACTAGTTATTATATGTCATAGGCCAGATTTATGATAAACTAACTTTGAAAGAAGCCCTGGATCTTGAGGTGTTTCTCCCATTCTCTTCATATAGGCTTTGTTTCTAAATAACATTTATTTGTCATTTCCTTTGGGTTAAATTTTTAAATTGGTTAGTTTTACTCTTTCCCCATCTTTTATGCTGGTTTCTAAGGTGGGTATTTCTCTTTCCTTTGCTCAGATAAGTCCTCCTCTTAAATAACATTTCATGATAATATTCTGAATCTGTTTTGGGGAGTTGGCAGAGGAGGAAGGTATGAAGAATTCCATACAGTTACTCCTCGACTTATAACAGTTCATTTAGTGACTGTTCGAAGTGACAAGAGCACTGACTGTTTTTCACATTTATGACTGTTGCAGCTTCCCATGGTCACATGATCAAAATTCAGATGCTTGGCAACTGGCTCATATTTATGACGGTTGGAATATCCTGGGGACACGAGATTCCCTTTTGTGACCTTCTGACAAGCAAAGTCAATGGGGAAGCCAGATTTGGTTAATAAGCTTGTTATTAACTTAACAACTGCAGTGACTGACTTAACAACTGTGGTAAGAGAGGTCATAAAATGGGACAAAACTCACTCAAATGTTTCACTTAACAACAGAAATTTTTGGGCTCAATTGTGGTCATCATTCAACCTGTACTTTCCCAGTTGCTCTTCACAGGTTTTAAGGGCATTCAGAAGTTTTCCTTAATGGCTCAACTTTAAGGAAAAGGTAAAGGTCCCCTTACACATACGTGTTAGTCGTTTCCGGCTCGAGGGGGCAGTGCTCATTTCCGTTACAAAGCCGAAGAGCCAGCGCTGTCTGAAGACGACTCCGTGGTCATGTGGCCGGCATGACTAAATGCCAAAGGCGCACAGAATGCTGTTACCTTCCCACCAAAAGTGGCCCCTATTTTTCTACTTGCATTTTTTACGTGCTTTTGAACTGCTAGGTTGGTAGAAGCTGGGACAAGTAACAGGAGCTCACCCCGTTACGCGGCACTAGGGATTAAAATTGCCAAACTGCAGACTTTTCTGATTGACAAGCTCAGTGTTTTGGTCACTGAGCCACCATGTCCCGGATTCAACTTTAGTAGATATTAAAATAATTACAATTATTGTTTTGGTAACCGTCTTGGGCTTGATAATAGTATAATAAAGGGATCTAAGAATGCTCAGGAAATCATTTAGACATAGAAGCTCTTGACTTGGGGAACTAAAACAGTTCCATTGTAATTTGATGCAGTTCTCCTACAAAAAACTTCAAAGCTCTTTTAATCACTACGCTAACTTTATGAGAATGAGAAAAGCTCTTCTATAGTTTGTTTCAAGAATTAGGTGCAACTATGACAGGAAGGCCAACACTGTGATGCAAACAGTCAAGTCCGACCTAAGTGTAGTACATAAAATTATCCATTGCAATGTCTTATCTGTTAATGACTACTTCAGCTTCAACCACACCAATACACAAGCACACAATAGATACAAACTCAAGGTAAACGGCACTAAATGCAATTGCAGGAAATATGACTTCAGCCACAGAGTGGTCAATGCCTGGAATGCACTACTTGACTCTGTGGTTTCTTCTCCAAACCCCCAAAACTGTCTACTGTTGACCTCACCCCATTCCTAAGAGGTCAGTAAGGGGTGTGCATAAGCGCACCAACTTTCCCTGTCCTAATGTCTCCCTTTTATTTGTATCCATTTCATGTATTTATAATCATGTTTATACTTATACCTGTACATGCTTGACAAAATAAATAAATAAAAGATAGCTAGTTAGATAAATAGATAGATAGATAGACAGACAGACAGACAGACAGACAGACAGACAGACAGACAGACAGATAGAGTAAGTAAGTCTTGGAACCAAAAATGTTAGGAACAGATGGTCAAATCTGACCTGGATCTCCAGTCAATATCTAGAATGATGAGGAAAGTCATGTCTAGATTGTAATTTGTATGTGTCCCAGGCAAACTGTTCAACCAAAGAAGCCATGAGTAAAATAAAATATTAGGTGGTTTCCTTCTGAGATTTTATTTTTACTTCTGGTATTTTATTTTTATTGACTCATTGCTTCATTCATGCACTACATGTCCCATTCAGCTGCACTCATCATTTTGAGGCCAGATAAGGTATCATAGCTAAGTGGAAGGCCAAAGGTCAACAAGTCCATTAGGGCCTCCTTAACCTCATTATCAGAAATCTATCTCTTACTATTAAGCGATGGCTTTTCTCCAAATAAGGATAGGTACATACAATAGGAACCTGTTTCACATTATAACCAGATAATTGGTGTCTGGCTGAGCATTGTTTATGCTGAATAGTAGTGCCTCTTCTGAGGTTCGGTCATTCCCAGACTAAATTTGGAGCCCTCTCAGTGTGAAGATGGCACTCTACCATTGGGAAATGCCCCTTTTCCAGAGGTGGCATTCAGCAGGTTCTGACCAGTTCTGGAGAACCGGTCGCAGAAATTTTGAGTAGTTTGGAGAACCGGCAAATACCCACCTCTGACTGGCCCTGCCAACCTCATCTATTCTCTACCTCCCGAGTCCCAGCGGATTGTCTGGGTCTTCTTTTGTTGCCCTGCACAGGAGAATGGAGCTGGAAAGCAGGTTAGTGGGGTATGGAGGGAATGAGGATTTTGCAGTATCCTTCCCCTGCCATGTCCACAGAACCAGTAGTAAATTTTTTTGAATCCCACCACTACCCTTTTCCAAATGATACCTACAGCCAGGAACTGTTGAATCAGTCCAATTCAGTGGTGGGATTCAAAAGTTCCCACCACCGGTTCTGTGGGTGTGGCTTGGTGGGTGTGGCTGCAGGGGTGGGATCATGAGACTCATCTGCACACACGTGCACCAAACGCATGCTTTGCACGCGCATTAAAACAGGAAAAACTAAGCTACTGCGCCTCTCAGCTGCTTAGCGCAGCAATTCGCTCTGCTGCGCCAAACAGCTGAGAGGTTAAAAAGGACCCAGGAGCAGGGGCCCAACTGCAGAGCATCGGAGAGACTGAGAGCAAATTGGTTCTCTGCCGACTGTTCTTCAGTGCTACCGGTATGCCAGAACCAGACCGAACCAGTAGAATACCACCCTTGATCCAACTGGCCAAGCATTATTGACTATAACACCATCAGAATAGCTCCACTGGACCAGGACCAGGGATGACTGTCGTCCAGAATTGGTGACCAATGAAGAGTTTCTGGGGAACTTGCAGATGGAAACTTCTCCTCTATTTCCATGGATAGACCTGCTCTCCATGAATTTATTCAGTCCTTTAGAAAGCCAGAAAAAGAAAAAGGGGGAAAAAAAAAAAAAGGAGGAAAGTGCAGCTGGCATTTCTAGGTCTTCCGGATCAGGTCTGAGGGGAGGTCTTTCCAGTGTCTTAAAGGACTAAACGTTAATCTGATGGGGATGAATTGATGAGCAGGAGGGGAAAAGGAATCCATAATCCTTCTGACTTTGATGTGTCTCCCGCCCCTCCCGCCCAAATCTGGTGTCTTGCTTAAGATACCCCAGAAACTGGTATAAATAGCTGAAAATGGGAGATAATTCTTTTTAAAAATGTCATCTGAGGAAGAAAAAAGACATGTTAGCTATGATATAGACTCTGTGTGTGTGTGTGTGTGTGTGTGTGTGTGTATGTAAGTTTTGCTTAAAATGATAATCCTCTGAGAAAAACAGATATTTGCTTTTTTCTATTGCCAGTTTTGATTTTTAATGCTAGAATCTATCTTTTCTTCCTTCCTTCCCTCTTTCCCTTCTTTCCTTCTCTTTATTTTCCTTCCTCCCTTTCCCTCCTTCCTTCCCTTCCTTCCCTCTTTTTGTTCTTTCCTGCTCTTTATTCTCCTTCCTTCCTAGCTTCCCTCCTTTCTTTCCTTCCCTTTTCCCTTCTTTCCTTCCCTTTCTTCCCTTCCTTCCTTCCCTTCCTTCCTTCCATCCCTCCTTCCTTCCCTTCCTTCTGTCTTTCCCTTCTTTTCTTCTTTATTTTCCTTGCTTCCTTCCCTTCCTTCCTAGCTTCCTTCCTTCCTCTCTTTCCCTTCTCTTTATTTTCCTTCCTTCCCTTCCATCCCTTCCTTCTCTTCCTTCCCTTCCTTCCCTTCCCTTCCTTCCTTTCCTTCCTTCCTTCCTTCCTTCCTTCCTTCCTTCCTTCCTTCCTTCCTTCCTTCTTTCCTTCCATTCCTCCCTTCCTTCCCTCAATATTTTGTTCAGGGCTAATGCAAGGCTTCATTCTGTCAGCTGGCAAGATAGAGATATATACTTGTGTTAATTACCAACATTTCCCCTGCTGCTCATAATTCTGCTTGCTTCACCAAAAAGCTCTTCAGAGAACAGTAGCCCTCCCTTTGCACTTTCTTTGGAGGTTTAAAGGTTGTCAGATGTATAAATGAACTTTGCTGTAGAGCTTTCAACTGTTCTTTATAGAAGAAGCAGTGACAGTAACTATTTGGAATCTGGCTCTTCTTCCTCAGCCTAGTATCTACTACATGCTCTGGGTGATAACTTCGTCCTTGACCATAAACCATGTTTGGGAGGGAAATATGGGTCTAATGTGTCCATCACTATGATATTTGAATCAAACAATTTATAAATTAACCATCCTGGATAACAATTCACATTGCAGCCTTGGTCAGAAGGGCCCAGCAGAGATTACCTGAGACTTCTCAGAAAACAACAGCTGAATGGAAAACTGCTGGTGACCTTCTACCGATGCACCATAGAGAGTATTTTAACTTACTGCACCTCTGTATGCTTTGTACCACAGTGGCAGATAGGAAAGCACTCCAGAGGGTTAAAGTCATTGCCCCAGAAGATCATGGGTTGCCCTCTCCCCTCTTTGGAAGAGCTTTATAGCTCCTGCTGCCTTAAGAAAGCTCAAAACATCCTCAAAGATCCATCTCATTCTGGGTACCCTTTTTTTTTGAACTATTACCATCTGGCAGCTGGTACAGGATAATAAAAACAAGGAGAAATAGGCTGAAAAACAGCTTCTATCCCAGGGCAGTAGCTCTGTTGAATTCTGTTGTATAGTGCAATGTTGGTGTGGTGTTGGGGGTTTCCGGTTCAATGTGTGGAGGGTGAAGGATGTGTGTTTGTGCTTGTTTTCAAGGTCATGATGTGCACTGAAGATGGTGTTTGATTTCGTTGTACGAGGTGCAATGACAATAAAGTAAACTAATTCCACTAGGCACTAAGAACTTTCTCAGTGAAACAACAACAAAAACAAGCATTTGATGATAACAAAGGAATTATCTGGCCTGTAAATGGTAAACACTGTTTTCTCCAAGCAATTCCTAAACAAATTATTTTGTTTTTAGTTTATACAGGTAGTCCTTGACTTACAACAATTCATTTAATGATTGTTCAAAGTTACGGTGGTGCTGAAAAAAGGGACTTATGACTGTTTTCATACTTAACAACATTGCAACATCCCCGTAGTCACATGATTAAAACTCAGACACTTGGTAACTGGTTCATATTTAGGACAATTGCAGAGTTCTGGGGTCATATGATCTCCTCTTGTGACCTTCAATGTCACAAAGGCAAAGTCAATGGAGAAACCCAGATTCACTTAACAACCAGGTTACTGAGTTAACAATTGCATCCAGAAAGGTCATAAAATGGGGCAAAACTCACTCAAGAAATGTTTCACTTAGCAATATAGATGTTGGGCTCAATGGTGGTTGTAAGTTGAGGTTATGCCTGTAATATAAACACAAAAATACAAAAAAAACCAAAACCCCAATAGTAGGAGGGGAGGAAAAAAGGTAGGAAAAAGTGTAGGGAAAGGGGAAAAAGGAAATATAAGGCATTGATATCCAACTCCCTTTGGTGCAGTAGAATAAGATAATAACATCCAACCTCAACTTTTTACTTTTACATAATGGTATAAACAAGCCATTTCTATAACAGCAAACCTATCTAATTGGTAAACCCCAAATCAAAATATCATGTTTTTTTCCACCTCAAGCAAAAAATCCAGAAATGGTTTAATCAAAGCAGTCAATTTAGCCATCTCTGTTAACTCCATTTTATAAACAAAGTAGCCAATAACCTGGCGTTGCCTGGGTATTTATTTCTCCCAAACTTGTATTAGACAGAAAAATCCTGTAGTCAACACTCACACTGTTGTACTGTCTCTTGTGCAGCATCGCAAGTCTTCTATTCCTCTCCTCGGGAGTTTCTTGTGTACACTGGCATTTCATCACACCCCTGAGAGGTGTTAGGGATGTCTTAACCCCCACAGTATTTGTTTCCAGAGGGTAAGTCATCTGTGTGCCAAATTTGGTCGAAATTGCTCGAAGCATTCCAGAGTTATGCTGGAACATACACACACAGAGCCACACACACCGTCGTTTTTATATGTATAGATTATCGACAATGACAGTCATTCACTGATATTGCTTGATTTACAACTGAGTCAGACCCAAACATATAGAGCTAGATACTGTACACCTCCCAATGACACCAACTTAAGAACATCTTATGCTACCTCCACCTACCAGAAGCCAATTTGTACTGCGTGTAAAACTATGTTTTTCTCTCTGTGAATCTATGTCTTTGCTCGGTTGGTTTTCACCATCAAAAGATTGAAGACAATCCAGAGAGATGCTAATGTCAAGGTTCCAAGTAATACATCCCATTCAATAAGAACTCCGAGGCAGGCAAATTCCTCAAAGAAGATTTTTTGGGACATATCAAATTGGCAACGTTCCTGATGGAAAACCAGCTCTAAGTTTCCATCAGTTTTACACCCAGTTAAAAGTAAAACTTTGACACTTGCTCCCAGAGTCACCAATCACATGGACCAATCAGCATGCAGTCCAGTTGCTAGGTGACCTGTCTCCACCCTTCAGACACCTGCACCAATGTCCTTGGTTCCCAGAAGAAAGAATTTTATTTTGGCCACAGCACCCCAGCTATCTCTACATCTCTCTACCTCTCTACATCAGATACACATCTCTCTCTGGCTCCTCTCCAGGCTGTGTCAACCCTGAAACCATGAGAAGAAGAAACTTCCTAGAGAAAAGCTACAAAAAGGAAATGGCCACAGTTCAGCCAACTTCAGGGTTGACAGCTAATATGTAGAAAGCTATTGATACTAGGTGAGATTACTCTTAGAACTTAGAAATATTATTTGTATTGCCAGGTGTTTACAAAGTTTACTCTAACATTAATGAAGAATGGTGTCTGATCTTGACTCCTCTCATTATTTGGCTCTAAAGATGTCAAAAAATTTTCAATGCCAAGGCTATTAATTGTCTATTGTGTTGACAATTGATTTTGAATCCACGGACTGACTTTTTAATCATAACTGTTCCAAAACAACTGATCTTGTTTGTCTACGCTTGGTACAACCTACTTAATTTTCTGTTCAAAAGTATTTTTTTCTGTCAACCTTTGCATCTGAATCTCCTAATAGTAAATCCAGTGCAAATACAGGCAAGCAACGTACAGCACATTCGTGTAAACGAGTGACTCAAATATATAAACTGATCCATGATCCAGTGCAGAATTAGGAATATAGCAAGCTATGAAAATCAAGGGTTTATTGAATTGCAGAATCCAAAGCTGGAACCAATGGGGTTTAAAGGACATGTAATTCTTGAGGACAAGTGAAGCTATTGTTTGCAAACCAGGTTTAGTCCACTTTGAATAAAAGCAGTTATTTGAATGGTGGTCTCTTCCAAAATTTATTTATGTAATACATAAATAAATTTATTTATTTATTTAAGAAAATGTATATGGCTGCCCTACTTAGGATTAAAAAAACCAATAGAAAACAATAGAAAAGCAATAATTTCCCACCCACCCCTGCTGACAACAATCAAGTGAGCCACTTGATAGGCTTCATCCCACTCTGGGGTCCCCAGGCCCACTGACAAAACCAAGTCTTCAGGGCACAGGTGGTATTCAGCCAGTTCTGACCAGTTCTGGAGAACCGGTAGCGGAGATTTTGAGTAGTTCAGAGAACCGGCAAATATCACCTCTGACTGACCCCGCCCCATCTATTCTTTGCCTCCTGAGTCCCAGCTGATTGGCTGGATCTTTGGTTGCCCTGCAGAGGAGAACGGAGCTGGGAAGCAGGTTAAGGGGGGAGGAAGGGAATGGGGATTTTGAAGTAACCTTCCCCTGCCACGCCCACCAAACCATGCTCAATAAAACAATTTGAATCCCACCACTGCTGCAGGGTCTTCAAAAGTGTGTCAAAATGGAGGCCAATCTTATCTTGCTGAATGTGATGTTCCACAGGGAGGGAGTCACTTCTTCTTTGAAAGAAGGAAAGGCCCTTCTTCTTTGTCCTGCTAGATGGACCTCCTTAGGAGAAGGGACACATAGCATTCCCTGCCTTCCGGCTTTGGTGGGTCAGGTAAATGTAACTGGGAAAAGATGGTTCTTCAAATAATTTCCTGTTCCTTCTCAATAGAAAAAAAAAATAAAGCACTGCTTATTAGGAAAAAATGTTCTTTCAAAAAGTCTGCAATAGATTTCTGCAGTCCTTAGTCATCTCTGCCAGTTAAATAGTCAAAACTTGGCAATGCCTGGCAGGAAATATAGCCTTTGCTTGAACTTTTAAATGATGATATGATGATGGAGAGTAACAGTCCCTTACAGCTGGCTGAAGAAGGTTTCATAATTCTGCTAATGCCCTTTGCGATAATGCCAAGAAGAACAAGATTCAGATTGCATTGCAGCTATCCTGTGAAATTTATTTGGGTAGTTTATGAATGTCTTTTCAATGTATGTCCTTGGTTGAAGAACTGTGTGCTTTGCTGTGAGATGGTGGCCCTCTTTTATTGTTTGTACAACTTGGGAAGGAACAAGTATGGAGCACTGAGTGAGACCAAGAACAATTGTCTTACTACCAAGATTAGATTAGCCAACTATATCTGCCAAAGGAGTTTCTCCAGGCCATGGAAATTTGAGTCCTCCGTTGGATATCGGGCATCTCCCTTCTTGACCACATCACAAATGACACCATTCAACAACATTTTGGTGTGGCACCAATTATAGAAGATGAGAGAAGACCAGCTTCCCTGGTATGGATGTGTCCAAAAAGCAGCACCTTCCATCATGGCCAAGACTGCCTACTAACTAAAAGTCAATGGCTAGTGATCTCGCGGGGTCCAAGAAGGAGGAGGAGGAGGAGGAGGAGGACATGATGATGATCTGCCAAAGGAGTGACAGATGTTCCAGCTAGATCTCTCTCACCTATCTCCACGTCCCATGTTATCATGGCTCATGTGGCTAAATGTACACATTGTTAGAATGGATGTGCTAGACTTTAGAAGATGTTGATAAGAAAATAAACGTCACATCCCCACCCCTTTCTTCTCTATCTTAAGCCCCTGTCACACAGCACCAACGGATGGAAAGAGGATGTAAAACGGAGAAAAAAACTTGCCATCCCTTGGTTAACGCAATGCATCCATTCTGTACTCACTGCCTCCGTTTTTCATCCTCTCTATCCATCCAGCATCCGTCGACTGACATTTCTGACTGACATTGAGCTGCACAAAACTTTTTGAGCGGAAAATGTATCCAACGCATCCGTTCTGCATCCGCAATGCATACGGGGAACATCCGTTAGACGTCTGTCGTCATCCGTTACGCGTCCGCTATATCCGCTAGGCATCCGCTGCGCATCTGCGCAACTCATATCTGCTCCAGCGGAAAATGGACACAGGGAGGAAGCGAAACGGACGTGGAACGGACGTACAGAGTTAGTAGCACGGACGTAGAAAGTATGAAAGTGGATGCAGCTCACATAGAAAGCATTAAAACAGAAAAAAATATTCGCATAGGGGACATATCTCGGATATTTAGGATGTCTGGAGGATGCCTAGAGGATGCAAAAAGACACATAGGGGAAAACCTATATTTCCTATAAAAAGGGGGAGCAACTCACCTGGATCTCACTTTCAGACCAGCAGCCCTGCTGTGCAGACCTCTGCAGCCTTCATCTTGCTCTTCCTCTTCCACAGCATCCAGTCATCTCCACCATGGATTGTCACACGCTCCTTTTGGTAGCCACCATCGTTTTGCAACAGTGCGAAGCCATCTACAGGCTCTTTCAACTGTTCTACGGGAAGAAAAGGAGGCGGCCAAGAAGTGTCTGGGTCCGAAGATGGATCGCGAGAAGAGCAGAGTACGGACTGTATAACAAGCTGATGGTGGAGCTGAGGAACGAAGACCCTCGTGCATTCCAGAACTTCATGAGGATGCCACCAGCCATGTTTGACGAAGTTGTGGAGCGGCTGAGACCCAGCTTGACCAAGCAGAGCACCAACTTCCGGCCCAGCCTGGACCCTGGGCTGAAGGTGGCACTGACTGTGTGCCACCTGGCCTCCGGGACCACATACAGGAGCATGCAGTACGGCTGGAGGGTGCCACACAACACCATCAGCATTGTGGTCAGAGAAGTGGTGCAGGCCATCATCGAAGAATACCTGGAGGAGCTCCTTCAGTGCCCCTCCACTGAAGAAGGATGGAAGAAAGTTGCAGAGCAGTGGTATCAGAAGTGGAACTTCCCCCACACTGTTGGAGCCATAGATGGGAAGCACGTGGCTTGCAAAGCTCCAGCCAACTCAGGGTCCACCTATCACAACTACAAGGGCTTCTTCAGCGTCATCCTCTTCGCCATGGTCGATGCTGACTACAAGTACATCGATGCTTCAGGCAACAGCTCATGTTCAGATGCCCAGGTATACAACGCCAGGGACCTCAAGGAGGGGCTGGAACGCAGCCTCATCATGGGCTTCCCAGATCCAGACCCCCTGCCCAACGACACGCAAGATGTGCCCTACTTCATCGTGGGGGATGACGCCTTCTCCCTCAGAACCTACCTCATGAAGCCCTACACTTCCAGATGCCTCACCCATGAAGGGAGGATCTTCAACTACAGGCTGTCCAGGGCAAGACGGGTGGTGGAGAACGCCTTTGGCATCCTGGCCAACAGGTTCCAGGTACTTCTCACCACCAAGCAGCATTGCCCAGAGACCGTGAGGAACATCATGGAAGCTTGCTGCATCCTGCACAATCTCATGCGCACCCGCTACCCAGTCTTGAAGAACAGGCTCATGGACCTCCAACAAGGCAATGGGGACATGGAGGCTGGTGAATGGAGGCAAGGGCGAAACCTGATAGACACTCTGGATGTGCAAGGCCTCAACAGAGCTTCACGTGAAGGGAAGAAGCAGCGCAACCTCCTGAAACACTGGTGCAACTCCCCAGCTGGAGCAGTGGAGTGGCAAGACAGGATGGTAAATGCTTAATGGATGCTTCTTCAGCCTGTCTCATCACACTGATGAGATTGTGCCATGTATGTTGAGTGGCCCTACAATGAACAGGGCATTTAATAAAGAGTTGTGTTTATGTTGAAATGTGTGGATCAATGATTACATTGTTATTGATAAGAAAGGGCCATAGGTGTGGCACCTGGGAGGGTGGGCCATACAATCCCACTATGCTTGCACTGGAGACTTATCTATCCCACAGCTATTAACCATCCCACAGGTATCCCTGCCCTTCCCACAGCTATCCTAACCCATCCCACAAGCATGCAAAGGCTTAAACATTTCTAAACGTTTCCACCAAGACTTTATTTCCTGAATTAAAAAGAACTGAACCAAGTGTGTGAAGCAAAGACAAACTTTATTAATAACAAACTGTAAAAGCAAAAGGAACCAAGAAAAGTGTCCCAAGCAAAGATAAAGTCAACAGGTAACAACCCAGTCTCTGGCACTCTTCTCAGTCAGTCTGAGGCATTCCCATGGTCTCAGGGGTGAAGGGTCCAGGTGCTGTGGAGGTGGCTGCTGCTGGAGTGCTGGTCTGAGGTGCCATTGGGGTGCCTGGCCCCGAGAGGACAACAGGGGATGTGTCATCATTGGCATTGGTGTCATCGGTGGTGTCTGTGTCATCATTGGCATCGGTGGCATCTGTGACGTCTGTGTCATCGGTGTCATCGGTGTCATCGGTGTCATCAGTGGCACCTGTGGCAGGCGAGGAACCTGTGCCTGGACTGGGAAGGGCTGCCTGTGCTGCTGGAACTCCTGGTAGCCATACCCTTGGTAGGTGAGGGCCTGTGGAAAGCCTTGGAAGGGCAGTGACATCACCTGGGGTGGAGGAGCAGACCTGGACTAGGTGGAGCAGGTTCAGCTGGGTCTGGAGGGTTGTGCAGAAGACCGGTGATCCTGTCCTTGATCACCTGGTACTGTGATTCGGACATGTCTAGGAGGGTCTGGTTGATGTAGGTGAGGAAGGGCTTGCAGTTTGAGGATGGTATGTTGGTGTGTACCAGCTGAGAGAGGAGATCTACGCTGCTTTTGATGATGTTCCTGATCTCCAGCAGGACATTGTGGCTCTGTCCCTCCTGTCTGCCTCTCTGCCTGCTTTCTGTGGAGGTGGAGCTGGGGGTGGGTGTGAGTTGGTCTCTGGTGGAAGCGCTGTCTTCTTCCTCCAAATACGTCAGAGAGTCCTCCATGTGCTCCGCCACAGTGAGTGCAGCTGTCGGGGGGGTCTCCGTCGTGGGCCGCTCCACAGATACCTGCCTGGACACAGGAGCTGACTCTTGGCCAGAAGAGGACTGGGTCTCTGTGGCCTGTCTGAGGGAGAGGGTTGTCAGAGGGGCTGCTCCTCGGTGGCGGATCTCACCCTCCAAGAAGCTGCACTTGGCCATCACGTAGGTCTCCCGGTCGGTGAGCTTGAACGTGGCCTGGCCAGATTTCTTGAGGTGCAGCTTCCCGTACCAGGTGTGCATGTGCTTCCACCAGCTGAGGAGCATCTCCGCAGTGTAGCCCATTCTCTCCGCCTTCTCTCTCCAAGCCGCCTGCTTCCTTTTGGTGTCTCGATAGAGCCTGTGTCCCCTCCGCCAAAGATACTTGTCCTCCCTCAGCCAGTCTAGCACCTCATTCTCATGTTCCTCTTCGATGGAGTATTGCCTCCTCTCCCGTTCTCGCGTATGCCTCTTCGTCTCTCTGGCAGGGCCATCTGGGCGCTCATCAGAGGGGCTTCGAGGTTCCCGGGGCTGCTCCACCTCACCTCCACCACCACCAGCAGCAACAACAACAGTAAAAGCAACAAAAACAGCAAAAGCAGGACCAGCAGCACCAGCAGCACCAGCAGGACCAGCAGCACCAGGAGCACCAGCAACACCAGCAGGACCAGCAGGACCAGGATAAGCAGCAGAGTAAGCACCAGCAGCACCAGCAGGATCAGCAGCAGCAGAGTAAGCACCAGCAGCACCAGCAGCACCAGCAGCACCAGGATCAGCAGCAGCAGAGTAAGCACCAGCAGAAGCACCAGCACCAGGAGCAGCACCAGCAGAGGAAGCACCAGCAGAAGCAGAGTCAGGGACAGGAGGTGGGATGGTGGCCCTGTCCTTCTTGCCAGGCTGGCAGTAGATGGCACAGGCTTCCTCTTCTTCCCCATGGCTGCTGGAGATGTGTCTGGCTGCAGGTCTTTCCTCTGAATGGTGACTGGTTGTGAGCTGCCTCCTTATATATCCGCGGGGCTGATGCAATGCATCCTCCCCGCATGCGCAGTGAACGCTTTGCATCCGCTATGCATCCGCTAGGCATCCGCTCCACATCTGCCCCTTCCGCTGCACGTCCGCTTTGCTGTGTTCCCCCAGAAGCCCTGCGGATGTTCCATCCGCTTCCATCCACTAGGCTTCCGTGGAGCATCCGCTTTACATCCACCCTACGTCCTCCTCCCATCCGTTCCTCTCCGTTGTTGTCCGCTCTGCTTATGCAAATTTGGGGCACTTTTGAGAGCGGATAACAATGGATGGAACATTTTGTCGTCCGCTGTGTCCTTTTTACATACTTTTTGCATCCGTCGGCCAATGTTACAGGGCCTTTAGTAGGTGAAGATTTGCATAGATTTTACTGAATGAATATTCTGCTGGAAACACTGATGAAAACATCTTGACTAGCAATGCACATCTTCATTTCAAGGTTTTCTGCTGCCAGATGCACCAAGGAGAAATAATTAATTTTGAACAATTACAGCATTAGGTGTTAAAAGGACAGCTCTAGTCTGAGTGTTCAAAATCAATTGTCAAAACAATATAAAATTAATAACTCTGTAATTCTAACCTCTGCTTTTTTTTTGAGGTACCTTCACAGGCAAGAGGAATTGAATGGTTTGAAATCAAGTGCCAGATTTCATTAATGTTGGGTGAACATTACCGTGAGCAGCTTGTAACAAGAACGATACCCCCAAAACAAGGCTAATACAGTTGATGGGTTTTGCTTCGTGTTCTCTTGCTTTTGGAATGGTTGGAACATTGTGTGACCGTGTGATGCGCAGGTATAATGAACAGGTGTAGTATAGGTGGTACCTGGCTCAATAGTAGTAATTGTGAGAGGGGTCTTGGAGTCCTAGTGGACATCATTTAAACATGAGCCAGCTGTGTATTGCAGTTGCCAAAAAAGCCAACACAGTTATAGACTTCATCAACACAGGGATAGAATCAAGACCACATGAAGTGTTAATACCACTTTATAAGGCCTTGGTGAGGCCACACTTGGAATGTTGCATTCAGTTTTGGTCGCCATGATGTAAAAAAAAAATGTTGAGACTCTAGAAAGCGTGCAGAGAAGAGCAAGAAAGATTATTAGGGGACTGGAGGATAAAACATATAAAGAATGGTTGCTGGAGTTGCATATGTGTAGTTTAATGGAAAGTGGGATTGGGGGTGACATGATAGCAGTGTTCCAATATCTCAGGGGGTGCCACAAAGAAGAGGGAGTAAAGCACCTGAGGGCAGGTCAAGAAGCAGTGGGTGGAAACTAATCAACGAGAGAAGCAAGAACTAAGGAGAAATTTCCTGACAGAACAATTAAACAGTAGAACAACTTGTCTGCAGAAGTTGTAAATGCTCCAGCACTGGATGTTTTTAAGAAGAAATTGGACAACCATTTGTCTGAAATTGTATTGAGTTTCCTGCCTAAACAGGGGGTTAGACTAGAAGACCTCCAAGGTTCCTTCCAACACTGTTATTCTGTTCTGTTCTGATGCCACCAGTTGCCTATTCTGCTCTGATGAGCTTGCAGCAATCTGGAAGCAGAGATACTTGGGTCATTCTTTCTCCCCTTCCTTAGCACTTCTAAATCCATAGAGAGGGAAAATAAGTCAAAGTTGGCAGAAGATAAACTCTCTTTTGAGTTTTGAGCTTATCTCCTGATAACTTCATAAACTGTCAGGTGTGAAAGACCTGGTCCACACTGAAGGTCTAATTAAAGTAGCATATTGCTAATCCTTCTGTACCAGGAATCTTATCAACCAACAGTTGGCATTTGCTTGGAATTAGATAAGGGTCAATGAAATTCAAGAGGAGGTTGGACTTAGTTGTTTATGGCCATAGAAGGATTCTAGACTGATTCCTCTTTCATCTCTGTCCTCAGTTTCTGTTGCTCCTTCTCCATAAACACATCCATGCGATATTCTTGGGAAACTGCATGGAAGTTTCCTACTATGCAGTTTACCCCACATTTTCACATCACTTTTTAGATTTTCACATTCTTCAAAATATTGAACGGAATTTTCCCTTGGTATTCATGAAACTGTAAGAAACCAAAGAGGTGGTAGATACCCAGGAGAATATTTTCCCAGGAAAGACAGTCCAATCAGTGCTGAAACCCCAGAACCCTTACAGCTTCTATAAGATTAGTTTCACTACTTTTTGGGTGGGTGGGTGGGTGGGTTGTAT
Source organism: Laticauda colubrina (assembly GCA_015471245.1). NCBI lineage: Eukaryota > Metazoa > Chordata > Lepidosauria > Squamata > Elapidae > Laticauda > Laticauda colubrina. Next base: position 13,794,866 of record BLBF01000058.1, read on the forward strand.
GGAAATATGGGATAGGAGAGGTAATCTGATTGTCTCCCACCTCACAGAGTAATGTTTCATCCATCAGTGTCCACCAATTAATTGATTTTGTTGGATTTTAATTATGTTGGTAAACTTCAATTTATGACCCTTTGAATCATGGCAAAGATTATTATCTTGAAACACTAGGAAGATTGAGAAAGAGAAAGGTGGAAGATTGGACTCTACATGTAGTTGTCCTAATCTACCATCTGCAAACCTTTTATGATGTCTAAACCCTTATTTAGTCTTTTTGTTAAAATTTGGAAGAATAGAGGTGCTGTGTTTAAATTTTTATTTTCGAAGGCAGACGAGGTACAAGTAAATATACTGCCTTCCCTCTTCCTTGTCCTCTTTATATAAAACCAAGCTAGAACACATCCTAAAACCACACATAGATGCTGCAAATGGGGCAGCCTTGTGTGTCTTTGCGGTCCATTTGTTTGACTTCTGTTTATAGAGATTCTTTATAGCAGAGCTTGGCAAAATGTGTGTTTATGGTCTCAAGAGCCCAGCAGATCATTTAACTGTCATTTCTTTGATTAACCCTCACCTGACCTTGCTCCCTTAGGCAACAGTACTTCTCTTTGTTCTGCCTCCTAAAATATGAGTCTCATTCAGGTAGACACATCTCTCATTAAAAGAAATTCCCATGTAATTTCCATAGATGTTTTCACATGCTTTGAGCCGAGATTGTTTCTCTATGTAGATTATGGGCAGGTATTTTGAGGAGTAGGAAAAGTGTATGTTGGTTTGAGTTTTGAACTTGGCAGCTTGGTTGCAAACCTTTCATCCCCATTCAAGGAGACGTCTTCAGTGCACTTTGGGTTGTGCTCAATCCAAAATACAATTCAAAGGGCACTGAAGATATCTCCTGGAATGGGGAGGAAATGTTTGCAACCAAATCACCAAGCTTGGAGCTCAAACCAACAACTTAACTGCCAACCCAAGTTACTAATATCCAAAGAAATTTCAAAAATATATATGGGTGCATATTGAAAGCCTAACCAGATGGGAAGGTGTGGGAAGAAGTCACAGCATTCAAAATGCTATAACTTGTATGTGGGTACATAACAGCCAATGTTATCTGATTCACTTCAGTAGGCTTTTGAGTAAAATTAAAGCTTCTACTTTTAATCAAGGAAAGCCTTTGTGGCTTGGCCTTTGGGTTCTCAGAAGACAATCTTCACTGAGTAGAACCTTCTTTTCTCATGTTCCAAAGGAGCTTTTTCAAAAGATGACTGGACTTTGTTTTAACTTGAAGGCATCCAGTCTTTAAAAATGAAGTCCAGTTGCCTTTTGAAAAAGCACTTCTGGGACAACCATGACTTGGATGACTGAAAAGCCTCCAGAGACTTCTCTCATGTCTTCATCCTGAGCTGAGATGTTGAGAATCAATGCTTGTTTCTACCTCCCTCCTAGAGAACAAGGTCTGAGGATTCAACAGTGAAAGGGAGAGCTCCTGGGGGCAGGATAAGCTTGTGGTTTGGAAATTGTCTATGTTGTTTAGGAGGCTTAAGCAAGGTATAAAGGTAAGAATGATATTATATGTAATAATACCTTTTCATCTGGTATTTTCAGGAAGAAATTACCAAAGAGGCCCTCTACTTTATCAAATTCCCGACTGAAATATTATCAAGAATCCCACCATCTTATAAGAGAGAAGAAGAGGTAGGTTTGTTTCCTATCAGATGGGTTTTTTCGTTGCTTTTGGTCCTTCCACAGCAATTCCTTTTAATTTCAAAATGGCAGAGAAGCAAGTACTGAAATAGCATCTGTTCCACAAAGGTCAGTGGTATTGATAGAATCTTCCTTCTTCTAGCAGGTTCATAAATGAGTAAATTTTAGTGATTTTTTTCTGAATTGGCCTCAGCCCAACTTTTTCTTCTTTTAAAGAAAGAGACTCTTCTTTAAAGAGAGATGTTTCTAATGAAGGTAGTCTTCAGTGTCTATGGAGATTCTCAGTCCTCCAGGCCATGGTTGTCCCAGAGGTGCTTTTTCAAGAGGCAACTGGACATTCTTGTTTTTCCCTGAAGACATTTTGCTTCTCATCCAAGAAGCTTCTTCAGCTATGACTGGATAGTGGGGGAATGGAAGGATTTATACACCATCTGGTCAGAGCTTCTTGGATGAGAAGCAAAATGTCTTCAGAGAAAAACCCAAAAATCCAGTTGCCTCTTTAAGCACCTTTAAGTACCTTTAGGTAGTCCTCAACTTACAACAATTTAGTAACCATTTGAAGTTACATCACTGAAAAGTGACTTATGACTATTTTTCACACTTATGACTATTACAGAATCCCCATGGTCACATGATCAAAATTCAGACCCTTGGCAACTGACTCATATTTATGATGGTAGCAGTGTCCAAGGTCATGTGATCACCTTTTGTGACCTTCTGACAAGCAACATCTGTGGGGAAGCCAGATTCACTTAACAATGTTGGAAAAAAAACTCATAAAATGGGGTGAAATTCATTTAACTATCTCACTTAGCAACATACATTTTGGGCTCAATTTGTGGCCATAAGTTGAGGACTACCTATATAGCTACATGTTGAAGAATGGAGGCAACATAATGATTTTGAAGATAGCCAACTGTATTCCACCATTTGATGTGTATTGAAAGGTAGTCCGAAGGATGGTTACGTTTCTCCAATTGCATCTCTCTTTGTGATGTTTGATCTGAAGCATTCCCTGTTCATGTAACTCAGTGATTTGCAGTATTTAAAATCAATAAATTTTTGTATTGCATTGATACCCTCCATTTCTTGACTAGCATTTGGGATGACAAAACATGCTGAACCCTAAACCCAGGTTCATTAAACACAATTGCTATGCTCACATAACTGGCTCTCCCCATACAGTCATCATATTATGGCTTAATATTAACAGCCGATTAATCGAACACGCTAAGACAGTGGAACCAGAAACTATTCAATCTCACTTTCATCTTGGCTGGCTTGTTGTATACACTCAACAATTAAGATGGCCCCTGCCACAATTCTCTGAGGTAGAAAAGACTGGAAGAAGATAAGTGACCTCAGGTCATCCATGCAGCCTCTGAGCTGAATGAAGAATGAAAGTTGGACATTTCTAGTGTTGATCAGATTAACAGAATTGGAAGGGACCTTGTAGGTCATTCAGTCCATTCCCCCACCCAGTTCCCCCACCCATTGCTTACAGATGGCAGTCCAACCTCTTCTTGAAAGCTTCCAGTGATGAAGTTCCCATAACTTCTGAAGTCAATTTCTGTTTCATTGGTTGATTATTCTCACTGTCAGAAAATTTCTCATTTCCAGGTTGAATCTGTCCTTGATCAGTTTCCAACCATTATTCCTTGTCTGGCCTTCAGGTGCTTTGGAAAATAGCTTGACCCCTTCCTCTCCGTGGCAGCCCCTCCAATATTGGAAGACTTCTCTCCTGTCTCCCCAGGTTGTTCTCTTCACTAGACTAGCCAAGCCCAGTTCCTGCAACTGTTCTTCATATGTTTTAGCCTCCAGTCCACTAATCATCTTGGTTGCTCTTCTCTGCACTTTTTCTAAAGTCTCAACATCTTTTTTTTATAGTGTGGTGATCAAAACTGCCTACAGTGTTATTTCATTATTAGGCCAAGGTGGATTTTCCAAGGGAGATGGGCAGCATGTAAAAAGTATATCATCTAAAAATAAATAATATTTTTTAAAAAACATAATAGCCTTAAATGCTTCCTGGAATGTCACAATGGTAGAACCCACACATTCCTTTGGGAGCAATACCTCCATGGGCATCTTTGGGAAAAGGAATTGGCTTAATGGCCCAAGAGGCACAATGTTGTGGGATCATAAAAGCCCAGAACTATTTGGTTCTTGAATAGTGCAAATCTTCTGTGTGAAAATGCCTTCACTATATAGGTAATTCTGAGCTGATAGGTGTTTTCCTGCAATTTAGAGGCCACCTTCTCTGTAATAATATTTCTTAACTGCGCTTCAGTTTGTGGAACCTTTAATCTAAATGAGAAACTGAAACAGGAATTAAAAATGTAAAGCTCCTAACTGGCATGACCTTTGACCTTTGGAAATCTCAAGATCCCAACATATTTGGACAGTATCAAACTGGTGAAATCTGGGCAAGAGGGATCATTCACCTTTTATTTATATTTTTTAAAATATATTTAAATATTTTGCAAAATAGTTCTTGCAATTATTTGTTTAAAATTAAAAAATAAAAGCTGCATTTTGAATCTTTTAAGCACATATTTTTCCACCCTCCCTCCTTCACCATTGTTCTTCTTTATTTGTATTCAACTGCTTATTTGTTTTCAGAAAAGGACAGCTTTTTCTGCCCAAATTCTGTGTGTACACCCCTAATTAAACGACTTGGAAGGTGCATGCATCAGTCAGCAAAATCAGGCAGAGAACATTATGGAGTGAAAATTAAAGGAGCAAAACATCAGAGACTCTACTGTATTTGCCTGCTGTTAGACACTGAAGCATGGAAAACAGGATACAGTTCCATGGATGGATAGCTTTCCTTATTAAAAAAACCCAGTAGGATGCACAGTAGGGGAACACACTAAAACAAGCCTTTGTAGTAATTTCCTCGAAAGAAATTTCCCAAGATAGCAAGTTGAAAAGCTTTTAATCTTACAGCTGGCTGATAGAGGGAGTTTTTGCTGAAGGTGGTGAAAAAGGAGGAGGAGGAGGAGGAGGAGGAGGAGGAGGAGGGGGAGGAGGAGGAGGGGGAGGGGGGGGGGGGGGGGGGGGGGAGGAGGAGGAGGAGGAGGAGGAGTAAAGAAAGGAAGGAAGGGTCTTGAAGAGTGTTGAATGATAGAAGTACCCAGCGTGCTAGGCTGGGCTTATGTGAGATCAGTGTCATAGTTCAGTATGATGGGCAATCCTAGCCCTTGTCTTAGCATGTGGTGCAAATTGGACCATCATGTCACATGAATAGATGTAATATGAGCAGAGCAACTGATTTTTGTTGACCTGGGTTTAGGACTTAAGTGAGCTGTATAAATCTCACCAGAGCTCAGCTCAGTGCATATAAGACTTCATCTGCCTGAGTTGATGAATATTGGTGGGTGGGTGGAGGGAGGGAAGGAGGAGGAGGAGAGGAGGAGGAAGAGAAGAGGAGGAGGAGGAGGAGGAGGAGGAGAAGAAGAAAAAGGAGAAGGAGAAAGAGGATACCATTTGATTACAGCTGATCATGCTTTTGGATGCAAAACCATCTAGATCCCAAGATGTTTCTCAACAGAATTTAATTTTTTTATTCTCAGTTTTTATCTGAAAGTTCTCATCTCTTCAAAGAGATGAAACTCAGATTAGAAATGGTGAGAAGCAGCAGAAGAACATTGCCTATCTTGCTTGAATTAAAACTCCATGGAAGGACCTGGATAAAATCTCTTCATAAGACATCTTCTCTTCCTCATCTTCCTGGGAGTTTAGAATGATGTTTAACTCCTTCAGATGCTAGATGTTTAACTCGTCTAGATGCTCTGGCAGTTGAGAGCAAAAGACAATGTCACCTCATTTCAGCTGTCATTCTTACTTTCTAATTCCCTCTGGTATAATGATGCTAAAAATAGCATCCTGGTTGCCATATAAGATGCCCAATTTCGTTATCTCTGTCTCAGAGAGGATATTGAAAATACTTTCATAAAGCAGTCAAGTATTCATCTAGGCTGCCTCAAATCAAATTTCTGAACTTTGCTTTCATTAGCCCTCTCTAATTTAGCTTATTAACCTTTGCCTAACTTCCAAAATAAAAGAAAAGGAAGAAGAAAGTTGTGCGTTGGAATCCTTCACATTAGTTAGCCTATTAGTTGATCGAAATAAGTTCCTGTCCCCTCTCTTTTAAAGTGTGGCTGAGTGGAAAATTAATTCAGTTTTCTTCAAACTGGAGATGTACTTGACTTACCTGTACATCTTATCTGTACATTTTACCAGTGCACCACAAAGGAGCCAAAATTTTATGTTGCTAAGTTAGACATCTGTTAAGTGACTTTTGCCCCATGTTAAGACCCTTTCTTGTCACAGTTGTTAAATGAAGTGTGAAAAATAGTCATAAGTCGGTTGTATCTTCAAATCACTAAATGAACTGATATGGCTGTATTATCCATAGTCAAGAGATCAATCATATTCTCCAATTAGAATTTTGCATGGCAGAAACTTCAGTTACTATTTCTAAAAAACTATGTAAGGAATGCACTTTTGAGTTCCAAGCCGCCTCGCTGCTCTTTCAAACCCCTTCCCCCCATCCCTTTCTGTTGGCAGCTCTAAAAAGACCATAGAAATATTTTATGAGTTGACAGTAAGCCGGGGAGTACCTGTATCATGACCATAACTTCAGTGTTTCCAGCCAAATTGGCTATTTCTTGAGGGCCCCAAATTGGGGAAGACTGGATGAAGCTGATGGCATGGTTGGTGGCCATTTTGATTTCCCCATAACGCATGATATTTCAGCTTAGCTATGGTGAGGAATTTTTTGTAGAGATTCCTGTCAGAAATCAAAGGTGCACTGCTGCTGTTTAAATACACCATGAATATGTTATCCTCCAAGCTTTATTCCATTTTTAATCCTCAGTTGCACTCAAAGAGGACAGAGGAAAGCTTGTCATCACACTAAAAGAAAGATGTTGAGACTCTAGAAAGAATGCAGAGAAGAGCAACCAAGATGATGAGGGGACTGGAGGCTAAAAGATACGATGAACGGTTGCAGGAACTGGGCTTGGCTAGTCTAGGGAAGAGAAGGACCAGGGGAGACATCAGAGCAGTCTTCCAATATTGGAGGGGCTGCCACAGAGAGGAGGAAGGGGGTCAAGCTATTTTCTAAAGCGCTTGTAGGCCAGACAAGGAATAATGAATGGAAATTGATCAAGGAGAGATTCAACCTGGAAATTAAGGAGAAACTTTTGGACAGTGAGAACAATCAACCCATGGAACAGAAGTTGCCCTCGGAAGTTGTGGGACCTTCATCACTTGAGACTTTCAAGAAGAGATTGGACTGGCATTTGTCAGAAATGGGGTAGGATCTCCTGCTTGGGTGTGGGGCGTTGGACTAGATGACCTTCAAGGTCCCTTCCAACTCTGTTAATCTGTTCTCTTAATCTGTTAAATCTAACTTCCAACATTGTAGTATTGTTTAAAGTGCTTTATTTGGAGATACAATTCCATTGTCATGGGATCCAATGTCCAGATTAAATCAACTGCCCCAAATCAGCTCAACAATTTGAAGGAAATGGTTGAATTGGCTCGGTTGCTTCTGAATTGGGTCAGTGATTCAGGGACCTTTTAAGCATGTACAGGAAGCGTGTTATTCAGCTGAACTGATTTTCCAAGTCAGATTGATGCAATTCTGTGGAGCAATCCAAACCATTTGGCTCAGGGATCCAAATAAAACTCAGGAATTAAAATTGAATTGCTTTAGTGGGTTGGATCTGAGCTGATGCGTTAGAAATGGGGACAACCAATAGCAACCCATGGCCGCTGCGAAAGTTAGCTCTGGAATATCAGAAGATCTACAAGTTCTGACCTTCTAAATCTTAAGACATAAAAATCAACTTTAAAAGGATTTTATAATTAAAGAAGGAAGTAATAAGATACAATCAATTCTTTTTTTTATGAGGACCCAAGTTGTTGGGGGCAATATGTTGAGTCTGTAAACCAATACAAGTCTAAGTGTAACTGTTATTATTATTTTTCATCCCACCTTTCTTATAAACAACTTTATGAATGTACAGTAGCTCTCAACTTACGACCCACAATTAAGCCCAAAATTTGGTTTATCTGAACATCTTTACATTGCCTCCATTCTTCATCATTTAGCTACAGGTAGTCTTCAACATACAACTGCAGTTGAGCCCAACATTTCTGTCACTAGATGTGAAATGAGCCATGACTTCTGTCATATCCCTGTTGGAGTCTGAATCTGAGGAGGAAGATGAACAGCTGACAGATAGTGGTAGTGTGACTCTGTTGGCAGTGGAGGAAACTGGGGAAGGACAAAGTCTGTCTGGGCAGAGCAGGGGAGACGTACAACAAGGGAGAGGGAGTTCAGAGAAAGATCCAGGGCCACCCCCTCTTCATCCTAGGGCATGCAGGGAGGAATGGAGAAAAGAGCAACATGGATTGCGTGGCTTATGGGGGAGGAAAGGGCCCTGATTCCCTTCATTAGCCACACCTCGGAAGAAAGTTTAAAAGAAATGCAGGCTGCATGCAGCAGACTGCTGGGAGCAAACCTGAGTTTATCTTATGATGACTTTGCTTATCTGCATTCCTGAAATCCTCCCAATTGTGTTGAGTTATTGCCATACCTTCATGTTTGGAATTGTTGCTCCTGCCTTGCCAAACTAATTACCTCATTTTGCCTTGATTGGACTTATAGTTACAGTTTTTGTTGACCATGTTTTGGACTTGATTCTCTGCAGCCAAAGGCTGTTCCTGGGAGAGTTTTTCTCTAGCCAGAAGGTAACCAGGACATTGGGGACAAAGTGGAGCTAATAAAGGGATTCCTATAGATTAACTGACTGTGTTGCCTTTGTGCCATGCCCCAGGCCATCAGAACTTCTCTTGCCCCAGTGGTGCAGTGAATCGCTGCAGTTGTTAAGCTAGTAACACGGTTATTATGTGAATCTGGCTTCCCCATTGACTTCGCTTGTCAGTAGATTGCAAAAATGGATCTCATGATCTCAGAACACTATAAATGGCATAAACATGAATCAGTTGCCAAGCAAAATTTGATCATGTGACCAAGGGGATGCTGTAATGGTCATAAGGGTGAAAAATGGTCATACATCACTTTTTCCAGTGCCATTGTAACTTTGGCCACTAAATGAACTGTTGTAAATCAAGGATTACCTGTAACATAAATTATAAATAATTCAAGGCAGTAAACATACCTAATGTTCCTTTCTTCTCCTATATTTTTCCCCCACAACAACAATCCTGGGAAATGAATTGAGCTTTCTTATTCTTCCCCCTCTTCTATTTCCTTCCTAGATTTGTACTTAAATGTCCTGTATGTAGAGCTAAATGATTTCTAACAATCGATCTATACAATTTTTTTAATTCACGCAGTGTGAATTTTTCCATTAGAATTCCAGTATTTTCTCAGATTCGATTTCATGTATAAGCTTAGCACAGTTAGAAAGAGGTATAGATTTCAGCCCCATTTGTAACAGGTGACTAAGTCATTTTTCACCACTTAGGAGATTTGTGAGGCTGGGCTTCTCCTGAGGTCTAGCCACATTCATGAGGGACAGAAGCATTTTCAGCAGTTTACAAACCTGAATATCCCACCGCTAATAAAAGCTCTCTCTATTAGGAATGTTTATGCTGGCCACCAAGGGATAAGAACAGGAAAGAAACATGCTTTATAATGCATTTCACATTGAAATAATTGGAAGGCATGGTTGCTGCAAGGGAAATGTGTCTTTAAAAATTAACACTGGTGTTCTCTCTCTCTCTCTCTCTCTCTCTCTCTCTCTCTCTCTCTCTCTCTCT
>BLBF01000058.1:13804373-13824226 GCA_015471245.1 Laticauda colubrina
TCTCTCTCTCTCTCTCTCTCTCTCTCTCTCTCTCTCTCTCTCTCTCTGTCTCTGTCTCTGTCTCTGTCTCTCTCTCTCTGATACATGATTGTAAATGATCCTTGATGTTTCCTTCTTTCCCTGTGAAGTCAAGTAAAGGCTACCCAAAAAGGCATGATCAACAGAACAGAAAAACCCACTCCTGCAGAATCTATTCATAAATAATCCTGATGAAGATTGTGTTTATGGGTTTGGATTGGAATCCGAGATTAGCAAACTGAAAATATCCCTAAATCGTTCAATAGTAAAGCATAATAGGAATTGATGGCTCCTATTTCATGGACAAGGGATGTGGTGGCTCAGTGGCTAAGATGCTGAGCTTGTCGATCAGAAAGGTCGGAAGTTCAGAGGATCGAATCCCTCGTGCCGTGTAAGGGAGTGAGCTCCCATCACTTGTCCCAGCTTCTGCCAATCTAGCAGTTCGAAAGCACGTAAAAAATGCAAGTAGAAAAATAGGGACCACTTTGGAGGGAAGGGAACAGCGTTCTGTGCACCTTCGGCATTTAGTCCTGCTGGTCACATGACCACGGAGACGTCTTCGGACAGCGCTGGCTCTTTGGCTTTGTAGCGGATATGAGCACCGCTCCCTAGAGCCCCCTAGAAACAACTAGCATGGATGTGCGAGGGGAACCTTTACCTTTATGTGATGGACAACTTATGAGATTCTGCAACAAGAATGCAGGATACAGAGTTTAGGCTGGAGGAAGACAAAATCCCAATGATTATTAGGGGGAAAAAAAAGCCATTCTAATAAAAGGAATGGAGCAATGGAACCTGGAGCTTTATTGAAATAGCTCCAACAGGGAATGGAGATATATTGATCAGGTATGCTTTAATTGGATTCTTATACTGGGTAAAGTCTCAGTGGCCTCTTCCAATTGTACATTTTAATCCTAAACTAATGGTGGATTTCCCCAGTTTAAACTTAGTCTCAAACTTACATTAAATTGCGTTTCAGGAAAGAAGCACTGAGCAATATCTTTGATCAGCTGTATCTTCAGAGTCCCAACAAATAAATTGTGAAGGTTTACAGATAATATTGTCTACTTTATTGGTGGCCAAGCATAATATTGTCTACTAGACTGGTAAACTTCAAATTATCTGGATTGCAACTCCCAGAATCATAAGCCAACACAATCATTAGCAGTATTGGCCAGAATTTATGAAAGTTTAAATTATACTCATTTTGAGGTAACAACTGAAGCCTTGATCTGTATTTTATTATATAGGTTGAAATTTTATGAACAAAAGGTGATGGTAGAGAGAAAACATGTATTTCAAAAAAGGAAAACAAAATCAAACTTTATTAAAAATAAAGTGAAACTTTACCCTCTTCTCCATTAACTTAAATGGTAAAATGTTGATATTTGTGATAAAAGGAAAAAAAGGTAAAAAAATATTTTTCACCACATGAGAAAAAGTAGCTAATAAAAAACTTAAATAAAACAAACTTTAAGAAAAAACATGACAGAAATTGTAGAGCTTCAATGAAGGCCACAAAATGGGAGGGAGCGAGGAAGGAAAGAGAAAAGAAAGAAGGAAGGAAGGAAATCCTTTTCTTTCAGTTTTCATCATGATGAATTTTAGAAGAAGAAAAAAAACCCTCCATAATTTTCTGGCTTTTTTGGCAAGATTCAACTTTAATCTTTTATTTTAACTATAATATATTTTTAAGAAAACATTCTCTTCTAAAATTACTGGTATAACATTTTAACATTAAGTATAGATTGGGCATTATTTTAACTTCATTTTATAGAGAGCAGGTAGCCTCTAGATTAATTTTGAAATGTAAAAAGCAGCATATACATTTGGACTTCTACTTCCTACTTTGGTTTCCTTGCAGCGCTTATTTGTTCCTTGTTTATTCATTTGATTTAAAGGGAAACTGATTTCACTGTATTCAGGCTGAAAAAGAAAAGAAAAAAGCTATGATCCTGAAAAGTTCTTCAGGACAACTACCTACTTTTCACATTTGGGGAATTTAGCTGGATATTCTCTGATGTCTGTTTAATTGCATGCCCAAACAGGAGTATTTCTAGATTAGCAGTATAATATCTAGATTAGCAGAAATAATATCTCACCTGTTGGGAGATCCACCCATATAATTTAGGATTGAAACATTTGTTCCTCTAGATATGGTCTTGAAGCTCTTTTTCTAAATCACTGCAAATTAACAATGATGCTTTTTTAATTGAAGACATCCATAAATACCAACTAGCAGCCAGTAGACTTTATGAAAATTCTTTAATTTCCCAACACATGCACAGACTTAACCATAGTTTCAACTGGGAAACTGTGACCATTCTAGACCAAGCCAAGGCCAAAGGCTAGATAATTCCTGAAAGCCTGGCACTCTGACATATTGGCCATCAATAGACACATAGACATAAACAACATCTCCATGCTGTGTAAAAGAGATAATCAACAAGCCAAAAAGTGAATAAAACACTTTTCTACCAGCAATCAACAAACAGAAGAGTGTAGATTAACAAAAGATTGACATTGGACCAATAATCAAGAAGTAAACAATACCCCAATTAAGAAGCTGGCAAACAAGCTGACAGTAAACCAACAAACCTCCAAGACCACTCCTACCAATGCTAACAGGTCAAACCACGAGACTATGAATGAATAGCAAACCCCACTCCTTACTAGCACTGATGATGTTACTTACTTTGGATAATGAAACATCTGCAAGAAAACAAGCAAGCTCAGAGAGCACCAAGGATCCCTCACTTTAACCCTGAGCTACAAATAGTTTCCTTCTTTGATGTATTCTTCAAAATTGGTAGCAAAATGATTTGAGTTGGGAGTGGAATGCAATCCCTCTAAAACATGTGTCACAGTGCACGCATATTTTTACAGTGATGGTGAATAAAAGACTTGGCCACGCTCCTCAAAACAAAATGGAAATGGTTGGAAAATAAAGAAATAAGTTAAATCTGAGTAGATGAACGTATAGAGAAATAAGTTAAGAGGATTATAAAGCTAAAATATAGAAGCGACAATGGTTTACAAAGAAAATGTGATTACTGATATTTTGGTAAGGAAACTATGTTAATTTTAATTGCTGGCACAAGATATATGCACCCAGTCAACACACTGTTTAAATGAAAGATGGACTTGTTGTAAATAAAAAATTAAAAAATTAAATTTAAAAAAACAGAAAAAGAGATGACCTTATACAGCCCTGCGACTTAGCTCTCCTTAAAGAATAATATAAAATAGTAATTAAAAAGAAGCAATACAATTAAAGAGGAGGAAGGTTAGAAGAATTGGTCCTCAGTGCCTACCTTGGTATAGAATGTCAAAAAATCAATCAATCAATTAAAAAAAAGATACATATCTGTTCCTAAGTGGAACAATCCTGTTTTCTGTCCAGTTATCATTTCTACAAATGAGTCATTTTTTAAAAAAAATAATTGACCTGCTTAATTATCACACAACACCCTTCACAGTCCTATTTGAACAATTCTAACCCAAAACACATACATTTTTAAAAAATCATGCATTTCCATTGCAATTGTTCGAATACTGCCACTGTTATTGGAATGCTTCATATTTGTAGCTGATTCATGGCTTGCCTTGATAGAAAGAAAAAAGAAGAAGAAAATAATAATAAAAAAATATCTGTGTTGCATATTATTTTCCTCTCAAATAGCATGATACAACATTTCTTTAACCAGAATGTTAAATGTCAAGGAAAGAGGCAATTAATCTACCACATGCATATATTACAGAGGCACAAGGAACTCTTGGATCGGGTTTTTTCCTTAGCACTCTATGCAGGGTTTTGTTTTCTTTCTTTCTTTTCTTCTTTTTAAAAAAGGGAAGTGAATTCCTGCAGGGAAATGGTTAATCTATTTTTAACTAAAGCTTACTTTTGTAATCTATCCAGTGCTAAGAGTTCTGTCATTGATCTATGATTTATGTGTTTTAAACCACTTCTTGGCTGCAGCATTGGTTTCTATCCAGAATGCTGGGCTGAATACTAATTGCGAGATCAAATTTATGCCGTTGGGCTAAACATCTGACGGGAGTTCTTCTCCAGGGCCCCCATAAAGCAGGCTAGAGTGGAACCTTGTTAAAACCAGTTTGTGTGTGTGTGTGTGTGTGTGTGTGTGTGTGTGTGTATAGGGTTTTTTTGGGTTTTTTTTTAAAAGCATAAAGCACTTTTTTAAAAGCACTACTATGACGTGGGATAATACCCAAAGGAAGCTGAACAGCACACACATACACACACACACACATATATATATGCTGTTCAGCTTCCTTCGGGTATTATCCCACGTCATAGTAGTGCTTTTAAAGTTGTAGCAACAGTTCAGCAGAATCTCATCTGCCATCATCAGGCTTCTGTACTGAGTTTGTATGTGGGTCAGAGTCTCACAGTCTTTGGTTTTAAACATACATACATACATACATACATACATACATACATGTATATATGTATGTATGTATGCATGCATGTATGTATGTATATATGAAATCACGATTGTGGGGTGGAGAGACTCGGTATTGTTCTTTTTAAAGGGCTTTATCCCCAGGGTTAGGATTGATAGTTTATCTAAATTGTCCCTGGCAAGGTCCATGGATGTGGGGGCTGTAAGAAAGCTTTGGCCAAAAAAGATTAAAAGATTAAAAGGCAAAGATTCAAGAGGTCATTTGCAATCAGGTTGGGAAAGCCTTTTATTGTAATCTCTCATCCCCTCTTTGCAAGAACAAAAAAAGCATCATTTTTTAATTGCTAACTGCTTTTGTTGCGGATACAAGGGAAAATAGAGGCAGAATTAAATAGAACATAGAGTCCACTACACGAAGCTTCCAAATTCATCACGTTCTTCCTCTTTCCTATGAATAATAACTATGGAGGCTATCAAAATGTTCCCACTGCATCCTATAATTTAACAGTAGGATTTGTCTTATCACCAGTTAATGCTCCTCCTACATCTTTTAAGCATTCAAGCCCAACTCATTTGTCCAATCCTCTCTTATCTGCATCCTCCTAGAACACCCCTTCTCTGCACAGCACGAAGTTCTCCCCTTGTTAGTCTACCAATCTGGAGGTTCCTTCAACCCAACATCTGCTTCTGATGTGCAGCTATTTATTGTGCAGTTCAGATCCACCAGTAAAGGTATATAGCATAACTCAGGGACATGCAGAAAAATAAATAAATGAATTCATGGCACTGGAAATATTTTCTCCTGTTTTGGATTATGTGCTCTTATTTGGACACATGTCAAGTAGGTGAACTTCAAAGTGATTTATGATAACTTCATAGCATAGCAGTGAATGTGCTAGAGTATGTTTATTAAGGGTAATGAAGTTTTTGCAGAGATTGTGCTTTCTCTCTCTCTCTCTTCCCCCCCCCTCTCTCTTTCTTTCTCTCTCTCTCCTTCCCTCCCTCCTCTTTTTCCCCCTCCCTGAAGTTCAAAACATTAGCCACAAATATATTATGACTTTGTATGGAAAGCATACCAGTATGTCTATCTGTATTAAGCAGAGAAACACAACAAGCCATTTCTGTCCCATCTTGGTTCCATATGTGTTCATTCATAACATCATACAATTCATAACGTCATACATTTCAAATCATCAAACCATTTTATTTCAGTTTGAAAAAAATGTAGGTGAAAATCCCACCCATTTTAAAACAGTGGATGCATTTTATTCCTCCAAACTCTTTATTTATTCATTTATTCCCCACCCCACCCCCCTAAAAAAAACCCTCTACCTCCTAATCTGCACATTAGCCTATGAATGGGAAATAAGGTCGGTCTGTTTAAAAATGGAGATTGAAAAAAATAAATAAATGGAACCATCTGTGGTTTGTTTGCATGATATACAATTGAATTTCGGGAGTTGTGTGAACCGCTGTTGGAGTATTAACCGTCCCTTCCGACTTCTAAAATAATACAAACAAAGTACCTGTGCTTCTGTTTGTGTCATCTTTTTAGGGTTTAGGATCCTGGGAGAGTAATGATAAATCCGTGAAAAAGGGATGGAAAATGGTGAGAATGGGGGAGACCTCCCGACTCTGTCCATGGTGCTGATTGTCTGGTCATATCGGCACATTTTTGGGGTTATTTAGAGCAGAGGATAAAAGCATTTTCTTTCGGCATTTTTCCACTGGACACGTAAGAAGGATTGTGGTCAGAATTGAAAAATGGATAGCACATAGCCAGAGTAATGAGTTTTCCTTTCCACTGAAAGAGGCTGTATACAAGTCTGGATGTGTTTGCCTGCATTCCTACTCTTAGTTACCTGTCCCCTTTTCTCTTTCTCTTTCATCTTTCTCCAAGTTCATCTGTCCTATGATTGAATATTAATGGGCAAAATCCTTGAGGATGAAACTCCATTTTTTTTTTTGTGACAGTAGTGATCCACATTTAAAAAAAAAAAAACTCTTGCAATAAAGGCAAATGCAGCTTTCCTTCCTTAGGTTAGGTTAGATTAGATTAACAGAGTTGGAAGGGACCTTGTAGGTCATCAAGTCCAAAGCTGGAGACCCAAGACCATTTCTGACAAATGGCAGTCCAGTCTCTGCTTGAAAGCCTCCAGTGATTAAGCTCCAACAACTTCCAAGGGCAAACTGTTCCATTGGTTGATTGTTCTCACTGTAGGAAAGTTTCTCCTTATTTCCAGATTGAATTTTTCCTTCTTCAGTTTCCATCCATTATTCCTTGTCTGGTCTACAAGTGCTTTAGAAAACAGCTTGACCCCCTCCTCCTCCCTCTGGCAGCCCCTCAGACCCCTCAGACCGCTATCATGTCTCCCCTGGTCCTTCTCTTTACTAGACTAGCCAAACCCAGTTCCTGCAACCATTCTTCATATGTTTTAGTCTCCAGTCCCCTTACTAGCAACCCTGGTTGCTCTTCTCTGCACTTTTTCTATTCATAAACCTCCATCCAAAGAAAAACCTTGGAGAGAAGAAGATGTGAAGTACCCTGATAAATTTTGAGATACATGAGTAATATAATTCAAGCTGCTACAACAACATTGCAACGTGGACTATCAAGTTGCACTGATCATATTCCTGCATCATTGGGCTTCAGAATTCCCATTGATGCAGCCATTCAGTCGAAATTAATTTCTCCTTGTTCTTTGGTTACAGCAGTTACTTTTGATTAGCAATGGTAGGAGGGAATAACTGCAGTTCGGTTTTTAGCTGTTCACATTTTGCAATTCTCAACTAACATATGCAAATTACAGCCAATAAAGTATCATTCTGAGTCTTGCTATTCTTGCAAAGCTGGTCCCAACAAATACGCAGATTTAAATAGTGTTTATGATTTAAGCTGGGAAATTCTGGGAATTGAAGACCACACAACTTAAAGATGCCAAAGTTGTTCTGGTATACCAGTTGGGAAGCATAGAAAGGCATGGGCAAGGAGTAGAATTGTTGTGCCTGGCAGAACCTAAAGAGAATTGAAAGGAGCATCTCTTCTGATGTTTACAGAATCTGTTGAGGTCTGAAGGTATACGACCTCAAGGCTTATTCAAACCAGGCAAGGTGAATGAGCATTAAGAGCAATGACTTTTCAACCATTCAACAGTCTCAGGTATTATGGTTTGCCCTGGGTGGGACAATGCAGAAGACATATGGGTGATGCTACATCAACTCGAGATTTTACACTGTGGCCTGGGAGATTTATTGGGCATCAAGATTGTCTTTAAATATTTTATGATTAAAGAGAGACCCAACCTCGAACGAAGGAGAAATTTTCCTGACAATGAGAACAATTAATCAGTGGAATGGCTTGACACCAGAAGTTGAGGACACTCCAACATTGGAGATTTTCCAGAAGAGACTAAACAACCATTTGTCCAGAATAGTACAGGGTCTCCTGCTTGAGCAAGGAGTTTAGACTAGAGGCACCTGAAGGCCAGACAAGGATCTCCACTTCCAATATGCACTACATAAACATGAAAAAATATAAATAAAAATATGCATATACAGACATATATTGCCAGCAAATTTTATTAGTTTGCTTGCAAGCAAATTTTATGTGTCAGACTGAGCAAGCCAATGGCAGA
The DNA here is from genome assembly GCA_015471245.1 of Laticauda colubrina. Classification (NCBI taxonomy): domain Eukaryota; kingdom Metazoa; phylum Chordata; class Lepidosauria; order Squamata; family Elapidae; genus Laticauda; species Laticauda colubrina. Next base: position 13,812,451 of record BLBF01000058.1, read on the forward strand.
TAGATAGATCTCTGAATGAATCTGTGATTCTGTGAGCAATTCAATCTGCCTGCCTGCTTTGCCTGATTTTGGGTAAAAGTTGCTCTTTTTTAATTAAAAAAAATCAATATTTACATAAATATTTATAATATTTACATACAAGCCATGCCCAGCCAATCACATGACCACCAAGCCACACCCACAAATTAGGCCATGCCCACAGAACCAGTTAGTGGTATCTGGGATTTAAAATGATGAGTTTGGTGGTCCCTGAGGTCCAAAGGTTTGGTGGCCCCCGTTCTATAATGACACACAGAAACAACCCAATCTAGTTCAGATTAGAGGATTGGAGACTAAATCATATGATGAACGGTTGCAGGAACTGGGCATGGCCAGTCTAGTGAAGAGAAGGACCAGGGGAGACAGGATAACAGTATTCCAGTATTTCAGGGGCTGCCACAGGGAGGAGAAGGAGGTCAAGCTATTTTCCAAAGCATCTGAAGGCCAGACAGAGGAATAATGGATGGAAACTGATCAAGGAGAGATTCAATCTGGAAATAAGGAGGAATTTTCTGACAGTGAGAACCATCAACCCATGGAACAGGAGTTGCCTTCGGAAGTTGTGGGAGCTTCATCCTTACAGGCTTTCAAGAAGAGACTGGACTGCCATTTGTCAGAAATGGTGTAGGGACTCCGACTTGGGTGGGAAGTGGATGGACTAGAAGACCTACAAGGTCCATTCCAGCCCTGTTAATTCTAAGTTCTATCAAAATGTATTTATGTTCACGTTTCCAGTTTGAGGAAAAATGAATCTTGGCAGTGCAATGGATTCTGGGGCTGCAAATGAATGGGGGGGTGGGGAAGATTCCAGTTGTGTTGTGTGTTTCCCCCTCCCCCCACACACACACATACTGGAGGGTTCACACAGCAGTCAAAAAGCCAATTTTGCCTTCTTTCTTATGGTTACACTTTGGATTGAGCTCGGCATGGTGTGTTTGGCCTGCAGTTGGGGGTAGAATCAAGGCAGACTTTGTTCCTGCAGGAATCCAGCTGGGAAAGGTTAGCAAGTTGTGTGCAAAATCAGCAGCTCACTGAGCTTCAGGGGTGGGAGGTCATCCAGTGTGTGACTCTCCTTCCTCCTCCACTGTTCATCTCATTTAATCCATCCTGAGACCTTTTTTTTTTTTTTTTTTTTAACAAAATCTCTTTCTTGTGTGTTGAGATACCAGGATACACAGCAGGTCCTCGACTTGCAACTATTTATTTGGTGACCCTTCAAAATTATAACAGCACTGGGAAAAAATGAACTTGTGGCCCCTTTTCACACTTACCACTTTTGTGGTATCTCAGGATCAGGGAATCAAAATTCACACGCTTGGCAATGGGTTGTAGTTTTGACCATTGTGGTGTCTGAGGGTCGTGTGATCCCATTTTGCGATCTTTTGACAAGGGGGAAGCCAGATTCACTTAATAACTGTGTTGCTAACTTAACAAGGTCAATGATTCATTTCGCAACCGTGGCAAGAAAAGTCATTAAAAAAACCTTGCTTAACATGTGCCTCGCTTCACCACAGAAATTTTGTGCTCAATTGTGGTCATAAGTTGAGCACTAACTGTATTGCTTCTTTCTGTCTCAATCCTTCCCCCAAGAAACTAAGGTTCCCCTTGCACATACGTGGTAGTCATTTTTGGCTCTAGGGGCAGTGCTTATCTCCGTTACAAAGCCGAAGTGCCAGCGCTGTCCGAAGACGTCTCCGTGGTCATGTGGCTGCCATGACTAAACGCCAAAGAAGGCGCACGGAACGCTGTTCCCTTCCCACCAAAGTGGACCCTATTTTTCTACTTGCATTTTTTACGTACTTTCAAACTGCTAGGTTGGCAGAAGCTGGGACAAGGGATTTGAGCCACTGAACTGCTAACCTTTCAATCGACAAGCTCAGTATCTTAACCACTGAGCCACCATGTTGGAGACCCCTTTTTGTGTATTATGAAGACACCATAGTACATCACTTCCATTTTTCTTCTTCCATCATTTGGGTCTGTGCCTCTGTGTAATTCTATTCTTAAAACTGGTCACTTCAACTGAAAACAGAGTGTCTTATAAGATCTGAGGGTGCCAGCTGTGGCCAGGTAACATGTTGCAAGCAACCAATAAATCTGGCTATTAAGAAACTTCCAGGAACAAGTTTTATTTCCTCTCCGTGCTTCGGCCTCAGGAACTGTGTGCAGTCATGCGCCTATTTTTTCACAAGAGAACCTGGTTCCCACCCAACTCACCCTTCCCCTAATTGCCAGCCATGACTTACACACGGAAGCAGGTGAGAGTGAGGGGTGCTGGACGAGGGGGAGAACAAAAAATGAAAAAAATGAAGAAAAGAAAAAGGAAAAAAGAAAAAGAGAAGAAAAAGAAAATTTACTAACAGTTAGAAAAACTTGTGACATTAGTCAGCTACTGTATACGTACTATGTTTGCATGTACTTCCATGTTTGAGAATGTGGACATCTGTTAGATAGATGTCTGTTTATTATCCTGAAATGCCAACCGCTACGTGCAATCGATGCTTTAAACTTGGATTGGAACAATATGTTTGTACTATAATATACTATAATTTTAATTCTCATTCTCTCTCTCTCTCTCTCTCTCTCTTTCTCTCTCTCTCTGTCTCTCTCTTTCTCCCTCCCTCCCCTCTTCTCTCTCTCCTCTCCCTCCTTCCCTCCCTCTCCCTCTCCCTCCTTCCCTTCCTCTCTCACATTATATATACTCTCCAAAGCACCTGAGGACCAGACAAGAAGCAATGGATGAAAACTTATCAAGGAGAGATCCAACCTAGAACTAAGGAGAAATTCCTGACATCAATGAATCAAGAGAACAGGTTGCCTTCAGAAATTGTGGCTGCTCCATCACTGGAGGCTTTGAAGAAGAGACTGGACAACCATTTGTCTGAAATGGTATAGGGCCTTCTCCCTGAGGTTGGACTATAAGATCTCTAAAATCCCTTCCACTTCTGCTATTCTGTATACTTTTCTGTACATCCACCTTCTCACAGGAGAGTCTTCCACATTTTCCAAGGTGCTTTATCATTTCTGCTGGTGATGTTTTGAAGTATCCTTTAAAGTAGACAAGGTAGAAGTGATTTTGTTTTGTTTTAATGTATTAGCTACCCAATCCTAACGTGGAGAAGTTACTGTATCTTTGGTTACACCTCTATCCATCATTCAGTCTGCATCCCTGGCTGTCCACAGTCCCTAATGAAGGGAATGCTCCTAGGTTTTCAAGAAAGCATAAGAAGCAAAGGATCTTCAGGCAATTTGCAAGAGGGCTGCATCACTGCAATACAGGAGATTGATACTCCAGTAAGCATTATAAAAGGTACAAGAACCTGCACCCTAGCCTTGAGAATTTTACTTATCACCAGTAATTATTCATTGATTTATTTAACTTTGATGCCACCCATCTTGCTGCAGGACTCAAAATAACTCAAGGTGACTCAAAATGAAATTTCTCAAAATAATTCTCCAGGATGGGGAGGAAGGGGGAGGAGAGAAAATAATCAAAACCAGTGTCCTTTCCAGCAAGTCAAAGGAGAGTAAATTGAAGCAGAATATGCACCCAACAATTGCTCCTGAACTGCTCTGGATGGGACACAATCAGATTGGCACAGCAATGCTGGACTGTATGCAGAGAACTAGCCCAAAGCACAGTGGTTTGTGTGACAGTTTCAACAGCTTGGTGCGATCATTTCACCCGTTCACCATCCAAATCTTGTTCAGCAGTCAGTTGTAAAGCTGGGGTAACTGAGCTGAGTGGCAGAACTGCAATATAAACATCAAAACACAAGGACATGTCCATTGGAATAGGCCCAAGATCTATTTGTCAACTCCCGGATCTCCTACCAAAGGTTCATCAGGTCCTGGAGATGTTTATTGAATGTCCACTGGGCAATTCCCCTCTCTCCCTGCCACACTTTTCAACACTAGGAATTCGGTGGCGTTCTTTTGATGCTACATGTTTTTTTTTTTCCAGATCATTCTAACAGCTGTCCTGTTTTCCACCAATTGGCTTCATTGCTCCAGACCTTCATCCAAGACAATGTATTTTTGGAACAAAAATTCCATAATAATAAATTAGTTGCAGATTATTCTCTCCCAAACCTATTATAAATCTATTTCAGTGAGCGATTTTGGATTTTAGTATTGTATGCGAGAGGAGACAAGGAAGGCATCAATTTTCTCCATGATGAACATCATTTTTAAAGCTTTCAGCTTTGTCTCCAATCCCTGCTGTGCCTTAAAAATAAAAACTGAGTATCACAGGACTGTGCGACATAATTGTGCTGGGAAGACATACTTTAAAAAAAACAAAAACCTAGAAAGACGTGGTAGGAATGCCTCTCTGCCTGTTTTTATTGCAATTAATGACCAATCAATGCAACCCATTGAAATAAAAAGACACTAAACAAACAATGCAATTCACAATTAAAACAATACACAACACTTCATCAAACTAGAGGATGTGGGGAAGTCAGCTATCTAAAAGGCATTACCTAGTTAGAACAAAAATCAAATTGTTATAAATTCTGTCATAAAACAAAATAAAAGAAACACTCACTTATCATCAGGAGTGTGATTAGATGTATTTATAGAACCAAAATCTTTGATTCATTTCTTCTTTGTTGGGGGATATGTATGCATATATGTTATTCATATATTATTTTGTGATGAACTTAAATTGGCTTATTTTAACCAGGCTGCAACTGAACATTATCATGTTCCACACTTTTTTCAGCAGCAAGTTCTTGAAGGATTTCAGGAGGCCCCCAAAATGAAGCTATGGACCATAGACAGGGGTCTTCAAACTTGACAGCTTTAAGACTTGTGGACTTCAACTCCCAGAATTCCTCCACCAGTCATGTTAGCAGCCCTGCCAACTCTCACGGTTCTGCTGTGAGTCTCACGATTTTTTGGCATGTCTCACGGTCTCACGACAAGGCTCCTCACTCTCACGCCAAATTTAAAATGTTTTTTTCCCCAAATTTGGGGGTCGGCTTATACGCGCATAAATCTGATTTCTGACACAAACGACATGACGATATGACACCACTTCTCAGATCACGCAATATCGATATTACTATACAGCGATATATACATACAGCACATTTCTTTTCACTCTGGGCGCCTCCATTTTGCTTTTTCTACCACTGGATATAACACGCTCTGATTGGTGACCGTGAATCTCACTATTTTTTGTAGAATTTCCAGATTTTTTTTTCATGGGTCTCCAGATTTTCCTTTATCAGGGGTTGGCAGGTCTGTGTTAGCTCAGGAATTCTGGGAGTTTGAAGTCCACAAATCTTAAACTTGCCAAGTTTGAAGATTTAAGAGTTGAGTTGATGACTCTTGCTATAGACCAAGATGCTAGAATTCCTTGAACCTATTGGATTGTTGGAACCATTTGGCACACAATCCAGTTCTACAATAGCCCTTTTGGGGATGAAAGGGTCAATTCAAATAAGGACCCTGTAGAAGAACACAGTTGGCTCTGCTGTTGAAACCTCTTAGGTGAAAATACTTATTAAGATCTGACCCTTTGAAATTTCGTGAACACCTAGCAAATGCCTGCCTGCAGTGATGGATTTTGTGCAGTCTCTTATATGGTGTATCTCACGTAAGTTTGGGTCTCTTTGTGAAAAAAAATAACTTCCTGTTTCAGCAGGCCTGTTTATTGTGAATTAAGAGAAGAGGGGGAAACAGGAAATGAAAGAAAGAAAAAGTGAAATTCAATATTTAGTGCTACATTCCTCCTCCTCCTGAGATATTTTAAAGAAAACAACTTCTGCTTCCTATATGGACATTAATACAATCAAGCGAGTCCAGAAGTATTTCACGAGAAGAGTACTACACTCCTCTGCTCGCAACAGAATACCCTATATCATCAGGCTTGAGATTTTGGGCTTGGACAACCTTGAACTACGCTGCCTATGGTTAGACTTAAGCGTAGCACACAAAATTATCTGCTACAATGTCCTGCCAGTCAATGACTACTTCAGCTTCAACCACAACAACACAAGAGCTCACAACAGATACAAACTCAATGTAAACCACTTCAAACTCAATTGCAGAAAGTATGACTTCAGCAACAGAATGGTCAATGCCTAGAATGCACTACCTGACTCTGTTGTTACATCCTCTAACCCCCACTCCTTAAACCTCAAACTAACCACTATTGACCTCACCCCATTCTTAAGAGGTCTGTAAGGGGTGTGCCTAAGTGCACCATTGTGCCTACCATCCCTGACCTATTGTCCCCATTTATTTGTACATATTTCCTGTATTCTTACTCATGTTTATATTTGTATCTATTATCTTGTAAGTGATTGACAAATCAAATAAATAAATAAAAATAAATAAAATATACCCAAAGGACTATTTCATACGTCATATTCTTCACCATGAGAAAATGAGCTTCTCTTGTTGTTTTGGAAGAAGACCAGCTGTGGCAGATATCGTTGTGATAGCTGTCATTCAAGGTTGTTGTTTTTTACAAGTCATTTCATTTGATGATCGTTGTTTTAATAACATCTATTATTTTTGAAAATGATTGTCCTGGATAGATCAGAACCACAGATCAGAACAAATTTTATTAGGGGAAATTACTACCAATTGCCCAACTTAAATCATATGTTTTTCAACCAATGAAGTTACCTATAGTCCTAGAGGTAAAAACATATGAGTTCTTAGGTTATATATTATATACTATAGGGTATAGGTTTCTTGCTTAAGCAGGAGGTTGGACTAGAAGACCTCCAAGGTCCCTTCTAACGCTATTATTCTGTTATTGTTATTATAGACACAACAATGTAAAATGCCCTCTCTCAACAGAAGGGGAGGGATACAACTTCATCTATCTCCAATCTACAACATAGTCCTTTCAACAGTTCTAAAAAGGCTCCACACCCATTTGACCACTCAAGTAACCCTGAGAATACAGATAAACCTCCAAGCGGCCTCAATGACCCTCTAAAAGGATGCAAATGACCAGCTGTCTGCAAGGAGTCAAATCAGGAGTTGGATTCTACCAGTTCGCACCTATTTGCTAGAACCGGTTGTTAACATTCTAAGCAGTTTGGAGAACCAGTTGTTAGAGGAAATTACTGGCCTAATCCTGTAAGGAAGGCAGGAAGGAAACATTCTGGTGTTGCTTACAGAAACTGCCTCTCTGTTAAACCTTATTACATTCTTGGCAGGACTAGACTTCTTGTCTCAGGAACTTCTCTGGAGTTTTTTCCCCCCTCCTTTGCTGGTACTTTGCTTGTGTGGAGTGACCATTCAAAGTTACAATGGCACTGAAAAAAGTGACTTATGACCATTTTTCACATTTACGACTGTTGCAGCATCCCCACAGTCATGAGAGGCCAGGCGAGGAGATGCATGTCACAATGTGAGTGATATTGAGTTGGCCATACCCCACCAATAACATGACCACCAAGCCACACCCACCAACTAAGCCATGCCCACAGAACCAGTTGTTAAAAATTTTGAATCCCACCCCTGGTCGAAATCCTTCCATTCCTCATCATCCACTCAGAGCTGAAGAAGTTTCTTGGATGAGAAGTGAAATGTCTTCAAAGAAAAACCAGAAATTCTCTAAAAAAAAGCACCTTTGGGACAATCACCACCTGGAGGGCTGAGAATCTCCATTGGCATTCAACCATGTAAAATCACAGCTACCAGTTCTTTAGCTGCTGTTCACCTTCATACCCATCAAGTTCATCCCTAGGAACCTAGGATTCTATAATATATTGGTATAATGTGCGTGCAAATCCAAGGAGTTTGGCCGATTACAATTGACAGATGGAAATTTTGTCAAAGTTCAGATTTCTTCTTCAGTGCCATCCAAGATGGCTTTGTTACAACACTATTATGGTTGGTTACTTAGTTAGCCAGATGTTTCTACTGCATTAGGCATTTTTTAAAAATTATTTTTATTGATTTTTTTTTACATATCTCAATCAATATTAAACAGTGCTGTGATAATTTTTATATAACTACTTTCCTTACCTAATATAATCCATACATTCTATTTTTATACCTTTTACATCTATCTAATATATTTTCTTTTCTTATTCCTATCTTTTATCCAGTCATACTATTTCTCCCATATTGCATAAAATTCAGAATCTTTTTTTTCTTTTAAATTCTATAGTCATCTTAGCCATTTCTGCACACTCAAAACTTCTTTTGATTACTAGGCTTTTGGATGATATGTATTGTTTCTTCCAACATTGTACAAGGGCTATCCTGACAGCTGTTGTTATATGTAAGACCAAATATTTTGCCCTTTTATTGATTTTTCTTTAATTACCCCTAGAAAAAATAATTCTGGGGTAAATTCTATTTGACTTCCAATTAAATCCTGTATCCATTTTTGTATTTCCGTCCAGCATATATTTTTTGCTTCAGGGCATAACCACCATGTATGATAGAAGGTACCTTGTTTTTGTCCACATTTCCAACATTTTGAATCTAAATTTGGGTAAATCTTAGCCAGTCTTATGGGGGCCAAGTGCCAGCGGTAAAGCATTTGGCATTTTTATCCACCTCCTGAATCCTGTTGATTTAAGGTTTAAAAGTTATGTTGCAGGATATTATCTGTTCCAAATAAAGCTGTCCTTTGCAATGGACTGATTGTGATTTGGTCAATGCCACCGGGATTCAAGTGGTGTTCCAGATGTTTTGGGATTGCCCTATTACTATGGACACTGTCTTTGCTTTCTTTTGCCCCAGACTTTCTATTTGTAGGGATTTGTAATTAGTGAGTTGTGATTATGTCCATTCCCGGTGTGGTGGCAAGACACCTCTTGCCTCACAATCAGAAGTCTGTGAGTTCGATCCTAGGTAGAGGCAGGTATTTCTCTCTATGAGCACAATGAGGATGTATCTGCTGAACAAAACTCCGCATTGGTGACAGGAAGGACATCCAGTCAGTAAACACTCTGCTAGCTGCATTCAGACTCCACCTCACAGGGGATTATGGGGTTGTTAAAAGAAGATGATTCTGTCTGTTCCTATTGAGTGTTTTCCCCATTTTTTAAAATATATCTTTATTATCATTGTTGTTCTTTAGAGTTCTAATTCTCTCTTTGTCTTTTAAATACTCAACATACCTTTGTAAAGTAGATTAGATAATGAGTATATATCACTAATTCACTCGCAATATTTCATTACTAATGAAAGATGATGCATGGTAGGTGGTCCATGCAAGGAAAAAAAAATTACAGGTAGTCCTCATCTTACAACTGTCTCATCTTATGGTATTCCTCATCTTATGACTCATCTTAACAAATGTCTCATTTAACAATAGAAATATTGGGATTAATTGTACACCAATAACCCCAAAATTTCTGTTGTTAAATGAGACATTTGCTAAATGAGACATTTGTTAAGTTTTGCCCCATTTTACAACCTTTTTGCCCCAGTTGTTAAGTGAATCACTGCAATTAGTAACCTGGTTGTTAAATGAGTCTGGCTTCCCCATTGACTTTGCTTGTCAGAATGTCACAAAAAGAGATCCCATGACATTGAGACACAGCAATGGCTATAAATACGAGTCAGTTACCAAGCATCTGAATTTTGATCACATGATCATGGGAATGATATAAAAGTGATGATTGTGAATGTTGGTGCTAAGTCACTTTTTTGGGTGTCATTGTAACTTTGAATGGTCAGTAAATTAGTAAGTTGAGTACTACTTGTATTGAGTTATATAAATATAACCAGTTTCAGTGAAAAAAAAAATTATGATTGATTTTAATACATTGGGAAGTTCAAAAGATCTCCAGTCTCAATGGCCAGTTTATTTCCAAATGTATAATTTGGATTTAAGGCTAAAGCATCATCATCATCATCATAGCTAAAATCATCCACTGGAAACTATGCCAAAAGTTTGGATTTGAGTATAGTAACAACTACTGGGAACATCAGGTTGAGAAGGTTCTGGAGAATGAAAAAGTCAAGATCTTGTGGGACTTCAGAATTCGGACTGACAAGCATTTGGCCCACAACACAACGGACATAAGAATAGTTGAAAAGAAAAAGGGTTGGTTCATTGACATTGCAATACCTGGTAATGTACGAATTGAAGACATGCAGCAAGAAAAAAATCACACAGTACTGAGACAACAACAACAACAACAAAACATGCTAGGTATCGCAGGTGTCAAAAACTGAAATGTACAATTTATGGATATCATTGTACCAGGAGACACCAGAGTCAAAGAAAAAGAACTGGAGAAAATCATGAAATATCATGACCTGCCCATCAAAACTACACGATTATGGATGAAACATGTACCAGTGATACCCATTGTCATCGGGGCACTTGGTACCATGTCCAAGAATTTTACAAACTACATCAAGATATTGCAGCTTTCTGCAATAACACCAGTGGAAGTGCAAACAACTGCGCACCTCAGAAACAATATACAGTTTAAGAAGATACTTAGTCAATACCTAGGATGCTGGCAGCAACCCGTATCAACCATCAGCACCAGTCAATGATATTTGCAATACATTATTAAATGTTCAGTTGACTTGAGTTGCATGTTTAATGAACAAAAGAAATAACAATAATAACAATAGACAAGCCATAATAAATCAGAAATACTTCTAAATCTTCATTCTAACAGATAAAGGAATATAGCTAAAATTATAAAGTACGTGTTATTTTGCTTTTCTGTTGAACATGCCTGCACCCATGAACCTCAGCCTTCTAAATTCAACAGCCTCTATGAAAAGAACACTTGTACAGCTTCAAATAGGGACAAACTAGTTCTTCCCATGAAAGCAATTTCTGTTTTCAAGGAAAGGAGGCATTTCTTAAAATAGTTGTGTCCCCCACTTCCAGTGGGTTTCTGCTGAGCTCAGGACCTTTTGCCAATATCATTTTACACATCCAACCAAAACCAGTAGCATTTGCATAGCGGGGGAAAAAAACATGAAGGCAACATAGTTTAATGTCTTAAGTTCCTGAAGCCTTGTGGGTTTTGACGACAAAGTATGCAAGGGACCACTGGACAGGAAATCTTCTTTTGGAGAGTTTTTTTTTTTTTTTTTAAAGTCAGTGGGATGGTGAGAGATGGTACTCTTCCTTTATCAGTGGTTTGCCAGAGAGGTTTCAATTAGTAAGTGATGATTGCTAGGAACTTGAGAAGTTTTCGGAAAACAACTTAAAAAAAAAAAACCTTGGAGTTAACAGTATTTGCAAAGAAAATTTATCTCAGCCCTCTGAAAGTTACGGGTTTTGTTTTTTGTTTTGTAGAACTGATGATACCAAGAGGGAGACAGCTAAAATTGTTCCTGATTTTCTCAGAACAAAAATTAGATGGCAGTTCCTTCAAAAAGACTTATTTTTAAGCTCCAGGACTGGACAGACAGAGTGGGTGGTATAAGTTTATTCCAAACATTGCTGCGTTTCTATTCTGAGTTACCACAAATGAATGAATTATTTTTAACCATCAAAAGGGAGAGAGAAAGAGAGAAAAGAATAGGAAGAGAAAGAGATGGAGAGAGAGAGAGAGAGAGAGACAGTGACAGAGAGAGACAGAGAGAGAGAGAGAGAGATGGGATATTCCTATAAATGCAATTCATCCAAAATTAAAGATTTTCAATGCCAGCATTATATGGTTAACTCTTCTATTGGCATGGCAAGATCAAAAAAGGCTGACTTCCTTCCTTCCTTCCTTCCTTCCTTCCTTCCTTCCTTCCTTCCTTCCTTCCTTCCTTCCTTCCTTCCTTCCTT
>BLBF01000058.1:13827659-13840803 GCA_015471245.1 Laticauda colubrina
AGATAGATAGATAGATAGATAGATAGATAGATAGATAGATAGATAGACAGACAAATTCTAGACAGATGGATAGATTGATCAACTGATCGATCGATAAGTAGAGAGACAGATAAGTGCTGGCTGGATGAATATTGATGACAGACAGATAGAGAAGGAAGGAGGGAGGGAGAGAGGAAGAAGAAAGAAAGAATAAAAGAAACAAAGAAAAGAAAAGAAAGAAAGAAACAAAGAAAGAACCCACATAGGGAGAGAACCAAAAAGAATTTCTGCATGAATATGTGTTATCTTTACAAAGATTCTCTTGCTTGCTCAAGAATTTAAAAAAATACTCTATACAGAATTGGAGTTCTTTTATATATTTTTTAAATTTTATTTCAGTGATGTACTTGTTAAAAGAACACAGCAGGGGGACGGTAACAGCTCTAAACAGACAATGTAAAGCAGGAGAAAATTGGTCCCTTGGCCACATTTGGCTTCAGGTACCTCGAGGTAATTTGCAAAAGACGTTGTTTTACCGAGTAGGAAGTGCTTTCCAGCTTCATTGCACCCAGCAGGAAGGAAAACAGCAAGCCCGGCGCTTCATTTGTGCTTTTTATGTCACTTCACAACCCAGGAACCATATGGGGTATAAACAGATCATTCCTGAGAAGGGTTGCAGGGCAGGAGCTTAGCGGGCGGCTGGAAGTGGCCACGCAAAAGCAGGAATGAAATATGGATGAAATCTCACCCCAGGGTACTTTATCCCTCTGTGGTGGCAAGAGGCGGAGGAAAATCCTTCTCCAGAAGATATTCAGACAGCAAAGGGCTCAGTTCCCCAAACGGATTAAAGCTGAGTCTGGAGTAGAGCTGTTTTCTGACTTTGCACAAAGTGCAGGTCATTCTTGACTTACAGATGCAATGGAGACCCGAATTTATGTTGCTAAGCAAGAAATTTGTTGTGTTTCACGTTTTTTAATTGCGTTATAAAATATTATAAAATACAAAGTAAATAGAAAAGCAATGGGGGAAAGGGAAAAGAGAAGTGAGGAAAGATAAGAAAAGAAAGAAAGAAAGAAAGAAAGAAAGAAAGAAAGAAAGAAAGAAAAAGAAGCATTGACTTGGGACTCTCTCTGTTACAGTAAAATAAGGCATAATATCAAATCACAGCCTTTTGCTTTTCCATAATAATATGAAGAAGCCAGTTTCTATAAAGATCTATCAGTCTAATCGGTAAAACCCAAACTGAGAGTTTCATTCTTCTCCACCTCAAGCACAAAGTTCAGGAGCAGTTTCCATGTAGAAACAAAAGTACTTATGTTACTTCTTTAATCAAAGTGGTCAATTTCGCCAAGCAAGAAATTTGTTAAGTGACTAACCTAAAATGGTTTCGCCCCCATTTCACGACATTTCTTGTCACATTTGTTAACTGAATCCCTGCAGTTGTTAAGTTAGTCACATTGTTATAAATCATCATAAACATGAGTCAGTTGTCAAGCATCCGAATGGAAATTACGTGACCTTGGGGATATTGCAACGGTCAAAAAAGTGTGAAAAATGGCCATACGTCTCCATATTTCATTGCCACCGTAACTTTGAACAGTCACTTCAGTGAACTGTTATAAGTTGAGCATTACCTCAGTGTACCAGCATGCAAATCAGAGATGGTTTATTTTATTTATTTATTTTGTCAAACACTTACAATGTAATAGAAATAAGAATACACATTAAGTATAAATACATGAATTGGGAACTAATAATTGGGGACAATAGGACAATAGGGACAGTAGGCACAATTGTGTGCTTATGCACCCCCCTTACAGACCTCTTAGGAATGGGGCAATGTCAATAGAAGTTAGTTTGAGGGTGAAGGAGTGGCGGTTTGAGCAGGTTCTGATCAGTTCTGGAGAACCAGTATCGGAAATTTTGAGTAGTTCTGGAGAACTGGCGAATCCCACCTCTGACTGGCCCCGCCCCATCTATTCTCTAACTTCCAAGTCCCAGCTGATTGGCTGGGTCTTCTTTGGTTGCCCTGCACAGGAGAACGGAGCTGGAAAGCAGGTGAATAGAGTGGGGAGCAGTGGTGGTATTTGACCGGTTCTGCCCAGTTCTGGAGAGCTGGTAGCAGTGATGAGCAGGGGAGACTGAACCATTTCTCTCTGCTGCTCTGTGTTTGGCCCATCTGCCCACCCGAGCTCCCATACTCACTTTTATGGCCAGAATTTGAAGCACAGCTGCTTTGCACAGCGTAGAATAGTATCGCGTGGCAGCTGCTGCAGCAACCAGCATCCTGCAGGCTTGTAGGAGGAGAGTTAGAACACCTCTGAGCCTGTGCAAATGCCTCTGCGTCCACCAAGCCATGCCCACCAAACCGGTGGCAACTTTATTTGAATACCATCACTGGTGGGGAGGGAATGGGGATTTTGCAGTAAACTTCCCCTGCTGTGCCCACCAAGCCACACCCACAGAACCGGTAGTAAAATATGTGAATACCATCACTGATGCAAATGTGAGTAGATTAATAGGTACCTTTTCAGTGAGAACAGAATTCCGTGCGCCTTTGGCATATAGCCATACTGTCCATGGAAATTGTCTTTGGACAACACTGGATCCCTTGGCCAAGAAAAGGAAATGAGCACTATGTCTTAGAATCAGGCGTGATTGACAGGGAAATCTTTATCTTTTATTAAATCCCAAACCATCAAAGATAAGTTCAAAACAAGGCTGGTCGTTGAGTAAATTCAACTGCTAGCTTTCCACCTCATCTGTGGACACAGAGCCACAAGTTTTCTGGAAACAAGAGTCTTGTGGGTGAGAAGACATTGTCCCTATGGTATTTTATCACTTCTTCTGTTTGGAAAAATATGCACAAACTGAAGATGTGCGTGAACTATTATGCTGCATTTTCCAATCTTCAGAGGAGACAGGAATATATAGCTTGATTTGTTCTCATGGTAAATTATAATTTGTTCAGCTAGGATAGCCGCCAATTTGATTAAGCCAGCATGACGTGCTAAGCATTCACACTATTTTCAGTTGAAACAAACAAGTTGAACAAGTTTTTCACACTGTATGCAGTATAAGTGTTTTCCAAATGACCCTGAGATGGGTAACAGATAATCAGAGTTGGAAGGGACCTTATAGGTCAACTAGTCCAACCCCCTGCCCAAGCAGGAGACCCTACACCATTTCTGACAAATGGCAGTCCAGTCTCTTCTTGAACACCTCCAGTGAATCTTCTGAAGGCAACTTCTGTTCCATGGGTTGATTGTTCTCACTGTCAGAAAGTTTCTCCTTATTTCCAGGTTAAATCTTTCCTTGTTCTCTTCTTGTCCAAGGAATAATGGATGGAAACTGAACAAGGAGAGATTCAAGCTACAAACAAGGAGAAATTTTCTGACAGTGAGAGCAATCAATCCATGGAACAGAAGCTGCCTTCAGAAGTTGTGAGAGCTTCATCCCTGGAGGCTTTCAAGAAGAGACTGGACTGCCATCTGTCAGAAATAGCATAAGGTCTCCTGCTTGGGTGGGAGGGTTGGACTAGATGACCTACAAGGTCCCTTCCAACTCTGTTAATCTGTTAACTGAAGTTAAATTGCTAAACGAGAATATTATGATCCCATCAAATTATCTTCCAAGAACTTTGGCAGAACTAATAGTTCAGTGCACGTTCAAAAAATCTGTTAACACATTTGTCCTGGGAAATTATTGATTTAATTATTAGGATCAAATCCCACCCCATGAGATCATACATTGGCAGGGGTGGGATTCAAATTTTTTAACAACCGGTTCTGTGGGCGTGGCTTAAGTGGTGGGCATGGCTTGGTGGTCATGTGATTGGCTGGGCGTGGCCAACTCAATATCACTCACATCGAGGCATGCATCTCCTCGCCTGGCCTCTCATGACTATGGGGATGTTGTAACAGTGTGAAAAATGTGTGAAAAATGGCCACTTTTTTCAGTGCCATTATAACTTTGAACGGTCACTCCACACAAGCAAAGTACCATCAAAGGAGAGGAAAAAAACTCCAGATAAGCTCCAGAGACAGGAAGTCTCGTCCTGCCAAGAATGTAATCAGGGTTAATGGAGAGGCAGTTTCTGTAAGCAACACCAGAATGTTTCCTTCCTGCCTTCCTTACAGGATTAGCCCAGTAATTTCTTCCAACAACCGGTTCTCCAAACTGCTTAAAATGTTAACAACCAGTTCTAGCGAATAGGTGTGAATTGGTAGAATCCCACCCCTGTACATAGCCTGGCCCCTTCCCCGTCATCATTATTTCTCTTCCCAAATCTCTCAAAATGGATTTGACCCATGACTGGATCTTGCATGCTTTCAGAATATCAAGTTTGGCAGAAGTGAAGACAATCAATGTCCTTTTAGTCAATCAATAGAAGATGACAAAGAATGGGATACAGAGAAACTCCTAGCATATCTTACTTTTAATTTTGCAGTAACTAAAAAAGAAAAATACACAAAATTAAAAAAAAAACTATTTTCCCCAATCCTTCCCCCTCTCTCTGTCCCCCCTCTCCCCCCCTCCCCCTCCCTATTTCCAGGTTGTAAGCCATAAGTAAATATATTCATAACAAATAAGATTGCTGAAGGATTATTATTAAGGGGAGCTGCAAAACTCCCAAGCCACCATTCCTCCAGTCCTGAAAAGACCTCATGAAATACTAGGAATTTGCTGGGTTTAAACAAGAAATCCCAGAATGAGAAATGACTTGCTATCAATCTTTGCAGAGTTATCGCAATGGATACACAAGATAATTTCATTATAATTTACACACCTAAAAAGACTCCCACCCTAACCACAGCAAAAGCCATAAACACAGATAAATATAGAATTGATTCTAAAACAATGCAGAGATTTTATGAGAAAATTGCCCTATAGTAAAATGAAAGAATGTTTGAGGATAATAAAGTAAATACACACTGCCTACAATAATAAGCAATAAATGTGTTTATTAACTATTTTTTTAATCCCACTTCCCCCCCCCCCCCAACCTCTCCATAGATGTCAGATTGTAAAGTTCCAAGCATGAACCAGAACCCCCCAACCTATTCAACTTTGACAAAAAGGGGGATTTTGGATTTCCTGGCTTGAAGATTACCGATCCCCTGATGCATTCAAAGGACAGTCAAGATAAAAGTGAAATATTGACAAAGCTTGATAGGAGAGAACAGGGAGGAAGAGAAAGGCATTGCCAGTGTTCAGTCCCACATTTGCCACACTGCAAAGTTCGTGTCATGCTGATATTTATTATTTGCATGCCGTTTTGAAAAGCTACCCTTCCATTATCTCACTTCACTGGGTTTATGACTCTTTGGGGTAGTGATGCTCGGGGCACCGAGATGGGAGAGCTCTTGCGCCAGAGAGTTGTCTGGAGCCTACTGAACCTTCAAGTTTTAATGATTTTTCTTCCACTGAGCTCAGTTCTGTATGTAGGTGTCTTTGTACTGTAGGTGTGTCTGCACCTTTCTCTCCCTCTCTGTCTATATGTGTGTGTGAGAGAGAGAGAGGGAGGGAGAGAAGGAGAGGGGGGGAGAGATAGGGAGAGGGAGAAGGAGGGAGAGGGAGACAGAAAGAGGGAGGGAGAGAAGGAAGGAGGCAGAGAGAGACGGAGAGAGAGGGGAGAGAGGGAGGGAGAGAGAGAAAGAGTTTGTTTATGTGCAAGAAAGAGGAAGAGAGATGCCTAAAGCTTTCAGATATCATTTGCACCCATTGCTTTTAGTTAGAACAACATGAATATCAGGCAGGATAGCTGTTCAGAGTGTTGTTGTTTTCTGAGAAAGAGAAAGCTGGCAACTTTAAAGAGAGGCCTCCTCTGGTGACAATCAAAAACAAATCTCTGAATTGTTCCTGACCTGTTTCTGAGTTACCCAGTTTTTGTCTTTGAAAGTCCATGTGTTCATCAGAAAATTTAACAAGGAGTGGGGGAGGGAGAGGAGGAGGAAGAGGCAGTGTTAAATCCTTCTGAAGATTGTAGAGATGTGATTGTGAAAATAATTGTTCTTTTCTTTGGTGGGATCTAGAATGTATCATTGGTAATGCTCAAAGTTTAGTAGCAGGGATATCTTCTGAAATCACAGAGAGGCAAGGAAACTTGATGTCATACCTTTACTCTCTGTCCAGGAAATTCCAGAATTGGAAACCTTGAAATGCAGGTCCTTTTTGTGCGAGTGTGAACATTATTGCCAATAGGTGGTACAACAATCATGTACCACTTTTCTAGCTCAAGTGGGTTTTTTAAAATCCTCTGAGGACCATGATGTGTATATATGTATGCTAGCAACATGATGTCACATAAGAGTTCAATGCTGAGATTTATTTTCCTTCCTTCCTTCCTTCCTTCCTTCCTTCCTTCCTTCCTTCCTTCCATAATGGAGTGTTCATCTATATTTCATATAAACTTTCTGAAAAACTTAAATCTGGAGATTTGATTTCCAAAACAATCCAACTGAAACGCCAAATCAAATTGTTGTGCTGAATTGGACTTGGAAATTAAATTGAATCATCAGTTTGATGCTTCTGAATTCAGTTTTGTTTTGGATCATTTAAAAAAAGTCACAGCTTAAGTTTGAATCATCCATTTATTATCCAAATAGTTCATAACCAGTTAATGATTTAAGTCATGTCTGAGTCAATCTAGTCATCCTTGCAAATGAGTCTTCATTTTGTTTGAAAAGAGACAACGCAAATCACAAGATCACAAGGACGTGAACCAGCATTTTGTTACTGAGATTTTAGTGGCATTGGGTTTTTTGGGGGAGGGGTGGGCTATAAAAATAAATCTGTGTGCCTATATGTAGTCCATGAGTTGCAGCCCAATTTTACCACAACTAGGATCATCAAGTGAATATCGTGGCTGAGTAATAAATACCACACCCTGCTTATTCATTTATATGAACTTGAATATAAATGAATAGTAGGAACAGTAAAACTGATACTATGCTTTATCATATGCCCCAGTGATGGGATTCAATTTTTTTTTACTACCAGTTCTGCAGGCATGGCTTGGTGGGCGTGGCGAGGAAGGATACTGTAAAATCCCCATTCCCTCCCCACCTCACTAACCTGCTTTTCAGCTCCATTCTCCTGTGCAGGGCAACCAAAGAAGACCTAGCCAATCAGCTGGGACTCAATGGGAGGCAGACAATAGATGGAGGCAGGGCGACTCAGAGGTGGGATTTGCCGGTTCTCTGAACTACTCAAAATTTCCGCTACCGGTTCTCCAGAACTGGTCAGAACCTGCTGAATATCCACCTCTGGTTCCTAGGGATGTTGCTAGTTCAATTTTACACCATTCACCTATCATATCTAACCTTTTGTGTATAGCAACACTTCGCAGGCATCATATCTTAGTTGTGCAAGTTAGCTTGGGGTAGTGACCACCATAGATGGCATTTGATGTAGGAAAACGCCTGGAGTGGTGGATTGTGTTCCCCCACATGTTCCACACTGGAGTATCTCTATATACTCCTACGCTATCTGCAACAGTGTCCTAAGAAGCTGAACAACACTATGAGTTTTCAAAGGCTGATTAAACATAATCAAGTTATTAGAACCGAATTGGCCATGATAGCAATAGTTTCTCAATTCATTACCAATGTTCATTGGTTGTTAACCTGCCAATGCCTGTCAGCTGAGCATCACTTGTTGCCAATAAAACTAATTAGAATTAAGGAGCTCATTGTTGTTAAATAGATGATTAACCCTGTTAGTTTACAATGTATTTATATATATCACCGCTAAATAATATCAGCACTGTCCATTCAACCCAATCACCAATTAAGACCCATCTATGCTAAATTTTTCTCAGGAGTTGGACCTGTTGAACTGAATAAAATTCACTTCAAGGAAGCTAGGTTTATGGTTTCAATCTTAAAAAATGCTTTATATGTATTATTTTCATAGGGATTCTGCTAAAGAGATAAATCTCTTGATATTACAATCCAAGGAAATGCAAGGAGATTTTCAGCCAATCAGGGTCATGTGCAATTATTATTATTATTTTTTTAAATCAAGATGGCAGCCATGATTACTGTACATGACTCAAGCTTTGCCCTTCTTTCTCTTGCTTTGCTAAAAAAAGATGGAGCTGAATTGTACGCCGCCATCTTGACATTTTTCTTCACTTTTCCTGCAGATCAGTGGTGGGATTCAAATTTATTTTACGACCGGTTCTGTGGACGTGGCTTGGTGGGCATGGCAGAGGAAGGATACCGTAAAATCTCCAGTCAGAGGCGGCATTTGCCGGTTCTCCAAACTGCTCAAAATTTCCACTACCGGTTCTCCAGATCTGGTCGGAATCCGCTGAATACCCACCTCTGCTTCAGATGCTCCTGGGGCCAATAAAAGGAATTTATTTGCACAAAAATTTGCTTGCCACTAATTCATGAGGGATTATGCACAATAAAGCTCTCAACAGCTTCTGGTGTTGATAATGTTATATTAATATCCTCTTCCAATTTACTTAAGTAAATTAAATCAGACTTCATCAAATCTGGTGAATTCAGAAACATGTACATGGAGTTTTCTTGGTTGCAAGAAAGAAGTGACTTTCCTTCCTTCCCTCTCCCTTTCTTTATCCTTCCTTCCTCCATACCTTCCCCTTCCTCTCTCCCTCCCTTTCTTTATCATTCCCTCTCTCCTTCTCTCCCTCCCTTTCTTTATCTTTCCTTCCTTCCCTCATGCCCTCATCTCCTTTTCTTTATCCTCCCTCCCCCCCTCCCTTTCTTTATCCTTCCCTCCCTCTCTCATTTCCCTTTCTTTATCTTCCTTCCCCCCTTTCTTTATCCTTTCGTCCCTGCCTCATCTTCCTTTCTTTATCTTTCCTCCCTCCCTCCCTTTCTTTATCCTTTCCTCCCTCATCTTTTTTTCTTTCTTTCCTTCCCTCACACCCTCATCTCCTTTTCTCTATTCTTTCTTCCCTCCTCCCCTCCCTCATCTCCCTTTATCTTTCCTCCTTTCCCTCCATCCCTCATCTCCTTTTGTTTATTCTTCCTTCCTACCTTTCCTTCCGGCCTCATCTTCCCTCATTTATCCTTCTTTCCTCCCTCCCTTCCTTTTCAAGCCTTAACTAAATTCTGACTCAAATCCTGCCATAATTGCCAGGCAGAGGCTTTTTGGGTGTCAAAAGAGGGGGGCAAGGAGGGGCAACACTGATCTCCAAGCCCCACCTCTTTTGTACAGGTGTTGAAGATAGGTCCAAAGAAAAGTGGGGGCCTGATTACAATGTGATATCCTCGCCTTGCAGATGGCAACTCCACACCCCATCCCTAGATTCTGTCCCTTTTCTGAATATCCCAGTCGAAGGGTGTAAATATAAGGTACCCTCCTCATGTTTTCCTTGAAAGCTTTCCTGGAAGAGGTGGGAGGTCATAAAACCAAGATGTTGAAGTAATCTGGGATTCATCTGGAGTCTCCTTAGGTTTGATTAAGTTTTGGGGGCATCAAATAATCCCCATAACCTTCCATTTAACTTAAAAGGGCTGAGGACATGGCGATGTTCTTTCAGAAAGTGCAAATTAATTGCAAATTATGTATTAATGAAACAAAAATACTTGGCTGTCATTCAAAGCCAAACCCTGGTTTCGCTTAATTGTTATTTTTTCAGAAAACACATTAGGTGCTCGCTTGACTCACCAAGTGTTAACAGAAGCAGGCAGAGGGGGTGGCCCAGGGGGTGGGGGGAGTTTAGGAAAGCATTTGGTCTTCGAATGGGAAGGGGAGGGGGAAGCCAAGCCCAGGGAGAAAATGCAATGCAAAGGAGAGCCACATAAAATACCAAATAGCTGACAGGATCATGAATACGCTTAGAAAACAGGAAGGAGGGGAAGAAATAGCCAGGGAGAGAGTAATTACAAAAATAAATACATAAAGCCGAGCATCTGTTGAAAGCCCAATGGAGAAATTCCATTCTGTTTTTCGGTTCCATTTCCTTGATCTCAAGTAGCCAGAAATCCACACAAACGCTATTCATGTCCCGATTTTGAACCAAGGAGGCCGATGCGTTGAGGTTTTTTGGCCATGCTTTCACAGAGCTAGAAGCTGCAAATGAGTTTGGCCCTGTGGGTCACTTGGGGTGGACTCACATCATGGGTCTTGCAGTTCTAAATTGCATGAATAGGGTGGAAGGATTTAACAGGTGGTCTTTGAGGACCACAACTGAGGACCATAACTGAGTACAAAATTTCTGTTGCTAAACAGAAAAATTATATGACCATCCTTGCTTCAGTCAAGTGAATCGTTGCAGTCGTAAGTTAGTGATACCATTATTAAATGAATTGGCTTTCCCACTGAGTTTATTTGTCAGAAGATTGTTAAAGGGGATCACATGATGCATTAACAAGATACAATCAACATCAAGTGAGGGACTAACACCACTCTATAAAGCCTTAGTAAGACCACACCTAGATTACTGCATCCAGGTTTGGTCACCACATTATAAAAAAGATGTTGAGACTCTAGAAAGAGTGCAGAGAAGAGCAACCAGGATGATGAGGGGACTGGAGACTAAAATCTATGAAGAAAAGTTGCAGGAATTAGGCCTGGCTTGTCTAGGGAAGAGAAGGACCAGGGGAGACAGGAGAGCATCTTCCAATATTTGAGGGGCTGCCACAGAGAGGAGGAAGGGAGTCAAGCTATTTTCCAAGGCACCTGACAGCCAGACAAGGTATAATGGATGGAAATTGAACAAGGAGAGATTCAACCTGGAAATAAGGAGAAACTGTCTGACAGGGAAAACAATCAACCCATGGAACAGAAGTTGCCGTCAGAAGTTGTGGAAACTTCATCCCTGGAGGCTTTCAAGAAGAGACTGGACTGCCATTTGTCAGAGATGGTGTAGGGTCTCCTGCTTGGGCGGGGGTGTGTTGGACTCGATGATCTACAAGGTCCCTTCCAACTCTGTTAGTTTGAATCTATTTAAGATGATCAAAGGCCCGGAGGCTAAAACATATGATGAATGGTTTCAGGAACTGGGCCTGGCTAGTCTAGGGAAGAGAAGGAGACAGGATAGAGATCTTCCAATATTTGAGGGGCTACCACAGAGCGGAAGGGTTCAAGCTATTTTCCAATGCACCCGAAGGCCAGACAAGGAATAATGGATGGAAACTGAACCAGGAGAGATTTAACCTGGAAATAAGGAGAAACTTTCTGACAGTGAGAGCAATCAACCAATGGAACAGAAGTTGCCTTCAGAAGTTGTGGGAGCTTCATCACTTGAGACTTTCAAGAAGAGATTGGACTGCCATCTGTCAGGAATGGTGTAGGATCTGCTTGGGCATGGGGGTTGGACTAGATGACCTACATGTTCCCTTCCAACTCTGTTAATCTATATCTGTATCATCATAAATATGAGTCCATTGCCAAGTGCCTGAAGTCTGATCACATGACCATGGGATTGCTGCAACGGTTTTAATGTGTAAAGAACAGTCATTAGTCAATTGTTTCGGTGCCATTGAAACACTCACTAAACAAATAGTTTTAAGTCAAGGACTACCTGTGTACTAGTAATCTGCATGCACACTCACACAAAAATCCCCATGGTTATGTGATCAAAATTCAGGGGCTTGGCAGCTAGCATATGTTTTCTTTCTTCTTCTTTTTTTATTAAATTTTATTAAACAAACACAAAAAGAAGAGAAAAGAACATTAAAAACAATGAACATGGTGCAATCACCCTAACCCACATAGTTGTCTTACATTGCTAAGTTGTATAAAAAGTAGTACGTATTTACATTCTGTATACATAGTGCATAATATATACATATAATCATTTCTTATTGTCTTGATCCTTCCTCTTTTCTAATCAGCAATAAAACTTATCCCATAGTTTGTAATCATCCAATTCATCCTTATTTTTCTAGTTCTTTTGTCAATTTGTCCATTTCTGCGTACATCCAAATTTTCCTAATTACTTGGAGTTTCTTTACATTTCCACTGTTGTGCATTGGCCAATCTTGCAGCTGTGATTACATGAATTATTAGGTATATAATATCTTTGTTGTATTTTCCCACATTAATTCCTAACAAGAAAAATTCAGGTCTGTACTCTATTTTAATCTTACACATCTCTTCTAACCATTTCTGAATTTTCTGCCAAATCTTTTGGTCTTCTTTACAATTCCACCATAGATAATACATTCCATTTTCCTTATTGTAATTCCAACATGCAGGGGAAAGATTTGGATATATTTTTGCCAATTTTGATAGTGGCATATGCCATCTATAAAACAATTTATATAATTTTTCTTTAAACAGTATGGCCAAAGTCATTTTTTTATTTCGTTCCCATAGTTTGCCAATCACCTACATTTATACTATGTCCAACATTCTTCATCCATGCCACCATCATTTTTTTTACTTTTTCTTCCTCTATTTTACATTCCAATAAAACTTTGTCAAAAAAATTTTATCATGGCATGTATTTTTGACAGTTGCATTGTTCTGGGGTCACATAATCACCATTTTTGATCTTCCCACTTGGCATTTGGCAAGCCAAGTCAACGTAGGAACCCAGGTTCATTTAACAACTGCTGGCACCACGTCAGAACTGCAGTCATTCGTGGCAAACCAAGTCGTAAGAAAACTGGGAACGATTCACTTAACCGCCTTGCTTAGGAATAGAAGTCCCCATGGTAGTCGCAAGTCGAGGAAAAACTGTAAAACCAAATGACCGCACCAAAGAAGACATCCCAACATTGCAAAGTGACATTTAAAAGAAAGACTTTCATAAGTCAAAAGCTTTGTGTCCTTATTCCAACCCCTCATCCTCTCCCTGTTTGTCTCCTTTGGTTCTGTCATACCCTTTGGATCAGCTCTATTCTGCGCGTAGAGGAAGACTGAGAAGGATGCCACGGGATCTTAAGAGAATCAGAAGATCAGCTTGTACTGAAAGAAAAAGGTTAGGATTTCATTTCATTCTGTAGCACTTCTCTGGATCCAGTTAATTCTATGCAAGCAGTAAAGTCATGCGGCAGCAAATGTTCGGTTTTAGATTTGGCGAGCTTTCGGTTATACATGTGAGGGATCAGAAATGATCAACCAACTTATTCAGCTGTAGGGCTAAACCTCAGCTAAAGCATCTTTGTTTTGTGATTCCTCCTCCCTGTTCTTCTTCCTCTTCCTTCTCCTCCATTTCTTCCTTCTCCTTCTTCAT
>BLBF01000058.1:13841180-13857064 GCA_015471245.1 Laticauda colubrina
TCCTCCTCCTCCTCCTCCTCCTCCTCCTCCTCCTCCTCCTCCTCCTCCTCCTCCAAGGCCACGAAGAACTTTGGAAGTCTGGCAACATTCAGTAAAAGTGATTGTACTTCAGAATGAGCAGCTAAAAAAAAAAAAATCTTCTTCACAGGGCAGAAATCAGCAGTTCTGTGTTGTTGAATGAAAGCCAAGCTTAAATAATGAAAGAAATCCACCCAAGATAAAAAGATTTCATTTTGGTACTTCTTCACTGTTTTTCCAGTTTGGCAGCTGTCAACTTCTCAAAATATCATTCTCCCCTAAACCGCTGAAAGAAAGAAAGTCTTTGATTTCCCCCCTGAGACTCCGAAGCCGAAAATGGACTCTTTGTAGTCTCAACTTCATTTCAGCTGTGGAGAGGCCTTTCCCCTCCCACCATCCCTAACCCTGTTCTTACAACTAATTCAGAAGCAGAAGCTCTGTTAATTAACTAAGTTTTATCATTTTAACTCCATTTCTAAAATAATAAAAAAAATCATAGACACATCGAATGAATCTCAAGGATGCGTTCCCCGATTTTGAAACCCTAAGATATCTGCATTTCTTGCCTCTTGCATGTCTTCCATCATTAATAATGCAAACTAGTCTTTATTTGACTCTTTCATCAGCTTATAATTAGAGGTAAATATTTAATGCACTGATCAGGAGACATAGAAGATATGATCACTGTTGCACTTACTTTTATTGTATATTATATGGTATGCATTTTGATAAAGCCCAAACAGAAACGTGTGGGAAATCTGTTTTTCATACCTCTGACTTTGATTTTCTATTTTCAAGCATCTGTAAGGTTGAGGACAAGGATTCAGATTTATTTATTTGAATTTTGCTTTTATTATTTTGACAAATAACTCAAGACAGCAAACATTATTCTAGTTGCAATTAAAGTTTATGAGTTTATGAGTCATCATCTTAGCAATGATGGTTTATGAGTTGTCATCTTAGCTATGATGGTTTATGGTTTATCTTAGTTAAGAGAAAAAAGAATCAACCTTCCAACCTGAATCATTACATTCTGGATTTTGAAATCAACAGCCACTAAAGTTATACAACAAGGCATTAAACGAATAAATATACAAAAAAAACCCAACCATGATTAAGAAAAAAGGCACATGAGAGAGTGAACATTAACAATAGTGATGGAACTATCTTAGAATTTCACTGGTCCCCTGGGGCCCTCCAGGCATGGTCACATAGGCAGGTCTTGAGATCCTTCAGAACACAAAATTATCTGCTATGATGTCTCACCAGTCAATGACTACTTCAGCTTCAACCACAACAATACAAGAACATGCAACAGATACAAACTCAATGTAAACCACTCCAAACTTGATTGCAGAAAGTACGACTTCAGCAACAGAGTGGTCAATGTCTGAAATGCACTACCTGACTCTGTTGTTACATCCTCAAACCCCCCACTCCTTTAACCTTAAACTATCCACTATTGACCTTACCCCATTCCTAAGAGGTCTGTAAGGGGCATGCATAAGTGCACCATCGTGCCTCCAATCCCTGTCCTATTGTCCCCATTTATTCATAACTATTTCCTGTGTTCATACTCATGTTTATTCTTATACCTATTGTCTTGTAAGCAATTGACAAATTGAATAAATCAAATAAAAATTATCAGGGATGAGCTAACCTCACTTTGGGGTGGCAGTTATTTTATAAAATGGGTATCAAGCCAGAGAATGTCTGTCTTTTGGGATCCCATGAAGAGTATTTCCCTAGGAGTTTGGACCTAAATCTTGCTTTTTCTTCAAGAAACTGATGGGAATGGATGATGTAGCAATCCCTCCATTAACCCGGCTAAGGAAGGCTTTAAAAGTTAGGACCAGCACCTGACTGAATTGGATCCAGAAACCAACTGGAAACCAATGCATTTTGTGGCCCAGATTAACATGTGCCATTCTAAAAGTGCACAAAACTGCCCATTCTGAGTAGAATAGAATAACAGAGTTGGAAGGGACCTTGGAGGTCATCTAGTCCAACCCCCTGCTTAGGCAGGAAATCCTACAGCAATTCAGACAAATGGTTATCCAATCTCTTCTTAAAAACTTCCAGTGTTGGAGCATTTGCAACTTCTGGAGGCAAGGAGTTCCATTGATTAATTGTTCTGACTATCAGGAAGTTTCTCCATAATTCTAAGTTGCTCATCTCCTTGATTAGTTTCCACCTATTGCTTCCTATCTTGAATTCTTTTGAATTCTGCATGAACTGAAGATTCTAGATACTCTTCTAGGTCAGTGTTGTGATTCTCCGGCAGCAGATGTGGATGACTGAGGTCTCGGAGAGCAAGGGCTCAGATGAGGGGCCTGCGTGTGATGCAGGGATGGGGCCAGGACCATCAGGGAATGCAGTGCTGCCTTCGGAGCTTGTGGAGGCTGGCAGCAGTGATGAAGAGGTTCCCGAGGAGCCTGTGCCCAGTACGCATGCGCTCAGGACTGCTTGAAGGAAAGAGCGGCTGCAGCAGCATGGGTGACATGGGAGTAAGGCTGCAAGGTGATGGCCCCTCCCTTAAGGGATAAAAGCCAGCCCTCAGAGGTGGGGTTATTTGCAGGAAGCAAAGAAGTTCTTGCACTTCAAGTTTTGTGGAAGTTCGGACTATCCTAGTTTGTGTTTGGAGACTTTTGGTTTTGATTATTTCCTTGCAATTTAATTTAATGTTCTTGGCAGCCTTGCACAACCTTGTTAAGGCTTGTTCTTCTCTAGGACAATTAGTTTTTAATAGTGTTTTAATGCGAATGAATGTAATCCACAGAGAAGCATTAAAAATGTTTTGCTTTCATCTCTGTTGGGTGTTTGTTTGCTTTGAACGAGGCTTGGGTGAGAACAGTCAGACCCACAAACAGCACATTACAATAGTCCAATTAGGAGGTGACTAGGCCATGAGTGACCATGGGCAGAGCTCCCTGATCAAGCAATGGGTTCAACTGACGCACAACACAAAGCTATGCAAAGACCTCCCCTAACCATAAGAGCCATTTGCTCTTTGCCCAGGAGTTGTGAATCCAGGAGGACCTCCAGATTCTGCACTGTGTGTCTCTGGGGCAGCACAAGGTTATCTGGCAGCAAAGATAGAGTAGTCCTTGAACTAGCAAGGTCCAAAGCCACTCAGTCTTGCCAGGGTTCAGCTGAAATTTGTTGTTCTCCATTCAAACCCTCACAACCTCCAAGCATTGGGATAAGACATTCACAGTATCACTTAATCCCCCAGGGGCAGGGATATATAATTGGGTATCATCAGCGTACTGGTGATCCTTCACCCCATGGCATTTTTGTCATTAAGCGCTACTTTCATTTTATAATTGATTTCATATATTGCGCACTGCTTGAAACTCTAGAAAACAATACATGGCCTACTGCAGCTGGGAGGGAGGAAACAAACTAACTGAATCATATAAGCACAGGGAAGAACATGAAGCTGTGATTATTATTGGTAAAGACAAATTAGGTTACAGAACCATGGCACTGTTCAGGATTGCGCAGTGAAGGTTTTCATTTTCTCAATTCATTTGATGAAGGAGAATTTGCTTTGGAAATTCCTTTCCAAGGAAATGGTAAACTTGATAAACATCTTAGGAGCGGAATGAGGTGAATAAATTCAAGGATCAATACCATATGTTCCATGATAGACTCTTCCCTGGGACAACTTGCAATCGCCCTGATTTCTAGGCTTTATAAATGGTCAAAGTGTGTGATACACAAAGAAACTCTTCCCACATTTGAGGGCTTCTTGATACTCTTTGAATTTGGTCATTTTCTTGCAGGTCAAAAGACCACACCTGGAATACTGCTGCAGCCAGTTTTGGTCATTATACTACAAAACAGATGTTGAGACCTTGGAAAAAGTTCAGAGAAGAGCAACTAAGGTGATCAAAGGCCTGGAGACTAAAACATATGAAAAACAGCAGCAAGATTTGGGTTTGGCTAGACTAAAGAAAATAAGAATTAGGGGGGGGGGGTATGTGACATGATAACAGTAAGCCAGTTTTTGAAGGGCTGCCACGAAGAAGAGGGGGATCAACTTATTCTCCAAAGCACCAGAGGGCAGGACATGCAACAATGCTTGGAAACTAATAAAAGAGAGAAGCAACCTGGAATTAAGGAGAAGTTTCCTCCCCCAGTTGTGACATTATTTGGCAATGCTAAAAGAGAGCTCTGCTATGGAGAAAACAAAAATAAGTCTGAGAATCTTGCTTTCCCGTGGAAAATCTGATGGAGAATTTAAAAGTGGCTAAGACGCTGAGCTTGTCGATCAGAAAGATCAGCAGTTTGGTGGTTCAAATCCCAAGCACCGCAAAACAGATTGAGCTCCCGTTACTTGTCCCAGCTTCTGCCAACCTAGCAGTTTGAAAGCATGAAAAAATGAGGCTTCAGATGGATAGAAAGAAGGATGTTGCAAGAACTACGGCAGCAGTCATCTTTGGCAATTTCAAATTAATTCAAAAACACTTTTTAAAAATTTCTTTTTTGATAAAAAAAACTTCAAGCATCCTGAAAAATTTTAGAAAAATGGAACATTATTTTCCTGGACGGGGAAATTAAGTTCTAAGAAACCACAGGGTGAATTTCGGCAAACAATTAATTTCACTATCTTATTTCTTGATTTACCACATTTGTATAACCACCCATGCACTGACTCTGGGCAGTGGGCATAGTAAAACTACCTAATACATAAAAACCAGTAAAAGAAGCCAATTTAAATTAAAATGATGGGAGAACACATGAAAAGTATTTCACTGCCAAACTAAGTGATAGGTTATGTCTGCAATAAACCACTAAGCTCAGCGGTCTCTCTCTCTCTCTCTCTCTCTCTCTCTCTCTCTCTCTCTCTCCCTCCCTCCATGCACGCACACACACACACACACACACAATTTACTGTGATCAATCAGTGTCACTAGTTCTTCAGATGAAATCTGTGAAACAATCACAATTGCAAATAGTAACATTTGGTACTTTGTATGGGAAGCCCAAATTATATTTATATACACATACACACTTATCTTGAAGGAGAAATCTGATAGTGAAAAAAAAATAAACTGGGCAAACAGTTTTCCAGTGATAAAAATTAAATTAATTCATATATCAATATGACATTGATGAAGCTGATTTGACCCAGGAGTTTAAAAGCATGAAATCTAGTTGAATCATTTTAAAAAAAACTTGTGGTTGTTAAGAAATCAATTTATACTTGAATGGAACATTTGCAAGCTTTCATTTAGATTAACAAATATTAATCTTTTACCAAAACTGACCAAGTCCTCATATTGTCTCCAAGTGTTGGGCCTGGACTTCTACTTCCTCATCTCTGGCCAAGGATAAAAATATATAACTAGGTATCCTCCATATATAGATTATACCTCAGAGTATCATATTATCCTTAAATTGGCTTACACATTTTAAACTCCAATTCATTTTTTTAAAGAAATCATTAAATCATACATAAGCCATTAACATTTAAACTGAGAACTAATAAAATCAATGTAAACACAGCAAGAATTAGCACAAAACTATTGCTTGTTTCTTCAAATGGCATTCATTTCTTAAACAAATGATTTTGAGTTGATGGCTGAATGCTAATTAAGTGGTGACCTGGCAAACAGGTAAAAGGAATAAGTTACATAAATTACATAAGTGAGATGAGCAGCATATACATTTGATGAATATACAAAATAAGTTTCCTAAACGGATTGTGTTGTACAAAAGCATGTTCTCTGTGCATGTTCTCATCCATATAATGGATGAGAGACTGACCTTGGGAGACAGGAGGAAGAGACACAGCCTGGATAATTTTCTGATAAATGAAATCTGAGATTGAAAATGGAGGGTGAAGATAATGTCCCTAGATCAAGGGTCAGCAACCCACACTCTTGAGCCGCATGTGGCTCTTTCATCTCTTTACTGCAACTCTCTGTTGCCGGTCGGCTCCACAACTGATAGGGCTTTCAGTTAGGATAGGTTGAGGAAAAAGGATGCTCTGCTGGGAAGAGACTCTATGGTGGGAGAATTGGACTTTTGGACAGCTTCAGGATTGAATGGTTAGGACCTTTGTGGCTCTTTGAGCTCTTCCCTAGATTACCAAAGGATAAAAGAAAAGGAGGGGAGGAAAACTTTCAGATTAGCAGGATTCTGTGAATGTAATCTTACAATAAAGACAGAGCTAGCATTCACAGTCAGGGTTGTTTGTCTAGACTGCCTTGCAAGTCTAACACAGTCTGACATTTAATGCTAGATTATTTCAGCACCGAACCTATGAAAGTTTCTGTCCTTATTATAATCCCTCATCATCCACAGTTTCTCTCACTTTTTCATTTTCCCAACTTTTGAGTTAGAAAAGCCTAAATCATTATCTTGCTCAACACCAATTTATTGTTTCAATTGGTGCTTTCCCCCAAGTCTGAAAGGAACATTATTTATTTATTGTCAAATAAGTCGTAAGTCAACAATGACAATTCAAATCATTGTTGTTTGTTGATCGCCTGGACAAATCCCTACAGTTTTCTTGAAAAAAATAAAAAATAAAAATGTGGTTTGCCATTGTCTACTTCTTAGGACTGAGAGAAAATGATTGGCCCAAGATCACCTACCTCGCTTTGTGCCTAAGACAGGACTAGAATTCACAGTCTCCCAGTTTCTAACTCTTATACTTTAACCACTACTGCAAACTGGCTGTCTTATAGGAATATTTACATGGAATACTAGCTCTGTGATTGGGCTTAGTTTTGGGGGAGGAAAATAAGGTTAAAAAATTGTGCCTCTGCTTACCAGCATCCAATGATATTCATCTGGCTAGCATCCTGTCAGTGTGTGAGAGAGTTGAGGGCTGTTTGGAAACTGAAGCAGTATTTGCTGTGCGAGCAAGAAGATGACAGCAAGAAGCCTGAGTGTAGCTGAGCTCAACTGTTGTGTACTGAAGCTGCTTGGTGCTGTGAAACTGAAAATGAAACTCCTCTTCTCTGCTTGTGTTTTGCATTTGGAAGAGATTTCTTTTCAGGTAGGGAGGGCAAGTAGAACTCCTTAGCATCAGAGCGTGTAAATAATAATATACAAAATACTAATGCTCTGATGGTCACTTCAAAAAGTCCTTTCTTAGTGAGCACTTAGAAATCAAGAGGAAACATAAGTGTTAAATTTCAAGTTTGTAGGCTTTACAGTTGTGGAGATTTTGTGAAGAGGCCTGAGTGGTATTTTGCTTTTATATATATAGATTTCTGAATAGTTTTGTGTATTCATGTCTTTGTAACAGCTGGCATGTTTTCTTAGCAATTCCCACATATTATATTGCCTAGCTCTCTAAAACTGCACACTTTTGTCCAGTTTTTTTAATTATCATCCTTACGAACCCCTTGGCAAAACTAAGAAAAGAATGGATACTGCCATCCTGAAATTTGTATAAAAGTTCAGTAAATAAGAATTCATTGGCTTCTTATGAAAACACAAAACCCACTGACCATCTCTTTGTATCAAAAACAAGAATTCCAAAGACATTCTTAACCAGAACGGCACTCAAGATACAATATCTAGTTGAAATGGATCAATCAGAAACCTCCGTTTCCTTCATCCAGTCCCTTCTCCTCTGGTCTTTCAGATCTTTTGCTTCCCTGCAGAGGGAGAATGAGTCTGGTTTGTTGTTGCTTGGCATTTATTCAGAGTTATTTTCTCTTTTGGTAACATTTTCTACGTAGAGAAGATATTACTATTTATAGGCCACAGTAGGGGTACCCAGTATGCATCTAACTGGCAGCCCAGTCAGGAATATCACTTGCTTAAAGACAGGTGGGAAGGCAAGACTACCTTGGAGCTTTGTCATCTGGCTTTTACCTCTCCAGCTGTGGCTTAGGAAAAAGATTTACACTTCAGTAGAGATGCTGAGTGCCTCCAGATAAAAATCATACCTCTTTGCTTGTCTTCTGGCAAACTATCCTTAACAGGAACAATATGAGCAAAGATTACTTATAACAAGTCACATCCCTTGCATTTTCTGACTTTTCTTAGAATAGAATAGAGCTGGAAGGGATCTTGGAGGTCTTCTAGCCCAGCTCCTTTCAAGCAGGAGAACCTGTACTATTTTAGATAAGTGCCTGTCTAATCTGTTCTTAAAAACCTCCAGTGATGGAGTACCCACAACTTCTGAAGGCAAGCTGTTTCACTGGTTAATTATTCTCATTGTTAGGAAGTTCCTTCTTAATTCCAGGTTGCTTCTCTCTTTGATCACTTTCCAACCATTATTCCTTGTCCTGTCCTCTGGTGCTTTGGAGAATAATTTGACCCCCTCTTCTTTGTGGCAGCCCCTCAAATACTGGAATAGTTCTATCATGTCACCACTAATTTTTTTCTTTTCTTTAGACAAGCCAAGCCCCAAACCTGCAGCCATTATTCATATGTTTTAGTCTCAAGGCCTTTGATCATCATCATTTCTGACTTAATGAAACTGAACGGAGGAAAATTATGGGCCAACGAAGAAAAGGCTTCTTCATGCTGTTAAAATATGAAAGCTGTTCTTCTGAGAGATAGTGCTAATGACCAAATTGGATTGTTTTTAAAGGATAAGTTATATGGGAAGGTAAACTTAGCAACAGTGACAGATCCTGTTATGGACCCATTTGGATATTAAGATCTGCAGGAAAACACTTCTGAAGACTTGGTTTTCAGTAGTCTGTTAAATCTGTAACAGACTTTTGTAAATTACATTGTAATTTCATTGCAAATTTGTAAATGAAATAAAGTCTCCCATATCATTGCCAAGTTATGGAACGCATTTCTTAGGGAGTAGCATTAATCCCCAATTTCTCAGGCTTTCAGTTGTTAATCATAAACAATGCTACTATTTTCATTCCATATTTTTGCCACGGTTTATTGAGTTGAATATGCAGGGTGACAGAAGTCACATGAGAAACCAACCAATACAGAAATAATCCTGAATGGCTAGATGTTATCTCTAGGATTAGCAACAATATTCCTTTCAAGCAGTAAGTTGTTAAGTAACACAAATAGAAGGATAGAAGATTGTTGAAACAATCACCTAGTTGGCCATCTTGGAGGCAGAAAGTTGAACAACTTTTGTTACTATCAATAGACCAAAGTCAGGAGAAGAACAACTTAATTGTAAATATCCCCACTCTGAAAGAAGGGACTTAATAGTACAGAAGGGGTTTAATAGTACAACACAACAGAAATCCAAAATAATTTCCATCTTTTGAAATAATTTTTGTATTAATAGGGTGCTTCCATATTCTAATGCCCTCAGACCAAAACTTAATCACTGAACAATTCTGCATGCTATTATCCTGGTAACATTTAACAAGGATCTAATGGCCAGGCAGTCAACATAGATGTTATGAATTGCTAAAAGGCTAAGAAAGTTAAATTAGAATGCTCTACCTTATGTCTATTGTCTGCACTAATCCTTTTTTAAAAAATTTCTTCAGCTCCTTCTAGAAATAGAAGAATTAAATCTAGAACTCTTTCCATGCAACTCCTTGATATATTAACTGCTAGAAATAAACTAACTGTTTGCCTCAGTCATACCAGGGCTCTGCTGTCTTAATTTACAGTGGAGGTGACCTTTTGAATTAAATAACTAGGTTGCTCCCATATACCTCTGGAGCATGATATAGCTCAACATTCAACAAAATAGAAGCTCGGATGGAGCAGCTTAAATCAAATCAAACCTTTATTACGGCCATAAGGTAACCAATAAAACAGGTTGAAAATGAAAATATACGAGACTGGAAAGAACAGAAATTAATACATGGCAGATGGCAGGTGCAGAACTGGGCAACCTGGAAAGGTATATCCAAACAAGGTTTAGACAAGAGGAATAAAATAGAAGTTACACCAGGATTTTTGTTTTTTGCAGGATAAATGTTGTCCATTATACCCTACAGAGAGAGTAAGATGATGTTACTTGACCCAAGGATTCAACAAAATCATCCCTATCACAACTAGATACATCTTGATATGGGGATACATTTTTAGAGCACCCCAAAAAATAGCAAAGGCAATGCATTCAGCATTGGACAAATAGAAAGCCTGGTAAATTTCAGGATTATGACAAATGAAAGATAATAGCAACAGCACTTAGACTTATATAACGCTTTATGGTGCTTTTACAGCCCCCTCTAAGCGGTTTACAGAGTCAGCCTCTTGCTCCCAACAATCTGGGTTCTCATTTTACCGACCTCAGAAGGATGAAAGGCTGAGTCAACTATGAGCTTGGTGAGATTTGAACTGCCAAATTGCAGGCCACCAGCAATCAGCAGAAGTACCCTGAAGTACTGCACTCTTAATCATTGTGCTCCCATGGCTCTGAAGACACCTCTCCCCTGCTTGTCCCCCACCTTACCTTCATTTGTAAATCAATGTCCCAAACACTTTTTATGGATACTTCTGGCATTTTCAAAGTCTAATATATAAAGCCTTCCCAATAAGAATCCTAGGAAGTAAAGTTTGGCAATAAGTTTTTTTTTTTCTTTTAACCACGGCAAATGAAAGCAGTCTGTAAAAAATGTAAGTGGGGCCACTTGGAAAAAAAAATCAAAGGTTAAATAATACGGTATGAGCTGTGGTGGCACAGTAGTTAGAGTGCAGTACTGCAAGCTACTTCTGCTGACTGCCATCTGCTTGCAATTTGGCAGTTCAAATCTCACCAGGCTCAAGGTGGACTCAGCCTTCCATCCTTCCGAGGTCAGTAAAATGAGGACCCAGATTGTTGGGGGCAAGAGGCTGACTCTGTAAACCACTTGTAAAAGCACTGTGAAGCGGTATATAAGCCTAAGTGCTAGTGCTGTTGCTAATCTCCTTCCTTCCTTCCTTCCTTCCTTCCTTCCTTCCTTCCTTCCTTCCTTCCTTCCTTCCTCCCTCCCTCCCTCCCTCCCTCCCTCCCTCCCCCAGTGGTTAGAATGCAATATTGCTAACTCTGCCCACTGCCAACAGTGCAATCCTGACTGGTTCAAGGTTGACTTAGCCTTCCATCCTTCTGAGGTACGTATGAGGACCCAGATTGTTGGGGGCAAGAGGCTGATTCTGTAAACCTCTTAGAGAGGCCTGTAAAGCACTGCGAAGCGATATATCAGTCTAAGTGCTATTGCTATTAAAAAGCTGATTCCAAGCATTAGTGTCCACACTTCTAGACATACAGATAGTCCTCGACTTACGGCCACAATGGAGCCCAAAGTTTCTATTGCTAAGCAAAACAGTTGTTAAGGGAATCTGGCTTCCCCATTGACTTCGTTTGTCAGAAGGTTGCAAAAGGGGATCATGTAACCCCTGGGCCACTGCTTCCATCATAAACATGAGCCAGTTGCCAAGCATCTGAATTTTGATCGCATCGCCATGGGGATGCTGCATTGGTCTTAAGTGTGAAAAATGATCATAATACTTTTTTCAGTGTCGTTGTAACTTCGAATAGTCACTGAGCAAATGGTTGTGAGTCAAGGACAATCAACCGACTTGACTCCAGAAGTTGTGGGTGCTCCATCATTGGAAGTTTTTAGGAAGAACCTGGACAGCCATTTGTCTGAAATGGTATAACAGGGAGTTGGATCAGAAGACTGCCAACATCTCTTCCAACTTTGTAAATTTGTAAATCTGTAAAACTTCCAACTCTATTATTCTATATTCTAAATTGCTATGTGGATATCAAAGTTTTTATCAGTACAGTCTTGGACACCATGGAGGAGGTGGGAGATGGGCTAAACTACAGGGAGGAGGGCTCCATATTATCAGAGCTATGAAAGAACCACACACATATTGTTGGATGAAAACATCACATCCCTCAAACGAGCAATATCGTTTTCAGCCAAATTGTTGCAAGTTTGGAAGAGACGCGCTCATTTAGAGCTGAGCTGTACGTCATTAAATGAAAATGATGCAATTATCACATGAATAGCTTGGAGTATGTGCGCCTGGGTGTGGGAAGCTCAGACAAAATGGTGCATGCGCACAGCCAGGCCTGAAAGCTTAAGTGGTAAAAACCAAAGCTACTTTCATCCACTCTTTCACCCAGAGTGGCACAGATCAGCAGAGCATGCTGTTTTTCAAAATCCAATGTTTATTTTTCAAACCTATTTCATTTCGAGCTAACAGTTTTCCAGATTGAAATGGGCGATTTGCAGCACAGTTTCAGCATCACGGAAGTTGCCTAGTTTGTTAAGCCCTCTTATTGTTTTGTTTTGTTTTTAAACCATTTAAAAGACTGACTTCTGTGATGCAAATGGTTTCCCAAATCTATTCAGCGAATTCCAAGCATGGCGTTCTCCCCCCACCCTGAAGCTTTCAGAGATGGTGAATTCAAACGGTTAATTTGCACACTGCTCTGTTTCCACAGAAAGGGAAAACTGTCACCCTGTCATTTGAGACTCTGACACGGCGCTTGTCAAAAGAGACAGCTGTTAAAATGAATTACTATTGACATGAAGGGGGGAACGGCACTTCCCAGATGTAAAGGACAGCTGCGGTAACGAAGAGCCACACAGGGTGGCTTTTTAAAAAGTGGTCATAGTGGTATTTGAATAATAGATGATCTGTGGCATTAAAAGATGGCCTTGACCCAGGCTCTCTGAAGCTCTGAACTAGAGCCAATGAAAGTGCTGATCTCTTGCTATATCTACAACTTAGGCTAGAATATGAAAAATGGCACTAAATGGAAGATCTTAAGCTCCTACCTTTTCTAGGCAGAAGGAGAGTTTAAAACACAGCAGGGAAGAGGGTGTGCTCTCCAGGCCCTCAAACATTGGAAAGGCAGCGATGATGTGTAATTTATACAGCGGATTATGTAGTTTCTAACAAATGTTCCAGGTGAAAAGTAGGAAGATTGGATGAAAAACATCCTTGGATCTGTCTGATTTCCTTGGCTGTCTCTCTGTATGAATATACAGATAGTCCTTGAGTTACAACAATTCATTCATTTATTTATTTTCATGTTTTATTTATGTAACATGTAAAAATCCAAGTTCAATCAAACAGTGTGTTCTCTGGGTGCAATTATTTTTAAGCAATTATAATCAAGATGTTTATAATGGTATTCATCACAATAATATTAATTCTATCATAACAACAATATTTAACTTATTCACTTCAACAAATCTCCTTTATAACATTTATCCTTTTTATATCCCCATATTTCTAACTTCTGTTGTTAGTGTCTAACCATTGGTAAAGTAAGTCCCATATCAAGAAATATTCAGTTTCTTCTTTTTTTCCTTAATTGTAAGCATTAACCTATCAATTTCTGCACATTCTATTTTTTTTTTTTTTATTACACTCTCATCTGTCAGGATCTCAGCATTTTCCCATTGTTGTGCAATACAACAATTCATTTTGTGACAGTTCAAAGTTACAGTGGCTCTGAAAAAACTGAATTATGATCAGTGGTGGGATTCAAAATTTTTTACTACCGGTTCTGTGGGCGTGTTTGGTGGGCATGGCAGGGGAAGGATTCTGTAAAATCTCCAGTCAGAAATGGTATTTGCCGGTTCTCCAGACTACTCAAAATTTCCGCTACCGGTTCTCCAGAACTGGTCAGAACCTGCTGAATACCACCTCTGCCACTGTGGCAAGACAGGTTGTAAAATGGGGCAAAATACACTTAACAAATGTCTTGCTTAGCAACATAAATTGTTAGCTCAATTGTGATCATAAGTCAAGGACTACCTCAGTATAGAATTAGTCGGGGTTAATAAAAGTAAAGTAAGTAAATATGGGGTTTGCTCCTTGTTTATACACAGTAGCTTACACTGCTAGTGTTGATGAGAGTGTGGTTTTGTTTTTGATAGTTCTTTAATTTGGGTGTTGTTTTTTGCTTGATTGTTTGTCTGGTAATAATCTTTGCTTATCTGGTGCTGGCTACTGGAATGGATGTGTTCTGATTTTTTTGTTTTCTTCTTAGCTTTTTGTTCAAGGAACTGCCAAGGAGAAAATCACACGCGCACCTCTCCAACACTGGTGGACAAAGCTATTGGAGGAAACTCCATACTTACATACAATAATGATGTAATGTGATTATATAACAAAACATCTGCAAGCCAACAATCAAACTGAAAGAATGCCAAAAAATCCATAGTTCAACCCTAAACCCCCATACCAATATATTCTCTTATATTCAATTCAGGAAATATTTAGAAAATTTGAATTAACACCAGCAACCTTTCAAAGCATGATGGTAGCATACTAGGACAGAATATATTTTACAGCAATACCTCCTTGGGTTTTAGGTCCTTGGCTATGATGTGAATTCTTGGAGTCAACCCTGTAGGAGAAGGAGTGGCAGAACTTTAGGGTGGAGTCAAAAGAGGGATCAAAGTAGAATCTCTACATAGTCACAAATGACTCAAGTTTAACCTTCCTTGAATTCCACTGACTCTTATTTAATTCCAAGCAGGTGTTAATCTTTAGTTGAAAAGATTCCTGTTCATAGGCTGCTGTCAGTTTAATTGGACCTTCATATGTGGACCTGACCTTTGTGCCTGACAAACCTCTAGTTAATTAGAGTGTGATATACTCTTGGATCATCATCAATTTTTATTTAACATTTAATTTTTAAACTGAATTGCAACTGCCCAAAGTACTGGGTAATTTGCAAGTACCACAATGAAAGAAATCCCTCAGTATTGGATTGGTGAACTTCCTAATGCAAACAAGATCACCATAATCAAGGTGAATCTGTGGCTTTTCCTGCTGCATGGTTGTGTTATGTGCCAACGACAGCCCGAGAAAAGTTCCTGTTGAAATGAATAGGAAAGATATAGAATGGTGACTTCTGTCCTGACCCAGCTTTCTCTCATAGGTTAAACACACCGTCTTTCAAAGAAGGTTCTGGGAACCTTGTGTGTTGCACAATGGCTCGATGAATTAGGTTGCTGAACAAATAACATGAAATAAAATCACAGGAGAGGGAAAGCAAAAGAAATGAGCCACAGAGGGTCAGAAAATGTAGCGTTTTCTCCCAAAGTTATCACACATCTCAGGAATGGTGATGGTGTGAAGGCTGCCAGGCTCAGAAACAATGACATTTCAGATGAAAGATTAGCCCATTTAATATGCAGCCTGATGTTCGATGATGCTACCATCAACTGAAGCATCTGAGAAAAGCCAGCACAGCACAGAAGGGAAAAACACATACCCTGGTGAATGGAAGATGACACATCAAAGTTCAAATGAAAATGATACAGCAATAAAACCAATAATTTATGTTCCCAGGTAACTTACAATCAGCAGAGAATGGTGAAAAGAAGTTGGTGGCTGCACTAACCTCTTACATATATTACCTGTATCTCCACTCCTTTGGAATCCCATGTTCAAGCATGGTCCAATGGAAAATTGGCTGCTATGACAGTTTAAATCATGACTTTGTGTGGTCATAGTTAGAAGGGCAAGATACTCCCTTAGGCACTGCTTTTGTAATAGCAAGGGCAACTCAATATTAGAAGGATTTACAATAATCAAGTTACAAGGTTTCCAGGATATTTGATCAGAGTAGTTTAGCTGTTGAAATATAGGAAGAACAGTAGCTGGTGCGCTAGTAGAAAAATCTGAGACATTATGGGAGAATCTCCACAAGACACTGGGCACAGTATTGTACCATTAAAGGAGACTATTTGTAGGTGAAATGAAGGGTCCTTGGTGCTATTTGAGCTTAGTTGTTTTCTTGCAAATATTTCATTACCCAAACCTAGGTAACATCATCAGTACTAGTAAGGAATTGTTAAGTGCTAGCAAGGAGTTCTTAACATTGATGATGTTACCTAGTTTGGGTAATGAAACGCCTGTAAGAAAGCAACCAAGCTCAGAGAGCACCAAGGATCCCACAGTTGTCATTCTCCTCCTCCTCCTCCTCCTCCTCCTCC
>BLBF01000058.1:13873278-13895778 GCA_015471245.1 Laticauda colubrina
CTATTCTATTCTATTCTATTCTATTCTATTCTATTCTATTCTATTCTATTCTATTCTTTCATTTTGTTGTGTTTCTATTTCATCCAGTTTCTGGGTTTTTTTTAGGTAATGTTGGAAACTATCTGATTCTTCCCCCTTGCAATTAATTGTTATCTGCTTATGGCTTTAGAATTTTTCTTTCCTTTACTTCTTGCAAAGTTTCTTTTTAGAGTTATTGGAGTGATGTATCGTACACTGGTCTTTATTGTGTTTAATCTTGGACTGTAAATAAATTTCGAGGTTTTATCTTGTTTGCTATCCAGCTTGTTCCTTACTTGGTTTTAATGTTTAAATGTCTAATTTTAATCTTACACTTTCTTTACCTTATTGCTTATTCTTATTCTTTAGCTTATTGTTTCTGAGTTTTTCTTTTTTCTTTTACCCTTCTTGGTCAACAACTGTCATTAAATAAATTTGATTGGATTGTTGCAAATCCCACCAATTTCAAGATTTTGTTTCAGAATCTTTAGAAGAAACCATAATCTTGTTCATTGATCTCATCCCACCACGGACAACAAACTTAGCCACATGTGATCATTGAAAATCAATGGGAGTTAATCACCAGTTTTGTATCATTGGTATCAATGGTCTACTCAAAGTATGACTGCATTAGAATTCAACACGGGCATTCAGACTCTGCAAATATATCAGTAATTTTAATTGAGTTATTGAAAAGTTCCCACATTCATCACCCTCGGGTCTTTAATGGAGGTCTCCAATAGGATATAGCCAGTTTAAAGGATATTTTATTTTGCATTATTTATGACCACTGTAATCCCAAAGAAGTCTGGGCAGCATACAATATTAATAAGAATTAATTAACTCAAAACATAATATATAAGTAAATCCTCATAATATCAGAAATGAAAGTGAACCACAACCAGCAGAAATAAACCCCCAATAAAACCTCAGTTAGGAGCCCCCAGTTAGATAGTTGAGACTAAAAGTGTGTTGAAATAGGACAGGTTTAACTTGTTACTGCAGCTGAATATGGCGTGCATAAACCTCTTGAGGAGGGAAATGTGAAGAGCTGGGAAAAGGAGATTCAAGCAGTTGAAATGAGTATAAAGATTTATTGCAAGCTTAAGCTCTGTACGGGAATCTGAACTACAACAGTCAAAGGAAATTAGCAAGAGTTAAGAAGGAATTCAAGGTGGGCTGGACTTAGATCTCTTGTGGGCATGCAGGGACTCCTGACTGATGACTGATATTTGACCCATCACGCTCAACCTGGTCATCTCCGACAAGAACTTATGATT
This sequence comes from Laticauda colubrina, assembly GCA_015471245.1. Classification (NCBI taxonomy): domain Eukaryota; kingdom Metazoa; phylum Chordata; class Lepidosauria; order Squamata; family Elapidae; genus Laticauda; species Laticauda colubrina. The sequence continues at coordinate 13,874,577 of BLBF01000058.1, forward strand.
CTATATTCTATGAAGTTTCAGGCATGGAGTGAACACAACCAGTTCCCAGTTAAATCATCTGATCTGGAAGCAGATGAGAATCTGAACTCATGTTGTTTGAAAGGCAGTAGCTTAGTAAAGGCAATTCACACTAGAATTCACTGGTTTTAAAGCTTGCAAGCTGAGTTTGTAATTCTGAAATCCAAAGGGGGAGACCAGAACGATTAACTACAGTGATTTCATGCCATGCTTTCAGTTTTAAAGCCTAGTGAAACCTGTAATTTGGGTTTATGTGAAAGGCATCACGTTTGAAACTTTGCAGTTTGGGAATGGCATATTTACTATCACTCACACACAATTCCATCAGAGAGATAGCAAGGAAAAACCATTTCCCCGCCCAATGAAACAATGTTCGCTCAGAAGGGTGGATTTCATTCTAAAAATTTCCCCACATGAAAACAGCATTACAGAAAAAAGTGGAGGAGTAGCTTCTTACAAACAATCGTTTTACAAATGGTAAAGAAATAGTTTAAAATAAATACATTTTTTAAAAGGTCTAGTAGTCCTACATTTGGCAAAGGCTATAGCTGATGGGATGTGGGGGTCAGTCGCTAAGACACTGAGCTTATCAATTGAAAAGTCTACAGTTTAGTGGTTTGAAACCCTAGTGCCGCACAATGGTGTGAGCTCCTGTTACTTGGCCCAGATTCTGCCAACTTAGCAGTTTGGAAGCATGTAAAATTGCAAGTACTTTTCCCACATTGATGGGAAGGTAACAGCGTTCTGTGCGCCATCGGCGTTTAATCATGCCGGCCACATGACCACGGAGAAGTCTTCGAACAGCTCTGGCTCTTCAGCTTTGTAATGGAGATGAGCACCACCCCCTAGAGCTGGAAATAACTAGCATGTACAGGATGTGTAGGGGAACCTTTACCTTGACCTCATAGCTGATGGGATGGTAGCAGCAGGAGGAACTCCAAAAATACAGATGGGTTGAGACAAGTTAAATAAAAATGAGTTGGGTTTTTTTTACACATATATTATGATCAGATCTTGGGCCAGTTACCACATAGAAATCCCCTCACCTGGAATATTTATTTAAATAGTATTCTTGTTAAATTGGGATGGGAAAGCTATTTGTAGACCCATTATGTAAAGGGGTTGAAAAGTTATTAGTTTTTCTTATTATTATTTTTCTCAATATTCAGCCAGGGTGAATTCTATATGTTTAATGTTAAATTTATTTGATATTTAGATAATTTTTCCCCTTTTTGTAGATATTTTATTTCTTTTGTTGTTGTTGTTAGTATTGGATGTATGCTTTTTTGTTTTTCTGTTTTGCATTTTATTCTTGTTGACAAAACAATGTCTATATATGTATGTGTGTACACATAATGTATATGTGTATGTGTATACATAGGGCGACTCAGTGGCTCAATGACTAAGACACTGAACTTGTTGATCAGAAAGGTTGGCAGTTCGGTGGTTCGAATCCGTAGCATCGCATAACAGACTGAGCTCCTGTTACTTGTCCCAGCTTCTGCCAACCTAGCAGTTCAAAAGCATGTAAAAATGCAACTAGGAAAATAGGGACCATCTTTGTTGGGAAGGGAACAGCGTTCCATGCGCCTTCGGCTTTTAGTCATGGCAGCCACATGACCACAGAGAGGTCTTTGGACAGTGCTGGCTCTTTGGCTTTGTAATGGAGATGAGCACTACCCCCTAGAGTCAAGAACAACTAGCATGTAAACCTTTATCTTTATCTTATACGTATATGTATATGAAAAATGAGTTTCTTAACTATCTAGGAAGGTCTTTTTCCTTTTTCTCTTGTAGATGTCTTTATCTTTCTTTGGGCTTCATGGCTGCCTCTGTTTTCCAATTAGAAAAATAAAGAGGGAGTTCCTTGCTATGTCTTGGGGTTATTTAATACATAGAAAGCATTAAAAGCTGCAAAGATTATTAGATCGTAATAGACAAGACATATACCCCCTCATCATCTTGGCAACTAGGCTTTTTTTATAGTATTGCAAAAGCATCAGAGGCTGCTTTAAGTAATATTTGGTGAAAGTCAAAACAGGGAGACCTCCTTAGGATGAATGAATAATGATAATTTAAAGGAACAGACCGGGGGGGGGGGGCACCAAAGTTGTGGCACTGTGCAAATACTAAATATTGGTAACCTGAAGTTACCCATTATTTCCAATAAGTTGTAGGCTTAGTACAGTGTCTCAAGCTCAGAGGGCACTAAAAGAAGTTTCAGGATGTTAGAGTCATATTTATGAAAGACAGCTGGTCTGCTTCCTACTGCAATGGTCTGTGGGAATGGCCTTGGGAGACAGGAGGAGCCCATGGAAGGAAGGAGAGCATGGGACACATTTCAGGAGAAGCCCTCCCTATTTTCTGCAGAGTAAAAGTGGAGAAGTACTTTGAATATTGCAAGATTGATATTAGCCCTGCAAGATAGTCTAGACAAGAAGCACAATCTGGTGTACCAGTTCTACCTTTACTATTTAGTTACATAATCAGAATTTTGCAAGTCTGAAAGTATTCCTCTCTTCCTGTCTTATTTAATTCCCTTGCTATGTCCTGAGGTTATTTGATATATATGAAGCTTTAAAAGCTGCAAAGATCATTGGATCATGATAGACAAGAGGCTGACACATATCCCCTAGCCATCTTGGCAACTAGGCTAACTAACTGCCAGTACATTTAACACCAGTCATGACAATTTCACCCAGTGTTTCTATTTCTTTGGAATGATAACACCTTTTCTCTCAAACTGAACTACTGTGGCACACACACACACACACACACACACACACACACACACACGACTGAAAATGCAAACAAAACATTTGGGATGGCCCATCTCTTTTCTATCCTCAAATCCTACCAGGCTCTGAGCTTTGATTCTGACATTTCTCAGGGCTGTGCAGCATCTTCTGAAGAGGGAAGCCCTTGCCTTGAAGCCCAAATGTCGAAGGCACTAGTCAAAAACAAAGTTTTATCTCATTGATGTTTCAATTTCATTATAATTAACCAGAGCTAATAAGATTATCCTCCAGGAATGTGCTTAATAGACTTGTGTGGGTTGCAGAGGAGAAGCTCAAATCCATAGCCTGATTCAATGAACTAAAGGCCCTGTCACACTGCCCAATGGATGCAAAACGTTAGTAAAAAGGACACAACGGATGAGAAAAATGTTCCATCCGTTGTTATCCGCTCTCAAAAGGGGCAAAAATTTGCATAACCAGAGTGGATAACACGGAAAGGAACGGACGGGGGGAGGACGTAGGGCGGATGGAAAGCGGATGCGGAACGGAACCCTAGCGGATGGAAGCGGATGGGAGAGGATGGCACATCCGCTAGGCTTCTGGGGGGGCGCAGCAAAGCGGACGCGGAACGGATACAGCGGATGCAGACCGGATGCACAGCGGATGAAGCGGATGCAGAGCGGAAGCCTCGCGGATGCACAGCGGAAGCCTAACGGATGCCGAGCATTAATTGCGCATGCGGGGAGGATGCATTGCGTAAGCCCCGCGGATATAAAGGGAAGCAGCTCGGGAGCAGGTCACCATCAGAGGAAAAACCTGCTGCCGGACAGATTGACAGCCTTGCCTGCCCTGCCTGCATGCCTGCCTGCAAGCCTTGCTGCAAGCCTTGCTGCCAGCCTCCCTGCCAGCCTTGCTGTCTGCCTGCCTGCCAGCCTTGCTGTCTGCCTGCCTGCCAGCCTTGCTGTCTGCCTGCCTGCCAGCCTTGCTGCCAGCCTTGGTTCCTGCCAGCCTCCCTGCCAGCCAGCAACCCCACAACCATGGGGAAGAACAGAAAGCCTCAGCCATCTGCTGCCAGCCCTGGCAAGAGGGACAGGGCTACCATCCCGCCCCCTGGCCCTCACTCTGCTTCTGCTGGGGCTTCTGTAGCACGGGCTCACTCTTCTGGGCCTGGAGCTTCTGCTGCTTCTGCTTCTGGAGGAGCTGATGATGCTGCTTCTGGTGGTGGTGCTTCTGCTGGTGCTAACTCTGCTGATGCTGCACCCCAATAGCACTTCAGACAAGCACTCCAGCACCAGCCACCTCCACAGCACCTGGACCCTTCACCCCTGAGACTGAGCGACCAAAAGGAGTGCCAGAGACTGGCTGGCTGGCTACCTGAGGACTTTATTTGGACACTTGACTTGGGTCATTTTTCTTTTATAGCTTGTTGTTAATAAAGTCTATCTTTGATTCACACACTTGCCTCATTTCCTTTTTTTAATATAGTCTTGGTGGAAACTTTTAGAAATGGTTTAAGCCTTTGCATGTTTGTGGGATGGGTAAGGATAGCAGTGGGGTGGGCAGGGATACCTTTGGGATGGGTAATAGCTGTGGGATAGATAAACCTCCAGTGCAAGCATAGTGGGACTGTATGGTCCACCCTCCCAGGTGCCACACCTATGGCCCTTTGTTATCAATAACAATTTAATCATTGATCCACACATGTCAACATAAACACAACTCTTTATTAAATGCCCTGTTCATTGTAGGCCCACCCAACATACATGGCCCAATCTCATTCGTGTGATGAGACAGGCTGAAGGAAGCATCCATTAATCATCTATCATCAGCCACTCCACCGCTCCAGCTGGGGAGTTGCACCAGTGTTTCAGGAGGTTGCACTGCTTCTTCTCTTCACGTGAGGCTCTGTTGGGGCCTTGCACATCCTGAGTGTCTATCAGGTTTTGCCCTTGCCTCCATTCACCAGGCTCCATGTCCCCATTGCCTTGTTGGAGGTCCACGAGCCTGTTCTGCAACACTGGGTAGCGTGTGCGCATGAGATTGTGCAGGATGCAGCAAGCTTCCACGATCCTCCTCACAGTCTCTGGGCGATGCTGCATGGTGGTGAGAAGTACCTGGAACCTGTTGGCCAGGATGCCAAAGGCGTTCTCCACCACCCGCCTTGCCCTGGACAGCCTGTAGTTGAAGATCCTCTCTTCACGGGTTAGGAGTCTGGAGGTGTAGGGCTTCATGAGGTAGGTTGTGAGGGAGAAGGCGTCATCCCCCATGATGGAGTAGGGCACATCTTGCGTGTCATTGGGCAGGAGGTCTGGATCTGGGAAGCCCACGATGAGGTTGCGTTCCAGCCCATCCTTGAGGTCAGTGGAGTTGTATACCTGGGCATCTGAAGCTGACCCGTTGCCTGAAGCATCGATGTACATGAACTTGTCGTCAGTATCGACCATGGTGAAGAGGATGATGCTGAAGAAGCCCTTGTAGTTGAAATAAGTGAACCCCGACTTGGCTGGAGCTTTGCAGGCCACATGCTTGCCATCGATGGCTCCAACGGTGTGGGGGAAGTTCCACTTCTGATACCACTGCTCTGCAACTTTCTTCCATCCTTCTTCAGTGGTGGGGCACTGGGGGAGCTCCTCCAGGTATTCTTCAATGATGGCCTGCACCACTTCTCTGACCACAATGCTGATGGTGTTGTGTGGCATCCTCCAGCCGTACTGCATGCTCCTGTAGGTGGTCCCTGAGGCCAGGTGGCGCAGAGTGAGTGCCACCTTGAGCCCAGGTTCCAGGCTGGGCCGGAAGTTGGTGTTTGCCTTGATCAACCTGGGTGTCAGCCGCTGCACAACTTCGTCAAACATGGCTGGAGGCATCCTCATGAAGTTCTGGAATGCCCGAGTGTCTTCGTTCCTGAGCTCCACCATCAGCTTGTTGTACAGTCCGTCCTCTGCTCTTCTCCTGATCCATCTTTGGACCCAGATGCTTCTTGGCCGCCTCATTTTCTTCCTGTAGTAGAGTTCACAGAGCCTGTAGATGGCTTCGCACTGTTGCAGAAGGATGGTGGCTACCAAAAGGAGTTTGTTATGATCCAAGGTGGACATGACTGGATGCTGTGGAAGAGGAAGAGGCAGATGAAGGCTGCAGAGGTCTGCACAGCTGGGCTGCTGGTCTGAAAGTGAGATCCAGGTGAGTTGCTCCCCCTTTTTATAGGCAGTATAGGTTTTCCCCTAGGTGTCCCTTTGCATCCTCTAGGCATCCTCGAGACATCCTTAATATCCAAGATAGGTCCCCTCTGTGGATGTTTTTTTCATTTTAAATGCTTTCTTTGCGAGCTGCATCCACTTTCATCCGTTCTGCATCCGTTCTGCATCCGTTCTGCATCCGTTCCACATCCGTTCCGCTTCCTCCCTGCGACCATTTACCACTGGAGTGGATCGAGTTGCGCGGATGCGTAGCAGATGCCTAGCGGATATAGCGGATGCGTAACAGATGCAGAACGGATGCCTAGCGGATGCCTAACGGATGCAGAACGGACGCATTGGATACATTTTCCACCCAAATGTTTTGAGCAGCTCAAAACCCTCTGAGCAGATGAAACGTCAATAGATGGATGCTGGACGGATAAAGAGGAAGCAAAAAGTTTGCAGTGAGTACAAAACGGAAGCAACGCATTAACCAACGGATGGCAAGTGTTTTTCTCCGTTTTACATCCTCTTTCCATCGATTGGTGCAGTGTGACAGGGGCTTAAGTTGATCTGAACTGATTTGAATCCCCCCAGTTGAGTCAGTTCCATTCAGATCATAGGTGGTCCTTGTCTTAGGACCATTTATTTAGTAACTGTTTAAAGTTTCAGCAGTACTGAAAAAAAGTGACTTATAATTGGCCCTCACACATAACAGCATTGCCAAAAAGGCATTAAGAGTTGTTAACCTTATTTTGTGAAGCTTCTTCTCTAACAACATTGAATTGCTTACTAGGGCATACAAAACCTTTGCCAGACCAATTCTTCAATACAGCTCATCCACCTGGAACCCACACTGTATATCAGACATTAACACAGGCATGTTCAGAGGTATTTCTTGAGAAGAGTACTCCATTCCTCTACTCACAATAGAATTCCCTATGCCTCCAGGCTCGAAATCTGGAACTGCACCGCCTGCAGTTCAATCTAAGCATGTACACAAAAATTGTCTGCTGCAATGTCTTGCCATCAGCGACTTCTTCAGCCTCAACCACAACAATACACGGGCAAACAACCGATACAAACTCAAGGTAAACCACTTCAAATTCAATTGCAGAAAATACAACTTCAGCAACAGAGTGGTCAATGACTGGAATGCATTGCAGCATCTCCATGATTACATGATCAAAATTAGGCCACTTGGTCTTTCGGATTGTAGTCTATAAATGTGAGAACTAAAATTACTACTGTAAAAAAAGATTAAAAGGTGAAATGTTAATGTATTTTGACAGTTCATGTATGATAGGCTACATGCTAAATAAATAAACTAAAAGTTCTAGTTGTGCATCTCAATGAAGTACCATTAGAGATTGAGAAAACAGAGTTGTAAAAATGTCTTTTCTTCAAAGAGAATGAAATAAGATGCCATACTGGCATTGCTCCTGGCCTTGTTTTCTTACCTTTCAATTGTATCACCCCCCAAAAAGAACAGAACGATCTCAGCGTTTACATCCACGATCTACTAAAGGGACAAAACACATCCTAGACACCCAATGAATGAATCTGCTCTTCTCTTCCTGTGTTCTTAGCCAGTTCCACCCTGTCAATTCTTTCACTGCCAAATCACCTCCTGGCCTCAAGATAATTGCTTTGTTTACAGCCTATCTAATGTTGCAGTTCGGTTGGGAGCTAAGAGGGATGAACGGCTGTATTTGATAACTGTCACACATTTCAGGTTGGGTGTTAGAGAAGGGCAGAGGTGATGCATTGAGGAGCTGCCAGTCACCATGACTTGAGACTTATGAAAGAGATGGTCAGAGATTATGTATGGGTTGACAGTTAAAATGTGGTACTCTTTTATGAAAACAGTAGTGGTAAGCTTTATTTATAGTGTGTGTGTGTGTGTGTGTGTGTGTGTGTGTGTGTAAGGAGTTGAATCACAGGACCTGGAAGGGACCTTGGAGGTCTTTTAGTCCAACCTTTGTCCAAGGCAGGAGTCCTCATACCTGCTGGACAAATGTTTGATCAATCTTTTCTTGAAAACTTCTAGTAATGGAGTATCCACAAATCCAGGAGGCAAACTGTTCCAGGATGAATTGCTCTTACTGTCAGGAAATTTATTTCCAAATTGGATTTTCTTTGATGAGGTGCCCATTGCTTCTCATCAGATATTTGGGAAATATTTGATAAATGAAGACAAATATACATGTGCCAGGACAATGTTGCAGGAACTGATCTGGGTCCACCACTGGGACCAGAAATGTTGTCTTCTGATCTTTTGGACTCGTGATGGAGCCCACCAAGAGCTTTGGTGGCACAGTGGTTAGAGTGCAGTACTGCAGGCTACTTCTGCTGACTTCTGGCTGCCTGCAATTTGGCAGTTCGAATCTCACCAAGCTTAAGGTTGATTCAGTACTTCCCTCCTTCCAAGGTGGGTAAAATGAGGACCCAGATTTTAGTATTTATTTGATTTGTCACTTGCTTACAAGATACAGGTATAAGAATAAATATAGTTTTGAATACATGAGATAGATACTTATAAGAAAAATAAAAAAACAATAAGACAGGGATGGTAGACATGATTGGTGCGCTTATGCACCCCCCCTACAGGCCTCTTAGGAAGGGGGTGAGGTCAATAGTAGACAGTAAGGTTAAAGTTTTTGGCGTTTGGGGAAGAAACCACAGAGTCAGGTAGAGTATTCCAAACATTGACCACTCTGTTGCATATTTTCTGCAGTCAAGTTTGGTGCGGTTAACCTTGAGTTTGCATCTATTGTGTGCTCTTGTATTGTTATGATTGAAGCTGAAGTATTCGTTTGCAGGTAAGACATTGCAATGTATGATTTTATATACTATGTTTAGATCGGACTGGATGCGGTGTAGTTCTAGGTTTTCTAGGTCTAGAGTTTCAAGTCTGGTGGCACAAGGTATTCTGCAATGAGAAGAGGAGCGGATAACTCTTCTTGTGAAATATTTCTGGACTTTTTCAATTGTGTTAGTATCAGATACATGATATGGGTTCCAGACTGATGAGCTGTATTCAAGTATAGGTCTACTAAATGTTTTGTATGCTCTAGTTAGTAGTATGATATTACCAGAGAAGAAGCTATGTAGGATTAGATTAACAACTCTTAATGCCTTTTTGGTTATGTGGTTACAGTGGGCTCTAGCACTTAGATCATTAGAGATGAGTATTCCAAGGTCCTTGACAGAGTTTGGCTTCTAAACAAGGTCTTGACTATTCAGCTTGTATTTTATTTTCTGTTTTTTTCTGCCAATATGTAGGACAGAGCATTTATTTGTTGAGAATTGAAGTTGCCATTTGATTGACCATTCTGATACATAGTCAGGGTCTTTTTGGAGGGTAGCAGTATTGTTGGTGGTGTTGAATAGCTTTACATCATCAGCGAAGAGAACACAGTTGCTCTTAATATGATCACAGAGGTCATTTATGCGGAGTATGAAGAGAGTTGGTCCTAAAACACTGCCTTGGGGATTGTTGAGAGCAAGAGGCTGACTCTGTAAAATGCTTAGAGAGGGCTGTAAAGCATTGTGAAATAGTATATAAATCTAAGTGATAGGGCTATTGCTACCTAAGCCACAGTGGCACAATGGTAACAATGTAGTATTTCAGGCAAATTCTGTCGACTGCCAGCAGTTCAATCCTGACTCAAGGTTGATTCAGCCTTCCATCCTTCCAAGGAGGGTAAAATGAGGGGCCAGATTGTTGGGGGCAATATGCTGACTCTGTAAACTTAGAGAGGGCAGCTCTCTCTACAGCTTAGAGAGGACTGTAAAGAACTGTGAAGTGGTATATAAGTCTAAGTGTTATTGCTATCCTCAAGGAACTTCTCTTTGGGAACATGCAGCACGAGTGAGAAAGGTCAAAAGATGAAACCTTTGGTCTTGATGACTGATCCAGATTGGATCCTTTCTTTTTTGTTTTTCTAATTCCCCCCTCACCCCCTTCTGTTCAACTAATTAACTAAAGCTCCCACAAAAGTTGTTACTTGATAATAGCTGTGCACAGAGCCAAGCTAACTTAAATATTAGTCGAAAGGAATTTCAGTACAGGTTGGCTAGATTCCACTGTTCAATAAATCATACAGTCATTAAAGAAATCTGGCTGTAATTTTACTTGTCAGAAGCCAGCTGGGAAGGACTGAAAGAACAATTCCTTGACACCCCCAGGATGCTGCAACTATTGTAAATACTTGCCAGTTGCCAAGCACCAAATTTTGATCACATGACCTTGAGCATGCTACGATGGTTGTAAGTTCAAGGATTGACCATAAGTCACTTTTTTCAGTACTATTGTAACTTTGAACAGTTGCCTAACAAATGGTTGTAAGCAGAAGTGGTATTCAACAGGTTTTGACCAATTCTGGAGAACCAGTAGTGGAAATTTTGAGTAGTTCGGAGAACCGGCAAATGCCACCTCCGACTGGCCCCTCCCCCATCTATTCTCTGCCTCCCAAGTCCCAGCTGATTGGCTGGATCTTCTTTTGTTGCCCTGCATAGGAGAACAGAACTGGAAAGCAGGTTAGTGGGGCGGGGAGGGAATGGGTAGTATCCTTCCCCTGCCATGCCCACCAAGCTACATCATGCCCACCAAGCCACACATAGATAACAAGTAGTACAAATTTTTGAATCCCACTTACAACCCATTTGGTTGTAAGTCAAAGACTACCTTTATACGCTATTATATTCCATTGTAGTGCAGGGTTTTAAATGCAGTATTGCACACAAACTCTGCCAATTGCCAGCATTTCAGTCCTGGCCTGTTCAAGGTTGACTCAGCCTTCCATCCTTCTGAGGTCAGTAACACGATGATCCAGATTGTTGGGTGCAAAATGCTGATGTCGTAAACTGCTTAGAGAGGGCTGTAAAGCACTGTGAAGTTGTATATAAATCTAACTGCTATTGCTGTTGCCATTTTCAGCATGGTCAATGAGTATATGGCCAGAATACTATATCCAGTTTTGGTCACCACATTATAAAAAAGATGTTGAGACATTGGGAAAAGTGCAGAGAAGAGCAACTAAGATGATCAAAGGCCTGGAGGCTAAACCATATGAAGAACTCTTGCAGGATTTGGGTTTACTAGAGAAAAGAAGGATCAGAGGGAGGCATGATAGCAGTATTCCAGTATTTCAGGGGCTGCCACAAAGCGGAGGGGGTCAATTTATTTCCCAATGCCCCAGAAGGCAGGACAAGAAAAAGTGGATGGAAACTAATCAAGCAGAAAAGCCACTTTGAATTAAAGAGAACCTTCCCAACAGTGAGGACAATTAACCAGAAGAACAACTTGCCTTCTGAAATTGTGGGTGCATCATCATTGGAGGCAGAGGTGGGGATTCAGCAGGTTCTGACCAGTTCTGGAGAAATAGTAGCGGAAAGTTTGAATAGTTTGGAGAACGGGCAAATACCACCTCTGACTGGAGATTTTATCTTTCCTCTGCCATGCCCACCAAGCCATGCCCACAGAACTGGTAGTAAAAAAAAATTGAATCCCACCACTGGTTGTAGGTTTCTAAAAAGAGACTGGACAGTCACTTGGCTGAAATGATATAGGGCCGTGATGGCGAAATTACCAGAAGTAGCACACAGAGCCATCTCTCTGGACATATCAGCTGTTACTTGTTGCTCTTCCGGGTTCCGGTGCTTGCATGCATGCCAGACAGCTGGTCTTCATGCATGAGAAAGTGCCAGAAACTGGAAGAGCAGTTCCCCAGCATCCATGCATGCACTGGGAAGCTGAGCTTCCAGTTTCTGGTGTGTACATACGCATCAGACAGCTGGTCTTTGCACAGGCATGCATGCCAGAAACCGGAATACCAGGTGGCCAGCATGCATGCATGTGCCAGAAACTGGAAGCTCAGCTTCCTGGCTTGCACTTGCACACTGGGGAGCTGCTCTTCCAGGTTCCAGTGCTCCTATATGCATGTGTGCTATCCCGTTTTGGCACTCGGTATCAAAAGGCTTCGCCAACACTGGTATAGGGTCTTCTGCTTGAGCAGGGGGTTGGACTAGAAGACCTCCAAGATCCCTTCTAGCTCTATTCTATTCTGATTCAGTTAATTTAATGGTGATGGGACATATATTAGGTGGGACAATGTTATTATGCAGTAAAGCAGTGCATAAGAAGTGACCGTCTTACCTTTGTGGATTATCTAGTAAGTGGTGTATGCATTGTGGCACGACACAGATGATACAAATTTCTTGCACAGTTACATCATATTATCACACACCCCATCAGTCCCCAATGCTTCCCTTAGAGATAGTTTTTTTCCAATGACTCACACTCAGAATTCTCAATGATTGAACATTCTATCAAATAAACATACTATATTCTCAAAAAGCTAATGTACTGTAATTTTCTCTCTATTTTTTGTACTGTGAAATTCTCACCTCATTCTCCTGGAAAAAAAGTAATCCTTCATCAGACTTCTATAATAATGCTATTTATTATTTAGAACATACAGCTCATATTCTACCTGACTATTGATCTCTGGCAAAAGAAGTAAAAATGAAGCCGTTTGAATTATGCAAAATCAAGGGCAATCATGCAAAGGGGATATTTTACCTTGGGTTTCCTGGTTGTGCAAAGCAACATTTAGCCTTGCAAAATATGTACCTCTTTTGTTGGAGCCATATTTAAACAACAATCACAAATATTATTCAATTTCCACAAAGTGAAGTGGCTGAATGCAATGAAAGGGAAGAGGTTTCTGAACAAATGTAACAAGATTCTATTGCTTTCTAGATATAAAATCTACCCTTCTGATTCTAGATGGCCATATGTGTGTTTTATAAAAATGAAGGACCCACAGGTAAAGGTATCATGCAGTTAGAATCATTGTCTTATAACGACCCCATAATACCTTGCAGGGTGAAGTCTGGGCAACTGAATGGAGCTAGCAGAGTGTTTCAATGGCCGGATTCTCTTCCTGTTGCCAGTACGGAGTTTTGTTCAGTAGATATATTCTCAAGTGTGCCCAGGGAGAGAAATATCTGCCTCTACCTAGGATCGAACTCACAGCTTCCTGACTGTGAGACAAGAGCTCTGCCTCGAGGCTACCACACCACTCCATCTTGCAGTTAGAATAAATATGCTTAGTCCAATGAGATGTGCTCCTATTGTTAAGAACACCCAGAGATGGGTGACTATATACACTTGATTAACAAAATAAATAAAATAGTCATTATGCCAGATATGCCTAGAAACAAAGTCACCTAGATTTAGGGTGATTCACCATCATCTTTTTCCAATTTCAAGGATGCTCTACCTCCAGTTAACCTTTGTCTTTATTCCAAAAACTTCCAAGAAGACTTGGGCTGCAGTCATCTATCATTATGGTCCCAAACACCACTAACATTGTCCGTGAGACATTCAAGAACAAACTCTAAAATCAGGATGATTCCTGAGGTTGCTGATTGGATTCTCCTACCTACCTGCAAAAATAGCGCTATTTTTCTAAGGCAAGGAACGGGGAAAAATCTTTGAACCTATGTATGTTTTACACAGGCATAATATAGGGATTTTGAACTTGGGAACCTGGAAGGCTACTGTATAAAATCTTGGCAGAGTGAAAGTAGATTGTCCTGGTATGTTTAATGCTGAATAAAAAGATGTTTTTAGGTCCCCAATTGTGGCAGAAGACAAATTACACTTATGAGAACTCCATCTTCAAATATGACATGATAGCAGTGTTCCAATATCAAAGGGGGCTGCCCCAAACAAAAGGAGGTCAAGCTATTCTCCAAAGCCCCTGAAGACAGAACAAGAAGCAATGTGTGGAAACCAATCAAGGAGGGAAGCAACTTGGAACAAAGGAGAAATTTCTTGATAGTTAGAACAATTAATCAGTGGAACAAGAAGCTGGAGGTGCTCTATCACTGGAGATTTTCAAGAAGATATTTGTAAGATCTCCTGCTTGAGCAGGGGATTAGACTAGAAGACCTCCAAAATCCCTTTCTACTTTGTTATTCTGCTGTATCTTGACTTAAAGTTGGTTGCTGATGGAGAGTGAGCAGAAGGTTCATCTCCTCCTGAAAAAAAGTTTGGCAGGTCATTCTTGGCTGAGTTTTCATTTGCAAAAAGAAAATGACTCAAACTTTCTCTTGCATTCAAAGACGTTTTACCAGACCAATGGAGATCAATGAGGATGGGCATATCCAGCAATTCAGATTCATGAAATTTGGAGCAGATTCCTTAGATTCCTAGAAACTATTCTAAACATGCATATGTAATTCTTCATGGAAGATTTCATACCACATGCCCATTGAAAAATCCCATCCACTGGTTTGCTGCCAGCTGGGTGGGCGTGGCCATGGTGGGTGTGCCCGACCAGAACTTCCTGTTTACGGCTTCCAGTGGGCCTCCAGACCCTGGGGGAGGTTCAGAGGCTTCCCCCGGACCTCTGGGAGGAGAAAAATGGCCTCCCCCAGGCTCTGGAGGCCCTCCAGAAGCCGGAAACAGGCCTGTTTTCCCGACTTCTGGAAGGCCCATTTCCCCCCGCTCCCAGAGCCTCCATGCAGACCCTGCACTTACCTGCATTGTATGGAGACTCCTGGGAGGGACAGGGCAGACTGGGTGGGGCCAGCTGGTTGGTGGAAATTTCAGTTTGGCAAACCAGATGTAACTTTAACATCCGGTTCGCCTAAACTGGTCCGAACTGGTAGAAATCCCACCCCTGCACGTGCCCTGGTATTTAGGCTAAAATTCTCACACCTTTTCAGATGAAGGAGGAGTGATGCTACCTGGTTGCCAGACTGCCTCATGATTGGACGATGTGACTGATTGTTTTGAGAAAGTAGAATATCTTTTACTTTTAATAAGGTGAAAACCGCAGAAGTTTTCAGAGTCGGTTTTCACCAGATATGTGCCAGTATGGTATTTCCAATAAAGCTATTCTTTGAGGAATCTGCCTGCCTTGGAGATTTTGCTTGCAATGGTTCTATTACTTGGAAACCAGACATCGACTCTGTAAACCTCTTAGAGAGGGCTGTAAAGCACTGTGAAGCAGTATATCAGTCTGCTATTGCTATTTACAGATGTCATTCTCAGTGTCCTGCTCAGTTCCAAAGACTGCACTCTAAGACCGTGCTAAGAAGGGGAAAAGACAGTGATGGCTGTAAAACTGTGGGGCCTTGTAAGATTTTAATAGGTCCATGATAGAAACAGTAGGTCCCAAAAGAGCATCAAAAAGCATGAAAATGAAATCAGGTATCCAGAGTACAATTAAGCAACAAGGCACAAGCGGCAAAAATGTTTTATTTTTCTCTTTACAGTGGTGAGTGTGGGACCAGGTTTCTGAACAGTTGTCTTGCAATCAATCTCTGTAGGGACTTTCCATTATTTTCTCTTTGCAAATGAAGTTCACAGCTAAGGGAAGGGCCCTGTAGGTTCTTGGCATGGAAGAACAGGGAGAATAGGATAGGGGAATTCACCAACCCCATCCAGGAGACAAACAACCGTTGTTTTTAACTAGCTAATTAATTGCAATGGACAAGCAAGGGGTAGGGGTGAGGAGTGACATGGCATTTTAATTCATGAGTATGTAATTCAGTATGCACAGAAGAAGATAACGCAGAAATTAGATGCAGACTGGCAGCAATTAAGGAGCTCAGAAATACCCATGCACAAGGAGTACTGTACGTGTGCAATCTTCATGTGAAGAGCATGAGTCTAGATGGAGGGTGCATGAGACGAGCCCTCTTCAGAAAATGGGTTACCGATCTCCAAGTCTCATTTAGCAATGAGGATGTGTAAACTTTTGGCTAAAGATGTGGCAGGCGAATAAGAAAATGGCTTTGTCCATGTCAGCTACAAAAGACCAGGTACACATGTGAAGATCCAATTAAATTGATTTATTGGCATTTCATGCCTATGCACAGGAATATTCTCAGTGAAGAGTTAGGAGTTAGATAAGGATCAAAGAAATTCAAGAAGGGGTTGGATTTAGTCCACTTGTGACTGTTGTGGTTCACCAGCAGCTGGTGCCGCCAGCAGAGGTATCGGACAGCGAGGATGAAAGGGAACCAGTCAGGGAGTCTGGTGAGGACTTGGACGAGGGTCCTGCATCCGATGCAGGGATGGGGCCTGGACCATCTGGGAGTGGGGTGCTGCCTTCAGAGCCTCTGGAGTCTGGCAACAGTGAGGCGGAGGAACAAGGGGAGCCTGTTCCTAGTGCGTGTATGTGCAGAGCTGCTAGAAGACAAGAGCAGTTGAAGAAGAAGGAGCAACTTGGGAGTAAGGCTGGGAAGTGATTGCCCCTCCCAAAAGGGATAAAAGTCAGACCTCAATGACAAAAGCTTTGCAGGAAGCAAAGCAGTTCAATATATTCTGAGTCCTTCATGAAGCTCTGTACTCTGGTTGTTTTTTTTCTGATAGTTTGGGTGGGTTCTGTTATAATTGCTTTGGAGACTTCTGTTTTTGGCAACATTCCACAGCACTGACAAGTGTGGGCTTATCTTGGGAAACTGTGTATAATTACTTCTGGTTGGAAAATGAAAGTAATTCCCAGCATTGCATTAAAATAGGTTTTGCTTTTCAAACAAGCTTGTATTTCAGTATGTTTGACGAAGCCTGTGTCAGAATGGTGACTACATAGAGATTCTAGGATGATTCTTCTTTTAAGTCCACTCCAGGTTCTGCCATTTCTTTCCCTAAAGGTCAAAGCAGATGGGGGGGGGGGTGTCCAATTAAAACTAGCCAGCTTCTCATGGGATTCTTTGTCAAACACATTGCTGAAACAAAGATATATTATAGTTATAGCATTCTCACAAAATCCTAGGCCCACCCAAATCCTAGTCATTCTAATTTAAACTTAAGTTAAGGGTTGTGAAATAAATAGTCTGGCCTTTGAAAAAATGCATTTGATAAACTAAAAGCATACTTTTTTAGTTATGTTTAAAAGAAAAAAATCAGGATACCAACTGCTCAGCGAAGTCCGGTTACCTACAAAGTCACCTTAAAGTCCTCAAAGAAAATAAGAAAAAAAAATCCAAGTCTCAATTTGACATCACTTAAACGCCGCTCAACCCAGGTTCAGTCAAAAGAAAAATAAAGTCACAGATTTCTTCTTTGTTCAGGATGTCCTTTCAAGTCTTAATCAATTTATAATGCAAAAGAATTTCTCACCCAACCGATACACGCTCATTTAAATCCCTTTCTTTCCGGAGTTGTCCCGACTTCAGCAGCTTTAGAGGCTGCCTTTCTGCTTCCAGCAAAAAGGCTTCTCCCGGATCAAACCAGAGATTTTGCGATGTCTCTGGGATCCTGGGACTATGCCCTTCACAATCCCCGTCTCTACGGGACGGTTTAGGTCCGTTAGAACCGACCAGAGGCAAAAATATCAGCTGAGATCTCAGAGCCCCGAGATCGCAGCTGTAACACCGAGACGTAGCTCCGCCTTCTCCCTCCATAGCAGTTTCTAAGGCATGCTTCACATGAAGATTTTTCTAAGGGAGGCCCTGTTTGACCTTTTGTGCAAATCTTTTTTTTTTTTAATGCATAGAGCATACACCTTTTTTTCTACTCGGGACAAAGCAGCATTTGGGGTGCAGGAGTTGATGAAGAAAATTAGTCCCATGATAAATGTTTAGCTGTAACTGCCCATCACCTTTCTATTCAGATTTTAAGTGCAGCATATTTAAAGAAAAGCAAAATTATCTATTCTTAGGTTCTTCTCCACATTCTTCTTGTCACCCTAATGTTGAAATATGAAGCAAAATCCAACTTATTCTTCTTGCAACATTTCAGTTTAGCTGATGATGCTGAATAAATGAAAAAAAAAATGAAAAATACATATTTATTAAGCACTGAAAGATAATTTAGGAAGGCTTCCAAAGCTAGCAGCACAGAGAGAATTCTTGTCTGAATTCAGCACATTCAAACAAAATGCAAATGATTGAGGAAATAGTTTATTAAATGCATCACTTTTTGGAATTGGTATTGGCAACTGAGGCAAGTGGGCAAGATCGCCTGGACCGCTATTTTATAAATATATATTTTAACATGTTTTAATTACATTTGAAAAGCAGTTACCCAGAGAGAAAACTGAATACACCCGTGTTTATATTATTCATGCACTAGGAAGCATCCCAAGTTGGCTTGTCACTCAAAATAAATTAACATCTTATTATCCACAATTTGGTGGATGAGGCTATTGTAGCTGATCTTGAAAGAGGTTACCAAACTGACTGTCATGATTCAAGGACAAGTCCAAAATTCTTCTGATGCAATAATGGAATGTTTGTGTTGAACAATAGCACTTAGCAATAGTACTTAGACTTATATACCATTTCACAATGCTTTACAGCACTCTCTAAGAGATTTACAGAGCCACCATATTCCCCCCCTCCAACAATCTGGGGCCTCATTTTTCCCACCTTGGAAGGCTGGAAGGATGAGTCAACCTTGAGCCTGCTGAGTTTTGAACTGCCAAATTGCAGTCAGCTGGCAGTCAGCAGAAGTAGCCTTCTACTAGAAGTACTGCATTCCAACCACTGTGCCACCACAGCTCATAATCAAGAGCTTTAGACTGTGGACTCCTTGGTGCTCTCTGAGCTTGGTTGTTTTCTTGTAGATGCTTCATTACCTAACTAGGTAACTTCATCAGTGCTAGGAAGGAATGGGGCTTGCTCCCTTTTTATGTACTAGTGGCTTGCCCTGTCAGCATTGCAGGGAATAGTCTTGGCAGTTCCTTGATTGGGCTGCAGTTTACTGGTAGTGCTTTTGTCTGTGTTGGAAGCTTCTTAACTGCAACATTGTTTGTTTGATTGTCAGACTTCTGTTAATCCTGGTATTAATCTCTGCTCATTTGGATGTTGATTGCTGGTGAGGAGATGGTTTGGTCTTTTTGTTTCCCTTTGAGCCTTTTGATTGTTTCTTTTGAGTGGTGGTAGATGTTGTTTATCTCTATGCGCCTGTTGATGGCCAATTTGTCTGAATGCCAGGAATGGAATGGAATAGAAAATATGGAATGGGATAGATTGGAATTAAATGGAATGGAATGGAGTAGGATAGGGTAGGGTAGGGTAGGATAGGATAGAAAATACAGAATGGGATGGAATGGAATGGAATAGAATAGAATAGAATAGAATAGAATAGAATAGAATAGAATAGAATAGAATAGAATAGATGGAAAGGACCTTGTAGGTCATCCAGTCCAACCCCTCCCCCTCATGCAGGAGACCCTACACCATTTCTGACATAAGGCAATCCAGTCTCTTCTTGAAAGCTTCACCACAAGTTCTGAAGGCAACTTCTGTTCCATTGGTTGATTGTTCTCACTGTCAGAAAATTTCTCCTTATTTCAAAGTTGAATCTCTTCTTCAGATTCTCTCCAGGAATTCTCTGGAATGTTCCGAGTGGACTTGATCTAATATGTACACAGATTCCCAGTTGAAAACTATGGCTAAGTCTGTCCATGTGTTGTAAAAGTAATGAGCTTTCATCATGCCTTCTGTCGTTGTGCTGGTCTCTTTGGCTTGATTCTTTCTCTTGGATGACAAGCTTTTCATTGTGAAGGAAAATTGTTACTGGCCCTGGATAGGGATGGATCTTTGCCCCTCTCGGTTGCCCTTCATATCTCTCTTCCTCCTGTTGTTTGGGGTTTTGGGGGGAAATAGAAATGGAAGCAACTGTAACTTTGGGGTTTCACATCAGTTTGAGAATCCAGTTGAAGCTTTATGACTGCAGCAGTGTGTGCAGGAAATTCATAATAAATATTGAGCACATAAAGATTAGGATTCAATTACCCAAAGATGTATCAGAGTGCATAAACAAATAATCTGCCTGCAACATCTTAAAGCCATGGCATCTTTTGCTGGAAAGATACAGCAGCTGCAGCTGTGTGATCTCAGGAAAAAAACATAATTGCTTTAAGGGACTGTAAGTGGCTCCTATGTTTATATGCCTGTGTGCACTGAAATGCTTTCTGGATATTGACAGAGCCCTAATAAGATTGTTTGCAAACACCTCTCTAATGTACTAGTTTTTATATACAACTCTCCCTGCTATAGAAATCTATCTATAGAATTTATGTGCATATTTTTTATACATATTCTTCAGAAGTTGAAAATAGCATCACAAAATTCTGACTTGAGCAAATTAGCATATTCCAGTTGTATTATTGATTCATGAAAGGCAAAATAGTAAGCCTCTAGATATAAAAACAATCAATGAACCATTTTTTTTCTTTGGGAGGTGGGACATAAAGGTCGGCTTTGCCTCAGTAGTCATTACAGGTTTTATATATACTGCTTTTTTCCTGATGTTCCTTTCTCATGGCATTTTTACATGATTTCAGCCATCTAAAGTCATTCTGACCGAGTGATCAGTCATCTAAATTGACTTAATAATTAATAAAGAGATGGAAAGAGACCTAGTTTAAAGCACCAGGCTGGAACTCAAGAGACCAAGTTCTAGTCCCACTTTAAGCATGAAGCCAACTGTTTTGGCCCAGTCCTTCTCGTTCAGCCCTAGAAAGTCGGCAATGGCAAATCACACCTGAAATTTTGTCAAGGAAACTGCAAGGATTTACCCAGGAGAATACACTGATGTAATCAAGGTCTCCAAATAAATAAATAAATGACGTATTCCCTTCTTGGCATTCAAACCTACCATCAGAAAATGTGACCATTGCTTGTCACCAAAGCTGATGCTTATCACCAAAGCTGATGCCCTCTGTAAGACCATTCCTGACTTCTGACAACCCTGAAGCCATTTTCTTTAACACCTTCAGGGCTGCCACAATAGAGCTGGGTAGAACTGTGGGAATGGGAGGGGGTAGTAGAGATAGCTGGGGATCTTTGGCCATAACAAAATTCTTTCTTCTGGGAACCAAGGACTTTCTTACCAGGTGTTAGGATGGTGGAGATTGGGACCAACCAACTGACACTGAACTGCAACCTGATTGGACCACGTAATGGGCTCAAGGGAAGTGAAAAGAAAAACTTTACTTTTAACATGGGGAAAAACCGTGGGTGTTGAGAATCAGGTTTTCACCAGATGTGCCAATATGACATGCCTAATAAATCTGTATTTTGAGGAACATGCCTGCCTCAGGGTTTTGATTGTGTTGGGTATATTACTTGGAACCCTGACAACTTCTCTTAATGTTTGGCCTTGTTCTCCTTTCTTTTTCATTCCTAACTTTGAGCTGCCCTTGCTAACAGAGGTGGTTTTCAGCAGGTTCTGACCAGTTCTGGAGAATCAGTAGCAGAAATTTTGAGTAGTTTGGAGAACTGGCAAATGTTACCTCT
>BLBF01000058.1:13900420-13918134 GCA_015471245.1 Laticauda colubrina
GGGATGGGCAGGGATACCTTTGGGATGGGTTAAGATAGCTGTGGGATTGATAAACCTCCAGTGCAAGCATAGTGGGACTGTATGGTCCACCCTCCCAGCTGCCACATATATGGCCCTTTATTATCAATAACCATTTATTCATTGATCCACACATGTCAACATAAACACAACTCTTTATTAAATTCCCTGTTCATTGTAGGCCCACCCAACATACATGGCCCAATCTCATCCGTGTGATGAGACAGGCTGAAGGAAGCATCCATTAATCATCTATCATCCTGTCTTGCCACTCCACTGCTCCAGCTGGGGAGTTGCACCAGTGTTTCAGGAGGTTGCGCTGCTTCTTCCCTTCATGTGAGGCTCTGTTCGGGCCTTGCACATCCTCAGTGTCTATCAGGTTTCGCCCTTGCCTCCATTCCCCAGGCTCCATGTCCCCATTGCCTTGTTGGAGGTCCACGAGCCTGTTCTGCAACACTGGGTAGCGGGTGCGCATGAGATTGTGCAGGATGCAGCAAGCTTCCACGATCCTCCTCACAGTCTCTGGGTGATGCTGCATGGTGGTGAGAAGTACCTGGAACCTGTTGGCCAGGATGCCAAAGGCGTTCTCCACCACCCGCCTTGCCCTGGACAACTTGTAGTTGAAGATCCTCTCTTCACGGGTGAGGAGTTTGGAAGTGTAGGGCTTTATGAGGTAGGTTCTGAGGGAGAAGGCATCATCCCTCACGATGAAGTAGGGCACATCTTGCGTGTCATTGGGCAGGGGGTCTGGATCTGGGAAGCCCATGATGAGGTTGCGTTCCAGCCCATCCTTGAGGTCACTGGCGTTGTATACCTGGGCATCTGAAGCTGACCCGTTGCCTGAAGCATCGATGTACATGAACTTGTAGTCAGCATCGACCATGGTGAAGAGGATGATGCTGAAGAAGCCCTTGGAGTTGAAATAAGTGGACCCCGACTTGGCTGGAGCTTTGCAGGCCACGTGCTTGCCATCGATGGCTCCAACGGTGTGGGGGAAGTTCCACTTCTGATACCACTGCTCTGCAACTTTCTTCCATCCTTCTTCAGTGGAGGGGCACTGAAGGAGCTCCTCCAGGTATTCTTCGATGATGGCCTGCACCACTTCTCTGACCACAATGCTGATGGTGTTGTGTGGCACCCTCCAGCCGTACTGCATGCTCCTGTATGTGGTCCCGGAGGCCAGGTGGCACAGAGTCAGTGCCACCTTCAGCCCAGGGTCCAGGCTGGGCCGGAAGTTGGTGCTCTGCTTGGTCAACCTGGGTGTCAGCCGCTCCACAACTTTGTCAAACATGGCTGGAGGCATCCTCATGAAGTTCTGGAATGCCCGAGTGTCTTCGTTCCTCAGCTCCACCATCAGCTTGTTGTACATTCCGTACTCTGCTCTTCTCCCGATCCATTTTCGGACCCAGACACTTCTTGGCCGCCTCCTTTTCTTCCCGTAGAACAGTTGAAAGAGCCTGTAGATGGCTTCGCACTGTTGCAGAACGATGGTGGCTACCAAAAGGACTGTGTTACGATCCATGGTGGACATGACTGGATGCTGTGGAAGAGCAAGAGGCAGATGAAGGCTGCAGAGGTCTGCACAGCAGGGCTGCTGGTCTGAAAGTGAGATCCAGGTGAGTTGCTCCCCCTTTTTATAGGCAATATAGGTTTTCCCCTATGTGTCCTTTTGCATCCTCTAGGCATCCTCGAGACATCCTTAATATCTGAGATAGGTCCCCTCTGAGAATGTTTTTTCCATTTTAAATGCTTTGTATGCGAGCTGCATCTGCTTTCATCCTTTCTCCGTCCGTGCTACTAATGCTGCACGTCCGTTCTGCGTCCGTTCCACTTCCTCCCTGTGTCTGCTTTCTGCTGGAGCGGATTTGAATTGCGTGGATGCACAGCGGATGCCTAGCGGATGTAGCGGATGCGTAATGGATGACGACAGATGCAGAACGGATGTTCCCCGTATGCGTAGTGGATTCAGAATAGACGCGTTTGATACATTTTCCGCTCAAAAAGTTTTGAGCAGCTCAAAACTTTTTAAGCGGATGGAACCTCAGTCGACGGATGCTGGACGGATAGAGAGGATGAAAAACGGACGCAGTGAGTACAGAACAGATGCATCGTGTTAACCAACGGATGGCAAGTGTTTCTCTCCGTTTTACAATCTCTTTCCATCCGTTGGTGCAGTGTGACATGGGCTTTAAATTTTTGTCCTGGGTTTTGAGACCAATTCCATTGGGGAAGTTGCAGGCTTAAAAATAAACAAAGAGAAAACTAACATTCTAGTCAAAAACCTCACAGAGAAACAGAAAAAAAAGTTTAATGGAGAAGATAGATATTCAGATAGTGAAGAAAATAAAATATCTGGGAATTCATGTATCAGCAAGATGTGCAACCATAAAAGAAGATAATTATGCTAAATTGATGCATCAAATTAAACTTGACTGGGAAAGTGAGAAATCTTACAGCTATCACTGATAGGAAGAGTAGCCACCATTAAAATGAATATTTTACCAAAATTACTATTTTTGTTCCAAACAATTCCATTGTATTAGTATTGTACTTTTTTTGCATATATTTTTATAATGCCTTTAAAATAGTCCAGGTTATTTTTCTTTCTCTCCTTCATCCTATTCTTCCAAGGAGATGTTCTTCCCACTCTCTGCTCTCCCTCCATCTTTTAAGATAATCTCAAAGGTGATTTTCAAAAGGCAATTGGCCTTTCTTGGTTTTTTTTTCCTTGAAAACATTTCATTTTTCATCCAAGAAGCTTCTTCAAATTACAAGGAAAAAAACCAGGAAAGTTTTGAAAAGCATCTTTGAGATAGCCATGACTTGGATAATTGACAATCGCCATAGACATATTTTAAGATAGTTTAAAGTAAGAATCATTATCTTAAGGATCACCCAACAACTTTAATCAAACTTTTTTTAAAGGTAAATTGATGATCTGCAGGATTATTCTGTCTCACCTTTTCCACCATGGATTTGCATTCAGTGGAAGAAAAAGAACTGGTATATATATATTTAAAAAAAGCAGAAAGGAGGTGGGATAAATTCAGATGGCACATTCTCTTTTTCTGAGAGGTGGCCAGAATGGGTGAACATCTTGTCATTTTTTAAAATAATCTCTCCTCAATGGGCCACAATCTTACTGTCTTCCTTTGGTTCAATTCAGTGCCCATAAGAAGAGGCTCTGCTCCTGAATTTCCCCAGTCGAAATCCTGTTGTTGAAAAATCATTGAATTTATCTTATCTCTGAAGAAATGCAGAAAAAACTCCCAATTATTGCTCTGCAAAGTTGATCATTTTGAAATAGTTTTGTGCTAACCCTATTATGTTCTCAGCTGCCAACACAATCTGAACTTCCAATCCACATCATTTGCTTTCTGGGTAGACAAATCAGTAACTAATCCAAGGGTCTTCAAACTTGGCAAGTTTAAGATCTGTGAATTTCAACTCCCAGAATTCCTGAGCTAACATGACTGGAGGAGGAATTCTGGGAGTTGAAGTCCACAAGTCTTTAAAGCTGTCACGTTTGAAGACCCCTGAACTAATCCAAGATTTTTTGGAATATTCATTTGAATCAAGGAACAATTACTCCATGCAAAAGTTATTCCCAAAACACCACAGGGCTCTCACTCCTCAAATCAATTCCAGTTAGTAAGCAAGCCTTTCGATTTCCCACAAGTTCTCAGAATAACACTACTTTCAGGGCTGTTATAGGAAATTCCAATGGGACAACCCACCACCCAAAGCCATTTTAAGTGATGATGATGGCTCCTGTCAAGTCTGGCCTCCTAGAAAGATTGCTGAAAGTCATTTGATGGTTCCACTTTTGGTCACCACATTACAAAGAAGATGTTGAGACTTTGGAAAAAGTGAAGAATGGTTGCAGAAATTGGGTATGGCTATTCTCGAGAAAAGAAAGACTAGGAATGACATGATGGAAATATTCCAGTATTTGAAGGGCTGCCACAAAGAAGAGGGGGGGTCAACTTATTTTCCAAAGCACCAGAAGGCAAGACAAGAAGCAATGGATGGAAACTAATCATGGAGAGAAGCAACCTGGAGTTAAGGAGAAATTTCCTAACAGTGAGAACAATCAACCAGTGGAACAGCTTGCATCTTGATGTTGTAGATGCTTCATTTCTGAAGGATTTTAAGAAAAGATGGACAGTCACCTGTCTGAAATGGCATGGGGGGTTGGACTAGAAGACCTCCAAGGTCCCTTCCAGCTCTATTCAGATTTTGATTCTGAACTCGGGTGTGCTCACTTTGAGAGCTATTGCACACATCTAAGGTAGCCTATAAACCAATAGTATCTGCACCAACCGGCTGTATATAATTTAGTCTTCATACAGAGGTCTGTCAGCAAACATGTTTTGCAAAATGCAAGCAGGGCATTAAGTACACATGTCTGGATTGTGATAAAATTAGCTTTTCCACCCACTACTTCATATTAAGTCATTCTCCATTTTTGTCCCATGCTTGGTTAAAAGACATATGTTTTTAAAACGTGGTATAATAAATATCAAGAGATGATAAGATTGTTCTCCAGGAATCTGGTTTAAAATTATTGGAATTCAGTGGCTCCTAGTCTGTCTAGGTATAAACTATACAACAAGAGAAAGGAGCATGCTATTCTGAAAGAATATACTGCAGGCCCCTTCTACTTATATTTTCTATTGCAATTGAGCTAGAAAAAGGGCTAAATGAAGACAACGTAGAGCAAGGGTCTTCAAACTTGGCAGGTTTAAGACTTATAGACTTCAACTCACAGAATTCTTGAGCTAACATGATTGGAGGAAGAATTCTGGGAGTTGAAGTCCACAAGTCTTAAAGCTGTCAAGTTTGAAGACCCCTGACATAGATGGTTGGGTGTGACTTTTGGCTGTATAAATTTCCTCTTTTCATGGTTTTCTAGAACTACTGGCACATATGTGACACTGAACTTGTTTTTATTTGGATTGGGACAAGGTATTTGGATGAGAGCAAGAATGTATTTGGCAACAGAAGAAAAGTTGAGCTATAGAGTATGATACAAGGAAGAAAAACCCTGTTTAAATGGCATGGAGTGAAGGAGAATTGTAAAGACTTGGCAGTTAAGCAAGAGAGAGAAGAGACCAACATAATAGAATGTGGAGCATGGATATCAGGATATCAGGAGACAAAGATTCAGTAGATGTGGAAGCACACACACAAAGAACATGTTTTTTTCCCCCATTGCCACAGGTAAGATTAAACTATCGTGCACTTCCCTGTCTCCTTGGATCTTGAAAAAAAAATTATTGGAAAGCAAAGAGGTCCAACAATGTTGTGTTTGTAGTGTGTTTCCTCTCTTCTAAACTTTTAAAAATTAGAATGAGGCAGAGTCTTGCATATACATTGGAATTTTTAAGGGAGAATCAACCAGCCTTTAAACAGTGTGAGATTTTTCCCTGAGCCTCCCCCAAAAGTCTGGAATACTGAGAAAAAGAAAAACCAGATGTCCATGGAGATTCTCACTCAACCAAGTTATGGTTGTCCCAAATATGCTTTTCCAAAAGGCAACTAGACAGTCTTCTGAGTTTTTTTCCTTGGAAAGGTTTTATTTTTCATCCAAAAAGCTTCTTCAGTTCTGAAGAACTTCTGAACATCTTATTAGATGAAGTAAAACATTTGCAAGGAAAATAACAAACAATAAAGTCCAGTTGCTTTCTGGAAAAGCACTTTTAGGAAAACCAGATGTCCTTCATCTAGACATCCTAAAATATAGTAGGTGGTTTACTGGCAAGCATATTAAGATACCCCTTCTAATAATACTTGTATACACTATAGAGAGTACTTATCTAGCTCCTGTACATTTACCATTATACCACTTAACTGGCAAATGTAGTTTAGATTTAATTCTAGGGCCATAGCTGGGAAATAAATTAGCTGATTTCTCTTCATGGCTCCTTTCTTATGTGTATTGACCTCCTTGAAGTTAATCCAGAAACCTGATGTGAGCAGAACAGCAATTTACTCTTTAATCCTTCCTTCCCTGAAAAGAGTAACCCACTCTAACTTTGCAATTCTTCAATCACCACTTTGCCTCTCCACTATGACAACATGTTGAGTTAGGATAGAAGGGCATTATGGGATAAATCAAATTGTTTCAAATTGTATGTTTTGTACTGAGGATTAAAAAAAATCAGTGAATATTGGAGTACAGAATGGTAACTGGTTATTTATTTATTTATTTGTCAAGCAAGCATTAGATAACAGGTATAAGTATAAACTATATAGTTTTAAGTATAAAGTCGTATTTCCTGCAATCAAGTTTGGTGCGGTTTACCTTGAGTTTGTGTGCTCTTGTATTGTTGTGGTTGAAGTGGAAGTATTCATTGACAGGTGGGACATTGCAGTAGATAATTTTATGTACTATACTTAGATCGGACCAAAGGCAGCGTAGTTCGAGGATGTCTATGTCTAAAATTTCAAGTCTGGTGGCATAAGGTATTCTGCTACAAGTAGAGGAATGGAGAACTCTTCTTGTGAAATATTTCTGGACTTTCTCAACTGTATTAATATCAGATATGTAATGTTTAGTTTACTTTATTGTCATTGCACCTCGTACAACAAAATCAAACACCATCTTCAGTGCACATCATGACTATGAAAATAAACACAGACACACATCCTTCACCCTTCACACATTGAACCGGAAACCCTCCACACCACACCAACACTGCACTGTGCAGCAGAATTCAAAAGATCTCCTGCCCTGGGATAGAAGCTGTTTTTCAGCCTATTTGTCTTTGTTTTTTATTATTCTGTACCATCTGCCAGATGGTAATAGTTCAAAAGAAGGCTTCCCAGGATGAGGTGGATCTTTGAGGATGTTTTGAACTTTCTTAAGGCAGTGGGAGTTATGAAGCTCTTCCAAAGAGGGGACAGGGCAACCCATGATCTTCTGTGCAATGACTTAACCCTCTGGAGTGCTTTCCTATCTGCCCCTGTGCAATTGGCAAACCATACAGAGGTGCAGTAAGTTAAGATACTCTCTCTGGTGCAGTGGTAGAAGGTCACCAGCCGTTTTTCATTCACTTGTTGTTTTCTGAGAAGTCTCAGGTAGTATAAGCTCTGCTTGGCCCTCTTGACCAGGGCTTCAATGTGAGCACCCCAGATGGGTGTTATTTTTGGTAACACCCAGAAAGTTAAAACTGGACTTTTTCAGAAGACTTGCTCCACTTGGTCTCCATTGATAATCAAGGGCTGGATGTCTGATCTGTTCCTTCTAGAGTCCACTATAAGCTCCTTGGTCTTATTGGTGTTGAGGACCAAGTTATTGTCTCCACACCATGCAAGCAACTGGTCCACCTCATCTCGGTCCACCTCACTCATTCCTCCTGGAGAGAAGTCCCACCACTGTTGTATCATCTGCAAATTTAGCAATTGTATTACTATTGCGGGTTCCAGACTGATGAGCTGTATTCAAGTATTGGTCTAGCAAATGTTTTCTATGTTCTAGTTAGTTAGTTGTGTGATATTACAGGAGAAAAAGCTATGCAGGATTAGGTTAACAACTTTTAATGTCTTTTTGGCTATGTAGTTACAGTGGGCTTTAGCACTTAGATTAGAGATGAGTACTCCAAGGACCATGTTAATTGGTTCCATTTTGATAATTAAAAAAAATGAAGTTTGACATTTAGTGTTAGAAACTTTACATATTTTAAGAAATGAACAAAATAGTTTAGGATATTATCAGACCAATATTTCTGTTAAGATACATTGACATCTGAGCTGTTTGTTTGTATATTAGTGATAGAGCTTTTATGAAGTTAAGAATCTGTAATCTGTGGAACAATACCAGGGATAGACTAAAAAGAAAATAATGGAAAGCACTGCAGAAAAATGACTCATATATGCAGATATGAGGTTATTTCAAGAAAATGTTTATTAAGTAAAAATTGTAGAAGCCCAATGTTTCTGTCTCCACTTCACTATCCTCCACTGTAGAAGGACAGATACTGACAATTGAGACTTACAGTACTTTAGGTATCCTTTTCTATCTTTACCTGTCCTTCTATCCTTCCTATCATCAGAACCAAAGAAGCTTCTTGGATGAGAAGCGAAATGTCTTCAAGGAAAAGCAAAGTCCAGTTGCCTTTTTAAAAAATACCTTTGGGACAACTGTGACCTGCATAATTGAGAATCTCCACTTGAGGTATTGTAGTTTTAGTACAAGAATCTATGATGGCAAAAATCAAGAATACATTACATTCAGTTTTGAAAAATATGCCTTCCACTATTTGCAGCTTATTGTAGTTGTTCATCCTTACAACTGACTGAGAATCTGATTTTCACAATTCTAGTGTGATCATATTTTGGATTAGTATGAAAATATTGGCTGGCCATTTGTATTTGTGCCTGTTTCATTCTTTGATTTTCACATTGATGGCAATTCATTCTCTCATGAACAAGACATCAGTAAAATCTCAACCTACACATCACACCATGCACCATTTTTTTCTTTGTTTACAAGAAGAAAAGAAACAAGCTTTTTTTTTTCAATATTTACCTTGAAGGGTCTAAAGTCGTCCATAAGCTTTCTATCTCAGAATATAGACTAGATCTTAATGAGATCTATGAGCACTGCTGGTACATCACTGTCAGAAACTGCAAATAGGCTATTGCAGTTTCCATTTACCCCATAGCATCCTGGGATTGTGCATGTTACCAGCTCAGGGCCTTTGTATTTGATTAGCTTTCCAAAAAAATTTATGACCAGCAAGCAATTCTACAAAGAAGACAGACAAAGAATGTAGATTTTTGTCCAGTCTTAGCCTGGTAAGCCACAATCTGCATCTCAATTTTGGGAATGACTTTGCTTAAACAACAACAACAACACAAAAAAAAGCCCCAAGCTTGCACAAAGAGAAGCAGATGGCAAGAAAGAAGAAAGAAGAAAGAAAACGAATGTAAATGCATAAACAAGTTCAAGGAGAAGAAAAGCCCAAGTTTTATTCAAACGTATTGTTTAGCTTTGGATCTGAAGAGCTGCTACTGATTAATACAATATTTAATGAACTGTTTGCAGCCTGGAGAACTTTTTCAAAGCAATAAATAGGTAGAAAATTGTGAAGCTCCTGCTTTTGTTGTGAATTTCTCCTTGCTCCTTCTATCTCCTTTTCTTGGCATTCTGTTAAAAGCTAAACTTTGAATTTGCTCCTTACAAATTCTAGAAAACCCAAGAGGAGGGAATACATGTAGCTGAGGGTTGAACTGTGGAGTCCTTGGTGCTCTCTGAGGTTAACTGATTTTTGCAGACATTTCATGACTCAACTAGATAACATCATCAGTACTAGAAGGGAACAGAGCTTGGGAGTGGAAGTGGAAAAGGAAGAGGAGGAGGACTGTTAGGATCTTAGGTGCTCCCTGAGTTTGGTTGTTTCCTTAACTGATCAGGTAACATCATTAAAGCATCACTTCACCATCAAACCAGCTAACATCAATAGCATATCACTACACTGATGATGTTACCCATGAAATGAAATGTCTGCAAGCAAAACCACCAAGCTCAGAGAGCAAAAGGTTGCAGGAAGCTGGCATGGCTAGTCTCGTGAAGAGAAGGACCAGGGGAGAGATGATAGCGGTGTTCCAATATTTGAGGGGCTGCTACAGAGAGGAAGGGGTCAAACTATTTCCCAAGGCACCCGAAGGCCAGACAAGGAATAATGGATGGAAATTGACCAAGGAGAGATTCAACTTGGAAATAAAGAGAAACTTTCTGACAGTGAGAGCAATCAACCCATGGAACAGAAGTTGCCTTTGGAAGTTGTGGGAGCTTCATCACTGGAGGCTTTCAAGAAGAGATTGGACTGCCATCTGTCAGAAATGGTGTAGAGTCTGCTGGGCAGGGGGGTTGGACTAGATGTCCTACAAGGTCCCTTCCAACTCTGTTAATCTGTATCTGACTTCACAATTCTTCAAAATGAAAAGGATAAAAATAGTGGTCAAACTTGGAGAACTTTCTTCAAAACATTCCTCCTCTGGAACCCTCATTTGTCCCTCTCGAATTATTAGACCATAGCTCGGATCAAGGAACATTTCTTTAAAAATTCTTCATCTCACTGAATTTTAATTTAATCTCTATTGCAGTGCCTATACTCTGGAACATATTCCCCCAGAAATCCTTATGGCTCCCAATGCTGCAAGCCATTGAAAAGCTGGCTGTCTTCCCAGGCTTGGCACAAAGTGATGGATTAGCCCCTATAACTTTTTGTTCAGCTTGTTTTGTTTTTGTTTTATGTGATCTTTCTGGACATGCTTCATTTTTTCTTTTCAATATTCTCATTTTATTATATACACCACCCAGAGTTTACTGGAGTCAGGCTTTTTTTTAAATCCATGCAGATAAATAAATAAATATAGTCATTCATGCAATCAGTTTGGAATTAGGATTAGGGTTGTCAGGCATAACAGAACAGGTCCAGGCATGAAGGTCAAATTAAATTAATGTATTGCTAAACAGCCTATGTATAGGAATCTTCTCAACTAAAGGTTAGCACCTGCTTTGAGTTAGATTTCACAGAATTCAAGGGGAGTTGGACTAAGTCTGTTTGTGACTAAATTGGGATTCTAGGCTGATCCCTCTTTTGACTCTGCCCCCAGGTTTGCTCACTCCTTCTCCTATATCACAGTGGTTGGATATTTGTTTGTTGACCAATGAGTTTAGCTGTTTAATTTTTTTAACATTAACACTTAACTCTTGATAAAATCAAAATTCAGAATTAAAGCAATGGCTATCAGGCTGAGAATTCTGAGAACTGAAGACCATCAAACATCCAGTTGGTGTCCACTTTAGTTGATCTAATTCATTGTCACAAGAAAAAAAAATATCTGTAGAGAATAGCAAAGGTGGCCTTGATAAAGAGAGGGAAGATGAGTTGGCAAGGCAATGGACACATAAACATGGCTTAAGTGTGTATTAATATGGAAAGGTACAAAAACACTTAAGGAACACACACAAAACCACAATTCACATAAAAATAAAAGAGGGAAGAGGGGAAGCACATTCAAACATGCAAAATTCTGTTAATATAACCATAATAGCTTTATGTCTAAGTGGTGTCTGCTGCTTAATCTAGTCTAGACATTGTAGGACATGACCAAATGACTCTCGAATCAAAAGATGGCAACAAGGGCTGGGCAAACCTCCCTCATGTCAATTCAGAAGCAACCAGGGTGGGATTCAAATTTTTTAACAACTGGTTCTATGGGTATAGCTAAGTTGGTGGGCGTGGCTTGGTGGTCATGTTATTGGCTGGGCATAGCCAACTCAATATCACTCACATCAAGACAAGCATCTCCTGACTTGGCCTCTCATGACTATGGGGATGCTGCAACAGTCGTAAGTGTGAAAAATGGTCATAAGTCACTTTTTTCAGTGCCATTGTGACTTTGAATGGTCACTCCACACAAGCAAAGTACCAGCAAAGGAGGGGGAAAAAACTCCAGAGAAATTCCAGAGATAGGAAGTCTAGTCCTGTCAAGAATGTAATAAGAGTTAACGGAGAGGCAACCCCAGAATGTTTCCTTCCTGCCTTCCTTACAGGAT
Organism: Laticauda colubrina; assembly: GCA_015471245.1. Taxonomy (NCBI): domain Eukaryota; kingdom Metazoa; phylum Chordata; class Lepidosauria; order Squamata; family Elapidae; genus Laticauda; species Laticauda colubrina. The sequence continues at coordinate 13,912,011 of BLBF01000058.1, forward strand.
TAGGCCAGTAAAAATTTCTTCTAACAACCGGTTCTCCGAACTGCTTAGAATGTTAACAACCGGTTCTAGCGAATAGGTGCAAAGTGGTAGAATCCCACCCCTGGAAGCAACCTAGCATTTACCAGTGTGCTTGTTTTTGTATATAAAGAGTCTCCTATATTTTGTAGGACTGATTACTTTATTCACTGCACACTGAAATACAATTCCCAACAACAATATGAAAAATTGCTTCAGGGTCTTGCATTAATAATAAGAAGGAACACTTTTGTATGACTTGTGTCTTTTCTGCTGATGAATGGAAATGAGGAATGGGTTTTTGAGAGGGTCTATGACAATTCTCCAAGCTAACAATTGTCCTGTGCCAAGCTGTCCGTGGTGAGTTGGCCATGGCAAGTTGTCCCATTCCTTTCCAAGATGCTTGCTTTACTAAAATTTCTAGAGGAAGCATCCAATGCCAATATAATACAAATAAAGGAGAATATTCTTCTAGAAGAACTAACCCCACTGAGTCTGAAAGAAATACAACATGTGCAGGTACCTCAAGGTAGCACAAAATAGCAAATCTAGCAAAATAGTAGATCCCAGGCACAGTTTAACAACCAAGGGCAACAGTTGACAGATATTTGTATACAAACAAAATCTGTAAATGCTAGGTTGCTTCTGAGTTGATGTGAGAATGGGTTGCCCAGCACTTGTTGCCATGTTTTGATTCAAGACTCATTTGCAATATGCTATTTTTCCTTGAGGGGGGAAAATGCTACATTAAAACCAGACTCCATATCATAAGCACAATAATAGCTGAAGGGAGCTAAGTGGGATTTTGTTCTTACTGCGACGGAATATAAAAACAAGAGCATGGCGCAATCAGTCAAAACACTGTTGTTTATCAGATGCTGCAACAACACAAGAAATGATCTGAGCAACTCGCAGACGCTGCCTGACAGTGAGCTGGCTTTCTCTTGGCTGAGCTTCGTGATGTACGTTTCAGTAATGCCAAAGATCTGGAAGTACATATAAAGGTTTTGGGGAAAAATATTCCTTGGGAGAATGGCATGGTTTGAAGGCAGATTAGCAGCAGGAAGACCATAAATTCAAGGCCACCTGCCTATCGAAACCTACTGTTTGAGGCTACAAATCAGAATGGCTGATTGCCATCAAATTAGGAAGTCATGCCAAGAGGGAAAAGAGGGCAGATTATATAGTTTGCAGGGAGCAGGCCACAAGATCCAAAAACATTCAGATTCCTACAGCCAAGAAAGGATTGTTATAAAAGAAGGCACACCATCAAAACTCAGCAGAGTGTCAGGCAATGTGAAAACTGAACAAATAACCGCCACAGTAGGAAAAGACTAAGCCAGTACTGATCAACGAGAAGTTGAAACAGATGAATCGGTCCAAGTAGATCCAAGGTGCCAAATAACAAATTTAATTTCATTTGAGCCACTGATCATTTGACATTATGGGAACACAGCAACAAGGTAACCTGGATGCTTCTCAGAGGATTAACTCACCAGGGCTGTGAAAGATAGTTGAGCCCTTCTTTAAAATTCCTTGCTCCAGTTTCTTGTGGGGCTTCATCTCCAGATGCTTCCTTAGATATCAAATTATAACATCTATTCAATTGTGACTATATGGAGCCATATGATGGTCTTTTTATCATGTTTTTACCTTAATTTAATATTTTAAATTGCATATTGTGCTGTTAGATAGATAGATAGATAAATAGATAGATAGATAGATAGATAGATAGATAGATAGATAGATAGATAGATATCGTAGATGTATAGATGATAGAGATCTATATCTAGATCAGGAACCATGGTGGCACAGTGATTAGAATGGAGTCTGGCAGGCTGACTCTGCCAGTAGTTCGATTCTGACTGGCTCAAGGTTGACTCAGCCTTTCATTCTTCCAAGGTCAGCAAAATGAGAACCCAGATCGTTGGGGGCAATATGTTGACTCTGTAAACTGCTCAGAGTGTGCTGTAAAGCACTATGAAGCATTATATAAGTCTAAGTGCTGTTGCTATTGCTATCTATCTATCTATCTATCTATCATCTATCTATCATCTATCTTTGCTGAACTTGCATTTGTGTTTGTATTTATGGCATGTTTTATTGGTGTTTCACATTGGTGATTGCTTGACCTCTGTAGATGCCATACACTAAATAAGAAGTGGAAAGAAGACATTTTAAAATGACAAATTCTCCTGGTAGACAAGTCCTTCAAATAGAGGGTTATCTTCTGACAGTTGTTCACACAGACAGATCTACATTATTTTATCCTAAAGCAGGAGAAGATCACTATGGAAAGCACCACCAACCCCCAAAGAGCAGTTGATCTTTCATATGGGACAAGAGGTATCCATAGTTCCATGGGAGAAGGTCTACAATTCTCCCGAACATACAGAGCTCAGGTAGCTGCCTAGGATGTAGACACAATGAGCATTGCAAGAGAAAACAAAATAAGTCATCTGAAGTTGTGATTAAAGGTTGTCAATTCAGGTTTGGAAAAGTGGATACAGAAAAAAAGAGAGAAGGATGATTCAAGATAGTTGTGATCAGAAAAGAAGCTTTGGAGAAACACCTTTGAAAGATAAGAAGAAACTGCCTGTTATTTGAGGGACTGAAGTTCAAAGAAGTTGATAAAAAAGATTATAGGAGAGAAGATGCAACCACAAAATTAGGAAAGAGAAGTTACAGAGAGATTGAATGATAGCACATGAAGTCTAGCTTTAATGGGACAAAGTATTTTCATCCCTCATCCATATTTCTCTCCCATTCCAGTGTTCATTCTGGTCTGAAAAATATAATGAGGCCATGAATAGAGAAGGCAAAAAACAATCACCAAAGAAGAGGGAAATAATGGGAATTAAAGAGACACAGAAGGGTTGAGAGATGGACCATGTTTTGTAGGGCTCCTTCTACCTTATCAGTACTATTTCATGGAGTTGGGAAATAAAATAGATTGTGGTGCTACTGGCGAAAAAGAAGAAGAACCAGTGAGCAAGCAATTATCAACCTCTCTTGATTCACCAAGGAATCGACTTCACAGAAAGATTAGAACTACTTTGATTGAGAATATGTGGCTCTAACCACAGAACCTTGAGAGTCTGATTGGACTGTATGTTTTTTATATCATCACCACCAGTCTACAGCCAAATGAATCAAGGCCATTGAGTCCAACCTTGCCAAACTATGCTTCTCCCCAGCCTCACTACTCAAGATGGACTACAACCTAGCAAAACAAACCTTATGACAAAGGGTGGAGAACATCGAGAGGCAGAAGGACTTAGGGAAAGCTCTGCTGTTTCTGGCCCCACATGCCATCAGATGTGTTGCTGCTCCTGTCTGCTATCTTAGTCAGTTGAAGTCAGCAAACCACCAGAAAGCATTTTTGCTCGCATGATGCCATGCGCTTCCATTGGCCGCCCAGTACGGCAAGTATAAAAGAATACCATTGATGGAAGGACTCTGTTCCCGCAGCTCAGGAGAGGTGGAGACTGTGGCTCACATGCTCTTTAGATGTTCCTTTTACACCAAGATTAGGGAAAAAAACATATTCTGCCTTTAACTGCTCGGTATCCTGTCCACTCCAATACTATCTATCGTTCGTGGCTGCTTTAAGGATGAACAGTCCATAAAGACAGCACAGGTGGCCAGATTTTGCACAGCAAACAGGTGTCTTCTCCACCATAGTTATGTTATAAAACAAGTGCGGAAAACCCTTTTCCTGCTTAGTCTTTTCCCTTTTAGCGTTGAACATACAACAGGGCCACACAGTTTATGGATTGTTATTGTAGCACAGTTGGACCACGTATAATTGACAGACTTTTATTATAGATTTATAGACAGGATTATAGACAGGATTATAGACAGGATTTTTATTATAGATTTTAGTTGTTTATTATTTTATACTAGAATTTTTAATTGTACATTTACTGAATGTTTGTATATTTACTGTTTGTGTATTTAATGTTTGTATATTTACTGAATGAAAACTTTGTTGGTTCATATTTCAAGAAAAGCATATCAAATTCTCACTTCCCAAATCCCTCTATGAACCAGAACACTAGTCATTCCGCTTTTCAAAACACCATCTTGCCATTCACCATCCAAAAGTGCATTAAAATACATGTTAATGGAATATGTGCTTCAAAAAGCATACTCTCATGATCAAAACTGTCAGTAATATTGCACTTTAAAAACAACTACTTATAGATATGTAGTTTTCAACATCGAACAGATATTGGTGCTTCTTTTTATTTTTTCTTCTCCATGCAAACTGTCTTTTTATTCTTAAGTATCACTATATTACCCAATAAAATCTACGAGTGTTCTTACTAAAAGGAGGGAGAAAAAATGTAATTGCCTGACTTCAGAACTGGCAACATATCAATGGTTCCCTGTCCCTATTTTATTATAATGAAAACCTGCTCTTAATATTCTTTGATCTTAAATGTCCTTTACAAGTACCTTATTTTTGAAAACATTAATCTATAATAATCTAATTCAAGTCACTTAAAATGGATAACTCTGCTCCAATTATTATCCTGGTAAAGGGTTTTGCATAATGTGGGCTTTATTAGAGACACTTAACACTGATACACTGGTTTACAACATGCTATATGGATAGTTCACTAAATGACTAAGTCACAGGAATGAAAGTGTATTATCAATACTAGCAAGTTATTATTGATGTAAGGCATTAATAAAAGTTTATGACACTATTTAATCTTGTTTTATGGGTGCTACATTACAGTACGAAGAACAGGTAGGACAAAATAGCAAAAAATGGTGGCATTCAAAGCGAATAATGACTTGGAGTGAGAAAAGTTGGTGAAATTTTATACAACTATTTCGCATTTTGCAACATGATTTCTGCTCTGGTTATTTTCACATAAACATTTTGACATAAACTGGCATTGTGTCCAGCTCACCATGCTTTATTAAGTTACTGTTACTGTAGTCCCTGGTGGTGGAGAAGGGTGAGATGGGAACACTTGTACATCCTAGTCTGATTATGTGATGTTGGGTGATCATTATGGGGTAATCATTCCAGGAAGTGTTGCAAAATAGAATGTGCCTTTATTGAGTCTTTGCTCTCCTGTGAACAGATGGAACATTTCTCCTCTGAAAAGAAGTAAAAGAGATGTGAACCTTTTTCTAGACTTTGAAGGGGTCTCCAAACTTGGTAACTTTAAGGCCTGTGAACTTCAACTCTCAGAATTCCTCAGCCAGCCAATCTGACTGGGGATTTCTGGGAGTTGAAGTCATACGTCTTGAAGTTGCCAAGTTTGGAAAGTTCTATTCTAGAATAAGGTGAACAAATTGCTAATGTTTGTATGACTCATCTGCCTTCAATCTTCTGACAGTGAAAAAGGATAGACTCCTACAGTTGGAAAGGTCCATTTATATCATGAAGTCCAACCCCCTGGTCCAGTGAAGGACCTCAAAGTGTAGCATCATTGAAGAAAGAATCAGCATTGCAATCAAACAACAGTTCCACTGTTGAAATGCTTTTACCAATCGGTAGCTTCCTCTAGGATTCAGCCAGAAACTTAAGATACTTAAGATTTATGATTTTTTTATCCTCTGTTTTGGAATGTTAGAGAGCAGAGCTTGATCTTCTTCTGAAGGACACAGGTTCTCATTTCCTCATCCTCATCTTTTCTCTAACCTAAACATGCCTGGTCAATCTCTTTTGGGGTTTCTGTCTCCCTATTCAATCACCTCAATTGTTCTAGGTTCTCTCAATCTGTTCTACAGTTTAGAGCCTACAGCTGGACACAATATGCCAGGTGGCATCTGCACAATTCATAGGATACTGTATGTAATTTCATGTGATTTGGAAACTGTATTGTTATTGTTACTCCTCATATTACATTGGCCTTCTCGGCATCTACGTCACATTGCTGAATCATATTCATCCATGATCCCAAGATCTTCTTGGTGCAAGCCAGAACTGATGAATGTCATTCTGATGAGAAGATTAAGATGGGGTGGGGTAGGGTAGGAGGGAAGGGAAGGGAATGGAAGAGAAGAGGAGAGAAGGGAAGGGAATGGAAGAGAAGAGGAGAGAAGAGAAGAGAAGAGAAGAGAAGAGAAGAGAAGAGAAGAGAAG
>BLBF01000058.1:13919224-13979886 GCA_015471245.1 Laticauda colubrina
GGACAGATGGACAGATGGAAAGATGGACGGATGGACAGAAGGACAGACAGATGGACAGACGGACAGGCAGATGGATGGACAGATGGACAGACAACGGATGATTGGATGGACAGACTGACAGACAGATGGATGGACGGATGGACGGACAGGCAGACGGACAGATGGACAGACAGATGGAAGTACGGATGGACAGATGGACAAACGGACAGACGGATGGACAGACAGATGGACAGATGGACAGATGGACAGATGGATGGACGGATGGACAGATGGACAGACAGACAGGTGGACAGATGGAAAGACAGACAGACGGATAGATGGATAGATGGATAGACGAACAGACAAATGGACGGATGGATGGAAAACGGACAGATGGACAGACAGACAGACAGAGAGATGGGCAAGTTCAGTTATTGGAGGTTTATTTATTCTTTGCTGAATTAAAACTGATGAGGTTCTGTAAATTTGATTCTGACTAACTTACACCCCCCAGCCAGTAACTTTTTCTTTTAAAGGTGCTTTGGATAATAACTGTAGAGAAGAATGTTGCAGCCACAGACAGAGATATATTTGACATGCAAAGGGAAATGAGGATAAGATAACTTTGATTTTTTTAATTTTGAAACTGCTCTGGTGAACTGCGTCTGGTTGTTCAGCCTCTGAAATCAATTCAACATGACATTAATCAGGAAAACTCTTCATCTTCCTTGCAAAATAATGCTAAAAGTGCCTACACCAGATTTTATTTGGATGGATGCATATTCTAGAACTGCATGGTTTCTTATCATTTCAAAGAACAGTTTTCCAAGTTGGTTTTCAGAAGCCCCATGGGGAGTTTTGGGGGAAATAACATTTTCTAGGGTTTGTGCAATTTATTTCTGTTATTTTGATCTTGCCGTGTCTTAAATTTCTATCCACTTTCCACTCAACCTGATGAAATGGAATTTGCCTTAGATATTAAAGCAGAGAAAAAAGAGTTTTGAGAAGTTCTCGAGAGCAAAACAGGGTGTTTTTTTACTTCCTTAGATCTGAGGTGAGAATTGTCCAGTTTACACTGGCCAATTTATTCTCCAGGGTTCTGCAGCCTCCATGGCTGGGACTTTTATGAATTCCCATAAAGCTTTTTCAGGGGTGCTCCTTATATGACAGGAAAATTTCCAGTATTTCACTGAATTCTAGAGCGGACTTTTCTCAGCTATTTGAAAGGAGCAACCGATTATCAGTCTATCTGCTAACATGTTCCCCCCCTTTTTTAAAAAAACCACAAAATGCTTAATACCTGGGAAGCCCAATTTAATTTCCCTATCCTACTTCTACACTAGAAAACTAATTTCTTAAAAATTCTACCGATTTGGGTGTTTTCTTCAAATCTGTTTGCCAAATATCTATAGTGCCGAGTCACAAAAGGCACTGCATGAGATATGTGTCTGTCAAACCACAGAGAGGGGGAAAAATTCATTACAGTTTGCATTTGAATAAGATCTTATCTAATCTTGTTTTTCTGAACCAATATACAGAGCGAAACTCAGTTATCCGTCATCTTTCCCACTTCTCCAAATGCTGCAAAGCAGTTCAATCAAGAGAGTAAGATACAATAGACCAAACTGCAGACTGTATTAACCATGAAAATATAAGTACAAATTAAGTTAGAGAAAATTGGAAAAAAAAAGGAAACCAAACACCTTCCAGTCTACTGTGAGACATATAGACAAAAGTACATGGAAATATGAGAATGAACTTGGAAAAAATGAATTCTTGGCTTGATAGAGAATGGGACAAAGCAAACTTGTGAATACAAATACGAGAAACAGAAATTCAGGGACACAACTTTGGCTTACAACAAATAACTAGGACCAGCATTTGCATTGCTAAATAAGGTAGTTGTTAAGTGACTTGTGCCTGATTTTATGAATTCTTTGCTCAATTGTTAAGTGAATCACTGCAGTTGTTAAGTGAGCCGCACAATTGTTAAGTAAATAATGTGATTGTTCAGGGAGTCCAGCTTTCCTCCAACGGACTTTGCCTGTCGGAGGCTAGCTGGGAAGGTTGCAAATCATGATCACTTGACCACAGGAAAACTGCAACCATCAGAAATTCATGCAGGTTGCAAAAGCATCTTAATTCTGATCATGTGACCATGACTAGGCTGTGATAATTGTAAACTTGAGAGTTGGTTGTAAGTCCTCACTTTTTGTCAGTGCCATTTTAACTTCAAATTGTCACTAAATGAATGGCTGTAAGTGAAGGATTATCTGTAAAGTAAAAAGAGGAGAGACACTGGAAGTTTTTAAGAAGAGATTGGACAACCATTTGTCTGAAATGGTACAGGGTTTCCCGCCAAACAGGGGGTTGGACTAGAAGACCTCCAAGGTACCTTCCAATTATTCTATTCTATTCTATTCTATTCTATTCTATTCTATTCTATTCCATTGCATTCTCACACTGTTATGCATAACAGAAAAAAATAGATTGGTCTACAGAGATTCTCAGTCATCTAGGCCATGGTTGTCCCCAAGGTGCTTTTTCAAGAGGGAACTGGAGTTTCTCTGTTTTTCTTTGCAGACATTTCACTTTTCACCCAAGAAGCTTCTTCAGCTCTGACTGGATGGTGGGGAATGGAAAGATTTGGATTAGGACTCTTTTGAGAATAGCAAATTTCACATTTTGGACAGAGAGAGCATCTGATTTGAAAGAGGGGTCAAAGAGGCCATCTATATCAAAATTGAACAGCCCTCCCTCAACAGAAGGGGAGGGATATGACACCATCTATCTCCAGTCTACAATCCAGTCCTTTCACCAGTTCCAAGAAGGCTCCACATCATTTGCACCACTCAGGTGACCCTGAGGACACAGATAAAACTCCAGGTGACCTCAATGACTCTTTAAAATGGATGCAAATGACCAGCTGTATGCAAGGAGTATAAATCCTTCCATTCCCCACCATCCTGTCAGAGCTGAAGAAGCTTCTTAGATGAGAGGCAAAACATCTTCAAAGAAAACCAAGAAAGTCCAGTTGCCTCTTGTAAAAGCACTTTTGGGACAGCCATGACCTGGATGACTGAAAATATAGACTAGTGTTTTTCAAACTTGGTAACTTTAAAATGAATGGGCTTCAACTTCCAGAATTCCTGAGCCAATCTGAGAATTCAAGCCCATTCATCTTAAAGTTGCCAAAATATTGATTTAGACCAGTTTTGTCTTCCTCTTTGCATATCTTCAATTTCTCTTCAAGTTTAGAATGAGTAGGACCATCCTTATGAACAAGAAATTATCCATGACTCTTAACCCAAAAGAGAAGCTCTTGATCTGATTGAGGGCTATTTTTCAGTGATGGGTAGCCAAGAATTCAGCTTTAAGACTCTTAGAAAGTTTGCCCACTTCACCAAGGTTATTCTTTGGGGTGAGCATTAAAAAGATTGCTTTAAGCCATTCCCAATTATGACCTTGACTATGAAAATGTAAGTTAATAAGGCTTCAACAAATTATGGTCTTTTTGGTCGATTTGCCTAGTGAACTGTTAATTGTAAAACTGAAAGACATTATGTTCGGCTTTCTCTATCACATCTTTTGTGTTTTAACAGTGACACTTCATTGGGTGCAATTAACAAAGCCTGGGAGATTTATTAACACACTTCTTCATGGCCAATGATCCATTCCACTTAAGACATAACACTGTAAAATGCACATTATCTCCTTTTGGCGCTTACAATAATGCTTCATGAACTAGGAAGGCATATGTTAAAGCAGATAAAATAGCATTATTAGCTGACAAATCTTACAATTTATTAGACAGTTAATTTATCAGCTTAAAAGACACTTAAAACAGCTGTGCATTTAATGTCTTTTTAATGTAACCAGTAAAACTTGCATAATTGCCTGTAGTGCCATTTATTTTTAGCTATGTTGCAAAATCTCTGCATTTACTGTTTACATCTTCTTTAATTTTCCCTGCAAGGCTGGTCGTATAAAGGGTGTGGATCCCTTCAACACAAGGGCAGGTCATCAGCTCAAATATACAGGTGCATATACATTTTCCATACACTGGTAAGAATTTAGGAAATCATGTTGTGAGCTGGATTGAAGAAAGAATTGAAGGGAGAATTGTGTAAATCTGGGTTTGTGTATGCAACTTTGTCTCGTGTATGTGTGTGTGTGTGTTTTTTTGTTTTTTTTTTTTGTGTGTGTGTAGATGAGAAAGAGAGAAGGGTTCAAACTGGAAGGAAGATACTACAGAATTAAAGAATTGCAGAATAACAGAATTGGAAGAGACCTTGGAACTCTTCTAGTCCAGCCCCTGCTCAAACAGGAGACATTGCCATTTCAGTTAACTGGCTGTCCAATTTCTTCTTAAAACCCTCCAATGATGAAGAACCCACAAATTCTGGAGCCATTCCACTAATTGTTCACATTCAGAGGAAATTTCTTCTTAGTTCTAGGTTGGTTCTTTCCTTGATTATTTTCCATTCACTGTTTCTTGTCCTGCCTTCTGGTGCTTTGAAGAATAAGCCGCCCCTCTCCTCTCTGTGACAGCAGCCCCTCAAATATTGAAATCATGTCACCCCTAGTCCTTCTGTTCATCAGACTAGACAGACAAGAAGACCGACAGCTTCTGTCTTCATATTTGCAGCCCCTTCTTAGCAGCACACTTAGGATATGAATTAACAAGATTCTGATGCTACATGAGCAGAGGTGTTTCATTTCATAATTAAGGCAATTCTTCCCAGAGGATCAGTTGCAGCAGGTCTAAGTACTATCTGCAAGGAAGGAGGGGCAGTGGAGGGATCAAGCATTCCCATTTAATGACTCTGATGCATAAATTGGCTGTGTTTGTTTATGACTGTCTAATTTAATGGAACCTTTGTTCAAGCTTTCTATACCTCTTTATTTTAGTTCCTTTTTCAGACTCCTACAGCAACATGGTCTTATTCTTCAAACAGAAGGGAAAACAAAAGGAAGAGGGTTATATGTTTTTTAAAAGTAGGTATTAAATGTAAGAGGTGGAAATGTTGATTTTCATTCAATTGCAGGTTTGTTTTCATCACTAGATAAATATTTGAGATCTTGTCTCGAAAGATCTTAGCACTATAGAGAGAATTGCCTGCAGATTTTTGTTTTGGGGTGGATGAGTGGGTGGAATCAGGACACAGTCCAGCTTGTTGGTGTGAATGGGTTAAAGAAGAGCATTTAAGAAATTTGGATTAAAGAGATGCCTATTTTACAGACTATGGGCACAGAAAGTTCCAAAAAGGTGCTTGAAGGGTGATCCTGATGTTATTGGCAATGATGCATTTTGTAATGCATTTTGAATGCAAAAGCCTGGCTTTAATTTGAGTCAATGTGTTTGCTTTCTTCTGGATTAATCTTTCCAAGAAGATGCCAAAGTCAATTTCATTTCAAAATAAGATGCCAGAATCAATGGCACTGAACACAAGGTCACAGTGTACAAAAGAAAAGGGGGATTTTGCAATGCCCAGGCATCCTTTAAAGTAGCTGTATCATTTTTGGGTGAGGCTTTCCTGGGAGCTTATGAACAGATGGCACATTAAAGACATAGCTATTTTAATGAGTTGAGTCCTTTAAGCAGCAGCATCTGTTTTCTAGCTCACATGGATAGGAGGAAATATATGATTGAATCTGCAAAGGAACAATACTGAATTTAGAGTTCTATTAGGCTCTTGGATCCCTCAGGACCCAGATTTTCAATGCTAACAGTGCCACTCAACCCTGACATTCCCTGATGGGAAGGAATAAATCAGCAGTGGAAAACTGGAAATATCAAACTGACAAATAACTGGTAAATTATTTCTTATATAGTTCTTCATCATCCATGTGTCCTCGATTATTTTGTATTAGTTTAAGGTCAAGAATGTCCCACAACAGATTCATCTTCAACTATGTATATAAGAAATAATTTACCACACCCTTAAAGTTCTTTCACCAACACAGAGCATTCCCAGAACGAGGCCTGGATTAAGAGACTGCACAGTCTTGACCTGGATGGGTGTAAGAGATGCCCAGGCTGAGCCCGAGGGAGGGGTTAAATGTATCATCAGTCATGAATCCCTGCATGCACACAAGAGATCTAAGTCCAGCCCATCGTGAATTTCTTTCTTATCTTCCGCTCATTTCCCTTGACAGTTAATAATTCAGATTCTTACAGAGAGCTTAAGCTTGCAATAAAATACTCATTTGAACTGCCTGATCAAAGCTGACACCAGCCAGAGCATAGAAAAAGTCAAAGAAGGAGTGCAAGACTGGACAATGTGGAAGGACTTGGCCCCTAGAATCGCCAAGAATTGAACACGACCAGATGGATAACATCAACATCATCTCTCAAGTATTTAGTACTAACTCTAGTAGGTTAGAAGATTATGGCTTTAATATGGCAAGATTCTGTCTATTAGTTGTAAGCTAATGCTTTACATATGGTAAAGAATTGGGTTTGATTGACCTCATCCAATCTTTAAAAACCTGACAATAGTGATTAAGTAAGTGTGAGCATTCTGACACTAACATTGTTCTGACCAAGGTTTCTGAGACTGTAATTAAGCACATGCTTAGTTAAAACAACTCTTGTTTTATTTTAGTGCTGGAAATTATGTCCATTCCCAGCCCATAATGAGTCCCGAACAGTCCCTCAAGATAAGCACCCACCTTTCTCTCCTTTGAATTGCTGCCAACAACAAAAGAGCCAAATGAATTATAAAAAAACCAACCGAAGTATAAAATCCACACAGAGCTTCAAGGATTAATCCGAACAGAACAAACGACTTTGTTTCCTGCAAAGGTTTCTTCACCTTTGCCTGTCCTTTATACCTTATGAGAGGGGCAATCACCTTCCAGCCTTACTTCCAAGCCCCTCCTTTTGTCTCAGCTGCTCTTGCCTTCTAGCAGCTCTGCGCACATGTGCACTGGGAACAGGCTCCCCTGGTTCCTCTGCCTCACTGCTGCAGGCTCTGGAGTCAGCATTTAACTCCCAGATGGCCCTGGCCCCGTCTCTGTATCACATGCAGGACCCTCGTCTGAGTCTTCCCCAGAACCCGGACTGGTCCCCATTCTTCCCTACTGTCCGTCTGCACAGGCTGCTGATGAACCACAACAAATGCACCCATTGAAAGCAGAACTCTGAGGCAGGTAGATTCCTCAAAGAAGATGTTTATTGGATACATCATATCGGCACAGCCAGTGAAAACCAACTCTAAAAGTTCCCTTTTAGCTATTTAGTTATTATTAATTAGTTCCCACCTAATTAAAAGAATCAATGTGGTCTTCAGTCACATTGTCCAATGAATATGGCCAGCAGGCTTCTCTCCTCCTTCAAAAGCCACCTGTTACAATGACCTTGGTTCCCACAGGAAAACTTTGTTTTGACTGCTAGCTGGGATATCTACTTCCTCCCTCCCTTCCCTCTCTCAGGCATCATGGCAACTATGAGGCAGCACAAGATGGCTTCAGCCAGGTTTGCTTCAGAATTGACAGTAAGCTGGGAAAAAAAGTATTGCAGCAATTGCAGCTCCTAGGATAATCTTCTGAGTTAACTATCTGGAGCACCCATGCAGTAGTGAGTTTCAAAGTGGTTTACCACCAGTTTGGTGGGCATGACTTAGTGGGTGCACTTTGCGTGCACCAAATGCACACTTTGTGCATGCACAGGGGCTTTCCTACTCATCTCCTGAAATCCTGCACTCTCCCTGTAGCTTCAAGAGCTGATGCATGGCAATAAGATCCAACCCTCACCCACTACTTTATGGGGTTCTACAAGGGCTCAGTAGAACTGTTCCTGTTCAACATTTATATGAAACCACTGGGTGAGATCATCCATCACCATGGACTGAGTTATCACCAATATGCTGATGATACTCAGCTGTATGTCTCAGCCCCTGGTGAGTTAAGTGTTGCTGTGTCCTCCCTCTTGCAATGCCTGGAGGCTCTTAGGGGCTGGATGGGGAGCAATGGGTTGAAACCAAACCCATGCAAGACCGAATGGCTCTGGGTCTGGGAGAATTACCACCTTTAGTCTTGGATGGGATGGGACTACCCCAAAGTGACCCTGTGAGTAATCTGGGGGTTCTCCTGGACTCACAACTCCTGTTTGAAGAGCAGGTGGCAGTTGTGGCCAGGAGGGCCTTTGTGCAACTGTCGGTTGTGCACCAGATATGCCCTTTCCTGGATCAGCAGTCCCTACTCACAGTCACTCATGCCCTGGTCACTTCCAGTCTTGATTATTGCAATGTGCTGTATATGGGCCTGCCTTTGAAGAGCATTCAGAAGCTCCAGTTGGTGCAAAATGCAGTGGCCCACATGGTTTTATGCAGACCGGAGTGTGCACATGTATCACCTCTCCTGCAGGAGCTACACTGGCTGTCAATTTGCTTCCGCATGCAATTCAAGTTGTCACCTTTAAAGCCCTTCATGGCTTGGGTCTGGGTTATCTGAGGAAACATCTCTTGCCAGTGACATCTACCCGACCCATTAGAGCGAGGAGGCAGGGAATGCTGCAGGTCCCACCCCTGAGGGAAATACACCTGGTGGGACCTTGAAGAAGGGCCTTCTCTGTGGTGGCTCCCTCTCTCGGGAACATCATTTCCCCAGAGATTAGAATGGTCCCCTCATTAATACTATTCTTAAAGGCACTGAAGACCTGGTTTTGCCAGTGAGCCTGGGGAACCCAGAAAAGGATAAAACCCATCAAATGGCTAATGTAACCCGCTTTCATCAGGGTGGGGGGATGGGAGTTGGGTTTTTGTTGTTGTTGTTGTTGTTGTTGTTTTGGTTTGATTTTCCCAAATTTTGTTCTATTGTACTTTACTAATTTATTTGATTCTTTTTGTTCGTTCTTATTGTTTTTATTTTTATTTTTTGTTTTAAATATGATTTTTACACTATGTAAGCTACCTTGAGTCACCATGGGCGAATAGAAGGCAATATAAATCGAATCAATCAATCTGCTGTGCCATGCAAAGCAGCTGAGCTTCGAAAGCAGGAAATAAAGGTCAGTATGAGAGCCCAGGTGGGCGGGCGGGCCCAACAGCAGCTCGTCAGAGAGAACCAGTTCTGTCTCAACTGATCTTCCACGCTACCAGTATGCCAGAACCAGGCCGAACCGGTAGAATAGCACCACTGCACCCATAGAACATGTCGCAACTCCCCCAGGGAAAAGGAAAGCTATTGAGACGTTGCGTGCCTATATTGTCTTGCCAATTACCTTCCAAATCAAATACAGCCACTTATTTGGTTGGAAATCATCCTCTGATGATGAGGATTTTATGATTTGATTAGTGTGCCATGGCTAATGAAGTTATTGTTATGCTGTCAATTCTGAGAGAGCAATCTTTACCTTGGGTATAATGAGTCAACATCATTTGTAAAGCTCTGGGTTGTTTCTAAGGCTATAATCAAGTGCCACATACTATTAAGAGGAATCATCTGGTTAATACAGAAGATTTACTTCTACTCATTTGGAAATTGCTGTGCTTCTGAAGGTTACCTCCAGTGATCCAGGCCAGCCTGGATTTTTCTAATCCCATGGACCAGAGGTGGGATTCTAGCGGTTCAGACGGGTTCAGATGAACTTGAAGTTGCATCTGGTTCACCAAACTGGTATTTGAACCGACCAGCTGGCCCCACCAACCCAGCTCCACCCAGGAGTCTCCACAAGGCCCATTTTTATGGAGGTAAGCGCAGGGTCTGCGTGGAGGCTCTGGGAGGGGGGAAAAACGGGCCCTCCGTAAGTCCAGAAATGAGCCTGTTTCAGGCTTCCAGAGGGCCTCCAGAGGCCGGGGGAGGCTGTATTTGCTTGGGAGGGCGAAAACAGCTTCCCCCAGGCTCTGGAGGCCTTCTGGAAGCCAGAAACAGGAAGTTCTTGTAGGTCATGCCTTCCATGGCCATGCCCACCCAGCAACCGGGCAGCGAACCGGTTGCTGGAATTTCTGAATTCCACCCCTGCCATGGATAGATCGGGGATGTCCCCCTTTATCCAGCTGTGGGCCACAGTTGATTGTTGAATGGTATATGTTCCAAAAAGATAAAGTATAGAACCAGGACAAAATATTGATTTCATGTACCGTTGAAATGAATTGATTAATGACTAGGATTATTATCTATTCATGTGCTTGAGAGATTTCCCAATCATTACATTACAATTTATTGCTTGGTAATAGATTTGAAGGGTTTTCTCTAAGGCTATCCCTGATCTTTTCTAAATAAACTGGACCAAAAAAATGTTGTCCAAAGATAGATGACAACACAGTATGTTTTTTTGTTTTTTTTAAAAAAAGAAGCCAACATGGTTGGTCACTGCAATTGTCGAATCAAACATGAAAACCAATGCATCCATCTTGACTTTTTCTGTAGACACCAGTCCAAATATCTTTATTACAATTAACTTTTTGAAAACACATGGGACTGTATTCCCAATCCAAATAATTTCTCTTTCAGGGGAGAAAATGAAAGAGAAAGAGAAAAAAGTGTGGGGTTCAAATAATATATATACAGAATTCTATAATTCTAAGATGGAATGCAGGTGTTGTTAAATGAATTGGTTTGATCAGATAGTGCTAAGAACTACAGGGCAATCCATCAAGTCATAATGTATCATATCATGATAAGGCACATACTTTGTAGTTTCTGCCTGCATACAGTGGCGGATTAAGGTTCACTAGTGCCCTAAGGACTGACAAATCTTGGTGCCTTAAGCATATGCTTAGTCTGCTTAATGGTTAATACACCACTGCCTGCATCTATCTCTAAAGATTTCTCAGGTTTAAAAAATGTGCATTTCTTTAATGCATAGATTATACATTGGCAAAGGATACATATATTGGTGAAAAGAATATATACATTAGGAAAGCCAAAAGCAAAAGGTCTAACAAAATGCATGTATTTAAGTGGGCTACTTGCCAAAGGAAAAAAAATGTAAATAAAAAAAAAGAATTATCAGAAGACCTGATTGAATGGATTAATATTTAAATATATTTGATACTGAGATAGACTGCATTTGATCATATAGCTGAGTCAGAAACCTAGGGATACACACAGGCAGGTTGTTTTAAATAGTAGAAATGGTCAAATTAGCCTTTCTAGTTTGCAATTATTTCTCTCACATTCAGTCTTCTGTTCCAGCGTGCTTCTGCATTAATAACCTACATTTTACAGAATCTATGGGATAAATTGCATGTAAGCACAGGCTGAATATCATTTCAAAAAGTTTTCCTTAACAAATAATACATTTTACACCTTTATTTCATTTAAGTGCTCACTTTCCTAAATGCACATTAGGATAAAATATGCATTGCATTTGATCAACGCACTTCATATTTCAAGCTCAGGAAGCACCCCATTAGATCATTCAAGACACCTGCAAAAAATGGAAGCATAATTTGCATTCTGGGCCACCTATTAGTGCAGGAAGTTCTGTCCCACTCAATCTGCAGCTGAAGTCCCAAAGTTCAAATTCTCCAAACATCAGAAAGAAACCATGTTTCATTCTGGGGATTGCACTGTAGCTAGCAGACATTGATCTGAACTGGGCATGGCTAGTCTAGAGAAGAGAAGGACCAGGGGAGACATGATGGCAGTCTTCCAATATTTGAGGGGCTGCCACAGAGAGGAGGAAGGGATCAAACTATTTTCCAAAGGCCAGACAAGGAATAATGAATGGAAACTGATCAAGGAGAGATTCAATCTGGAAATAAGGAGGACTTTTCTAACAGTGAGAACAATCAACCCATGGAACAGAATTTGCCTTCAGAAGTTGTGGGAGCTTCATCACTGGAGGCTTTCAAGAAGAGACTGGACATCCATCTGTCAAAAATGGGACAGGGTCTACTGGGCAGGGGGTTGGACTAGATGACCTACAAGATCCCTTCCAACTTTCTTAATCTATTTCTGAGTCATACAAAATATGAACCATCTATTTGGCAAAATAAAGACATTCTGCCCAACAGAAAGAGGGAACATGCTAATATGAAGCTACTGTGATGCAGCCAGATCAATCCATCAATCAGAATAGAGCTGGAAGGGACCTTGGAGGTCTTCTAGTCCAACCCCCTGCTCAAGCAGAAGACCCTATACCATTTCTGACAAATGGCTGTTCAATCTTGTCTTAAAAAGCTCCAGGGATAAAGCCCCCACAATTTCTTTTTCTTCTTTTTAGTTTAACATTTTAGGAGAATGGTGGTGAGGAAGAGGGGGAAGAGAAGTGAGGAAGTATAAGGAAAAAAGAAAGTGAAACATTGGCTTCCAACTCTCTCTGTTGCAGTAAAATAAGGCATTCACATCAAACCACAACTTTTTGTTTTTCCAAAATAACATGGACAAGCCATTTCTATGAGATCTATCAGTCTAATCAATAAAACCCAAAATGAAAGTTTCATTCTTTTCCATCCACAATTTCAAACAGTTTTTGATCAGATATAGAATAGAATAATAAAGTTGGAAGGGACCTTGGAGGTCTTCTAGTCCAGGGGGTCTCCAACCTTAACAAAGCTGGCTGAGGAACTCAAGGAGTTGAAGTCCACAAGTCTTAAAGTTGCCAAGGTTGGAGACCCCTGTTCTAGTCCAACAATTTCTGAAGGCAAGCTGGGTAATTGTTTCCACCATTAGAAAATTAGTTCAAGGTTGCTTCTCTCCTGGATTAGTTTCCATTCATTGTGCTTTGGAAAATAAATTGACCCCCTCTTCTTCATGGTAAAGGCAAAGGTTCCCATCGCACATACATGCTAGTCTAGTTCTAGGGGGTGGGTGCTTATCTCCGTTACAAAGCCGAAGAGCCAGCGCTGTCCAAAGATGTCCCTGTGATTATGTGGCCGCCGGCATGACTAGCTGCTGAAGGTACATGAAACACTGTTCCCTTCCCACCAAAGTGGTCCCTGTTTTTCTACTTGCATTTTTTTTTACATGCTTTTGAACTGCTAGGTTGGCAGAAGCTGGGACAAGTAACAGGAGCTCACTCCGTTACATGGTGCTAGGCATTCAAACCACTGAACTGCTGACCTTTCTGATTGACAAGCTCAGCATCTTTAGCCACAGAGCCCCTGCATCCTTCTTCATGATGGCCCCTCAAATACTGAAATTCTGCTATCAGATCACACACACACCCTTTATCCTTTTTATTTAGACTAGCCATACCCAATTCCTGCAACCGTTCTTCATATATTTTAGTTTCCATATGTTTTAGATTGGGTATGAGAACTATAAAAGTTAGGAAATCTGCAAATTCCACAGCTACCCACTTTAACTAATTTTGGATTTCTCATAGATGACCCATGTTACAATGAGGATGTAACCACGTGGGTGGCCTTATTGATTGGAGTTCACTAAGAATCCTTTCAAGAAGAGAGAGGAAAAATCCACAAACATCTGGAAATGAGAACCTGGATGTGCCTTGACCTTGGAAGGAGACACATGGGGTGCAGCAAAGATCCTGAATCTACTGGGAGAGACTCTGCTTCCTTCATCAGGAAAATATGGGAAATGAGATCTCGTTTCAGCGTCCTAATGGCCTGGAAGTTTATTCAAAAGGGGTGGTGATGGGAAGAAACATACAGAGTTTGCATTGAAAAAGGATTCCTTCCCTCGCTGCAAAAAAATTTGGAGGAAATAACTTCTAGAAGAAAGAGTCATTACCTGTTGGGTGTGAAAGAAGGAGGGTGTGTGTGAAAGAAGAATTATTCCATGTGGGACCAAAGGTGCTTTTACAAGAGGCAACCGGACTTTCTTTTTTTTCCCCTTTCTGTCTCTCGTCATTTTTCTTTGAAGACATTATGCTTCTCACCCTAGAAATGTCTTCAGTTCTTCTTTCCATGTTGAAACAATTTGGGCATCTCTTTACTCATTCATGGAAAACTGGGATCCTTGCATCTACTGCAATCCCAAGCTACATTAACAGAGGAATACAATCAAGATCAAGGGAGATACTAATACCACTCTGTAAAGCCTTAGTAAGACCACACCTAAAGTACTGCATCCAGGTTTGGTCACCACACTATAAAAAAGATGTTGAGACTCTAGAAAGAGTGCAGAGAAGAGCAACCAGGATGATTAGGGGACTGGAGACTAAAACACATGAAGAACAGTTACAGGAACTGGGCATGATTAGTCTAGGGAAGAGAAGGACCAGGGGAGACAATCTAGCAATCTTCCAATATTTGAGGGGCTGCCACAGAGAGAAAGGAGTCAACCTATTTTCCAAGGCACCCGAAGGCCAAACAAGGAATAATGAATGGAAACTCAATAAGCAGAGATTTAACCTAAAAATAAGGAGAAATTTTCTGACAGTGAGAACAACCAACCAAGGGGACAGACGTTGCCTTTGGAAGTTGTGGGAGCTTCATCACTGGAGGCTTTCAAGAAGACACTGGATATCAATCTGTCAGAAATGGTGTAGGGTCTCCTGCTTGGGGAGGCGGTTGGACTAGATGACCTACAAGATCCCTTCCAACTCTGCTAATCTGTAAACTAAACTGAACTACTATTTCAGAAAGGAAGAAGCATTTTTTGGTAGTTTTGTGGGAAGACAAAGTAATCTACAAATAAATTGAGATAAGGTGGCCACTTGCCCTTTTGAGTTAAATCCTTTCATTCCCCTTTAACTTGGAACTGAAGAAAATTTCTTAGATGAGAAGTGAAATGTTTTCAAGGGGAAAAAAGAAACAAGAAAGTTCAATTGCCTTTTGGAAAAAAGCACCTTTGGGACAACCATGACCTGGATGATTGAAAATCTCCGTAGACATTTACTGTTTGGAAATTTCTTTCTTTTTTATTAATAAAAGATGTTGCATATGCAATACTTACCAGTGTGTTGCCAGTGACCATTTTGTAAGATAAAAATGAAAGAAAAGTGATCTATTTCCAGTTGTGTTCCTCTTCTTGTGTTGTTCTCTCTTTCAACTTCAACCTTCACAAATGGAGCAAGGTTGGAGATCTGTTCAGCCCAAGACTTGCTATCTCTACAACAAGCTGGAAATAAATGCATTTGGGTTTTTTAAAATACCATTTCAATAGTTGGGGAAGGGTGGAAAGTAATTTTTTCTACAGTTTGTTGACTCAGGTCTCATTTTGGAGCACAGAATGCCAGTGGGAATAAGAACTCCGAGTAATGCAGCTCCATTTTCAAGAGCTGAGACAGGAAAAAAGAAGGAAAAAAAATTCCGTCCAATGTAAAAATTTAATATTTGAAAACATCAGCTGGATCAATACCTTCTGTGTAAGGTAATCAGTTTTATTAGAAGCCATGGATTCATTTATTATCTTGGGTTTCCACATCCCTGTTGCTGTTGTATGAATTCTGGATATTCTTTCATATTTGATCTCACAACTACATTTTATTTTTCTTCAAGATGGATGTGGATTGAATGGAAGCCTTATTATTTCCTTGGCTGGCATGGAAACTTAGGTGTGTATCATTCTAGGCATGATTTTTCCCCCTATAATTTGCATATTGGAATACCTTCCAAAGACTGATGTCATCTAATGAACTTGTGATTTATGGCTTTGGTGATTGGATAGGATAGATTATAGAAAGAAGAGTATTATGATGTAACTTAGAGACAGAGGTTCAAATATTATTCTATTTATAATGCTGTGAAGAATATTAGAAGCTGATTCTTCCTATCTTTTTTCTTTATTTTCTGTTTTTTTTTCAAATAACTTTTCTTTCACTTTGAAAGTCGTCTTGACAATCTCCTAATCAAGCACATTTATAATGTGGGATCTACCTACATTTAGACTATTGTCCCTGCCATACAGTGCAAAGTTTGGCATGGTTCTTAAGTTTACTGAAGGTGTTCACCTCTGCTTTGAGTATACCAGATTTAACTAAATTGATGCAGAACCTAAGCACCAAAAACAGAGATATCTAGCCATCACTGTGGGTTTTTTTTAAAAAAGCCACATTATTCTTTGTGTTAAAATCATACCTTCCCACAATGACAATCTAAGTATTTTCAGGTAGGGGAGCTTTTTTTTTTTTTTTGCAGAATTACAAAGCATGTGGGGAAGGGACGAATAGAGAAGGGGAGGGAAGGGGAAGGAAGAGGAGAGGAGAAGAGAAGAGAAGAAGGAAGGAGGGGAAGGGAAGGGGAGAGGAAGGGAAGGGAAGAGGAGAGAAGAGAAAAAGGAAGGAGGGGAGAGGAAGAGGAGAGGAGAGAAAAAGGGAGGAGGGGAAGGGAAGAGAAGAGAAACCAATGTATTACAGCAAACAGTAGAGTTTTAGATGTATGTTTTGTACATTTTTCTTGACCTTTGATAGGATCAGAGCCAATGTGTCCTCCTGGATTTTCAAACCACTTAATCATTGACCTCTAGTTTCTCCCTGATTTGTTTGCATCCCTACTTGGGGAAACCAGGTCTGATATTGAATAAAGCAGGATGCCTTACAGTGCTGAGCTTTCTCCCAAAATGGTAATAAAATTGTGATAAAAACAAGAAGAGACAGATCAAAAGGAAAACATACTGGAACTGGAAAAATCTTATTTGCCCTGCCCTATGTTCTCTGTTTTTCCAAATTCTTCAGGTCTTCCAGATGGAAATGAGAGATTTCATGCTTTTTTGTTTTGTTTTGACTTCATTTTCATTATGGGATAAAAGTTCCTCTGGAAAAAGAAATATATTTTTCAAGACAGGGACTGTCAAGCAGCAACCCTGAATCAAATTTACTTTGTTGTTCTGATTAAAATTGGATATACAAGTATTGGAAATTGCCAAGACTATCAACAACCCCAAAAAAGTTCCTGGAGAAATTAACCTAAACATGAAATTCATCTTAATTTGTTTAAAAATAAAATAGCACAGCAGGACATAAAGCATTTAGTAGTAAAGGTTAGTATTTTTAATTTAATCATATATGCAACATATTGTTCGGCAAATCCAAGAAACAATAAACGACAGACTGTAGTTAGTGCAGCTACCACATTAAAGAAATTGTGAAAATCAAATGATCTGACTCACTTGAAAGTCTTTGCTCAAAAGTTCTTATCTGAAGCCTAAAATCATCTTCAAAAACTCAGTCCCAAAGTTCTTCTCTCCCTGCCAAAAACAACACTTCTATAAAATTTATAACTAGGAGCATGTGCTTGTATTTGCCATTTACCTCATCCTGCATATGCAAGATATGTTTCCCCCCTGTTGTGTCATATCTAGATTGAGAGAAATCTTTAATTTTTTTTAGGACTTGGATGCATTGCTCATGCTTTTTCTTCTAATCTGTACTTGCCCATTTTTTCAATAATCGATTGCATGGAATGATCTCTAGAGTTTAGTTAGTGGCTCCTCAAGTCTTTGGTTGAATGCATAGAGATCAGAAGATTATTTTCAGGCACAAGAAAGCAGGAATCAGGATAAAGTTCAAAAGTACTACCAGTTTATTTCATGCAACCTATACACAAGAATCTGAACTACAAATGCTCAAGTCAAATTGGTGCCAAAAGACTACTGTAGTTTTTGCATAAAAATATATTCCAACAATGAATTCTAACAAATGTGTCATCCATCTGGAGTCCCTACACCCCCAAAAAATATCTAAATCCAGCTCCTCTTGAAGTCCGTTGACTGTTAACTGTTAACAGTCAACGGGCTTCAAGGGGAGATGGATTTAGATTTCTTTTGGGGGTGTAAGGACTCCAGACGCATGATACATTTGTGAGAATTTATTGTTGGAATATATTTTTATGCAAAAACTACAGTAGTATTCAGCTAGTAAATGGCAGTGTTTACAAGTTTGGATCTATGGTATATATTCTATGCTTTTTTGTTCTAAGTTTCCTATTACAGTTAAACAGTTGAGAAGTAAAGCACATGGTGACTGTACCAGTGGTGGGATTCAAAAAATTTTACTACCGGTTCTGTGGGCATGGCTTGGTGGGCATGGCAGGGGAAGGATACTGTAAAATCTCCAGTCAGAGGTGGTATTTGCCAGTTCTCTGAACTACTCAAAGTTTCCACTACCAGTTCTCTAGAACTGGTCAGAATCTGCTGAATACCACCTCTGGACCTCTGTACTCTGTTTGCTCTGTCGTGCTATAGATAAACATAATTTTTAACAACATCTGATCCCACCCTCAGGTTCAGCTTGGTTGTTTCCTATCGATGCAGCTATAATCATAGCTTGGGAGTTAGGCTGAAAATGAGGCCTAATTTCACAGATTAACCTTCCACATAGATAGTTCAGAGAGAAAGAGTAAAAGCCTTCTTTTGATCCCAAGTTTCATTTTCAGAACATATTCTCCACATGAATTCTAAACAAAAAGGTACCATCAGAAGCAAAGAAAAGCTGGCTTTTAAAAGCAACTTTCTTCCCCAAAAAACAAAACACAGCCCAAAATGCCTTTTATTAAAATGTAAATCCCTCAGAATTGCCCAAAGATTTTCTTTTTAAGTAAGGCACTTAATGAACACAATTGCCAGTGGCAAGTTAAATATCAAATAATTCTTTAAAGTGCAAAGAGATGTTTATAAGTGTGGTAATTGATATCTAACTGACTAAAGCACTCTTAATATATGCAAAGGCATTCTTTAAACTTTCAAAGTATTAATTATAAAGGCACATTTGCTATGCTTCACCAGAGAGGGAACACCATAACTCCCTCGATTGTGGATCTGGGTGCTTGGCACAATAACTGAACGAGACCAATTTCAGTTTGTTTTGAAATAAGGCCAGATACATACAGCTAGTCCTTGACTTACAAGAGTTTGCTTAGTGATCATTTGAAGCTATAATGGCATTGAAAAAAGTGGCTCATGAATGTTTTTCATGTGGCTGTTGCAGCCTGTCATGGGATCAAAATTTGGAAGCATGGCAACTGACTCTTATTTATGACAGTTGGAATGTCCCAGGGTCACAAGATCCCCTTTTTCAACCTTCTGACAAGCAAAATCAATGGGGCAGCCAGATTCACTCAACAACTGTCAGGATTCTGGCAGTTAACCCCAATTAAATCATGAGTCTCGAGCCAAACTTCCAAAACTTCAAAAGGATTAAACTTCCAATGTTGGAACACCCATAACTTCTGGAGCAAGTTGTTCCACTGATTAATTTTTCTATCAAGTGGCTGGTTTGATTGTGTTGCTATAGATGGCAAGGTGGGGTAGAGTGAGATTGGGTTTTTGTGCTGTGGTTTTTGCGCTTCTATTGGGTTTTTGTGCTGTGGTTTTTCAATGTTGTAGGCCCCTGAAGCTACGTATACACAAGTTGAGCAGCCATCTATTGTAAATGTGTTTAACCAGTAGATAAATGATTCTTTTGTGTTTTCATGGCTGTTACAGTTGCTGATGAAGGAGCAAAGAAGCCCACAAATGGCCTCTACCTAATTGGACTCAGCCTTTAGGTGCTATAGCAAGAGATGCTACATGGGAAGCATCTCAGAAAGATTTGATGCTCAATTTTTTTCAAGAAAGGTACCAGAAAGTAAAGTGTGAAATGGATTGTCACGTGCATCATTGTGAGAAACAATCTGGATAATTGAAACTTAGGAGGATCCTTCTCTGAGTAGGCTTATACCCAAGAATTGGTATGGATTGCTCCAAATATTGGGCATAAATTGGGAAGTCTCCCATAACTTTCACACAAGCTGTGCAATTGTTCCTCCTCTTAGTTTAACCTCCCTTAAAATATTGTTGGGAGCATATCAAAGGAAAAACACCATGCTATGTTGAAATTTCAAGGGCCGATGAGCTATAGATTGAAGAAATAATGGAAAGCACACTCTAAATCCTTTATCAAAATAGTGGATTCTTCCTTGCCTTTTCTTCTTCGTTTTACTTAAATGTATCCTTTCTTTGTTTTTATTATTCACCTTGCTATATTAATGGGATTATTGAACACTTAATGGTGAAAAAGGAATGCACACAGATACAACCCTTCCTAGCCTTTGTTGCAGACTCAACTCTGGTCTGGAAAAAAAACCTCAGCCCTTCCTATTCCACATTCTCCTTTCCTCAACCCGAAAGAGGTAATTGCATGACAATTAGATTAATATCTCTTACATACTTATTAAACCCAATAAGTGGCCCTGTGCAAACAATTGATATTTAATTAACATTATCATCCTACCAAGTTTTAATTAAAAGTTCATTTAAACACACCTCCCATGTTATCACTCACACTAATGCAAGTTTGTTTTATTTACCTCTCCCACAAATGTGTTTTGTGTTGTGCCATTTGTCAGTTCAAGCTGCACACACAACTTTGAGACATTTTCCTAGGCAGCCATCGGTGCAGAGAAAAATCTTTTGACTCTTTCTTTCGATAGATTTGATTTCTGATGAAAAGTAAGTTGCTTTGAAAGTGTCCTTCAAAGGAGAAGAGGATCCTGGAGAAATACTCATGCTTGAAGTGTAATGTTCTTACCCTCTTGGCAATGACAAGATCAAGATCGATACGATTTTCTTTTTCTTCCTAGCATTTCGCCCACAAGAGTGGTGTTGATCTCTTTGGTTGTGACAGGAATTAACCAGCAGGCTTGTTGACCAAGCCTGACATTGTGGGTTGAGAGAAAAAGACTGCCCCAAAGTCATCACAAGTCATCTTGTGATTGGCCCAAAATGACCCAGCCAACTTTCATGCCTAAGGCAGGAGTAGAATTTACCATCTCCTAGTGACTGGCCCAAAATCACCCACCTGGCTTTCATGCCAAATGTGGATAGTAGAATTTATAGTCTCCTGGTTTCTAGCCTAGGGTCTTCACCACAAGATCAAACTGGCTGTCTTGCCAGAGGTTCAATATCTGTGTTAGGATGTGATGACCTGGGGCGTGACACAAAAATAACCAAGACACAAAATAGGAGAAAGTCCCTTTAATGCCTCCAACTTGGCCCCAAAGTCCAATTATACTCGGCTAGATATCAAACTCTTAAAGAAAACAGTTTACGGAGGGAGTAAATGCCTAAGCATCCTAGGACTCATAGCAGTTCCATAGGACTCATAGCAGTTCAGGTACTATGATGGAACAAGGTACCACTTGGTCAAGGACTGGGTGATCAGCAGAAAGAAGCACATCCCCACTACCCAGAAGCTTTCGCCGAGCCTCCAAGAGAGCGAAAAGGGCCTCCCCGGGCTCCAGAGGCTCTCTGGAAGCTGGAAATAGGCCCATTTCTGGCCTTCCTGAATTTCCAGAAGGCCCAGTTTTTGCCTTTCCCAAGCCTCCGTGCGAGCCCTGCACTTACCTGCATCCAAAATGGGCCTTGTGGGGACTCCTGGGAGGGGAGGGGTGAGCAGGGAAAGCCAGGAGTGAGATTTGGAGGTTCTCTGAACTGCACAGAATCTTAGCTAGGGACTCTCCCAAACCCCTGTGGACCCCCAGCAGCTCACCCCTGCATACGATGCAACAGGATTGATGGGTTGTCTTGTAAATCTTGGATTTAAGACAGGTTGACATTCATCTGTCACATAACACACATAACTCGCCAATGCATCCAGGCTGCATTCACCTTTGGTTGCACCTCACCATTGATGTCACCCACTGCCTTGGAGGTGGGATCCCAGATACCAAAAAATGTCCACCTTCTTTAATTTTTCTCCATATGATTTGAAGCATTCCATGGGTGGTAACAGTCTCTAACTACTCAATTTTCTTGATGTTAAGGCAGAGTCCAAAATGGTTGAGGCAATCATTCCATGTTTGAACTTGCTGTTGTACTTCACCTCTGGTGGTGGAAGCAAGAGTAATATCATCCATATAGAGCATAGTCCAGGGTGCATTCTGCCGCAGATCATGCAGAGTGATGTCTGTGACCAATGTAAACAGAAGTGGTGACAGTGCAGAGCCTTGGTGCACCCCAACCGTGGCTGAAAATCTGATGTTTACATAAACACCAATATCTAGTGTATTTGCTTGATATTTGTTTAATCTTCTAGATCAGTGGTTCTCTACCTATGGTCTGTGGACACTGGGGGGCCATGATGTCATCACAATGGGTCCACAAAGGCTTGATGAAGTTCTAGTTACACCTTGGTGATCCATGGCCACAAAAGATATTTAAAGAGAGGTCCATGGTGAAGAAAAAGTTGAGAACCACTGTCCTAGATTATTCCTTGATTTCAACTCCTGTCCGTTCCTCAGTTAAGATCCCGGATGTGTTATTGGATTTATATGCTACAGCCAAACACTTCTGAGACTATTCAAGTGGCAAAAACTATTCTGATATATTTCAGAGAAATAAAAAGTTGGAGAAATTCTCCCAATAATCTGATATTCTAAATAGTTCATAGCAAAACAGTTTTTAATGTAAAATGTAATACAATTTTTAAAATATACACATTTACGCACAGAGATATACACAAATGGCAGACTTTTATAGTACTGAATAACAGTAGCTTCTTCCTTTTAATTGCAGATAGGATGTACCCTAATACACAGAAGGCTAATTTATTTATATTAGCAGAATGGGTCAACTGCTTCCAAACACAGACTGCTGAACTCTAGTAGATTGCATTACCCCATTTAAATAAATAGGGGTGATTTGTCAATGTCATCTTAGCTTCAATATTTTACTTTTCATTCCCAAGAAATGGTACTGCTGGTTAAATGACCTCTCCTTTCTTCCCTTTCCCTTATCCCACCTCCTTGAGTCCCCTTAGGAATGGCAAACAATTCTCTAAAGTATTTTAGCCTTATTCCCAAGCAGAAGGCAAATGTATTTCAGTTGTGATGCCCTGCCAAAAATAATCCAGCTGGACTGAATCCAATTCAGAACAATCTACTGAAAACACAGACTTATAAGATGCGGAGTTGTGGATAGTTAGACCACATCATGGCTAGACCGATACTGTACTGGCAATAGCTCTCCAGGTTTTTAGATAGATATCTTCCTAGCTTTTTTAGAAGTACTTGAAGTGCAGCTTGGAAGAACAATCATACAGCTATAATCATTCCCTACTTATAAGAAGATAGGCCCATAATATCCCAAATATGCTGTTTAAAGAGCAATTGGACTTTCTTGTTCTTTCCCTTTGATCCGGGTGACTGAGAATCTCCATAGACAGGAGGCCCATAATATCTTCAAGGTAGGATCTAGAATATTAATGATCACATATGATATATTGAGATGGACAAAGCTGGCATCCTATTTCAAAAAATTGGATCTATCATAGTTTACCAGATAGTCACTAGAGGTCAGCAAAGAGTTATCTGTGTCTCTTTCCTGCCATATAGTGGTCATCTGGCTTTTATAGTTCAAATGTGGTATTATAAAAATGGACCATCTTTAAAAATCTTTGACAGATTTGATTGTCTCATTTTTAGTATTTATGGCAACATTAAAAACAACACACAGGAGAAAGTGTTTGCTGGAAGATCAGAATGGTGGGGAGGGGACAATTAGAAGACAAAACCTTGGAGTCCTAGTGGGAGGTCATTTGAATAGGAGACTGCAATGTGCAGCAGCAGCCAAAAAAGCTAATACAATCCTATAAACAGAGGCATAGAATCAAGATCCCATGAAGTATTTGTGCCAATTTACAAAACCCTAGTAAGACCACACCTGGAATACTGCAATCAATTTTGGTGACAATAGCACAGGTAAGATATTGAGACTTTAGAAAAAGTACAGAGAAGAGCAACTAAGAGGATCAAAGGCCTGGAGACTAAAACACATGAAGAACAGCTGCAGGATTTGGGCTTGGATAGTCTAAAGAAAAGAAGAATTAGGGGTGACTTGATAGCAGTATTCCTGTATTTGAGGGGCTGCCACAAAGAAGAGGGGGTCAAATTATTCTCCAAAGCACCAGAGGGCAGGACAAGAAAAAATGATTGGAAACTAACCAAGGAGAGAAGCAACCTGGGATAAAGGAGAAACTTCCTAACAGTGAGCACAATTAACCAGTGGAACAGAAGTTGCCTTCATAAGTTGTGGGTGCTCCATCACTAGAGGAATTTAAGAAGAGACTGGACAGTCACTTTCTGAGTTTGTACAGGTTCTCCTGCTTGAGCAGAGAGCTGGACTAGAAACCTCCAAGCTTATTCTATATCACCACAATCAAACTGGACATGTGCTAAATTCTACAGAAAACCAATAAATTCTACATGATTACATGCAGCACAACCCATTTAAACCTACATGCCTCTCATTTTTCAACATCCTTTGGGAACAGGAATGTTATTTTTTTTGAAATCTATGCCTATGCAAATACAAAATATATATTTGAATTCCTTAATTTGGTTTTTTTTTTTTTGAAAGGGTGAAAATTTCACACCATGATTACAGAAATTGAGATAAAACAAGCTGCTTCTTTATTTCTTGTAGCTACTTTATTTATTTGAATGCTCAGCTTTGTTTTGATTTCTCCATGATGGCTGTTGCTATTTTCTTTTTCTTCCCGACACATGAATTATTTTAATTTGATTTCATTGAAAACTGTCCTGGGAGTCATCATGTCTGAAAGACACTCTATAAATATAGTAAAGTAAGTGGCAGTGCAATCCAATCCAGTATAATTGTTATTTGCTTAGAACCAAAGGTCACTGCAAGTTGCACAACAGTTAAATAATCAAGTTAAATGAATTCCATGGCAAATTAGATCCCTATACATTATTCTGTCTGATTTTAACCATAGCGTCACGATCAATGCTTCTCTACATCAGGGGTGTCAAACTCAAGGCCAGATCTGGTGCCTTTGCCAGCGAAAATGGAGCTTGGGAAGGCTGCATGCAGCCCCACAGGCTTTGTTTTGAGCTGCGATGGCCTCTGCCAGAAAAAAATGGAGCTTGTCTGAAATGGTATAGGTTTCCTGTTTGAACAGGGGGTTGGACTAAAAGACCTCCATGCAGGTGTGGGATTCAAATTTTTTAACAATCGGTTCTGCGGGCATGGCTTTGGTGGTGGACGTGGCTTGGTGGTCATGTGACTGGCTTGGCGTGGCCAACTCAATATCACTCACATTGAGGCACGCATCTCCTTGCATGGCCTCTCGTGACTGTGAGGATGCTGCAACAGTCGTAAGTGTGAAAAACAGTCATAAGTCACTTTTTTCAGTGCCATTGTAACTTTGAACGGTCACTCCACACAAGCAAAGTACCAGCAAAGGAAGGAAAAAAAACTCCAGAGATGTTCCTGAGACAGGAAGTCTAGTCCTGCCAAGAATGTAATAAGGGTTAACGGAGAGGCAGTTTCTGTAAGCAACCCCAGAATGTTTCCTTCCTGCCTTCCTTACAGGATTAGGCCAGTAATTTATTTTAACAACCGGTTTTTTGAATTTCTTAGAATGTTAACAACCAGTTCTAGCGAACAGATGCAAACCTGTAGAACCCCACCCCTGCCTCCATGCCTCTTCCAACTCTGTTATTCTGTGATTCCCTCTCCATTTGGGGATCCCAGGCCCGCTGACAAAACCACATCTTCTTTTGGACAAGTCACATTTTGGGGGGCAAATCATATCTCAGGGAGAATTGTCTTCCATAAAAAGGAGACCACCACCAAGAAGGCCCTTTTTTCATGGTCCCACCAGATCAGAGGTGGTATTCAGCTGCTTCTGTCCAGTTCTGGAGAACCAGTAGCAGAAATTTTGAATAGTTCAGAGAACCAGCAAATACCACCTCTGACTGGCCTCACCCCTATCTATTCTCTGCCTCCCAAGTCCCAGCTGATTGGCTGGGTCTTCTTTGGTTGCCCTGCACAGGAGAAGGGAATAGGAAAGCAGGTTAGTGGGATAGGGAGGGAATGGGGAGTTTGCAGTAAACTTCCCCTGCCACGCCCACCGAGCCACACCATACCCACCAAGCCATGTGCACAGAACTGATAGAAAAAAAGAACTGATTTTTGAATCCCACCACTGCACCAGATGTACATCCCCAATCGATGGGACATGTCCTAAAAATAACAAATAGAGGAATCTGAAAATGCAGGCCTTGTGCGATCCAGCAACTTCATCACCTTGCTATCATTCTCTTTGTAGTGACAAAATAAAACTGTCAGTGACAGCCCAAGCTGTCATTTGATTCCCATCGGAGATGTCACAAGTCCCACCTATTTCAATCCCTCAAGGCCAGAACCACAAAATAAAAAATGTCTTCCAGGACTCCATAAAGCTTCTTTCTTCCTTCTTTACGTGCAACCTTCTCAAGAAAGCCCACTGGATCATCTCTCTTGCAAATGCTTACTCAGTTTCTTGATTAGACAGGCAAGTCTTTTTGATGTGCCTCTTACAATCAGTCAGCCTCATTCAAAACAACTAAAATGAAGGTGATTCATGGGCCCTTTCATGAAAAAAAACCTTTGGTGGGTATCATGGATTTTTGCCTTAGACTGCTTCTCCAAACAGGCTTGGCTGTACTGATGGGGAGGGGTTGGAGTGGAGAAAGATCTATTCACTGTGTATAAAACCTTTTGCTCTTTGACATCAACTTCTTTCAGCGGGGAATAAAATCTCTTTCCTCTCCCCCCCCCAATGTTTTCCCCACCCTTCTCTGATTGAAGCAAACTTAAACCATATTCCCTTTCACAAATAGCAAAATGTGCTGAACATGTGGCTTCGGAAGAAACATTGGGGAGGAGGGAGAGGGAGAGAGGGGTAGGACGGGAAAGCAAAGCATGTGGGTTGACCTCTTTGACAAGAAGATTCTTTCTAAGTGAAATCTCCAGAGGAGGACCATTAGATTCAAAACTGAGGAGCACAGGAAAAAGGGCGAAGCGGTGTTAGATCAAGCCCCAGCCAAGTGGGACTGTGGAACAACTGATATTCAATCTGGACTTTTGAAGTCTCCCATTGAGTGTCCCATTCAGGAACTCGGATCAGGATGCTTGTTTAGTGGATAAAAGTGTAACTTTAGAAATTGGCAGGAACTCTGTGTGCCTGACCACCTGTATGCTCAGCCAGATATGGTAAAAAGGCTCAGACCGTTATTATTACACTTCTTTTTTTTTTTTTTTTTGAAGTGTGTTCCCTTTCATTTCCTTAAACTTCCAGGTTCAAAAGAAACATTTATGTAAAGCGTACTTGAGACCAACTCTGAGATGCATCGACTCCACTAGCTGATCAAAACCCCTTCTTTGTTTTCCTATTGCTAAAATAACATTTCTGAGGGTTGGGTTTTTTTATCCCACTTTTCTTCTTTTGGCTGGGGAAACAAAGCTGGCGGAAAAGGATGGAGAACTTTAGTTTTAAAGAAAGGGTAGACTAAGATAACCTTGAATCAAGAGAAGTCACCCCCAAAAAATTGATAGAAAGGAAATGATTAAGGGGAACTCATAGAAAGTGGCCCAAGAGAATTATGAACAAATTCAACCAACAAGTATTTTACCAATGTTTGCATATTTAGGTCCAATTAAACGTATGACCCCAACAACTTACAATGAAAATTGTACCTCAGCCACAAGGGCCAACCAATTTACCAAAGCATCAAAAGGCAGAACAAGAAGCAATAAATAGAAATTAGCGAAGGAGAGGGCCAATCTAGGATAAATTTTCTGACAGTGAGAACAATTAATCAGTGGAACAGCTTGCCTCCAGAAGTTGTGAATGCTCCAACACTGGAAGTTTTGAAGAAGAGATTGGACAACTATTTGCCTGAAATGGATTTCCTTTTCAGCCAGGGTTTGGATAGAAGATCTCCAAGATCTCTTCCAAACTTGTTATTTAGTTATGAACCCTGCAAATAGGGCTTGATACAAGATAGGGCTTTTTAAACAGATACCTTCACCACCTCAGCAGAGAGAAGCTAATGGAGATATCACATGCTGGAGATATTACATAGTGGAAAACTATGGGAGCAGTGATCTGTACCCATCCACCCATCTGGAAAACATCAGCATGCATAGATGGCCCGATTGCCAATGAATTCTGCTGAACAGGAGGAGGATAGATGGGCTTCATTTGATTAACTCTCCAGAAAAGCAAAATGCCTTTCCAACAGTCTGTGCCACCTTCTCGTGATGACATGGCTTTCAAGGTTCAGAATTAAAAGGAGAGAGTGGCGAATGAATGCATTGCCCCATAATTGTGGAATCAACAATTCCTTTATCTTGAGTTGCATTTACCGGTCCTCTAAACATTGTAGGAAGAAGTGTGATCTTTACACCGATGCAGTGTTTCTTGGACATTCTGAAATAAGTAGATCAGAATGGACAAAGATAGTGGCTTTAGACAAAACAACTGAATTGCACACCAATGATTAATTGATGTATTAAATGTACATGTTGCCCATCTCATTCTGCAAACAGACTCTGGGCAGCTTTTGATTCTGTTGGAATATCCATTTTTTTAAAAAATAAGGGTACTGTGATAAATAGAAGCATAGAATGATGACAACAAGCCATCTTCAACTATTTTAAGCAGGAAGGGAAGGGAAGGGAAGGAAAGGGAAGGGAAGGGAAGGGAAGGGAAGGGAAGGGAAGGGAAGGGAAGGGAAGGGAAGGGAGAAAAGTGAGTGAAGGAAAGGAAATTAAGGAAGGGAAGGTCATCAGGACAACTTTGGAGCTACATGGCTAAAACATTCAAAGACAGCCTTACACATAACATTTGCTGAGAAAATTTCATGTAAACACGCAAAGGAAAAAGGATTCACAACTATTACCTTTGAAAATGTAGCAACACAATTAAGGTAGTGATAAACAGTGGTTGTGTTTAGCAGCAGAAACATGATCAACTTCTTTGTCTGCTTTAATGGAGGACTATTGTTGTCCAATATTTTGAACAGAATCTTCTAACCAAGAAGTTACATTTGGAGTTTCCTTAATTTCCGGAGCTTCTGTACCAAGTTCCCCAAAATACAGAACCGAGTTGTTGATTGAAAACTCCCCAGGTTTTACTTCAATGCAAATTGCCTCAGCCTTTGTCTTTCTTACATGCAATACATGGTCCTTATGAGACCCTAAACTCCACATTGCTCCAATGTAAACTCTTTTTTAAAAAAATATAACTTTTATTTATGTGTTTCATTTTTACTCTGCCCCAATCCAAATTTAAAAAAAGAAAGTGCATTTATGTACGGCTATCTTTCACAATCTGATTTGGACTTTCTGTCGAGTTGACTCCACGTTCTTCAGTATTGCCATCTAATGCCACGAAGAAGCTTCTTTAGCTGACCTTGCAAATTAATTCCTGTAAACATTCATGGCAGTTTTTTTTTTTAAAAAAAGAAAAACACATCCTTGGGCTCTTTGGCTCAGTCCAGTTCCCAGAAGGTTCCCACCTGGCTTTTATCAGATTTATCTTCTTAAAGTTGAAGCATTTTCTAAAAGGCCATTCACTGAGAGGTCATCTAAGTAGTATTGGCTTCTCCTTGCAATGATCTTAAGAGCATATTCTATTTTCTCTCTGCTGTTTTGTATTGCCTGACATGTTGTGGGGGATAAACATGATACCCAAAAAAAAGATGTTTAGACCCAAAAAAGAGTGCAGAGAAGATCGACAAAGACCATAAGAGATCAAAAAGCTAAACCGTATGATGAATGGCTGAAGGAACTAGATAGTTCTAATCTAACAAAGAGAAGGACTAAGGGTGATAGATCTGTCTTCAGGTTCTTTAGGGGCTGTCACAGAAAAGAAGGGGCCAAAGCAGTTGGGGGCAGGACAAGAAGTTACATGGAAGTTCATTAAAGAGACATCCAACTTATAAGAAAGGAGAAATTTCCTGAAAGTGAGAATGATTAATCAGCTCTGAGTGCTCCATCACTGGAGGTTTTCAAGTAGAGACTGGACAGCCATTTGTCCAGAATGGCATAGGATCTCCTGCCATGGCCAAGGATTAGACTAGAAAACAAGGGGAGACTAGGGGAGACATGATAGCAGTCTTCCAATATTTGAGGGGCTGCCATAGAGAGGAGGGGGTCAAGCTATTTAATAAAGCACCTGTAGGCCAGACAAGGAATAACAGTTGGAAACTGAACAAGGAGAAATTCAACCTGGAAATAAGGAGAAATTTTCTGACAGTGAGAACAAACACTCAATGGAACAGAAGTTGCCTTCAGAGGTTGTGGGAGTTTCATCACTGGAGGCTTTCAAGAACAGATTGGACTGCCATTTGTCAGAAATGTTATAGTGTCTCCTGCTTGGGTGGAAGTTTGGACTAGATGACCAAGATGACTGGATTGGATAGATATAACTGGTGAAAGGTGATCATTCAAATAACCCACATAACCAGGATCCTCTTTAAAAACAGCCATGCTTTGGAAAAAAGACATGGCTGGTTTAATGAGGTGCTTCGTGCATCTTTCTACGCATTGCAAAGCAGATCTTGTAAAGGATTTTCAGAGCCCAACAATTTCCTAAATTGCCAAGAGCCTGTATGATGGGCAGGTCAAGCTTCAAGAGATCCCAAGATTCAACTCTGATTGTCCAGAACTGGCTCCAATCTTGTTCCCTAGTTTGGATTAATGCATTCAAGCCTAGGAATGAGTTTACAATAGCAGTTTTTCTAGAGCACTTTTAAAATTCATTTTTATGCAGCCGATATGGCAACGCAAGCCACGTTGGCATACAAATTAGGCCACCTACCGCTTACAACTCATCTAAGCGTCAGCTGCTCTCCGTATTGTGGGGGATATAACTATTTAGAAAGGGCTCTCTAGAAACAAAAGAGGGAAATAAACACAATCTTTATTTTCAAATCAGAGGTTTGAATTCCAGCCCACAGAAGCCCTTAAAAAAAAAAAAAAAACTTACATGCAGGGATTGAGAAATTTAATATTGATTGTTAAATCCTATAGCTGATATTCAACTCTATCTTTTTTAAAAAAAATAAACATAATTTCAAGAAGAAACAGCATTTGGGAATTGAGATGGTTGGAGTAAATGTCACCTTGTTGTAACAATCAGAGAAAAGTTATTTTGGATTTTTATTTTTATTTTTGCAAACCTGAAGAGAAAAGTTAAGAAATAAAACTAGGGAACCTTCTGGAGGCTAATCAGTTTAATTCACAGGTAGTCCTCAATTTACAACAGTTCATTTAGTGATCACCTGTAGTCAACAGCACCAGAGGTGGTAGTCAGCAGGCTCTGACCAGTTCTGGAGAACCGGTAGCAGAAACTTTGAGTAGTTTGGAGAACCGGCAAATGCCAC
The DNA here is from genome assembly GCA_015471245.1 of Laticauda colubrina. NCBI lineage: Eukaryota > Metazoa > Chordata > Lepidosauria > Squamata > Elapidae > Laticauda > Laticauda colubrina. The sequence goes on from BLBF01000058.1 coordinate 13,950,214, forward strand.
CTCTGACTGGCCCCACTCCCATCTATCCTCTGCCTCCCATTGAGTCCCAGCTGCTTGGCTGGGACTTCTTTGGTTGCCCTGCACAGGAGAACGGAGCTGGAAAGCAGGGGAGTGGGGTGGGGAGGGAATGGGGATTTTTCAGTATCCTTCCCCTGCCATGCCCACCAAGCCATGCCAACAGAACCGGTATTAAAAAAAATTGAATCCCACCACTGAATGGCACTGAAAAAAGTACCTTATGACCATTTTTCACACTTACCACTTTTGTAACATCCCTGTGGTCCCCTGATCAACATTCAGACATTTGGCAACTGACTCATATTTATGACGGTTACAGTGCCCTGGGTTCATGTGACCAACTTTTGCAACCTTCTGACAAGTAAAAATCAATGGAGAGAAGCCAGATTCCCCTAACAACTATGTTGCCAATTTAACAATTGCAATGATTCACTCAAGAGCCGTGACCTGAAAAGTTGTAAAATGGGGCAAAGCTCACTTAACAAATTTAACAGCAGAAATTTTGGGCTCAATTATGGTTGTGAGTCAAGGACTACTTGTATTTTTAACTTAATTATTTCTTAATATCTTGATTTAAATCTTTCCAGCGCCAATCCTTACCAATGACTGCTTTAAATCGTGCATCAAAATACTGATGCATAGGTAGAGGTGCAATACAGATATCCCAGAATGCAGAAAAAGGACAATTACAATGAGCAAAATAGTATTTTTTTCTCCGAATTCATGAATTATCAGCTAACTTCACACTATGCATGTAACTTAGTTATAAAATCAGTCCATTTTTTAAGTTCTCACAACACATTAAATATTATTGTTACCTTTATTGTCAGAGTACAACATGTGTACAATGAGATTGGCTATATCAAATATCAATGAAACAACTGGGCTGTTTTCACACAAATGCTAAGACACCATCACTCCCCCACAAAAAAAACCCCATGGTGTTCAAAAATAATCAAGCTTATTCATTGCGCAAATGAAACCATTATGTTTTTAATTAACCATTTCAAAGCATGGTCTGTTAAAATACACTTTGAGCTAATCTTTAACAGGATTGTTATGAGACTTAAACAACATGCGTGGGGAGAGAGAACTAATTTTATTTGTTCTAATTTCCTGGATGAAAGATATAAGATAAATCTAAAAACAAAAACTTTCCTAGATGTTGCTGTATAAACTAATGAGGTTATTATCATGGGAGGGAAATGTTTCTGCCTATATAAATACAGCAATTACCAGTGAGCTCGCGATTATCATTTCAAAATGTTTTTTTTTTTTTCTTATGAAAACTTAGTTTTCAGGGGCAAATCCAGGAAAGAGCCAGTCAACCGTGGCAGGATGGCAGCTGTGACCAAATAAAGCCCCTCCCCTTTTTACACACCTGGCAATATGTGTAGGAAGGGGGCGGGACTTTGGGTGACTGCTCTTGCTTGCCATCTTGCCCTTTGTCCATTTGTCTTGAAAGCTTCCAGTGATGAAGCACGCACAATTGCTGAAGGCAAGCCTTTCTACTGTTTAATTGTTCCCATTGTCAGGAAATTTCTCCTTAGGTTTAGGCTGGATATCTCTTTAATGATCTTCCACCCATTACATCTTGCCTACCCTGTTAAATACCTAATATTTAAAAGCTAAGGTATTTCAGAAATTCTCAGGAAAGGTGAAGGATCGGAATGCAGAACTGTTGTTTTCTTAATCAGTCCTTTTTTGTTCACTCTGCTTTCTGAAGAAAGCACACACAGAGAGAGAGATTTTATTCTCTTCTCTCGTCCCCTTCTTTGGGATGAAAAAAAGCATCCAATTAATTATTGAAATTCTTCTTCTCACATGCATATTTCAGTATCCATCACCCCAGATGCACCAACTGCAAACGAGAAATCAGGTACGAGGCAGCTTCCTTATTTCAAAAGACTTGAATCTCACCTTTCCTGGAGAACACAAGCCACAGGCACCCAAATGAACAAACTAGTTAGAGATGCGTGCAGAGTTGCCGGCTGCCAAGTCATTCCGTATTCAGTTTTAATAAAGTCAGATCTCCTGCTAAGATTCCAGTCTTGCTTTGGTGCCCCAAATGCCCAACCGTTTCTTTCTCTCTCTCACTTTCTCTTTTGTAATGTTTGACCTTGGGTATGATAATATTCCTGTACAAAGCTCAGGCAGTATGAAATCATTTGCCTGTGTCATCTCCCTCCTTCTTCTTTTTCTCTCATTGTCAATCTTCTCTGAGGGTAGGGAGAAAAAGAGAGACATTATCTGAGACTGCTAAAACAGTTAAAAGTAGCATAGAGAAGTATTTTTTCCTCTATCTTTTTCTATGCATGCTGCAAAGTACAAAAAAAGAAATGAATAAATTATGAAGTGAGAAACATGAATAGGTGGTTTTGCATTGCCTGGGGATGTAATAAATGAGTACCTTCATGAGTTTAAAAAAGGTAAAAATTACCCCTGTCCATTCATGTCCACCTCTAGGGAGTGGTGCTCATCTCCATTTCTTAGCCGAGGAATCCAGCATTATCCAAAGATACTTCTGTGGTCATGTGGCTAGCATGGCTATATACCAAAGATGAAGGGAATGCTGCTACCTTCCCATTGAAGTGGTACCTATTTATCTACTTGCAGTTGCATGTTTTCGAACTGCTAGGTGGGGCAGGAACTGCATGTTGTGGTTTGCCGGCAGCCTGTGCAGATGGCAGCAGAATCGCACAGTGGGGAAGAAAGGGGACCAGGAGTCTGGAGAGGACTCGGAAGAGGATCCTGCATCCAATGCAGAGAAGGGGCCAGGACCATCTGGGAATGGGGTGCTACCTCCAGAGCCTTTGGAGACTGGCAGCAATGAGGCAGAGGACCCAGGGGAGGCTGTTCCCAGTGCGCATGTGCGCAGAGTTGCTAGAAGGTGAGAGCAGCTGAGACAAAAGGGGAGACTTGGGAGTAAGGCTGGGAGGTGATTGTCCCTCCCATAAGGTATAAAGGACAGGCAAAGATGACAAAACCTTTGCAGGAAGCAAAGTAGTTCATTCAGTTCACATTCATTTTTGAAGCTCTTTATACTTCGGTTGATTTTTTTTTCTAGTTCATTCGATACTTCTATTATTGGCAGCACTTCACAGAAAAGAAAAGTGGGTGCTTATCTCGAGGGACTGTTTGAAATTTGTTACTGGCTGGGAATGAAAACAATTCCCAGCACAATAAAATAAGACTTGTTTTTAAAATAAGCTGGTGTGTAATTACAGTCTAGGAAACCTTGGTCAGAACATAGCAGCAAGGAACAGGAACTCACCCGTCACACAGTGCTCGGGTCTCAAACCTGGGCTGTCAGCTCTCCAGAGGACAAGTTCAGCATCTTTAACCGCTGAGCCATCTTACCCCTCTCCTTCTTATGTCCTGGTACTCTTTTTTTTTTTTTTTTTTGCTACAAGTTCTCTCTTGTACTTACCTGAAGTAGTGCAAAGGAGCTTGGATTTACCCCCATGAGATGGAGGGATGGTACAAGACATTTCAAGGCAGTGCTTCTTTTCACTTCTCAATTTTGACTTGACTTCCAACTGAAGCTTTGATTGGAAGATGATACATGGATGGAAGTCTCTTCTGAAATTTCCTCTTGTTGGTTGGTTGTAAGGCTTTTTGGCTATTAGAACTTGTTGAGGGCTTCAGAAAGATCATGTTGCTCTTCAAAGCAAACAACTTGGAGAATTGTTCCAAGAAGGTGATTTGATTAGATTGAATCAAATCATTCCATCCAAGATTCGCGCAGCAAATGATCTGCAGATCATGGATAGTATCCTAAAATATAACTTTGTAATTTTATCATACAATGGCTGCTCAGTGGCACTTTTACAACAAGATTTAGGGGCAAATGTCTATGTATCCAGAATGAACAGGAATGGGTTACATAGCCACATGAAGAACAAAATGAAACAGTGTTTTTTTTTTTCCTTCCATTCATTTGTGTCCAATTCTTGGACAAATCCCTGCACTTTTATTAGCAAGGTTTTTCAGAAAAGATTTTCCATAGCCTCCATCTTAGGGTTGAAAGAAAGTGACCGGCCCAAGGTCACCAATGTTTGTGTCTAAAACAGAACTATAATTCAGTCTCTGATTTTTAGCCTACTACCTTAACCATTCATCAAATTAGTTCTTGAAATAATGGATACTACCATCTATAGAAGGAATTTCTGTAACTTAAGATTTTTTCTCCAATAAAATCATAAAGTCCGCAGGCTAAAATTATTTAACTGGACTATGCATAGAAACACAATTCACCCATACTGATCTAATACCACTGTCTCTTGGTCTATTTATGAGCATACCTGTACCGGTGAAAATCTACAAAGATAGATAGATAAATAGATAGATAGATAGATAGATAGATAGATAGATAGATAGATAGATAGATATAAAATCTAATTAGCAAATATATTGAATGCTTCTGTACTGCAGAAAATTTCCTTGTGTAGTTAACACACTTGGCCAAATAAAGTATAGTAATAATAATATAGTAATAGTATAATAATAGCAGAATAATAGTAATAATGTAGTATAGTAGAGTTACCGTATCAGTGTTTGCATTGGTGATGGTGTTTCTACTCTACTCTACTCTACTCTACTCTACTCTACTCTACTACTCTACTCTACTTCATCCAGCCTGCAATGTGGTTGGATTTGGTCTGCAGGGCTATTCTGAAAAATGTAAGTAGCCAGCCCGCATCACTTCAGCCCGGTCTATTCAGTGCTAAGCGGAAACATCAGGCCAGCATGGCTTCGGCCTGGTCTACCTATGCAAACAGGAAACATGCCAGCTGTTTGGGGAGTGGCATCAATCTGTCCACACCCACCCAGTCAGCCATGCCCAGTGAGTGGTGTCAAGATGGCCATGCCCATTCCAGTTAACCATACCCATCCAGTCAGCCACGCCAAGCCACCCCCAGTGAGGTCAACCACAGTCTTGATGTGGTCCTCAATGAAATTGAGTTTGACATTCCTGAGTTAGACGGTACATCACCAACTTTAAACACTCTTGCAATGGGATGCTGAACTATACTGAAATTTGGCTTGATCCTGCACAACTTTTCTTATCGTCTTGCTTTTGTTTCAGGTTACATTACCTTCACACTTAGACAGAACCATAAGAACTTCTTTAAAAAGACAGGGCTTTTAAGATATCCCGACACCGAAACAGAATGCTGGATTAGACAAATCCTGTCTTAATTCAGGTGGGCTCTTCTTTAGTAATGTGAAGATACCTTTTCTAGCAACCATGGTTTTTGGGGAGCAGAGGGGTGTTCTCCCTGGCACCTTTGCTTTCCACATTGCTTCCAGATGAAGCAAAGCTCTTCTTTTTTTAAAAGACTTTGAAACTATGACAGTAACTGTATTTTTATTTGCTCTAATCTGTGGTTGTTTTATTTCCCGCTGATCCAACAGTTTAATTTTATGATGGTTTGCATTGTGAATGCTTAATTCATTTCATCGGGGGCCGCATGGGGAGCACAGCCGAACAGGAGGAGGGATTGGGACTGAGAAAAATATACCTGCACATGAGAGCTTCATCCCAGCAAGAGCTGAATGTTGCTGCCACCACCCAGCGGTGGGAATTCAACAGCACCAGGGCCAGGGAGCAATTCCTCCTTGCAATTCCCCCTTGATGAATAAGCTGCATTTTTCTGGCTCCCTCAATAAACCTCTTCTTTGCTGGTTAAAAAAAAAAAAAAGAGGAATTTCTAAAAAACAAAGGCTTATTAATGGGCAGCACTAGAGGCACTTCTAAAAGCGCTGGTTATGACAACCCACCATTCATCTTTCTTCCTTTTTTTAATATTCTTTCCAACTCCCAATGGGTTGAATGCATGATTTTGGCTTAACAAGCACTCTCAAGATTTTCAGCTTAACTCTGGAAGCATCCAAGGGGCAAGGCTCTTAACCATGGAAAAAGGCAGCCATAGAATTTGATCTGGAAGCATGAATGGTGGTCCTGCAATACATTTTCCCCACTGAAGTCAGAGCCATGGCTGTGGTTGTAGAAAGAGGAAACAGAACAATTTGGTAGTCCTTGAAAGGTTAACCTATGGACCACAGGAATTTCACTCCTCCTTTTTAATTAGAAACTGTGTAAATTAGTGTCGCTGATGGAAGATCTTATCTTTGGCACTCTCAAAAGACAGACTGTGTGAACATGTCAGAACTTTTCTCCTTTCTCTTCTGCAGCTGATTAAGATTGTCTTCATTATCGTGTTATTTGGGACAAAGGGATGAGAGTATAGCAAAGATGCACAGTTTCTAAATATTTGGTTTAAATCAGGGGTCTCCAACCTTGGCAACTTTAAGACTTGTGGACTTCAACTCAAGTCTTAAAGTTGCCAAGGTTGGAGACCTTTGATTTAAAGCATCAACTCTGCAAGATGATATTAGGTTTACAGAATGAACTCTTGATCCAGCTTCCCATACCAGTCTTTCTTTTCATGTGTGTGTGTGTGTGTGTGTGTGTGTGTGTGTGTGTGTGTGTGTGAATGTACATGGGTTACATTTGACCAGCCAAAAGACACCATGACAAGAAAAGGTCAACTTGGCGAGTTGTGTTATACTCTCTTAAATATAAGCTCTTGAAATCACCAATATTTTGATTCAAATAATGAGATGTCTGCTTCTATCTAGAGCTTCTACTACAGGAATGATGGGGCTTGAATGTCTTTTGAAGAAGTGTTATCAAATACAAGTCTGAAGATAAGAGGATTTTTTTTAAAAAAAAAATCAAGATGATTGGATAAGCTTGGTAAAAATTAGCCTTTCTCCTTAACAGTTCATGGTGATTTTAATGATTACATTTTGCTTCCAAAAAAATCCTCATTTTTGCTTATGAATATGATTGTAATGAATTATCCAGTCAATCATGTCAGCCTCTTGGTGATTTTATGGGCCAGGTTTCTCCACACAAAATGCAGAGATGAATAAGATAGAGGTAGGCAATATTGCAGAGATTTTTTTAAAATCACAATTTATTCTCCTGACAATCCAGCCTCCCGATTGTCCAGAAACTCTCTGGTGATGCTATCATGTCACTAGAAGGTATAAGGGCATGTTTTGGAATTTGGAACCATTCTTTTTAAAATTTGGACAATTTTGAACAACTTGCCTTGTGATGTGACCAGAACAATCTAGAACTGAACACACTCAAAAACGTAGAAATGGTGGTAGACTTTAGGAGAAACCCTCCCATACTGCCACCTCTTATAATACTAGACAACACAGTATCAACAGTAGACACCTTCCATTGAGGACCTGTATACCGCACGAGTCAAAAAGAGGGCTGTCAAAAGATCTACAGACCCCTCACTTCCCAGACATAAACTGTTTCAACTCCTACCTTCAAAATGACACTTATACAGTACTTCACACCAGAACAACTAGACATAAGAACAGTTTTTTCTCGAATGCCATCACTCTGCTAAACAAATAATTTCCTTAACACTATCCAACTATTACAAAGTCTGCACTGCTATTACTATTACTATTAATCCTCCCATCCCTCCTTTCACCCATCTCCTCCCACTTATGACTGCATGAGTGTAACCTTGTTGCTTGTATCCTATCAATTTGTACCCTATGACTATTATTAAGTGTTGTACCTCATGATTCTTGACTCTTGATGAATGTATCTTTTCTTTTATGTACACTGAGAGCATTTGCACCAAGACAAATTCTTTGTGCGTCCAATTACACTTGGCCAATAAATAATTCTATTCTATTCTATTTTCTATTCTATTTTTGGACCCATTCTCTGTTCAGAGTTTTGCAGTGTAAATTCAGTGCCAGAAAAATAAACACAGATGGCTGATGCTTTATTTAATGTCTTTATAAACATATTAAGTAAATTTTGCAATACCAGTTGTAGATTTCTCCAACATGGAGCAAACTCAGACAGCAGCAAACATGTTACAAGTTCAGAGCAGAGCAGCAACTCAGGGACTCAGAAACAGACATTAGTTTCACTTTAGTTCAGCAGGCAAGCAAGATACACAGCAGAGGAGAGAAGCAATTTCATTTTCAATAGACAGACTCAGAGCTTAACATAGCTGCAGAGCTTAATATAGAGCCACGCCTAGGCTACTTCTAGTTTCAGTTTTCAAACAGACCTCATTGGCTGACCTAGTTGCTTATGCCTATTCATTGGCTGACTTTGTTACCATGCTCTATTCCTGTTCATGAATATACTCTGACATTCTCTGCTTCAACTTCTTCCAGTTTTTCAAAACAACCTAAAAATGTGCTGCCAAAATTCTGTCATTTTGCCACTATTTCCACTCAGTGATCTGAGGATGTAGAGATCTGCTGTCCACAGGTTACTCATTAATAATCCCCCAGGGACACATCAATATCTGCAATTCCACCACTGAGATTATGCAATTTTGTGTAAGAGAAGGAGTGGCAGAACCTGGGGGTGGAGTTAAAAGAGGGTTCAGCCTAGAATCCTTACATAGTCACAAGCAAACTAAGTCCAACCTTCCTTGAATTCCCTTGACCTTTATCTAACTCCAAGCATATGTTAACTATTGGTTGAGGGAATTCTTGTGTATAGGGATTATTAGCAATATATCAGTTTAATTGGGCCTTCACGCAGGGACCTGATCTTTCATGTCTGACAGTTTTGCCACTGAATTTCAAACACTGCAAACTGAGAATTCAAGAAGTACAAATGATGGCATGTCTCCCCTTCCCACCCACTCCAGTGGCAGCCCCTGTCTTTTGGAATGACCTCTTGGTTGGCCCTGACTTTGTAGACCATTAAAAAGGCAGTTAAGCTCTAGTTTTTCCTCCTGGCATTTGTAATAGGAAGATAAGAGTTCCCAGTTGGTATGTCATAATATCTTTTAGTGCTGGTTGCTATTTAATTGTTTTAGTCTGCTTTCGTGATGTGTGTTACTTTTTTTCCCTTTTATATTTCTATTTAATGATTTTGTACACTATCCAGAGTCGTGTTGTTGAGCTGGGTGGCCACATAGATGTTAAAAATTAATTAGTGAGTCAAAGAATCTTTGGTCCATGGAATATGGAGAAAGCAACAGGAAGGGACACTGCCTACTTCCTTCTCTTTCAAAGCTTAAGCATATAAAGTTGAAGAGCACTGTCTTGAATTTGTTGGGCTGGAAACGTTTGCAATATTTGCATTTCCTATTTTCTGCCCTCAAAAATATTAGCTCTTATTACATGCCCTGAATTTTTTTTTTGGAATCGTTGTAATTGTAAACAAATGAGCTATTTGCTGGAAAAAAATGAACAGATTTTCTGGTGGGTTAGGATGTGTGTTTTAAATTCCTGCTTTTAATTAACTTACTATCAATAAATTGATTATTAGCATCATGCTCTCAGGTTCCTTTTGATGTTGCTTGTCAAATGCACTGTGCATTTGATCATTTGAGTATGTTAAAAAGTACGTTGGGAATACATGGAATACTTTTGATTTTTGTAGAGAAAGCAGCCATGAAGGAGCATCTCTGCCGCTGACCATATTCCACATCAATTTGTTTAAAGAAGATCAAATGGAACACAACTCATTGGCCAAGTGTTTACTGAAAACTGAGCTGTTGAACTGAATGTATTTAATTCAAAAGCACTGGATTTGACCTTCAACCACCTTAATAGCTTGGAAACAAGTTGTCTCTTCCCATTTGGATCATCTTTGAGGGATATTCTCAGGGTGGCTCCAAAAAGGAGATCTTTTCTATGATAGCAAGCAGCAGAGAGGTTTGCTGATATCCATTTTACAGCCATCTCAATATCCAGAACGTATTCCTGTTGGGTGGAATTTGTTAAGCTAGGATTCTTTCAGGTCAAGCTTGACCCTTGATGACTGCATCTACTTTTGATATTGCCTTTCTGCAAATAATGTGGACATTATTTCCTTTTATCTCCTTTTCCAAAACATTTTCCAATTTCACACTACTATAGTTTCCAATTTTCTAATACGTTCCAAGTATTAATCAGGGCAAGCCCTGCTATTTATTTATTTTATTTAACTGATTGATATGGCTTCCCAAATGCATGTCAATATTAAAAAGTAAATAAAAACAAATATGAAAAAAAAATCCAAGCATGCAGCAGCTGAAAGAGAAATGACAAAGTCGTCATCAGCAATTTTTGGAGAACTATGATGACCTGGGGCATGGCACAAAGGCAATACAGTCAAATAATAAGTAAGAGTCCCTTCATTTGCTCCAACTTTGCCCCCAATGTCCTGGTTACCTTCTGGTCTGGAGGAAAAACTCTCCCAGGAACTTCCTTTGGCTGCAGAGATTCAAGTCCAAAACATTGTCAACAAAAAGTGTAACTATAAGTCCAGTCAAGGCAAGATGAGGTAATTAGTCCAGCAGGGCAAGAGAAGGAATTCCAGACATGAAGGAACAGCAGTAATTCAACCCTGTTGGGAGGATGCCAGGAACACAGATAACCAAAGTCAACAAAAGATAAGCTCATATTTGTTCCCAGCAGATACTGCATTCAGTTTGCATCTCTTTTAAACTCTCTTCCCAGGTGTGCCTAATGAAGGATATCAGGGCTCTTTCCTTCCCATAAGGCATGCAACCCATATTGTTCTCTTCTCTGTTCCTCCCTGTGTGCCCTAGGATGAAGAGGGGGTGGTCCTGGGTCTTCCTCTGAACTTCCTCTCCCTTGTTCTACCTCCCCCCTGCTCTGCCCAGCCAGACTTTGTCCTTCCCCAGTTTCCTCCACAGCCAACAGAGCCACACTCGTACTCCTATCAACTGCTCATCTTCTTCCTTGGATTCAGACTCCAACAAGGGTATAACAAGAACATCCAAGGTTAGGTGACTGCTTAATCCAGTGGTTAAGACACCAGACTAAAAGGCAAAGACTGGGAGTTCCAGTTCTGCTTTGCCATGAAAGCCAGCTGTGTGACTTTAGGCATCACATTGTCATCACATGATATATCATTACTTTTTTCTCCTTCGCTAAACCAAGGGTGGGCATGGCCAGCATGTGACATATTGGCCTGTGGGCCGGGAGTTTAACACCCCTACTTTTGGCCAATCACCAAGAGACTGGGAGTTCTAGTCCTGCCTTAGCCATGAAAGTCAGCTGGGTGACTTAGGGCCAATCAGCAGGAGACCATGAGTTTTAGTCCTGCCTTAGCTTGGTGATTGACCTTGGGCCAGTCACCAGGAGACTGGGAGTTCTAGTCCTGCCGTAGCCATGAAAACCAGCTGGGTGACCTTGGGCCAGTCATCCTCTCTTTACAAAGGGCATCTTTTGATCTGAGATTATTCTCTGTGCAAGGTATGCAAAGCTGAGAAAAAGAAGGACTGACAAAAAGTATCACAGTGGATTCCAAATTCCATCTCAACAGTCAAAGCCTGAATATAAAACAGTGTTTGGCCTTAAATTATCAGTATAATTTATAAAGAGCCATGGTGGCACAGTGATTAGAATGAAGTACTGCAGGCTAACTCACTGCTCACTCCAGCAGTTCAAATCTCACCAGGCTCAAGGTTGATTTCCATCCTTCCAAGGTCAGTAAAATGAGGACCCAGATTAGTGGGGACAACATGCTAACAATGTAAACCACTTAGAGGGGGCTGTAAAACACTTTGAAGCGGTATATAAGTCTAAGTGTGATTGCTATTGCTATAATTTATACATGGGCTTCTCTTGAAATATGTGAGGCAGGGTCAATTTATTCCAATCTTCAGTTTAGGATGGCACCTACTGAATGTTTATTTGTAAGTTGATGATGATGATCCACTTTTGGAGTGGTGCTTTCTGGCCCAGCTTAGTCCTCTCACCCCAAAACGATCTTTTCAAATAATGGAAAAGTAATTTGCTGAGTAATCTGACACACACATACACACACACACACACACTCACACACACACAATTGCATTTTATTGGTGCATTTTCATAGCTTATTCTTTTTAACCCAATTCCCCAGCTCCATTGTCAGTATGCCAGGCACATCTCTCTTCCAGCTACCCTCTTTAAAAAAATAATAATAAGGAAACTCCGAACGGTGCCTCCAAAGATTCAGTGCACTGTCGCATGCCTTTGCATAAATATTCTCCTTTACCTCTGAAGTTTTTCTCGTTTCCTACAGCAATGCTAAGGGTCAGAGGCACAAAGGTGCTATCCCCTGACTGTAGCAAATACTGCCATGTGTTGTATGTTTGATGAATTAAAAGGATCCTGCCAACTTAATTATACTGTAACCCTTCAATAAAGGAAGGGCAGAGCTGATTAACTAGTGAATAATTGGGAACTGATTGATGGCTCTCTTCCTCACTGCTAAAGGCTGTATGTGTAATTATTTCGCCTGGGGACCTAATTTTCCACTGTTAGCTCCTACTTTTGTCCTCGGTTGTAATTTATGGAGGGGGGAACCCCAAAAGCCTTGACAAAAATGTAGGAAATGAACTGTCTTCCCTACATCCCAAGATGTGTCCCCTGCAAATGTCCAGGAGCCTTATCCAGATGCCTTTCCAGCATTTCTTTCGTGATTTTAACTCCCCATAAATACTCAGCAGGGAAGAAATCCAACCATTTGTCAACAACTATCATATTATAGATTTTCCTCTTCCCCTCCCTCACTCCTTGATAGGTAATAATGTTGTGGCATCTCAAACAAATGATTTTATGTGCGGCATTCACACCAGATCAATGCACACCATTTGAGGAACAATAGTTCTCCAAGGAAGAGCTTTGAAAAAGCCAGAATTCTGGGGATGAAGGGAGGGGGGGGGGGAGAGGGAGAGAGAGAAGGAAATCCATTATGACTAAAAGACTTTTTGATTTGGGCTTTGAAGGCTAAACCATACAATGAATGGTTGCAGGAACTGGATATGTCTAGTCTAATGAAGAGAAGGACTAGAAGTGAGATGATTGCAGTCTTCCAGTATTTGAGGGGCCGTCACAGGGAGGAAAGGGGGTCAACTTAGTCTCCAAATCACCTGAGGTTATAATGAGAAGTAACAGAGATCCAACCTAGAACTGAGAAAAAATGTCCTGATGGAAATAACAATTAATTAATGGAATTGCTTGCCTTCAGAAGCTGTGGGTGCTCCATCATTGGAGGTTTTTAAGAAGAGATTGGACATCCATTTGTCCTGAATGGTCTAGGGTTTCCTGACTGAGCAGGGAGTTGAACTTGAAGACCTACAAGTTCCCTTCCAATTCTATTTTTCTGTACTCCGTACTTCAGAAGATGTTTGTTAATCACATCAAGATTTCCTGAAAGTTAGGCTGTTTGACCCAATGAACATAGGCAGTCTTGTTAGCCTTATTAACTTGCTTAAAACCTGTTAGTCCATCTTTAGAACCACATTGCAACCCAGCCAAAATGAAACATTATACCAAGGAACTATGATTTGTCTTACAAACACGGCAACTGCAGGTGAAACATCATCAAGGTGTAGGGAATCATGAACAGCATGGAAAGGTTAAACAGAAAACATGCAAGAGAGCACCAAGGACCCCTCAAGTAATTAGATGCCTTGGGTGCAATCTAAAAAACAGCTGGAACAGCACTTGAACACAACTGGCATTGACAAATTCACCACCAGTCAATTACAAAAGGCAGTTTTACACAGAACAATGAGCATCCAGCCACGATACCTCTAACACTATCAAACTCCCACATCTGCTTATCCCAGGTTCCTGGGAAAGGCTCATTGGGTGAATTAAAATGCCAAATCCAACCTGAACATCTGGCTGACTGTGTGACAAACAACAACAACAACAATAATAATAATAAGGCAAGAGGTGGGAAGATTGATCTCAGCCCTCTGCTCTTATCGGCACTTGATTTATAAGTCTGTGCGAGCATGCAAGAGAATTCAAGGCAGAGCCCTTGATGCTTCCTCCTGCTGAGCATGTGCGCCATTTGGACGGAAGGCATGAAAGCCAAGAAATTAATGTTAAGCTGATCATCTGTCACCATTGCCATCCTGATGGTTTTGCAAGGAACGAGAGAAGTGGATGACATGCCCTCTAGCCAAGGGGACAAGGCTGCCCGCTGTTCACATATTATCAACACAAAGCATTCGGCTTGCAAAGGATTTAAATCTAAATTATACTGTAAAGGGAGGGGTGAGAGGTGGAGGAAGGAAAGGAAATCTTTGTATAAGTTTTATTTTCCCAAAGTGTTAATAACAATCCCAAGTCATGCTAGCTTGCTTTCTGCAGAGAGAAAGTGGAATACCCAAACTTTCCACCTTTTCATCCTGCTAGAGAGGCCTTTATATACATATATAAAGTTCTCTCTCTCTGTCTCTCTCTCTCCCTCCCCCTCCCTCCTCCCTCCTCCCCTCCCCCCTCCTCTCTCTCCCTCTCCCCTCTCCCTCCCCCCCTTTCTGCCTCCCTCCCCCCTCTCTCCCTGCGTCCCTTCCCATCTGTCTATCTATCTATCCCCAAACAAAATATAATTTCTGTAGGAGACTCATACATGCAGAAATGTGCTAAGATTTTAATGCAACAGCATTGGGAAGAGGCGAAAGCAAATCAACAGCTGGATTTTGTGGCTCAAAATGACCACAATCACACTTTGGCTGCAGTTGAAGAAATCGGGGTCATGTTCAGAAGTTCAGAAGATGTAGGAAAAAGCTGTCACTATTGCATTAAACAGGAGCATGACAGGGAGCGCATGAAATCTTTTGGGTGGTTGTGAAGGTTTTCCAATAACTATAGTTCAGGGTTTGAACTGGGAAGCTCTTGGTGCTTTCTGAGCTTGGTTGTTTGCAGACATTTCATTACCTGGCTAGGTAACATCATCAGTGCTGATGGGTGTGAGGTTTGATGCCCTTTCATACAGATTAAGACCTTTAAAAGTCTTAGGAGATGACAGGGAAAGCGAAGAATATTAAAACTAGCGAAGATTCAGTTACAAAGAATTCAGTACTCTTGGTCTATTTGCTGTCTAGGTTCACAACTCAAAACCTGGGTAATGCTTGCCAGCATCTCTACTTTGCATTAATTCTGGCCTTTTGCAGCAAGGATGACTAATTTTTGTCATAGGGGCCACATCCAGCCTCCTAATCCCTTTTCAGTAATCTCTTGAGTTTAGCCCCTGAGATCCTACTGCTGAAACTCAGTGACACTTCCCTGATTATCCCTCATAGGGTTTTTCACTGTAACAGATGTGCAATTATTCCTTCTCTCCTTCATTAAAAAAATGTTCATAAGTTAAAAAATAACAACAGTTCCAAAAGGAAGGACCAATTAATTACAAAGCAATATGCTAAAAAAATGTATAAATAACTATGAGCACTCCACTAAAATCAAAGTTCTTGAAAATCCCCTTAGTGATAAATGATGATGCCCTCAAAGTTGGAAAAGTTGGGGAAAGGGAAATGTTGATGTACAGGTAGTCCTCGACTTACAACTGTTCATTTGATGACTGTTTGAAGTTACAACGACACTAAAATAGTGACTTATGACCAGGGTTGGGATTCTACCAGTTCACAACTATTCACCACAACCAGTTGTTGGAAGAAATCTCCTTTTGTTTTTTCCCACCCTTATTACATTCTATAGAATAGAATAGAATAAAATAGAATAGAATAGAATAGAATAGAAGAGAAGAGAAGAGAAGAGAAGAGAACAGAACAGAACAGGTTTATTGGCCAAGTGTGATTGAAAATACAAGGAATTTGTCTTGGTGTAAATACTCTCAGTATACATAAAAGAAAAGATATATTCATTAAGAATCAAGAATCACCAGGTACAACACTTAATGTTGTACAACACTTAATACAATAAGTGATCTAATCATACTAGGAAACAGTCAATATAGATCGTAAGGATACAAGTGACAAAGTTACAGTTATTCAGTCACAAGTGGCAGGGGATGGGTGATAAGGAGTGATGAGAAGATTAACAGTAATAGTAGTGCAGACTTTATAATAGTTGAACAGCATTGAGGGAATTATTTGTTTAGCAGAGTGATGGCTTTCGGGAAAAAACTGTCCTTGTGTCTAGTTGTTCTGGTGTGCAGGGCTCTATAGCATCATTTTGAGAGAAGGCGTTGAAACAGTTTATGTCCGGGATGTGAGGGGTCTGTAAATATTTTCACAGCCCTCTTTTTGACCTGCAGTATACAGGTCCTTGATTGAAGGCAGGTTGGCAGTAATTGTTTTTTCTGCAGTCCTAATTACTCTCTGAAATCTGTGTTTGTCTTGTTGGGTTGCAGAACCAAACCAGGCAGTTCTAGCGGTGCAGATGACAGACTCCATCATTCCTCTGTAGGATTGGATCAGCAGCTCCTTTTGGGCAGTTTGAGCTTTCTGAGTTGGTGCAGAAAGAACATTCTTTGTTGTGCTTTTTTGATGACGTTTTTGATGTTAGGTGTCCATTTTAGGTCATGTGATACAGTAGAACCTAGAAATCTGAAAGTCTCTACTGTTGATACTGCGTTGTCTAATATTGTAAGAGGTATGGGAGGGTTTCTCCTAAAGTCTACCACCATTTCTACGGTTTTGAGTGTGTTCAGTTCCAGATTGTTCTTGGTTACACCATGAGGGAAGTTGTGTCGATTTGTCATTGTCTGGAATGAGTATGCCTAGACTTACTGTCTCCAAAGGAGGTTTTTTTTTTTTTCTTTGCTGGTACTTTCTTAAAGGGGAAGGGTTATTTTAAGCTTTTTGCACTGCTATTGGCAGGAAATACTCCCCTGAAAATATTTCCAGCCAGCATTCAACAATTAGCACTTTGAAGAAATAATTGAATAACAAAGCAGAGCTGCCGGAAAGAAGCTTTTAATGACAAGGAACCAAGATGAGTGACATTCAGCAAGGCTTCTTGGCTAGCTAGAAAGATTTGACATTCAAACGTGAGTTTACATACCTTTTCTGAGTTTTGGTCTAAAACTGGTGACCATTCAAAGTTACAATGGCACTGAAAAAAGTAACTCATGACCATTTTTCACACGTAAGACTGTTGCAGCATTTCCCGCTGTCATGAGAGGCCAGGCAAGGAGAAGCGGCGCTTGCGAGTGATGTCAAGTTGGCTATGCCCACCCAGTCACCTGATCACTAAGCCACACCCACAAAACCGGTTGTTAAAAAATGTGAATACCACCCTTGCTTATGACCTTTTACAACTTTTGTAGCATCTCCAGGATCACACGTGATTTATATTCAGAGGCTTGAAAACTGACTCACATTTATAACCATGGGCAACCTCCTGGGGGGTCTCATGATTCCCCCCTTTTTTTGTGACCTTCTGAAAAGCAAAGTCAACGGGGAAGCCAGATTCACTGAACAAACGTGTTACTCATTTTACAATTGCAGAGATTCACTGAGCAACCGTGGCAGGAAAAGTTGCAAAATGGGGCAAAACTCACTTAACAACTGTCTCACATAAATTTTGGGCTCCATTGTAGTCATAAGTCGAGGACTTACCTGTATATCTTTGTTTAATTTTGTTTATGCACTTTTTTTGGGGGGGGTAGTATTGTTTAGTATTTCTTCCATTTTTAAAACAGAAACAGCTTCTCTTTGTCCAGCCATTAGTCTGTCCAGCCTCACATTTCATACCTTAAATGTTCCCCTTGCACATACATGCTAGTCATTTCCAGCTCTAGGGGCAGTACTCATCTCCGTTACAAAGCCAAAAAGCCAGAGCAGTCTGAAGACATCTCTGTGGTCATGTGACCAGCATGACTAAATACTGAAGGCACACGGAACGCTGTGACCTTCCCACCAAAGTGGTGTCATGCCCCTGTCGGAGTCTGAATCTGAGGAGGAAGCTGAACAGCTAACAGAGGGTGGAAGTGTGGATCCGTTGGCTGTGGAGGAAACTGGGGAAGGGCAAAGTCTGACTGGGCAGAGCAGGGAGGAAGTAGAACAAGGGAGAGGGAGTTCAGAGGAAGACCCAGAACTACCCCCTCTTCAGCCTTGGGCATGCAGGGAAGAATGGAAAAGACAGCAACGTGGGTTGCGAGGAAAGGGCCCTGATTCCCTTCATTAGCCACAGCTGGGAATGAGAGTTTAAAAGAGATGCATGCTGAGTGCAGCAGCTGCTGGGAGCAAACGTGAGTTTATCTTGTGTTGAATTTGCTTATCTGTTTTCCTGGCGTTGAGTTACTGCCATGCCTTCACATCTGGAATTCTTGCTCCTGCCCTGCCAAACTAATTACCTCATTTTGCCTTGATTGGACTTATAGTTACAATTTTTGTTGAACTTGTTTTGGACTTGATTTTTTTGCAGTCAAAGGCTGTTCCTGGAAGAGTTTTTCTCTCGCCAGAAGGTAATCAGGACATTAGGGGCAAAGTTGGAGCTAGTAATAGGATTCTCGTTGATTATCTTACTGTGTTGCCTTTGTGCCATGTCCCGGGTCATCACATGTGGTCCCTATTTTTCTACTTGCATTTTTTACATGCTTTTAAACTGCTATATTGGCAGAAGCTGGGACAAGTAATGAGAGCTCACTCCATTATTCGGCACTTGGGATTCGAACTGCCAAACTACCTACTTTTCTGATTGACAAGCTCAGCATCTTAGTCACTGAGCCATACCTTAAAAGCCATCAATAGTTGGGACACAATTTATTTTCTAGTCCCTGGTTTCCTGGTGCTCAGTGTCCCTCCCTGGAGTAGCCATCCTGTAGCCCCCTAGTACAGGTAGTCCTCAACTTACAACAGTTCACTTTAGTGACTGTTTAAAATTACAACAGTGCTGAAAAATATGACTGATGACTGTTTTTTCACAGTTATGACCTTTGTAGCATTCCCAAGATCACGTGATCAAAATTCAGATACTTGGCAGCTGGAAATGACTAGCATGTATGTCCTTATTTATGACCATGCTGTGTCCCAAGGTCCTGCGATCCGCTTTTGCGACCTTCTCACAAACAATCCATGGGGAAGCCAGATTCACTTAACAACCAGAATACTAACTTATAAACTCTGGGGATTTGCTGTACATCTGTGACAAGAAAGGTTTCAAAACCAACATCCAACTGAACAACAGAAATTGGAGGCTCAACTGTGGTCATTAAGTTGAGTGCTACCTGCAGTGAAAATATTCTGCCTGAACCCAACTAAAACGATCTAGGCATGAAATAAACACTTCACCTTCTCTAGAACAATTGCCCATTGGGAGAGGGGTAAAGCCTTCGCCAAAATCAGCTCAGAGACAGGAAAGAAGGGAAAGCTGTCATACCCCTTTGGGAACAATGAAAAGACAAGAGTAAAACCCACATCCTCATTGAGAGGGGGGAACAGGTTGAATAGCCCTGATGTCCAGGAAGTGTTGAATGTCCTGATTCATGAGGGCCTACCTTGAAATGTCCTGAGAGACAAGACAGATCAAAAAAATTTCTGGGGGTGGTGTTAGGAAGTCCAATTGTAACCCTGACCTAATGGTGCTGAGCGCCCAGGCATATGTTGTTGACTCCTCCCATTTGGAGGCAAAGAAGACAAGGCGACCTCTGATGGGTGGGGAGAATGAGGGATTACTTAGAGCGATGGAAGGAATGACCCCCTCCCCCCCGAAAGGGCTATTTACCAGTAGAAGTTTGTTGCCTGCCAGATGCTTCTGCACATTGGTCTTGGAGTTGGAAGTACGGTCTCCGAGAGCGAGGGAAGCGGGAGGAGTTCTCCACTTAAAAAGCAGGAGGGCGATAAGGACCTGGGCAAAAGTCGGCTTTCTTCCCAGAGGAAGAGAGAATTTTATGTTTATCTCTGGTTTCAATGAGATAAGGTTCCAGAGCATTGCCAAAAAGTTTATTGCCTGCGAAGGGAACTAAAGCCAACTTCCATTTTTGGCGTAACTCCGCCTGCCAATTTCAGAGCCATAAAAGTCTTCTTGCTGCTACTGAAGATGTCAGAGTCTAAATCCAAGGAGGAAGCTGGACAGCTGACAGGGAGTGGGAATGTAGCTCCATTGGCTGTGGAGGAGGCTGGGCAAGGGCAAAGTCCAGCTGGGCAAAGCAGAGAAGAAGTACAAGAAGGGAGAGGGAGTTCAGAGGAAGACCCAGGCCCACCCCCTCTTCATCCGAGGGCACACAGGGAGCAGTGGAGAAGAGAGCAATGTGGGTTGCATTGTTTATGGGGGAGAAGAGGGCCCTGATTCCCTTCATTAGCCACAGCTGGGAAGACAGTTGATAAGAAAGGCAGGCTGTGTGCGGCAGGTTGCTGGGATCAAACGTGACTTTATCCTGTGTTGTCGTGGCTTCTCTGTGTTCCTAGCATCTTCCCAACTGCGTGAGTTTTACCATGCCTTCAAGTCTGAAATTCTTGCTCCTGCCCTGCCAAACTGATTACTTCGGTTGAGCTTGTTTGGACTTTAAGTTATAGTTTGTGTTGCTCATGTTTTGGACTTAATTTTCTTCAGTCAAAGGCTGTTCCTGGGAGAGTTTTTCTCCAGCCCGAAGGTAACCTGGACATTGGGGGCAAAATTTGAGCTAATAAAGGGACTCTTATTACTTATCTGAACGTGTTGCCTTTGTGCCACGCCCCGGGTCATCACAAAAGCGTTGAAAAAAAGGGAAAAGATAAAAAGCTGGCACTCTGGAGAAAGAGTACATTTCGTCTGCCTTGATGTGCTCCAGAAATGAAAAGAAAAAAAGAAAAAAGAAGAAGAAAAACCTGCTTTTTGTCACAATGATTTTTATCATTCTCAGCCGGGCTTTGTTCTGTTCTATACCTAATTCCTTTGATGACAAGGAGCACACTGTTTTCCAGTCCCTGACTTTGATTTGCATGTCATTGTCAGCTTTGTGTGTGTGTGTGTGTGTGTGTGTGTGTGTCCACCCCTACCCCCCCACTCCCTGTATCTCTGCTCCAGACTATATGCAGACCTCACATCTGAAGGCAAAGGCAGAATCAGCCAACAGCTGGTTGCATTTGCATAAAAATGGGGTTGCCCTTTTCTCTCTTGTTTGTTCTTTGAAAATTGCAGGAGGTGGATTGCTGGCTCTTCTCCTCCCCTCCCTTTCCCTTCCTAGAAACAGATACAACTTCACAGATTCACAGAATCACAGAGCTGGAAGAGACCTTAGAGGTCTTCTAGTCCAACCCTCTGCACAAGGAGGTGACTATTCCCTCAACACTGTCCAATTATTTACAAAGTCTGCATTACTATTACTGTTAATCTTCTCATCCCTCCTTATCACCCATCCTCTCCCAGTTTTGACTGTATGACTGGAACTTTGTCGCTTGTATCCTTATGATTTATACTGACTGTTACCTAGTGTTGTTTGATAGCTTATTATACCCTATGACTATCATTAAGTATTGTACCTGATGATTCTTGATCCTTGCCAAATGTAGCTTTCCATTTATGTACACTGAGAGCATTTGCACCAAGGCAAATTCCTTGTGTGTCCAATCACACTTGGCCAATAAAGAATTCTAATTCTATGTTCATTGGGTCAAACAGCTTCACTTTCAGGAAATCTTGATTTGATTGACAAACATCTTCTGAAGTATAGAGTACAGAAAAACAGAGTTGGAAGCAGAGATGGTCTTCAGCAGGTTCTGACCAGTTCTGGAGAACTGGTAGTGGAAATTTTGAGTAGTTCAGAGAACCGGTAAATACTGTCTCTGACTGGAGATTTTACAGTATCCTTCCCCTGCCACGCCCACCAAGCCACACGTACTGTACTGGAAGTAAAAAAAAATTAAATCCCACCACTGGTTGGAAGGGACTTTGTAGGTCTTCAAGTTCAACTCCCTGCTCAGTCAGGAGACCCTACACCATTCAGGACAAATGGCTGTCCAATCTCTTCTTAAAAACCTCCAGTGATGGAGCACCCACAACTTCTGAAGGCAACTTCTGTTCCACTGGTTAATTGTTCTCACTGTCAGGAAATTTCTCTTCATTCTAGGTTGGATCTCTTGAATGAACTACTATCTATTACTTCTTATTGTAACCTCAGGTGATTTGGAGAATAAATTGACCCCCCTCCTCTCTGTGACAACCTCTCAAATATTGGAAGACTGCAATCATATCACTTCTAGTCCTTCTCTTCATTAGACTAGACATATCCAGTTCCTGCAACCATTCATCGTATAGTTTAGCCTTGAAAACTCTAATCATAAAGTCTTTTGGTCATAATGGATTTTCTTCTCTCTCTCTCTCTCTCTCTCTCCCCCGTCAACCCAAGAGGGGATCTATCTCATGGTCCCTATTTTTCTACTTGCATTTTTACATGCTTTTGAACTGCTAGGTTGGCAGAAACTTTGACAAGTAACGGGAGCTCACTCCGTCACACAGCACTAGAGGTTCGAACCGCTGAACTGCTGATCCTTCTGATCGACAGGCTCAACATCTTTGCCACCATGTCCCCTATTTCCAGTTATAGTGGTATCTAAATTATAATTTACATTACTTGTAGCTAAAATACATTTATGTATGAATGCTTGGCAGATAAATAGAGAGAGAGAAAGGGGGAGGGAGGGAGGGAGGGAGGGAGAGAGAGACAGACAGACAGACAGACAGACAATAGATAGATTGATATCCAAAATAATAAACTTATTATTTGCATCTTGAGATAAAGGAGAAGATTCTGCTTAGGAATTTAGCTGAAGGTCATGTGAGTTGTGCCAAATGGCTGTTGAAAGCAGAAGGGGTACAGTGATTGGCTGCTGACACAGCCTATATTATATGCTCAATAAGATTATTAGAACTATGCATTTCTCCTGTGTGCCGCCAAAGTAGTTATTTCTTGTTGATTGGCAAGTTGCATCTGCCCAGTCAATTTAAAGACTGGCAGAATTCTGGACATATTTAATTATAATTTTTTTAAAAAAAATCCAGTCAAATGAAATTTTAAGGACTAAAAAAGAAGATGAATCCAGAAGACCCTGGATCTGTTGAAACTCCAATGATACTTTCACCACAGGTCTCAATATAATCAGAATAATTATAATATCATTTTATTTCCTAAGTAATAAATCTTGGATAAGATTTTGGAGGAGTTTCCAATCAGAAACCTTTTCAATTCAACAAAAAAACAAGACCTTGCATTTTAATAGGTGTTGGCAGTGAGATTGTGCCATAGTTTTAATTTGGCTTCATATAACAAACTTGGTCAGTTCAAAATAGGGTTGAACAGTGCATATTGTGGATTCATCCACTGCCTTAGCACATTGTGAACAAATCACTGTATTGAGCTTGATCTGCATATCTGCATATGATCTGAATATGATCTGCTTATGCATAGCATATTAAAAAAATACAGCCTTTTTGTATTATTAACCTTTGTGTTTGTGTGTGTTAGCTTTCAACATGGCCTTGTGTGAGATTTCTTACAGCTTTAATTACATTTGAATTCAGTTTTCTTCCTTCGCTATTTTAATCAAAGGGGATGGAATCTCTAAATATACATGTTTGTATGCGTGTGCACACACACACTCATGGCATGTATATAATGAGTGGGAAAACTTGGAGACTTCATTATTCTGTTTGAAGAGTACTGCCTAAAATATTTCTCTTTTAACAAAGGAATGAGATCTCCTGATTTCAGAACAAAAGTATCAGCACGGCCAAGGGGAATAAGATTGTCTGTATCATATCTGTATTAGATATAAACAGCAATGTTTAGTATCTATTACACCCAGAATTTGTCATCTTGTCTGTATTTTAATTGCAGAATTCAATTGTGAAGTTTAAATATCTCCCAGTCTAAAATAAGAATCCAGGATTTAATCATTAATTTGAAATTTTATAATAAGGCAAGGTTTTGATGTTTACCAGTAAAGGAGACTATTTGTAGCTCAGGGTTGAAATGGTGCTCTCTGAGCCTGGTTGTTTCCTTGAGAACATTTTAATATCCAAACTAGGTAATGTCATCAGTGCTAGTAAGGAATGGGGTTTACTACTAATAACGTTACCTAGTTTGAGTAATGAAACATCTGCAAGGAAATAACCAAGTCAGAGAACACCACGGACCCCTTATTTCAACCTTGAGCTACAAATATTCTTTATTGGTACACTGAAAATTCTTTATTAGAAAGGTCTTTATTAGAAGGTCTGAAGGTCTAATAAAGACTGAAAGGTCTATATTAGAAAGTAAGCCCACTTGTGCACAATGAGCTTCCTCGAAAAAAAGAGCATACATAAGATCCTAATTCCAATCATTGCGCTCAGCTGACCATTCCATGACCTTCTGCATTGCATTCAAAAGATGCATACTATTCCTGAAGAATAACCCATTGCAGATTTTGATTGTCATTTGGTTTGTTGTGAAGGGCGTGTCTTGCTCATCTCCACCCCCCCACCCCACCCAGAAGAGGGTCGAACAATTCTTGCTTCCATTGGGAATTTTCAAATCAAGATGTACGAGAACTCAAAAGACCTAGAATGTATCTCTAGGTGCAACCACCCAAAAAATAAAACAAAACAACATACCTGAGCTTCTACAGTTGTCAGGTGCAAAGGATCAGGACCATATATTAACTTGCAGTTCAGAAGGTTTATTGTTTAACCTTATATATAAGCATCTAGTCAACTGAACTTCAATACTAAATTGGCAGCAGATAAGTGTCAATGGAATTCAAGAGGGATTGGACTTAGACCATTTGTGGGTATGTAACAATTCTAAGCTGCTGGTGCATTTAACTCTGCCTCCCACAATTGTAAATTTTTAACCACAGCAACTTTACTACACTACAATAATTATCTTTATTTAACAGAGTTAAATGCTCAACTCTCCCATCCGTCCATTCCCAAAGGAAATTATAATGTTCCAGAGAATGAAGTTGAAAAAAAAGAAGCTGGTGAAGACACATTTGAGGAAACCTAAAGGCTCCCCCCACCAGTATTATCACAAATAGAGAAAGAAAGGCCTATACGTTTAATTATTTATGGATTTCTGCCAGCCAGTGGCACTCCCAAGTATAAATATTGTACTTTTAGGGTAGATTTTAACTTCTGTGCAGTGTTGGAGTGTATTATTGATCATCTGGATTTGGCTACTGTTGATTCAATTGTCTTTTTCATATTTATGTTGAATATTGTAAAGCCGCAATTAAAATGTTTAAGAATGGCAACATAAACCTTTGCATACAATAGAGATTCTCTCAAAATGTTAATTTCTGTCAAATCAGTGAGTAAATGCACAGATGCCTCCTGACACAGGCTATGATTTCTGAATGATTTGCATGCCAGATAAATTGTTTACCCCTTCCATGTTTGCCAAGTTTACTGTCAATTTACAAATAATTTCCATTTTGCTGTTTATTCAGTTGCCTTTTGATGGATATGTCTCCCAGACTTTTATCTTGCATGTAGACAAACCAATTAATATTTTCCCTCCAGGCAACATTTTTTTTTTCTTAGATCTAAATGTGGGTTAGATTCTTCTCTGCTTCCATATGCTTTGTTCTGTCAATCATTCCTCTTCTGTGTTGCTAAAAATGTAACTCTACGGATGCCATTCCTCATGTTTTACAGATCCATTTCACCTATATATCCACTTGTGTGCAGATGCAGTTATTTTCCATTAGAGTTTACATTAAAGGTAGATAGTTGCAGGAGAACCCTTTGAGTTTCCTATTTCATTGGAGCCTATGAGCTTCAGGACTTGTCATGACCTTTGTCACATCTAGGTCATTCACTTGACCTCAGAAATAGCTATAAGAAGAACACCTTGATGAAGTAAAAGCTTAAGTCTCTTTTCAGGCCAGTTTGACCTCTAGGCCTCGAGAGAGAGAGATTCCTTGAGTATGGGCTCCAACATGAGCCTTTCTCTTTCTCCAGAATATTCTGGAGAGAGAGAGAGGGAGGGAGGGAGGGAGGGAGGGAGGGAGGGAGGGAGGGAGGGAGAGAGAGAGAGAGAGAGAGAGAGAGAGAGAGAGAGAGAGAGAGAGAGAGAGAGAGAGAGGGAGATGTTCCCTTAGGATGGGCTCCAACACGAGTCTGAAAGTTTGGAGGAATAGACCTTTGAGCTCAGTGACTGATTCAGATTGGATCCTTCAACATTGGCCTGTGACACATATATTTGCAATTTCTCACTTCTTTGAAGTCAGTTTCAACTTCCCAATCTATTCTATTGCACAGAAAATCGAGAAGGTTTTCTTGTAAGTCTTTCAACTGAATTCATGAACAAGCATGAATTCCTTATGTTCTGAGATGACACCAGAGGACCTCATGCCTTTACACAAACAGTAGTAAGAAGTCATTGATTAATTAAACATTTCTGGTTTAGCAGGGACATAGACTTCATTCTCTTTCAATTCTG
The DNA here is from genome assembly GCA_015471245.1 of Laticauda colubrina. Taxonomy (NCBI): domain Eukaryota; kingdom Metazoa; phylum Chordata; class Lepidosauria; order Squamata; family Elapidae; genus Laticauda; species Laticauda colubrina. The sequence continues at coordinate 13,976,408 of BLBF01000058.1, forward strand.
GATCCAAACCCAGCATTTTCAGGGACTAGCAGAAATAGTCCAACAGAAAAATCAAAAATACTTAATTCCGACACTTTTTTTCTTTTTACAACCCTTGTTTCATGGTGGGGTTGGGGCAACTGAATGTAACTGAGCATTTACTAGCCTGATGCCTTTCCTGAAGCCTATGCAGAGTTCACAGCAGGTATTTTCTCTTTGCACCCTGGTAGAGAAACATCTGTTGCTGCCTAGCATTGAACTCTCAACCTCTCGGTGGGAGTTGACTGTCTTCACCTCTAGTCCATCATGCCGCTACACATAATTCTGACAATATTTTCCTAAAATTTGTCCATAGGCATTCTTTTCAAGTGCTCTTGCTTCATTTGTACTGGCTTTCTCTTCTAATCAATCTTCCATGGATCCTTGCCATCCATGATCTAAGACCATTTGGGACATTACTGCAATGACATATCAGCTACCAACACCAGCTATACACTGACATCATTGCAATCCTGAGTGAAAACAGTATTTCTTGAACAATTGTAGGCTAAGCCAAAAGTTTCCTATAATAGGTTAACACCAGAAACAATCATGGATGAATACACATTTGATTCTATGCCAGGACATTGTTTTAAATGTGTCACTAGGTTGATTGTTCTAAACATAATATGTCCTTGCGGCATGCTGAGCTCATTTTATTGGCTTGATTTGTCGTTATTATAATGCATATTTTTCTTTTGTTCGCTTTGCTTTATTCAGTATCTTGGTAAAAGCATATAAATAATAAAAAATGGCTATTAATTTTGCTGATTATTTTTACTGGACCACTGACTTTGTAAGGAAGTAAAACACATGTTGCCTGGATCTTTCTACATACTACAATAACCTTTCCATGATACCTAGGTTTTGTTGTAACCCACCAGTGGCCAGTGAAGCTGGTGGAAGACTCAGACAGTGAGGAGGTTGGGGAAGAACATGGACCAGTCCTGGAGGTTGAGGAAGGCTCAAACGAGGGCTCTGCATCGGAGGCAGAGATGGGGCCAGGGCAGGCTGGCAGTTATCAGCTGCCTTTGGAGTTGGAGATCAGTAGGACAGAAGAACAGCTGGAGCCTGTTCCCAATTTGTGCATACAGGAGAAGAGAACAATTAAGGAACAGAGGTTGACTCGGAAGTAAAGGCACAAGGGGAAACTGAATGGCCCCTCCCATAGGGAATAAATAGAAGTGAAAGGGGAGTGATGTTTAGAATAGAATAGAATAGAATAGAATAGAACAGAACAGAACAGAACAGAACAGAACAGAACAGAATTCTTTATTGGCTTAGTGTGATTGAACACACAAGGAATTTGTCTTGGTGCAAATGCTCTCATTGTACATAAAAGAAAAGATACATTCGTCAAGAGTCAGGAATCATCAGGTACAACACTTAATGATAGTCATAGGGTACAATAAGCAATAAAATCATACTAGGAAACAGTCAATATAAATTGTAAGGATACAAGCGACAAAGTTCCAGTCCTACAATCACAAGTGGCAGGGGATGGGTGATAAGGAGTGATGAGAAGATTAACAGTAATAGTAGTGCAGACTTTGTAATAGTTGAACAGTGTTGAGGGAATTCTTTGTTTAGCAGAGAGACAATTAGTTCGTTTAATTAGTGTGAAGATTTGCTTGTCTGAGTTCGTGACTCACAGAGACTCCTTGCCAAGTATTTTCTGGTACAACATTGCACTTGGAAGCTATCAGCCTTGCAGCTCTGATAAGGTCTATGGTTGCAACTCACCCTTGAAGGATTGTTTGCCAGGACTTTGCTGGATGTGAATGCTACGAATTCACATTAGCCTAATAAAAAGGGGTTTTGTTGGGACAAGGAGTCTGCTTCATGATTTTGTGAAGCCTAGATCAGAACAGGTTCTTGGTGAAAACCAAAATCATAAGCAAATACCTGGTCTAAAAAACCTGTTATTTGTTGGATCATAATCATATCCTAAAAAGATGATGTTCTAAAATGACATGGACTTAAGTATTTTGGCATGTCCTAGCTTAGCCAACAAGGTGAAATTTTGAAATGCTAACTTACTACTAACTGCAAAGCTAGTTTTTTAAACTATAATTCTGATGTGGCATGATTCAGTAACCATAATAATGATGAACCACATTGATTTGATGATATATGGAGTTTTAATTCTACTTCCTTCAAAAACTGAAGTTCCAAATTCCATGTTTTGGCTAGACAAGTAAAGAAGCATGCTTGTCTCTGTTACTTCTCTGTAATGTCAGGCAACAAAACAATTATATTGAAAGCTGCTCTTATTGGTCAAAAGTTTCATTTCATACTATTGTACAATTACATTTTAAACTATTTTGCTATGGTTCTTTTTAAGAAAGGCATAATCTGAGGATGTTCAAAACAAAACTCCCGACATTTACAACATTGCCATTGAATAAGATGGTAGAAAGAAGAAATAATTAAACAAATAGAGACATTATGACCTTGATACCCTGTTCCTCTGAAAATACGACCTACCCTGAAAGTTAAGTCCTAGCTTGATTTTTTCACTTGCACCCAATGTAAGCCCTATTCCTCAAATAAGCCCTAATTAAGATTCTGCCCCCTACAGCGGGCACAGGTAAAAATTAAGCTAGGCTGAGGATAGGTGGGTGGAGCTACCCTACTACTTACCTTTGGACAGTTGCAGCTGGGCCTCGCACAACCTGACACTTGCCTTGCTGGCCCATTTCTTCTGCAGCTGGCAAGTCTGGCAAGGCTTTCCAGAAGGCCGCTGTAGCTGATAACAAAGCTCTGGATCAATCTGGAGCTCTGTTACTGGCTGCAGAGGCCTTCAGGAAAGCCTTGCTGGCTGCAGAAGAAGAAGTTCCTGAAGGTCTTTGACAGCAAAAAGGAGGCCAAGGGTGATGTGCACAAGTGAGGTTAGTCAGTGGATGACATTCCCCCAAAATAAGATCTGGTGCCTGTTTTGGTGGCAATATATATATATATGTATATGTATATGTATATGTATATATATATGTTTTTTTAAGTTATCGCGGGTACTTACATGTGTGCTGTTCAGCTTCCTTCGGGTATTATCCCACGTCATTGTAGTTCTGTTAAAGTTGTAGCAACGTTTCAGCAGAATCTCATCTGCCATCATCAGGCTTCTGTATGGATGTGGGTCTTACAGCTCCTGGTTTTTAAATTTGAGGCTGGTTCATTCTGATTGGCTGGGAGCCTGGACCTGTTTCATTGGACTTGGAGTTTGATTGATTGGTGTTCCTGGTTTCTTCTGTCTGTTTTGTGGCTTTGATTGGCTGGCAACAGTCTGTTCTTGTGTTGGAGGCTTTCAGTGCAGCTTGGCTGCGTGTGAAGGGACGGCTGCTCTTTATTAGCAAGCTGGGTTTCACCTGGGTGCATGGTGGGGGGGTTAGGTTGGAGCTTTCAGAGAGAGTCTGTTTTTGCCCAGGTGTTTGCCTGGCTTGTGGCATGGAGATCTTTCTATA
>BLBF01000058.1:13993266-14011625 GCA_015471245.1 Laticauda colubrina
ACCTTCAAGACAGACACACATACCAACAAACTCAGAAAACTACAACAACACCAGAAACAAACTCCTCCCCCCTCACAGCCACACATGAAACAAACAGTGCACAACATCTCAGACAAGATCCTCACTGAAGCCGAAACCAATGTCCTTTCAAAAGGATTCAACTTTGCTGTTGCTCCCAAACACATCCCCACAGAAACCATCATATGCGGAGTTGAAACCAGCCTGACCAAAACCAACCCTGATGATGCTAACAGAATCAGACTCGAAATCACCAACATCCTCTGCACGAGCAAACCACCCAAAAGCAACTTATCCAAAGAAGAACAAACTGCACTACTTAACCTGAAAGAAGACACCAGCATAATAATCCTACCAGCAGACAAGGGCAATGCTACAGTGATTATGAATACATCTGACTACCAAACCAAGTTAACCAACCTACTCCAAGACCCCACATACAAACCCCTAAACACTGACCCCACCACGTACCTAGAAAAAACCACCAGATCCAAAATAAAAGCCTCCCCCATCAGCGAAGAAATCCAGCAAAGAATCATACCCAGAGAAAAATCATCCAGATGCCCTAAGCTGTATGGTCTCCCCAAGATACACAAAGAAGGAACCCCACTACGACCAATAGTCAGCTCCATAGGCTCACCTCTACAAAACTTAGCCAAATTTCTCGCCAAACAATTACAGACCTATGCAGAATCCATCAACTCACAGGTAAGGAACTCATTCCAGTTCATTGAGATCATAAAGAAACAAAACTTACAACCCAGCGACCTACTAGTGAGCTTCGATGTCATATCCCTCTTCACCCAAGTGCCTATAAAAGAAGCCTTGACAGCCATCCAAAACAAATACAACCCCCCCAAGTACATCCTAGATCTTACCAACCACTGCCTATCCAATACATACTTCACCTACAATGGACAAAAATACAAACAAATAGAAGGAGCACCCATGGGATCACCCCTCTCACCTGTCATTGCAAACCTCTACATGGAACACTTTGAAACACAAGCTCTAGAAAAATATGATCACAAACCCAAACTCTGGCTCAGATACGTAGATGACACCTTCATTATCTGGCCACATGGGAAAGAAAAACTGAACAACTTCCTCACACACCTCAACAGCCTACACCCCAAAATGCAATTCACCATGGAAACAGAAGCCAACAATCAACTTCCCTTCCTAGATGTCTTAGTATACAAAAAATCCAATGGCTCCCTAGGACACACCATCTACCAGAAGAAAACACATACAAACCGCTATCTACATGCACTCTCACACCACCACCCAGCACAGATCAATTCTGTAGCCGAGACACTCATCTCCAGAACAAAATGCTTAGCCGATGAACAACACTTAAAAACTGAACTAGACACTCTCACTAATTTACTAACAGCCAATGGATTCCCCCCCAAAAAAAGAAGATTACCCACCTAATCCAAAAAGAAACCCCAACCAAAAGCCAAGACAGAACAAGAGGACGGCAAAGCTCTCCTCCCATATATAAAAGGCACTACAGACAAAATCAGCAAGATCCTCCAAAAACACATTAAAACAGCATTCTGCACAAACAGAAAAATATCCACCATCCTAAGAAACCCTAAAGACAAAATCGAGTTAGAAAACCAAGGAGTATATGAAATCCCTTGCACTGCCTGCCCCACCACATACATCGGACAAACTAACAGAAGAATAAGTGCATGCATTGAAGAACACAAGAACTCAATCAAAAAAGAAGAACTGACCTCTTCCCTGGTCCAACACCTCAAAGCCACAGGACATGAAATTGACTTTAAAAATACCAGAACTATCGCCAAAACTGAACACTTCAACAACAGAATAATCAGAGAAGCCATAAATAGAAAAACGCCCACACAGCATGAATAAATGAGATGATACCTCCCGCCTACCAACCATTTGGAAACTTGCCCTCATTAATATATATATGTATATGTATATATATATGTATATGTATATGTATATGTATATATGTATATGGATATGGATATAAAATAATGATAGTAAAATTAAATAAAAAGAGAACAACAGGAAACTCTTAGGGAATTCTATTACACCAAGCCCATTGGAATAATTGAGTCCAACTCAACAGCAGGTTACAATGTTAGTAAATAGACACAGAGGGAGTGTTAAAATAATCAGTAATACATTAGAAACCTCACAAAGGGATTCATGAACCTTATGATACTGTTGTTCCCTAAAATAATACCATGGAATTGCACAAAAAACTCCCTGCCAAGGATAACATTAATGATTTCACTGGGGTTAAGAAATAAATAAGCCACTTACTTTTAATAATTAAATATTAATCTCTGTAGCAAGCAAACAATGATAGAATCTTCCAACTTGATAAAACAAAGCCTTTACAGGGGAAATAGCAACAACAACAAAACTCTCAACAGAATTAAAGGTCCCACTGGCCGACGGACGCAAAACGTATGCATAAAAAGGACACAGCGGATGAGCAAAATTTCAGGGGTGGCTCCATCCATTGCCATCCACTTCAAAAAATGGCAAAAATTTGCATAAACAAAACAGAAAAGAATGGAAAAGAACGGACGGGGGTAGTATGCAGTGGGGATGTTAAACGGATGTTCATAGGAAGCCTAGTGGATGAAAGCGGATGACACCTCCGAAGAGGTTCCAGGGGATAATTTTGAAGCTGACGCATAGCAGATGAAGCGGATGCATCACGTACACCTAAAGGAAAGAAAGGGGATGTCGCGTGTATGTATGTCGGATGCAAACATATCCTTTCTAGGTTGCTTCTCTCTTTGATTAGATTCCACCCATTGCTTCTTGTCCTGCCCTCAGGTGCTTTGGAGAATAGCTTGGCTCCCTCTTCTTTGTGGCAGCCCTCAAATATTGAAACACTGCTATCATGCTATAAACACACTGCTACAAACACGTTGTTGGAAATCCAGCACCTCTTCTTTTTTTAGAAGAAAAAAAGAGGTGGGGGCCCTTAATAATCTGTCATAAATACTGTGGTATTAGACCACTCCCCATGCGTGTTTCCTTCTTCAGCATTTTTCTAACATGAAAGAGCTGATGGGGAGCCTTGTCAAATCCAGTACATCATTAAACAGAGCCTCTACCATCTGCTTCAAGTCCTAATTATAAATGCAAAACAACATAATTCACAATTGCATCATAAAAAAGTAAAATATAAGTGATTTAAATGCATGTGCTTTGCTAATGCAAGATACTGTTCATCTGTTGTGTTTCCCTTTCCCACCCAACCCTTGTGTTAAAAGGGAACTCTAGGGTGAAATGTTTTCATGGAGAGAAAAGGGGAAAAGCTTAAAAGATTGGAAAAGCACAGGATTGTTTTTTAAAAGGGTGCCCACACACTCTAAAATAGATATTCTTTGGATGCATGGGTTACATATAGATTCACAATTATTTATTTATTTATTTAGCTTTTTTCCCATTAACATTTTTATTGAGTTATTAAGTAATGTAAAATGCAAAGTAAATAGGAAAGCAGTGGGGAGGAAAAAGGGAAGGAGAGGTGAGGAAAAATAAGAAAAGAAAGAAAGAAAAAGAAGCATTGACTTCTGACTCTCTCTGTTACAGTTAAAATAAGGCATTCAAATCACAATCTTTTGCTTTTCCACAATAATAAGAACAAGCCATTTCTATAAAGATCTACCTGTCTAATCGGTAAAACCCAAAGTCAGAATTTCATTCTTCTCCACATCAAGTACGAAGTTCAGAAGTGGTTTCCATGTGGAAACAAAAGTACTTTTATCAAAATGGTAAATTTTGCCATTTTGGCCAACTCTATCAGCTTCTGCAACCATTCATCCATAGTCGGAATTGAAATGTCCTTCCATTTTTGTGCATACAATAGTTTTGCTGTTGTCAACATATATAATAACAAAATTCCAAAAATTTTTCTCCAGTTCTTTTTCAATTAAACCCAAGAGGAAAAATTTTATGGCTTTCCAATTCAGTGACTCCTGTGGCTTACAAGAATAATAGCAATAGTGCTTTACAGCTCTCTCAAAGTGGTTTATAAAGTCACCCTATTGCCCCCAACAATCTGTGTTCTCACTTTAATGACCTCAGAAGGATGGAAGGCTGAATCAAACTTCAGCTGGTGAGAATCAAACTGCTGGCAGTCAGCAGAATTATCCTGCAATACTGCATCCTGACCACTGTGCCACCATGTATGATGACCCGTAGGGGCATGGCACAAAGGCAACACAGTCAGATAATCAGGAGGAGTCCCTTTATTAGCTTCAACTTTGCCCCCAATGTCTAGATTACCTTCTGGCTGGAGAAAAACTCTCCCAGGTATAGCCTTTGGCTTCAGAGAATCAAGTCCAAAACGTGGTCAACAAAAACTGTAACTATTAGTCCAATCAAGGCAAGATGAGGTAATTAGTCCAGCAGGGCAAGAGAAAGAATTCCAGATGTGAAGGAACGGCAATAACTCAACATGATTGGGAGGATGCCAAGAATGCAGATAACTAAAGTACATACAAGATAAACTCATATTTGTTCCTGGAAGATGCTGCATTCAGCATGCATCTCTTTTATCTCTCTTCCCAGCTGTGGCTAATGAAGGGAATCAGGGACCTTTCCTCCCCCTAAGCCATGCAACTCACATTGCTCCCTTCTCCATTCCTCCCTGCGTGCCCTAGGATGAAGAGGGGAATGGGCCTGGGTCTTTCTCTGAATTCCTCCTTCCCTATTCTATCTCTCCCCTACTCTGCCCAGCCAGACTTTGCCCTTCCCCAGTTTCCTCCACAGCCAATGGAACCACACTCCTTGTCAGCTGTTTGTCTTCCTTCTTGGATTCAGACTCTGACAGGAGCATGACACCAAGGCTCTTAAAACCCCAATATAAAAACAATAAAAAGCAATAACTCCTCCCACTCCCCCAGTCAAATAAGCCATTTGATGGACTCTATCCCCCTCCGGGATCTCCAGTCTTGTTTGAATGTCAAAGTGGGGGCAAATCTTATCGCTACAGGGGATGATGATCCACATGGAGGGAGCCACCATGGAGAAGGCCCTTCTTCTTGGTCCCACAAGATGGATTTGGAGTTGGAGCCATAATGTTCCTTGCCTTCCCTCTCTCTGGGTTGGCAAGAGGTAATTGATACATTTGATGTAAGATTAAAGTGTACCAGATTTTAATTTGATAGTTCAATGATAGTTTAGTTTGTAAAGATTATTTTGTAAAAAAAATAGCTTAAACTATTTAGCACATTTTCTTTTGAAGGGTTCTTTTTATATATGACATACATGTTTAAATAACTGTGCCTACTGTTATATAACAAATGTTATTTATTTTTCTTAAAGAAGTATAAAACTCTTAAGTCATTTCAACACTGTAAATCAACCAAAGTCTACCCTGCTGATATCCTATCATAATAAATGCTAATACCTTTTATGAAATTCTGATGTGAGCTTTTTAAAAAAATTGCACTGAATTCTACCTATGGTTGCCTGAACCTTCATAATCCAGTATTTTATCAAGATATGCCCTTTTTTTTTTCAATTAGCTCATTTATTTCTGATTTCTCTGATGCATGTCAGATTGTTTAATACACCATAGCCCAGATATTTAATAACCAAATTCAATACTGGTAAGATGTTTTTCAGTTGTAACTCATCATAGTCAATTCTGCCATAAAAGGAAGATGAATAAATAACCATTTTCTGAAGATTTCCACAGATAGAATATTGGGTCTTTCATGATAAAATAACTTTATGTTATTTGGGGAGATATCCTGACACTTGCAAAATGCATATAATGTTTTCAAAGAAAGAAAGAAAACTAGGAAGATAAAATGAGAAAGAAAGATCACTATTAGTAATGGTAATTGATGATTGATTGATTAGGATGATGATGATCTGGACAAAACTATATTTTACAGCTTAGAATTCAGGATTTATCCATTCGTAATAGGACGGTCATTAACATGAAATGGAAGTTTGGTTTCCCTACAGGGCCAAAAATTCCATCAAAACTAGCATCCATGGATGGTAGAACCCCATTGCTAGAAGATTTTCATCCAAAAATCTCTGAAAAATAAGGTGGAGACACAGGCAGTTTCAGAATGAGACAAACTTGTGCAAAATCCTAATCTGTATATTCCACAGGCACATTCACAATCATGGGCAAAAGCTATGTTTGTATAAAAATCTATGCCAATATTCACTATTACAATTTGTAAAAGTAATTTCTTTCCACTGATTGAGAGAACAGGTAAAAATGGAAACCACAGACTTTCTCTGCATTTTCCTTTTGAAACTGAGAATGGTTTTGGATGAGCCCATATATCCATTCTATGGCTGTAACCACAATGGATTTGACGCTGTGGCAATGCAGTCACCAGAATAGAAAGCAAGTTTTTTTTTTTTTTAAAGCAATTAAATAATTCAAGTATCTCTGACTTTTCCTATTGTGCAGCAGCAAGTACAACAACCTTGATTCTTTTAAGGAATACTAAGATCAGATTTGATTTGAATAGGAATATCTGGGTATTTCCAGATTCTGGGCTAGAAAATATATTCTGGAAGAAGAAAATGGCAAACCACTTCCATGTTGCCAAGAAGAGGAGGAGGAGGAGGAGGAGGAGGAGGAGGAGGAGGAGGAGGAGGAGGAGGAGGAGGAGAAGAATCTTTGAGTTGTGATAAGACTGTTGACTGAGAACAGTGAAATACTGAATGTTTCCTCCTTTAGTGTTGAAAGGTATAGTATTTAAAATATGTTTTGTGGAGGGGAAAGTGGAGTCATGATGAAAACATTCAGAATGATACTGTCAGCTTTCCTTTTAGCCCTTTTCCCTTCCATTCCCAAATAAAACATTTATTTGATTTCAGATGTTTTTTAGCCCAACAGAAAGCAACAAAACATGAAAGAGAGAGAATGAGACAGAAGTCAGGTATCATAACGATGTTACCCAGCAATTGTCCATATTTACAAATATATTTCTCTCGCCACACAAACAGAACAGTGCCTAGAGAACAATGAGGCTGGCAGAGCTAAAAATCAGGAGATGAACTGCTCATTAGAAAATGATTTTGTAAGAGGGAAAAAAATTACAGCTTTGAAGAGGCGATTAGAGTATTTGACCCTGACAGCTGCCAAGTCCTTTCTGATAAGCAGTCATTTGGAAATCATTTTTGCATTTCTAAATACAAAACTGCACTTTCCTACTGGAACCAGGAAGTATTAAGAGATGAGGTTAATCCAGCCATAATCAGAACAGAATCTGATTGTCACAGGGGTGGGATTCAATTTTTTTAACAACCAGTTCTGTGGGCGTGGCTTAGTTAGTGGGCATGGCTTGGTGGTCGTGTGACTGGCAGGGCATGGCCAACTCAACATCACTCATATCAAGGCATGTATCTCTTCGCATGGCCTCTCATGACTGTGGGGATGCTGCAACAGTTGTAAGGGTGAAAAAGGGTCATAAGTCACTTTTTTCAGTGCCGTTGTAACTTTGAATGGTCACTCCACACAAGCAAAGTACCAGCAAAGGAGGGGAAAAGAACCTCCAGAGATGTTCCTGAGACAGGAAGTCTAGTCCTGCCAAGAATGTAATAAGGTTTAACAGAGAGGCAGTTTCTGTAAGCAACACCAGAATGTTTCCTTCCTGCCTTCCTTACAGGATTAGGCCAGTAATTTCTTCAAACAACCGGTTCTCCAAACTGCTCAGAATGTTAACCGGTTCTAGTGAACAGGTGTGAACCTGCAGAATTCTACCTCTGCCCCCACCTATGTGCATACACATCAGATACTCGACAGTCAGCTGGCTGGCAGGGGGTGCACATGCATTGACAGTGGGGCTCTTCCAGGAGATCTTTCGCATACCAGCAGAAATGGCTCTGCATGCCACTTCCGGAACGTATGTCATAGGTTTCCCATCATGGGGATAAGCATTCACATCACCCCAAAAAAGAAAATGAATTCAGTGAGGCACAGACAAATGTTGACATCCACATTGCCTGGACATGTAATATGAAAACAGATTTCTCTGTGCTTTTCTCAGTGATCAAGATTTTATGTTGCTTTATTCAGGTTTCAAGAGATGTGGTTCAATGCTTGGAATTCTGGAATCAGGCTGGGAGGATCCAATTCAGATCCTTACTAATCAAATTCATTTGTGGGATGGCCACTGTCCTCTCATTCGTGGTTGATCTCTTTTGCACAAGGCACCAATGGGATATGGATCTTAAGCCAATCTAGTTCAAAAATAGCTGTGCAAATAATTAAGACATGTAAAGGAGACTAAATTGTATGCTGCCATTTAGGAATGAAGAGAAAGAATCATCTATGCTCCTTACTTACTTGGAGAATAAAATTTTGCTTGCAGTATTGTGGTTTTAGCACTATTGAAAATATTCCTTCTGGCACTTTCTCATTTCAGCCACTTCCCAAATAAATCCATCAATGTTTTGTTTGAATTGTGTCCATTCTGCCAGAGGATCCTTGTTTGGTCCAGCTGTTGAAGGGGCCTAACAATCATGTGATCACAATCTAGGCATTTGGCAACTGGCATGTATGGCTGCAGTCCTGCGATCGCCATTGGCAAACTTCACAGATGGCTTCCAAGAAGCACAGTCAAGGGGGAAGCCAGCAAGAGTCACAAGTTGTGGTATTGTGATTTCACATTTAATAACTAGGCGATTTGCTTAACAACTGCAGCCCTGAACCAGCATCATAAGTCTGTCAAGATCCATCTGGACCTTGAGCCTATCATCTAGGGCGTTGGTTATTCCTGCCAGTTAGTATCATCCGCAAATTTTGTAAGTTCCTCTTCTATTCCCTCATCTAAGTCATTCATGAAGATATTGAAGAGTACTGGGCCTAGGACAGAACCTTGTGATACCCAACTATTTACTTCCCTCCATGTAGATATAGTACCATTAAGGATTACTCACTGAGTACAGTTTGTCAGCCAGTTACAATTCTATCTGAAGGTGATACTTTCTAACCCACTTTTTTCTAGCTTACCAAGGAGTAGGTTGTCTACTTTGTCAAATGCCTTGCTGAAGTCTAAGTATATTATGTCCACAGTATTTTGCTGGTCTACTAATTTAGTTACTATGTTGAAGAATGAAATAAGATTGGTTTGGCCTGATCTGTTTTTAACAAGCCCATGCTGGCTTCTAGCTATAATGTTGCTCATTTCCAGATGTTGGCAGGTCTGTTTTTTTTATTATCTTTTCCAGCATCTTCCCAGGTATTGATTTTTGGCTGATTAGTCTGTAGTTTGCTGGGCCTGTTTTTCCCCCCCTTTTTTTGAAGATGGGAACCACATCAACTCTTTTCCAGTCGTCTGGTAGTTCCCCGGTACTCCAGGATTTTTGAAAAATGTGATACAGTGGTTCTGAGATAACATCTGCCAGTCCCTTTAGAACTCTGGGATGTAGTCCATCAGGTCCCAGGAATTTGTTTTCATCAAGATCAGACATAAAACACCATGAAATAAGATTGTTTTGACATGATCTGTTTTTAAAAAAACCCTTGTTAATTTCTAGTTATTACTTTACTCGTTTCAAGTCAGCATGGTCCCATGGCATTTCACTTACTGACCATAACTCTTAGCAAGTTGACAGAACGTAATTGTGGTTGATAAGGCCAACAAACTGCTTCTGCATTGGACCAACTAAGAGGAATATGAAGTATACTGTCACTCAAAAGAAGGATAGTTTTTGGAATGCATGAACATATATTTAGGGAGTAGAGAGAAGTCTTGTAAACCTGACATAAACCTTACCACAACCTTTTAAAAGAGAATAGTATTATTACATCCATGTTATAACTGAGGGAGAGAAAAAGATAAGGAAGATTACAAGGTGAGTTAATTGAAAAAGTGACATTCCGGGAACATTATGATTCATAGTTCTGAGCTACTTAGACTGTTGCATAAAAAAAAGGATTTTAAAACCTCCGTGCTTTAAAATATAAGTTGTAATAATGATGGCACTGAAAGGTAACAATTTTTGTCTTTGGCAGAAATCCCAAGTACAATTATAATTCACCAACTTTTCAAAAAAAACTTGTCAATTTCTCGTGTTTTCATGTGCCTGAAGTATATTCTTGGGACTGAAATAAGGCATTGCCAAATGTCCTGCAATAAAATGGACTGGTTTTTACAGAATAACAGAGTTGGAAGGGACCCTAGAGGTCTTCTAGTAGTCCAACCCTCTGCTCAGGCAGGAAATCCTATTCCATTTCAGACAAATGGTTGTCCAATCTCTTCTTAAAAACCTCCAGGGATGGAGCACCCACAACTTCTGAAGGCAGGTCATTCCACTGATTAACTGTTCTTACCATCAATAAATTTCTCCTTAGTTCTAGTTTGCCTCTCTCCTTTGATTAGTTTCCACCCATTGCTTCTTGTCCTGCCTTCAGGTGCTTCTGAGAAGAGTTCTAACTCCCTCTTTTTTGTGGCAACCCCTGAGATACTGGAATACCGCTATCATGTCACCCCTAGATCTTCTTTTCATTAAACTAGACATACCCAATTTCTGCAACCATTCTTCATATGTTTTAGACTTCAGTCCCCTAATCTTGTTTGTTGCTCTTCTCTGCCCTCTTTCCAGAGTCTCAACACATTTTGTATTGTGGTGACCAAATCTGGATGCAGTATTCCATGTGTAGCATTATAAAGTGGCGTTAACACTTCACACGATCTTGATTCTTTCTTTTTCTTTCATAAGCTTTAATATGAAATGTGTGACATTATGCATCTCCATAAATGCAGATTTAAAAAAAAAATGCAAAGAAGAGCAAGTGAACTTAATTTAAGGACGTCCTGCAATTTACACATGTTTTCGTTTTTATCCTTACCCATGTCATATGCAAGAATTTCCTCTCAATGGATTTAATTTTTAATTTTCTGGAATCAGTGTTAACCAGGAAAAAGGTAATTGTTGTCAGGAGTATTCAAACTGTCAGAATATCATTCAATCTAAAAGCAGTTAGAATCTCTGCAAAAGTAATTACTAAAACTCTATTCAAGTGTAATAATAACCTGCCACTGATGGCAGCAATTATGGGGAAAGTGTAATAGAAATCAAAGAAGCATTTTTCTCTGACAAGTACATTCCTAACTAAGGTTTACATTGGCAGAATACTGTTGGCAATGACAATCTGCTGTATCACTCTTAATCATACTTGGCATGATGCTATAGCCTGAACCATTCCCATTTTACCATGAGTCTAATTGTGTTTCATCTGACACTGTCCAAACTTACATGCAGTTGGGTGGGAGCTGGGTCGCATATTGGATGATTTGAAAAACTGGCAGGGTAGAAGTCCTAAAATAGATCTAATACAGCCTTAACAGAAACTTAACTCAGGCAAATGGCAAGAAATTTCCCCAAATATAACTAATATAACTAAGTCCTGAAGTGGTGGGATTCAAAAAGTGTTACTCCCGGTTCTGTGGGCATGGCTTGGTGGGCATGGCCATGTGACTGGGTGGGCGTGCCTTTTTTTCTTCTTTTTTGTAGCCCTCACCCATTGTATATTCGTAGATATTGTACTCTCTAATTGCAAGTGGAGATGTGGGTACTCTATTTTTCTTAACTTCATTTTTAAGTGTTTTGGTTTTATTGTATTGCAAACAGTTGCTGGGGTGCATCCACAGTTTCGTTGTACTTGTACAATGACAATAAAGTTGTTGTTGTTGTTGTTGTTGTTGTTGTTGTTGTTGTTGTTGTTGTTGTTCTTCTTCTTCTTCTTCTTCTTCTTCTTCTTCTTCTTCTTCTTCTTCTTCTTCTTCTTCTTCTTCTTCTTCTTCTTCTTCTTCTTCTTCTTCTTCTCTTTTTGGGCCTTCTGGGCCTCAGAAGAGCCTGGGGGGGGGGATTTTTGCTCCCCTAAGGCTCCTCTGAAGCTCAGGAAGGCAAAAAAAATGGAGTGGGGAGCCTGAGCCAATTTTTACCTTCCTGGGCCTCAGAAAGGGGAATCCTAGCATAGCTGATCGTATGTTCAGCTGATGGCTGGGAGGGGAAAAAATACCTTAGGTGAACGTCAGGCAGGTCAGGTGAGCGAGCATTGGGTGGGAGGGTGACTGGGTCGGGGGCATGGCAAGCCAGAGCTTACTACCAGTTTGGCGACCCACACCAAATTCTTGCTACCGGTTCACCTGATCCGGAGTGAACCGGCTGAATACCAAGACTGATGTACTGTAGCAGTGGTCCCCATTGGACTGCCCCAGACACTCTTAAAATGTCCCCATGGACCCTAATGTAAGTGATTTTTCTCATGGTTTGCAGGAAAATGTTTGCTTACATCCAATCCTGATTTTCAGGTCATTGTATATTGTGACCTTGGATCTTCATGTTTTGAGGGACCAAGATGTCATTCCCAGACCCAGAGATGAGATGGCAAAATCCATTTGTTGTTGTTCAGTTGCTAAGTCATGTCCAACTCTTTGTGACCCCATAGACCAGAACATGCCAGGCTCCTCTGTCTCCTGGAGTTTATCCAAATTCATGTTCATTGTGTCAATCATCATCATCTTTTAACAACCCCGTAATCCCCTGCAGGGTGGAGTCTTGGCAACTGAATGGAGCTAGCAGAGTGTTTAATGGCCGGATGCCTTTCCTGTTGCCAATGCGGAGGCATTCTCATTGTGTCCAGAGAGAGAAATATCTGCCTCTACCTAGGATTGAACTCACAGGCTCCTAATTATGAGGCAAGAGCTCCACCCCTAGGCCACTGCAGCACCATTCCATGTTCATTGTGTCAATGACACTATCTAATCATCTCATCCTCTGCTATTTCCTTTTCCTTTTGCCTTCCATCTTTCCCAACATCAGGGTCTTTTCCAGTGACTCTTCTCTTTTCATTAGATGGCTGAAGTTTTTGAATTTCAGCTTTGAGTTTCTGTCTTTCCAAAGAACAATCAGAGTTGATTTCCTTTGGCAAATTTATTTATGTGCTGATACCTAATATCTCAGGGCTTGCCATAAAGAAGAGGGAATCAAGCTAATCTCCAAAGCACTTGACAAGAAGCAGTGAATGGAAACTAATCAAGGAGAGAAGCAATTTAGAGCTAAGAAGAAATTTCCTGACAGAACAATTAATCAGTGGAACAACTTGCCTCCAGAAATTATGAATTTTGCAACACTCGAGGTTTTTAAGAAGAGATTGGACAACCATTTGTCTGAAATGGTACAGGGTGTCCTGCCTGAGCAGGGGGTTGGATTAGAAGACCTCTTCTCTTCTCTTCTCTTCTCTTCTCTGCTCTGCTCCATTCCATTCTGTTCCATTCCGTTCCGTTCTCTTCTCTTCTCTTCTCTTCTACTCTACTCTACTCTACTCTACTCGACTCGACTCGACTCGACTCGACTCTCTCTATATTCTATTCCATTCTATTCCATTCCATTCTGAAAGGCAATAGCCAGTCATGTAAAATGTAAAAATTGAAAAGCTTTCCAACTTTTTAAGTTGATCATCAATTGATCATTAATATTCCACTACAGTTGAACCCTTACTCATGCTTCACATCTAGCTACAGTAAGGTTGTGGTCTAGGCCTGGCTGACTTTTAGTCAATTATACTCTCTACCCAACCTACCTCAGAACTATGATGATTTAAGGGAAAGGAGTTCCCCATGTAAAACATCTAGAACACCTGGGGGAGGAAGACAGAATCTATCCCTGGCATCATGCAAATGGATTCCTTTGGCCATTCTGTTCCAACAGGTCCATTTCCAGATTTTCGGAACTTCCGGTTCAGCCCATTCTGCCCCCCCCCTCCCAAAGCCTCCATGCCGATCCTGAGCTTACTTGCATCCAAAAAGAGCCACATGGAGACTCCTGGAAGGGGAGGGGCAGGGTGGTCGTGGCCAGCCGGTCAGTTCAACTACTGGTTTGGCAAACCAGATGTAAATGTAACATCCAGTTCACTCGAACCGGATCAAACCAGCTGAATCCCACCCCTGGTTCCAGGGCTGAGTAGCATCATGCCAAAAGGCATGGAACCTTTTCTTCAGCACTTCTGAGATCTCTTAGAGATGGTTGCTGTTTTAGGTACACAAAAAACATGCAAAGAATTAGCCACCTTCTTCTCTTTTTTTAATTTTTTTGGATAGGAAAACCAGCTGATCCTAAGGGATTCCCAGGAGCATGGAAAAGAGGATTCAGAAATCTGTTCTGACCAAGATTTCCTGACACCGTAATTAAGCATACATTTATTTAAAACAACTCATGTTTTATTTCAACGCTGGGAATTATGTTCATTCCTAGCCAGTTATGAGTCCCAAACAGTCCCTCAAGATAAGCACCTAGCCTTCTCTCCTTTGAATTGCTGCCAACAACTAGAGTACCAAATGATCTATAAAAAACCAACTGAATACAAAGTTCACACAGAGCTTTAAGGATTAATCCAAACAGAATGAATGACTTTGCTTCCTACAAAGATTTGTTCACCTTTGCTATCCTTCATACCTTATGGGAGGGGCAATCACCTCCAAACCTTACTCCCGAGTCACCCCTTTTGTCTTAACTGCTCTTGCCTTCTGGCAGCTGTGTGCACACGCACGCTGGGAACAGGCTCCCCTTGTTCCTCTTCCACACTCCCAGATGGTCCTGGCCCTATCTCTGCATCGGACGTAGGACCCTCATCTGAGTCCTCCTCAGACTCCTGGAGTGGTCCTCTTTCTTCCCCACTGTCTGATTCTGCTGCTGTCTGCACAGGCTGCAGCAAACCACAACAAAATCCGTACAGATAGGGCCGTTCCTAACAGCCTATGGTTCCTCACAGGTCATAGCTACAGCATGAACGAACACACATCTCCACTGTCCTTAATGTAATCTGTTGTGACATCCAGAGCAAAACAAACACAAATTCCTGGTCACGAACAATTTCTAAACATCACAGGTTATTTTAATGGCTTCTACTCTAGTTGAACATCACCATCTGTTCTGGCCTTTCCGTGCACATGCTAATAGAGCACAGTGCACAGCTGAGCCATAAAAAGCAAAATCCTAAAACTATACATAATTTAAGTGCCGATGTACTCTTCATTCCATCTTCAATTTCCTATACATCTGTTACTTTTCTCTCTTTATATGCCAGCCATTGTCCTTTTTCGAACGTGGCCTTTTAACCACTGTTAAAATGTAGCCCCCAGAACTGGAGGAAAAGAAAGAAAGATTGTCAGAGAAATAAGCAGGAAGAAAAGTGGCCATGTTAAGAGAGATGGAAGGAGTAGGACAAGAAATATTCAAACAGCTTATCCAGCTAAATCAACTTGTCAATTGCAGGTTTGCTCTAGAAAATGAGGGACACCATCTATAAAGTCGGACTAATTTTCCAATTTCATTTTTCATCTTTTAGTCTCTCATTTTCCCAACTTTATTTCAAGGCTTTTCTGCCTCAATCTACTCCTCCTCTGCTAACAATGGGTTCATATTTCTGACCCAATCTTTCTTCTAATGTATGTATTTGCATGGGCACATTTCCTGAAATCTGCATTTTGGCAAAATGAAAAACTGCATTTCTCCAGTCAAATTCATTTGTACAGGCACTCCAAACTGTTGCTGAGTGAGAACATTTGTTAAGTGAATTTGACTCAATTTTACGACCTTCCTTGCTGCAGTTGTTCAGTGAATCACCACAGTTGTTAAGTTAGTAATATGGTTATTAAGTGAATCAAGATTTTCCCATTGACTTTGCTTGTCGGAAGGTTGCAAAAAGGAGATCAGGTGATCCTGGGATACTGTGTCATGCCCTTGTTAGAGTCGGACTCTGAGGGAGAGGAAGAACAGCTGACAGGGAGGTGGAGGTGTGGCTTGGAGGTTGTGGAGGAGGCTGGGAAAGGGCAGAGGCTGGCTGGGCAGAGGAAGAACCAGACCCAACCCCTCTTCATCCTAGGACATGCAGGAAGGAATGGAGAAGGAAACAACTTGGTTATGAGAGAGGAAGCGGCCATGATCTCCCCCATTGGTTGCAGCTGGGGAGAATACTATATAAGAGAGACGGTTAAAACACAACATTGCCAGAAGTAAAGTGTGTTTAATTCTGGGCTGAAGTTATCTTGGTTGGCGTCCTTCCAACAGACTATGCCTTGTTATTTCTTTGAAGTTGGTAATTTACCTTGGTCCATTGTGGAATTTCCTTCATTGCAGTTTGTTTTGCTTTTTTATTTCACCTCTATCTGCTCATTAAGTTTGGACTGTATTGCTTTCTTTTGAAGATTATTTTTTGAATAAGTTTTATCTCCAACTGACAATTATTGAACAGTGGGGCCAAGTTGGAGGCATTAAAGGACATTTATTTATGTTTTGTATTTTGTTACGTTTGTGTTACACTCTGGGTCATCATACACTGCAAGCGTCATAAATATGAACCAGCTTTAAAGAATCCAAATTCTGATCACATGATAATGGGGAGGCTGAAATTGTGTGAAAAACAATCATAAGTCACTTTTTTCAATGCTGTTATAACTTCAAATAGTCACTAAATGAGCCATTGTAAGTCAAGGACTACCCATACATTATTCCCTCTGTGTGTGTGTGTGTGTGTGTGTGTGTGTGTGTGTGTGTGTGTGTCCGTGGTGGTATTCAAAAATTTTTACTACCAGTTCTTTGGGTGGGCTGGGGCATGGCTTGGTGGGCATGGTGTGACTTGGTGGGCATGGCAGGGGAAGGTTACTGCAAAATCCCATTCCCTCCCCATCCCACTAACCTGCTTTGCAGCTCCATTCTCCTGTGCAGGGCAACCAAAGAAGATCCAGCCGATCATGGGGAGAATAGATGGGGACGGGGCCAGTCAGAGGTGGTATTGGCCAGTTCTCTGAACTACTCCAAATTTCCACAACCAGTTCTCCAGAACCTGGTCAGAACCTGGTCAGAACCTGGTCAGAACCTGCTGAATACCACTTCTGTTCCAGCCCAAAAGAGCAGATCATCATCAAATGAATGCTTAGCTTCTAGAAAGGATTGCTACCATCTTCCCTCAAGCCTTCGATCCTTCTTTCTGGCTCACTCTTCCCCCTGAACAATTTGTTCAGAAATTGGTAGTTAGGCCCGCTATGAGATTTTGCTGTTGCGACAAGTATAAACCAACATCTGCCTGGCATGTTTATCGTTTCTAACATCATCAGGCAGATGAGTTTTCTATTGTTCCAGGAATCACTCAAGCATATAATAGAGTTCCAACAAGTTCAACTCTTTGGCATTAAGGATAGCATAAGTAGACAGTTCCTCTGTCATACCATGGATTAGATTCTCTTCCACCCACCCCAACCCACCCTTTCAACAGAATTGCTTCTCCAAAACAGGAGGGGAAACAAATTAATGGCAAGTGATCTGATTCCAACAACCATTTCTCCCATTCCCTGTTGCCACATAGGAGTGAAGAAAGTATGTGCTGTGTTCTCATAAAATGAACTTCAAAACCACTTGACAGGCCACGGATTGCTCAAGCTGGTCTCTTCAAAGGAGGGTGTTATGGGCTTTGCCCTTGCCTTAGAAGTATATAAAGGACCATTTGCAAGCAAGAGCTTCTGGATATCATTCAGCTACTTCTACATATGTACCGTAATTTTCAGACTATAAGACACACTTTTCCCACCCAAAAAAGTGAGTGGAAATGTCTGTGCATCTTAAAGACCTAATACAGGCTCAGTTTTGACCAGTGGTGAGATTCAAAAATGTTAACTACCGGTTCTGTGGGTGTGACTTGGTGGGCATGGCAAAGGAAGGATACTGCAAGATCTAGTCTATCTAGATAGTCCAACCCCTATCTAGTCCAACCCCTGCTCATATAAGAAACCCTATACCATTTCAGACCAGTGGCTGTCCAATCTCTTCTTGAAAGATTCCAGTGACGGAGCACACATACCTTTTGAAGACAAGCTGTTCCAGTGGTTAATTGTTCTCAATGTCAGGAAATCTCTTCAAACTAGATTGCACAAAATACGATTTCAGCAACAGAGTGGTCAATGCCTGGAATGCACTACCTGACTCTGTTGTTATGTCCTCTAACCCCTACTCCTTTTACCTTAAACTAACCACTATTGACCTCACCCCATTCCTAAGAGGTCTGTAAGGGGTGTGCATAAGTGCATCATCGTGCCTACCATCCCTGTCCTATTTTCCCCATTTATCCGTACCAATTTTCTGTATTCTTACTCATGCTGTACTTATACCTTACATACATACTTATGCCTATTATCTTGTAAGTGATTGATGAATAAAATAAATAAATAGAATAAAAAATAAAAGAAGGAAGAAAAGAAGGAAGGAAGGGGGAAGGAAGGAGAACAGGGAAGGGGAGGAAGGAAGGAAGGAAGGAAGGAAGGAAGGAAGGAAGGAAGGAAGGAAGGAAGGAAGGA
>BLBF01000058.1:14011635-14022873 GCA_015471245.1 Laticauda colubrina
GGAAGGAAGGAAGGAAGGAAGGAAGGAAGGAAGGAAGGAAGGAAGGAGAGAAAAGGGAGGGAGGGAGGGAGTGGGAGAGAGGAAGGAAGGAGAGAAAAGAAGGGAGGGAGAGGAAGGAAGGAAAGAAGGAAAAGAAGGGAGAGAATACCCATTCCTAAGAGGTCCGTAAAGGAGGCATGCATAAGTGCACCATCATGCCTACCGTCCCTGTCCTATTGTCCCCATTTATTCATACCTATTTCCTGTATTCTTACTCATATTTATACTTATACATATTATCTTGTAAGTGACTGATGAACAAAATTAATGAATAAAATACGGAAGGAAAGAAGGAAGGAAGGGGGGAAGAAGGAGAACAGGGAAGAGAAAGGAAGAATAGAATAGAATAGAATAGAATAGAATAGAATAGAATAGAATAGAATAGAATAGAATAGAATAGTATAGAATAGAATTATTGGCCAAAGAAGGAAGGAAGGAAGGAGAATGGAAAGGGAAGGAAGGAAGGAGAGAAAAGAAGGGAGGGAGGAGAGAAAAGAAGGGAGAGAGAGGGAGGAAGGATGGAGGGAAGGAAAGGAAAGGAGAGAATACCCATTCCTAAGAGGTCCGTAATGGGAGAGTGCATAAATGCACCATCGTGCCTACCATCCCTGTCCTATTGTCCCCAATTATTCATACCTATTTCCTGTATTCTTAATCATGTTTATACTTATACCTATTATCTTGTAAACAATTAACAAATCAAATAAATCAAATAAATAAATACTTCTGGGCTAGTTCCCTCCTGGAATAGTTTCCATCCATTTTTTTTTCTTGTCATGCCTTGGATCAGAGGTCCCCAACATATGCTCCATGGACCGTCACTGATGTACAGCATTCCAGAAACCAGGCCACACAAACAAGCAAAGCCCCATCCATGGGATGCAGTCAGCATATGAAACCATCCCCACTCCGGTCCGTGCAAACACCTCTCTCCACGGAAGAGACACCTCGGTCCCTGGTGTCCAAAAAGTTGGGAGCCACTATCTTAGGTGCTTTGGAGAAGAGCTTGATCCCCCTCTTTTTTGTGGCAGCCCCTCCAATATTGGAACACTTCTATCATGTCACCCCAAGTCCTCCTTTTCATCAGTGGGATGCTATTAACTTCGTGTTGCATGGAAGTTCTTTGTAGCCGTCAGATTGAGCCTATGGAGCTTTGGCCTGACACATAGGAGCCTAGCACAGCTTTTATCTGGGGAATCACTTCAAAGAAATGCTTTGATTGAAGCTCTGTTGAATCAAAGCTTCCCCTCAGTGCCCTACTTGCTACATTAGCTAAAAAGAGAGACCCTGGGCAGAGCAACAGTGTCTTGAATGAGATCTGAGATCAAGACTTTCTGCTTTCTTTTTCCTGTGTTACTCAATGGAGCGTGGGAGGTTTCTTTGATTTGTGATATTAGGCCTATGTAATTCTCATCTCAAAATGGGAAGGTCTAGGATCTGTCTGAGTTTTTTTTTTTTTTTTTGGGGGGGGGGGGGGGGGTTATGTACTGCCCAATCAAATCCTTCCAGACTCCCAATACCTTCCGATATGGTCTATGCCAGGTGTGTCAAACTCAAGGATTCTGGCAGAGGTGGCATTTAGCAGGTTCTGATCAGTCCTGGAAAACCAGTGGCAGAAATTTTGAGTAGTTCAGAGAATCGGCAAATACCCCCTCTGACTGGCCCTGCCCCCATTTATTCTCTGCCTCCCAAGTCCCAGATAATCAGCTGGGTCTTCTTTGGTTGCCCTGCACAGGAGAATGGAGCTGGAAAGCAGGTTAGTGGGGTGGGGAGGAAATGGAGATTTTGCAGTATCCTCCCCCTGCCACGCCCACCAAGCCACTGGTAGTAAAAAAAAATGAATCCTACCATTGGACTGTGGGCCATATCCAACCCATGGGGTGCTTAGATCTGGCCCATAGGCCTGTCCTGGAAACAATGAAGGACCAGCCTGCAGTGCCTGTGCCAGTGAAAACAGAGCTCAGGAGGAGAAGAGAGCAAGGAAGGAAAAAGAAGGAAAGAGGGGAAGAAAGAGGGAAGGAGAATGAAGAGGGAGGGAAAAAAAAGAAAAGTGACATTGAGCTGGCCAGCTCTTCCCTCCTCCCGGCCTCCCAAAGTCAAACATAACCCTGATGCAGCCCTCAATGAATTTGAGTTTGACACCCCTTGGTCTGCACAGTGTAATCACACTTGGGCAAATGAAGTTTTCTACATTTGCATCTTCAGCCTTGGGTCAGTTGGTTAATGTCCACCTTCTCAAAAGCAGGTCAAAAGGGACTTCAGGTTTTCCTGCAGAAGAAGGATAAAAGCAGCCCATGTGTTCTGACTCCGCTCGGCTTAAAGGAAGTGAATCTGTCACACAGATGTTGTTGTGGTTGAGTAGCCCTTCCTCACTTGAGAGACTACCAATGAATGAACTTGCCAGTGGCAAAACCCTTTAGATCTTGTCGTTCCATCCTTTACAGTTAGGTTGGTTGTGACCTCTGAGCCTTTGCCAGATGGGGCACCTCTCCCCAGAGACCTAATTTCTCAAAATAAATCAGGCAAGCATCTACTTCAGAATACTTCAGCAAAGTATTACAAAAATATCCTATTCAATTACTAATTTATCAATTTTCTCTCAAAAAGAAACCCTAATTTTTTTTTAAAAAAAATTCAAAACAGTTATAAAAGTTATGGGTATCTCTGTTGAGAGAGGGAGGGAGAAAGAGAGAGAGGGAGGGAGGGAGAGAGAGAAAGAGAAATGGAGAGATGGAGATGACATGTTTCTTTTTCATATCAATCAATAGGAAAATCATTCTTTAGAAAACAAATTGGTATACAACTATCTGGAAGAGGAAGACAAATCCCCTTCCTATCACTGCACACCTAAAGTGTTTTCGGTGCATAGCTTTACTATACATCGTACTACAAAATCACTTATTTTTGCAAAATTCAATATTATGACTTCAGGTGTCCATCCTTGTTTAATACAGTATTTAAATTATTACAGCAATCATCTTTGGTTAGTTATTCCAAATTCAACACATATTGGAATCAAGGGTATTTTTTCCTTCATTTTACCCCAATCTAGTCAGTCCACCTACAACAGTTTCCATTCAAAATTGAAGTCTTCTCTCTGGTCCAGCTATTACCCTGCTTCTCCTTCACCCGGTAGTTACTGAATTATCAAAGAGGTCCTTCTTCCTAAAAGATGTCCTTCAACTCTGCTAGGTAGAACAGCTTTGATTCTGGTTCTCAGCTAGCTGCTTTCTGAAGAGTCTTTAGTTTCTTAAATATCATTCTTCTATAGCTTTTTTTTACCAGCTAGCCTTATCTTCTAAACTGTAGATTCTCAGTCATCCAGATGATTGGTTGTCCCAAAGGTGCTTTTTCAGGAGGCAATTGGATTTTCTAGTTTTTTCTTTTGAAGATGTTTCACTTTTTATCCAAGAAGCTTCTTCAGCTCCGACTGGGTGGTGGAGAATGGAAGGATTTATATCCCTTGCAGACAGCTGATCATTTGCATCCTTTTAGAGGGTTGTTGAAGCACTTGGAGGTTTATCTGTGTCCTCTGGGTCACCTGAGCAGTGTAAATGGTTCCTGTACTCTGCATTTTTTCTCTGGAAGTCCATTCCTACTCTTATACCATTCAAAGGGGTGTTCATCCCAAATTGTGTAGCTAAAAGTCTAGCTAAAATTGCAGACTACAGGAACCAGGAGCACTACTCTGGTGATCCTGAGGACATAGGTAAATCTCCAAGTGGCCTCAATGACCCTCTAAAAGGGTGCAAATGACCAGCTGTCTGCAAGATGTGTAAATCCTTCCATTCCCCACCATCCAGTCAGAGCTTCTTGGATGAAAAGTGAGACATCTTCAAAAGGAAAAAAACAAGAAAATCCAGTTGCCACCTGAAAAAGGACCTTTGGGACTTGTCTTCTAGAGTTCCTTTTGGAGTTCACTCTGGAGGCTGATTTCCTTCAGACTTCATCTTTACATATTTGCCTTCTCTTGTTCTTCCCATTCTCCCTTCAGCCTTCTGCTCTCCTTTTAAAAGTTCCATTCTACCCAACTCTTCCTCCTTTTGACTTTTGATAGTTGCACATCTGCCTTTTTCCTCTCCACAATCTGTAGGCAACAGTGTGTCATCTAATTCTCTCTGCCATTGTTTTTTATCCAAAGCCCAATAGAAATTCATTTCAAGGGACCCTCGCCCAGAACATCAGCCAACTTAGACCCTTTTAATGCATCCAATGCATCTAAATTTTGATAACATTTCAGTTACTTGCTGCTTTCCCTGGCAACGGTAACCAAGGAAGGCCTTTTTCAAAATTCAGTCCCACTCCCTCATTTTAACATCTCAGAGACTTGAAACCTCATCTAATATACTTTTATCTCCTAAACAGTTTCTTGAATTAGTCTTCAAACTTTAACAACACACACACACAAATCCCAAGTGTTCTCTCTGCACATTTTTTTTACAGAGTCAGCTACATTATTCTTTCTCATATAACATATAATCCACAGTTAACTGAACAACCATTTCATTTAACATTCAATTATTAGGTTAACGCAGCTGCAGAAGTGGTATTCAACAGATTCTGACCAGTTCTGGAGAACCGGTAGCAGAAATTTTGAGTAGCTTAGAATACCACCTCTGACTGGCCCCACTCCATCTATTCTTTGCCTCCATAACCTGGACTGGGGTGAGAATGGAGATTTTACAGTATCCTTCCCTGCCATGCCCACCAAGCCATGCCTCCAGAACCGGTAATAAAATTTTTGAATCCTACCATTGCCCAGCTGGCTATGTTTTCACAACACACTAAAAAAAGGAAAGGACCATTTTGGCTGGATTCACTCATGGAGTCAAAGACTACCTTGTTTCATGTTGGGGAAATCAAAAAGGCTAAGCTTGGACAAGGATGAACAGATCTAGGCTGCAAAAATCCAGATGACTATTATGAGTAGCAAAATATTGTCAATTGGAATATTATCCCTGTCATGCCCCTCGTGGAGACTAACTCTGAGGGAGAGGAGGAATAGCCGACAGGGAGTAGAAGTGTGGCTGCAGAGGTTGTGGAGGAGGGCTGGGGAAGGGCCGGCTAAGCAGTCAGAGAAGGACCCAGTCCCATCCCCTCCATCCTAGGGCACACAGGGAGGAGAGGATAAGAGTGAGAGATGGTCTACTCAGGAGGTGAGGGCCTTGATCCTCTTCATGGGCTGCAGCTGTGACAAGGAGGGACATATGCATAAGAGGAGGGACATATGCATGGGCAAATGCTGGAAACAAAGCATGGAAATATCTCTACCCCATTTGGCATCCTTCCCAGTGTGTGTTATCTATGGATGTCCTCTAAGCCCTTATCTTGCCTGGTTTGTGTTGCTTTTTTCTTTCTTCTTGTAACTGTTTGTGTGGGAGTTTTTTGTCTTCCATCAAGAATATTCAGAGCTTGGAAGTAAAGTGAAGGAATAAAAGGGGCTTCACCTATTTTCTGTGACTGTGTTTGTTTTGTATCCCACCCTGGGTCATCACAGCCCCTCAAAGTTTCAATAGAGAATATTTGTAGCCTAGGGCTAAAATGAGAAATCCTTGGTGCTCTGTGAGCT
Organism: Laticauda colubrina; assembly: GCA_015471245.1. NCBI lineage: Eukaryota > Metazoa > Chordata > Lepidosauria > Squamata > Elapidae > Laticauda > Laticauda colubrina. Next base: position 14,017,244 of record BLBF01000058.1, read on the forward strand.
TGGCTGTTTGCTTGGAGAACTTTCATTTCCCAAACCAGGTATTTTGAAACATCTGCAAGAAAACAGCCAAGCTCAGATAGCACCAAGGACCCCACAATCGTACTCCTCTTCCTCCTCCTCCACCTCATCTCCCCTTCTATTTCTCCTCCACTCCACATACCCCACCCCCTTCTAGCACTGATGATGTTACCTAGTTTGGTTAATGAAACTTTTGCAAGAAAACAACCAAGCTCAGAGAGCACCAAGGACCCCTTCATCTTCCTTCTCCTTCTCCTCCTCCTCCTCTTCCTCCTCTCCACAAGCCCCTCTCCCTTCTAGCACTGATGTTGTTACCTAGTAGGGTACTGAAACATCTGGAAGAAAACAACCAAGCTCAGAGAGCACCAAGGACCTCTCATGTCAACAGTTTGGAATCATTGCACAAGGGACTCAAGTCCATCCCCGATGAATTCTATTGACCCTTATCTAGTGTCAGTTTAGCTGTAACAGATTCTTGTGTATAGGTAGCAATAATAAATACTTCACTGCTTAGAACTGAGTGAGTATTCCTGGTTCTTTGTGCCTGACAGGTAAGCTTAAATTTCCCACAGCTTAAAATTAAAAGGCTGGAGCCTGGTGATGTCACAGGAAAGGGTCTCATGGATGTTGAAAAATTCTCAACTCTTGATTGTCAACTCTTGATATGTGGGTTAAGCTTAGGGGTTAAGAGAATTGGGTGAAAGATGTGAAGGCCTTATGTTGGGTAGAGTGGTGGAGAAATTATTTTTATTAGAAAATTAGAAATAGAATTCTTTTTAGAGGGATACTTTTAAAGGACAGCTAAGAGCTTCTTCATCCAGGAAAAATGCAACTGGGAAATATTTCATTTAAACCCTGGGTAGTTGCTGTCAACTAGACTAGATTATAGAAATATGCAGCATTGGGTTTTCTAGTCTATGTTCCATTTTTGCCCAGAAATGGAGTAATCCAAACATTTTTTCCCTTTGTTTAAATAAAAAAGACACACTAACAGAGGATTTCTCCAAAATGCCAGATCTCCTTCTAGTTGAACTTTTCATTGTATTTTTGGCACAACCTCTAGAGACAAATATAAGTTTGGAAATTGAACTTCTGAAAAGCAAACAGCCCTTCTGATGAGCATCTCATTTTGCAAACCTTCCCTGCATCATTTGTTTTCCAGATGGGCAAGCGAAAAGGTCAAGAAAGCCAGGTCAGCCAATCTGATTGGGGAGAAAAATGTGATTTCTGACAGGGAAATTTGCAGATATATATGGGGAGGCAGGAACGACAGGTCAGAAACGTTTTAAGAAAATGAGAAGGAAGACTAATCTTCTCGGTTATTTTTCATAGTATTTCTGATCTGTTCTTCTCTTTGGCTTTACTGTCTGCTAGAGTTTGTATTTTTAGAAGTGCTCCTTTTTTTCTTGTTTTATTTGTTTCTCACCATAACAAGGGGATCAATTAAATGAGGAAGAGGATTAATTAAATTGTTATTAAATTATTGTTAAAATGTTTTGTAACAACAACCATTAGGATGCCCCCTAAAATTCTCTTCAGGACTAATCTATGGATGCCAAAATAAATGTGATGATCCAAAGGGGCATGGCACAAAGGCAACACAGCCAGATAATAAGTAGGAATCCCTTTATTAGCTCCAACTTTGCCCCCAATTTCCTGGTTACCTTCTGGCTGGAGAAAAACTCTCCCAGGAGCAGCCTTTGGCTGCAGAGAATCAAATCCAAAACATGGTCAACAAAAACTGTAACTATAAGTCCAGTCAAGGCAAAATGAGGTAATTAGTCCGGCAGGGTGAGAGAAGGAATTCTAGACATGAAGGAATGGCAGTAATTCAACATGGTTGGGAGGATGCCAGGAACACAGATAAGCAAAGTCAACACAAGATAAATTCACGTTTGTTCCCAGCAGATGCCACACTCAGCATGAATCTCTTTTAAACTCCCTTCCCAGATGTGGCTAATGAAGGGAATCAGGGCTGTTTCCTCTCCTGTAAGCCATGCAGCCCACATTGCTCTCTTCTCTGTTCCTCCCTGTGTGCCCTAGGATGAAGAAAGGGTGGGCCTGGGTCTTCCTCTGAACTCCCTCTCCCTTGTTCTACTTCTTCCCTGCTCTGCCCAGCTGGATTTTGCCCTTCCCCAGTTTCCTCCACAGCCAGCAGAGCCACACTCCCACTCCCTGTCAGCTGTTCATCTTCCTGTTCGGATTCAGACTCTGACAGGGGGCATGACATTAAATCATTTATTTATATCCCTCCTTTATTGTATTTATAAATAACTCAAGGCAGCAAACATATCCAACACACATTCTATCTCTTTTTCCCCCACAACAACCCTGTGAAATATATTGGGCTGAGGGGGAGGGACTGGCCCAAAGTCACTCAGCCAATTTTCATGGTGGAACTAGAATTCATAGCCTCCTGGTGATAGTCCCAAAGTCACCCAGGCAGTTTTCATGGCTAATGTGGAGCTAGAATTCACAGTCTCCGAGTGATTGTCCCAAAATTATCCAGGCAGTTTTCATGGCTAAGGTGGAGCTAGAATTCACAGTCTCCTGGTGAATGTCCCAAAGTCACCCAGTCAGCATTCCTGGCTAGAGTATGACTAGAACTCCCAGTCTCCTACTGTCCAGCCTAGTGCCAAGTCCAATTCGCAATGCCAGAGATTTCTGGATAGCCTTACAAAGCAGCAGATAATTGATTAAAATGAATTTCATGTTGTATATCTCTTCCAACAGTCTGAATCCTCATTTTACTGAACTTGGAAGGATAGAAGGTTGAGTCAACCTTCAGCCAGTCAGAACTGAACTCTTAGCACTTGGCAGAATTAGCCTGCAATACTGCATTCTAACCACTGCACTACCATGGCTCTAGGAAACTGAGTTTGCTCTCATTTTATATACTAATGACTTGCCTTGTTGGTGGGAGTGGTCTTGATGGTTCTGTTCTGACCTAGGTGTCCCCAAAAAGCATTAAGCAGACTCTTTGTCCCAGAAAAACTCCTTTTATTAAACAAAGGTGAATTTCTTGCATTCACCTTCAGCCAAAGGTCTGGCAAACAGTTTTTTAAGGGTGTAATTAGGAGCACAGACCTTATCTAGCCTGGAGAGCTGCCAAATAAATATTTTCAAACGCAGTGCTGACAAGGAAGGGCTAGGCACAGAGTCTCTGAGATGCACAGACAGATCTTCACATTGCTGCAGTGAACAAATTGTTTCCTGCAAAAGCCCACTCCCCTTTTTGCTCCTCTTTTAACCCCTATGGGAGGGGCCATTTGCCATTCACCTGTAGCTTTACTCCCACATTGACCCTTAGTTCATAATTGTTCTTTCCTTTTGGCAGCTCTGCGCATGCACAGGCTGGGAACTGTCTCCAGCTGCTGCCCTGCCTTGCTGCTGTCCGACTCCAAAGGCAGCTGACAACTGCTAGCCTGGCCTGGTGCCATTTCTGGCTCTAACACAGAGCCCTCATCCAAGCCTTCCTCAGCCTCCAGGACTGGCCCAGATTCCTCCACAACCTCCTCACTGTCCGACTCTGCTTCCAGCTCCTCTAAGCCACCAGCGGGTCACAACAGGTTCTTTGATTGGGCTGTTGTTTGCTCTTAGCTTGTTTGTCTGAGCTGGTGGTTCCTTGATTGGGGTATTGTTTGTTTCATGACTGTTGGTTTGATGGTAATCTTGGTGTTAATCTCTGCACATCTGGGTATTGATGTGCTCTTTTTGTTTCCTTTCTGGCTTTTTAATTGTCTCTTTTAAATTCTATGTAGATGTGGTTTATTTCTATGTGCCTGTTGATGGCTGATTGTTCTGAATGCCAGGCTTCCAAGAATTATCGAGCTTTTTTTGGACATGAGTAGATCTGGATGAAAAGGAACCCTTCTTCCTCTGATTTTGCCTTCATCTAGATCACTGCAACAATCTAATTCAAGATGGTGCAAAATCAACTTATGTGCCTCTTGGAACAAAGGGAAATGACTCAGTTCAACTGGACTTCCAACTCATTGGAAAGAAGCTTCAAAATTAGGAAAGGAATCTTCCAGGATGACTATTTTACAAATTTGCTTCAGGCTCTTAGAATTCCAAATTGGCTTTTCACCCCTGAAATGTTGCCTTTCTAAAACCGTGGTCTCTAGTACCAATAATTCAAGAAGCCTGGGAAAGAAAACTTAGTGCAATATTTTCAGTGAACATATCCATTATGTGATCTTATTGCTCTGCATAAAGAAATTTGCCAGACGTTGTTTTGTGACTGTTGTGGATACCTTTTCTGAGATTTTCTGCTGATTATGCTAGAGCAATATTATGAGACAAAGAATGTGTGCATAATGGGCATAAATCTTTCTGTACGAGTCACTAGAGAGGCAAGAAAAATGGATTCTGTCAAGGCTCTACATACAGATATGCATTAAACAACAGCCCTTGGTAGTTCAGAAGACCCGGTTCCAAATGTAGAATTGGTAGGGAGATAATGAAGAATAAAATTAGCACTTCGTTAATGTGTTAAACCTGGCTGGGACTTTCTGCTGGCATATTTTTATAGTTTAGGAGGATAAATGATGAGATCATAAACTTTGTCAACTTTTCAGCTGATCTTCCAAAGTAAAAATTAAATAAGCTGCAACTGTGCACAACAAAACTTGTTATTCACTGAGAATACTGGAGTACCACCACAATTCCCACTTAGGGAAATATATATTAAAAACTGTCAGACCCTCTTATAGGACACCTGCTGGTGGTTTGTGCTAAATAATCCTTCCTTCCTCCCTCCCTCTCCATCTATTTTCTTTTCTCTTCTTCCTTCCTTCCTTCCTTCCTTCCTTCCTTCCTTCCTTCCTTCCTTCCTTCCTTCCTTCCTTCCTTCCTTCCTTCCTTCCTTTAAACAAATTGTTTATGACTTGGCAAGACCCATGTTCTAAGCAATGTTCTCCAGTAATCAATCTAAAGAAGTGCCTTTTTTCATTCACAGTGAATGTGTTGGTTAATTATTTTGCATGTCTTTAGTTTCTCCTGAAATGAACACAGTATTTTTTGCTCTCCAAGCTTATGGATTGGTTTCTGAATGTTTCGCTGCCAGGCTAGCGAACATCTTCGGTGGATTTGAACTCCATTGAAGAGGTTACCTAGCCTGGTAACAAAATATTCAGAAACCAGCCCACAAGCTTGAAGAATGAACCTTCACCTTCAACCTGCTCCTGAGCTACAAATATTTGTCACTATTGCATAGTATTTTTTACCAGAACCTGAAAAACTGCAAAGCTTGGCTAATGAAACTAACTGAAGCAGGGAAAGGGAGCTGTGAAGGGGAGCCATAAAATGAGCTGCATGTACAGTATTTGGAGGAGGAGGAGTGAGGAAAGAGAAGAAGAAGGGGGAGGAGGAGGAGGGGGAGGGGGGAAGAACGAGAGAAAAGAGAAGAGGGAGGAGGAGGAGGAGGAGGAGGAGGAGGGGGGGGGAGCAGAAAGAGAAGGGCAAGGAGGGGAAGAGGAGGAGGAAGACAAGGAAGGAGAGGAAAGAGAAGAGGAAGGATGAGTAGGAAGAAGATGATGAAGGGGAAGAAGACAAGGAAGGAGAAGGAGGACGAGGAGAAGGGGGAAGAGTTTTGGCATCTTCTTCAGTTT
>BLBF01000058.1:14022883-14041401 GCA_015471245.1 Laticauda colubrina
CACAGATCACAGCAAACCACTTCCCCTTCTAGAAGATTTACTTCCAGAAAATTGTGAGATTGGCATGATACAAAAGGGAGAAACGACTGTTGTTCCTTATTTTCTGAAATTTTCCACAAACAAGCACTTATCTTTTGTTGACTTGGGTATTAAGATTATGCACCTTCAAGACTAAAAATATTCCTTGGGATCAGGAATAACACCCCTGCCACAGTTTTTAACCACACTAACTTGTTGACTTCAGGATTTAACAAAATGAGGTGTTGCTGAGGGTGGTGTAGAAATGCCAAGGATGAAAAAAAAAAAATCATTGATATATTTATTTCCTACATAGCCCTATGATCTCAGCTCCCATAGACAGGTGGACATCTATTAAAAATGAAGACTGTAAAATAAGCCAATCTACAAAGAATAACAATAGAAGCATTATAGAACTAAAACCCAACAGTTCTCATAATAGGAGATTCATAATAGATTTTTGTAAAAACAATAACAATAACAAAAACCACAGTGAGAATTGTAGCACGGGTAATATTCAATAACTTAAAATTTGTTTTCTGAAAATTACTGGGAAAATAAAAACTTCTCCTCCTACTATTGAAATTGGAAGGAGTTCAGAGGTGATATTCAGTAGGTTCTGACCAGTTCTGGGAGAACTGATAGCGGAAATTTTGAGTAATTTGGAGAACTGGCAAATACCGCCTCTGACTGGCCCAGCCAACCCCATCTATTCTCTGCCTCCTGAGTCCCAGCTGATTGGCTGGGTCTTCTTTGGTTGCCCTGCACAGGAGAACGGAGCTGTAAAGCAGGTTAGTGGGGTGGGGAGGGAATGGGATTTTGGAGTATCCTTTCCCCTGCCACGCCCACCAAGCCACACCCATAGAACCGGTAGTAAAAAAAATTGAATCCCATCACTGAAGGAGTTTGGTAAAAACGTATTAAAAGACATAAGCTTTTGATAGCTGCAGCTGATATCTTTTGACAAATTAAGTTTGTTTGTTACCAGATTCCTTCTGATTTTCGACTACCATGGATTAACATGGCTCATCTTCTCAAATAATGTTTAGATCATAGAGAGATCCTAAGTGGAATAATGTGGCTGACAATGTATTGGAGTAGTATAGGTGTGGATCCAAGCAGCATTGGGGTTTTTTACAATTGATAAATGGAAATGTGCAGATTTTTCTAAGGGCCATCCTAGAAATTTTGGTATGGCACCCAGTGTGTGGATAACTCCTGAGACCACCACAGCCCGCCTATCCCATAATCTTTCAATTATGATTTTTCAGAACTTGATTCTTTTGATCTTCAGCCATTTTTTGTCTTCTACTATCTCCTGGTAATGTCACATCAATTATCCTCACTTTCTTCTTCAAAACCACAGTTAAATCTGGTGTGTTATGAGCCAAGACTCAGAAAGCCCACAATATTTTGACCTGCTCGTTTTCATCTATTTTTTTCAACTTTTAAGTTCCCACCAATTTTTCATTACAAGTGTATACTAATCTTTTACAGATGTTTCAGTGAAACAATTTGAGCACTGTCTGGTGCTGTTGTTTATAATCAGTTTGTCCAATCTTCTTGTACAACATCATCATCATCATCATCATCATCATCATCATCATCATCATCATTATTAATACTATTTACAGTTAAGTTCTCCCCATTGAAATGAGTTTAAATCCAGTGCGATATGCTTGACGGATAACTATATTAGCAAATTGTTCCTAAGAATCAACTCTTCATTTAAAAAAAAACCATGCTTCCTTTCTTAACTTCAGCATATTTAATTAAATATTATCCTAATTATGTTCTGTGCAATTATTTTAGGCCCTCCTTGGCTTTTTTAGTCTTCAAATATTTGTCCACTAATATTATTATCCCTTGCCAAGCAGCACACATTACATCGTTTAACCTTTTCTTGCAAGTTATTCTCACCAGGCCTCTGTTTGTGTTTGCTTTTGGTTGTTGGAGATCCTGCAGAGGGTTGATTTGTCCCAGGGTTCTATAGGCACAAGGTAAAAGTTCCCTTTGGCTGATCTCCATACTGCAGAAGTTAATGACACCAACTTTAATGGCTCCTAGTCTACTGGCACCAATACTTTTCTGCTGCTCATGTTCTTCCTAATGAATTAATCCAATCCTATTTGGACATCATGTCCTATGAAGAGCACATTGGAAAGCAAAGTGATTTCCAGTGATTTCAATCAATTCACAGCCCCTTCATCTCAAAGAGACATTAATAATTTTAAGATCTTCCTTAAGTGTTTGGTGCCAGCCTTGTTTCCTCTTTCCTTCTGGGGGTATCCAAAGTAGTGCAATTTTTGGATGCCAATCTCTAGGAATATGTAAAATATGGCCAACAAATGGCATTTGGACATAGAGACTGTCATGCCCCCATCAGAGCCTGAATCCATGGAGAAGAATGAGCTGGAGCTGGGGCCAATGGAGGTTGAGGGGGTGGCCTTGTTGGCTTTGGAGGAATGCAAGGAGGGGCAAGACAAGGCAGTCCTGGGCCCCTTAGGTTTGGGATGGCTTACCAGCAGGAAGAACAGGGGCAGGAAGACTGAGAGAGGGCAGGCAATAGAGATGAGGAACAGCTGAGCTCAGGTAATGAACAAGGACCTCCTCCTCCTGATCCCTGAGCATGGAGAGTGGAGAGGAGGCAGGAACAGTGTAGGCCAACCCAATGCTTCACAAGGCACACCAGGGACTGAGATTTAAAGAGACATTGTGGGAAGGGGCACTTGTCAGGAACAAATGCTGAATTCATAGAGTTTTGTGTGCTCTTGCCAACATCTGGAGTTTGCTGGACTTCTTGTCTTCTTCCTTGATTCATGGATTCATTGCCTTATTCCTTGCTTCATTGGACTCATTGCCTTGTTCCTTTGCTTCATGGACTCATGGCTTGTTCCTTTGTTTTAGTGGACTCATTGCCTTGTTTCTTTGCCTCACTGTACTTCTTGCTTTGAAGCTATTGTGCTAACCGCATTATGCTGTACTACTCACAGCCAGAGGCTAGTGTGTGTAAGTGTGAGCACTTTGCTCTGGGACTTGCCATAAACATGGGAGCATTTGCGAGAAAGTTGGAGCAATAAAGAGAAGTTTGAATTATCAGCTGGCTGTGTTGCTTCTGTGCCTTGTCCCAGGTCATCACAGAGACCTGACTATAGCAGTTTATGCTCTTAAACTGTAGTCTGGATTACTGCAAGGTTGTTCTGACCAAGGTTTATTGAGACACCAACAAGCACACGTTAGTCCTAAAACCTTTTTTTCTTTATTTCAGCAATTGTGAATTTTAGTCATTCACAGCCCGTAATGAATCTCAAACAGTTTGTAAATAGTTCCACAGAAGTCTACCAAAGTCCTTTAGGATAAGTCTGATGAGCACACACCTTTATTTTCCTTGAAATGCTGCCAACTATTAACTTTCCAATTAGTTATACAAGGCCAATTGGAGCACAAATTCAACACATAGCTACAGGTTTCAAACTGACCAGGACAAACAAAGTTGCTTCTTGCAAAGTTCCCTTTGCTCCTCCTTTATGTCTTATGGGAGGAGCCAATCACCTCCAAGACTTACTCCTAAGTCACCCCTTTTGTTCTTGCCTTCTGGCAGCTCTGTGCGCACACGCACTGGGAACGGGCTCCCCTTGTTCCTCTGCCTCGCTGCTGTCAGATTCTGGAGGCTCCCAAGTCAGCACATAACTCCCAGATGGCCCTGGCCCCATTTCTGTATTGGACACAGGACCCTCGTCCAAGTCCTCCCCAGAGACCCAGACTGGTGCATGTTCTTCCCCACCATCCAATTCTGCTGCCGTCTTCACAGGTTGCCAGCAGACCACAACAAAGATAATGTACATTGGGCAGCCTTTGAAGATTACCCAGAAACTGGGGTCTCTATTGCAGTAAGGTGAAAGACTGTAGAACTATATATCACTGATAGTGCAGACACTATATTGTTTCCTGGAAGCTTCCTTCTGAGTCCTCTTCAAAATGTTGGTTTTAACCTATCACACCCAACGTGTCTTGCTGCTCTGTAGCTGCAGGATTGTCTCTTCCCTTTCTGATGTCTCTGCTCTGCATGTTGAACCTGGGAGAAGAGGCATTGTGCCCCTTAGCTGCAGAGCATGATCGATAAAGCAAGATTGACAGTTCTTCTTTAATGAGTTTTAATGTGCCCCCAAAGAGGCTTGGGAGCTGAGAAAAGAACCCTCCAGCCTTCCTTGATTGGTGACTTTATTAAGGCAGGGTCTCTTTGAAGATTTTGAATCTTATTTCATGGAATGTTGCATGGTGAACTAAGAGCCTGTGTGGTTTGATAAGCTGTAATGGGATCTCCCATCTGCTGATGGCTTGGTTTTCCTTTTTTAAAAAAAACACAGTTAAAACATCCATAGTTAGAGTAACATCAAAATGAAAGGTGCACACTATAGCACAATGAAACTAAGTTAGAAGGAAATGTGTCGTATCAAGGGGTGGGCAGCATTAAGCCATATACCACTTCAACTTCACCTCTTGGGATGCCACTATAGTTTAGTTTAGTTTATTGTCATTGCACCTCATACAATGAAATCAAACACATCATGACCATGAAAACAAACACAGACATCCTTCCCCCTCCACACATTGAACCGAAAACCCCCAACACCACACCAACATTGCACTATACAGCAGAATTCAAAAGAGCTACTGCCCTGGGATAGAAGCTGTTTTTCAGCCTATTTGTGCCACTATAGAACATTGCATGCCAAACATGGTGAGAATTTTTTCCTCTGGTGCCATTGCTCTGCTATACACCTAATTTAGATTTTTAGAATAGAGCTGAAAGGGACTTTGGAGGTCTTTTAGTCCAGCCCCCTGCCCAAACTGGAGAATCTATACCCTCTCAGACAAGTGACAGTCTAGTCTCTTCTTAAAAACTTCCAGTGATGAAGCACCCACAACTTCTGAAGGCAAGCTGTTTCCCTGGTTTGTCCTCCCTGTTAGAAAGTTTCTCCTTAATTCCCATAGTACTGTCTTATGTGTAAGGATATTTACCCATGTGGTATGGCTGTATCACTTTTATCCTTCTCATCTCTTCTACTACTTTCTCTTACTGGCATTACTATTATGATTATGGTTATTCTGTTGTTATGATTATTATTTTGATGTTTTGCATGTACACTGAGAAATTATGCATTGGAGACAAATTTCTTGTGTGTCTAATCACACTTGCCCAAGAAGGTTTGATTCTGTTCTGTTCTGTTCTATTCCATTCCATTCCCTTCTATTCTATTCTATTCTATTCTATTCTATTCTATTCTATTCTATTCTATTCTATGCCATGCCATGCCATGCCATGCCATGCCATGCCATGCCATTCTGTTCCCACAGATTCCAAGACTGTGTTATTTCTATCCTAGATATATCAAATGAAAAGTACTGTCTCGCCAAACCCCATCATCCCAATCTAGTCTGATATTTTGCTTTCCACACAAAAATTGCACAATGGTAAGTGAAGCCTTCTCAGTTCCAAATAGCAGAATTTCAACAGAGCAGCTTTTTTGGAAGTTTCCCATGTTAACGAACACATAAGTACACATACTATTTAGTTGACTAGGTTTGCACAACACACTAAAACTATAGCTGAATTAATAAAACACAGAGGCTGCATTCAGCAAAATGCTATGCCCAAACACCCTGTATATGATTTAATTCCATGGCCTGATGCACACACACTGGCATAACTTATGCTGAATTGCAAGCTTTCCATCTTTCTTTTTTCAGCCTAGCTTAGTGCGATGTGCAAAGTCACCCAATTGCCTGGAGGCTACGTATGGAAGCTACTTCCACTGAAGTTTTCAATCTGCTGTGGTGCACACACTCCATCTGCAAAGTTGTCATTTTACCTTTGTTGGTCATCACCCCACCTTTCCATTTATTTTTTGGATTAATGGAAAATGGTACACCCTATGAAATGACTAGAAACATGTTTATGGGTGATTCCTTTGTGTTACCCTAAAGAGAGCATTAATTCTTTTAATGCAGTTTACAGACTGCACAAAACACGAAGGATGAAGTTTTGAACCAGTCATTTATACCCAAACAAGATTGGATTTCCATAATTCTCGCTTGCAATAAGATGGACCGAATTGCCCTCATTCATTCACAGCAATTAAAATAAGGATCAAAAGTCAAGCATTGAGCTGGGAATATTTTCACCAAGAATGGCTTTAAAGATGGGTAGGTAAGTTTTCACCAGGAACCTTTCTTGGTGAAAATGTTCCCATTTCAACTACTTGGTTGGTGATCAATTGTATGAATTTCCAATTAATATAGCACCACTCCCATCTCGTAATCTTAATCTGATCGCCCTTTTCCCCTACATAAACTGTGACAGTCAACAGAGAATCAAAAGTGCCCTCTTCTGGTTAGATGACACACAATTTCATTAAGAACATTTTATTCTTGGACCAACCATATTTTAAAGGAGATTATTTTTACTGAAATATTTTCTGATTCTTCAGGATAAACTGCCTATTATAATAGAAGTGACAAAGCAAACACATCATTAGACTACAGATATCCTATGATGTTAATATAATAGGAAATAATATGCATGGTAAACAGATTCTGCATCACATCAGATTCTGGAGGGGGAGGGGACTCTCATGCTTTTTTACATTTGTTTATGAGACATGTATAATTGACCTTGATAAATCTGTAGTTTTAGAAAAATCTGCTGCAAATCCACATGTTAAAGTAGATGTTTAAAACTCTCAAAAATCTATGTGTCTCACAATCAAATACTTCCACATATTTAGAATAGAAATGAGTCCAGCAAAGATTTAGTCATTCCTACCATTAATTTAAAAGAGTAATTAATTACACCTTAATCAGCAAATGTCATCACAAACACTAATTTCAAGAAATAGTTGGAATAAAACTTCCCTGTGTTTATTTATTCAGCATGCATTTTACTGCCAACTTGTCTGAGTTTGCGGCTTCAAGCAAGGCACCAGCCAAAATGCATATTTCCTTTCTAATTCAAATTCTCTGAGTTTTAGAGCGTGCTTCTCCAACCACAAAACCCAAATATTAACAAGACATTCGTGCAGCAGAGTGCATATTAATGAGAAATAACTCTGCCAAACTTCCTTCCCATTTTTCAAAATGTCAAAGTGCCTATATCCTCTCTGGGATAATTTGGGATTTCTAAAGTCAGTGTGTCCCACCTTGGCAACTTTAAGATTTGTGGACTTCAATTCCCAGAATTCCCCAGCCAACATGGACTACTCCTGTTTTTAAGCTTCCTTGGTTGTTATGCTGCTGTTTCTTCAACAGCAGGTTTCTCCATCACTCTGGGTCTCTGGTTGCTCACATATTCGGATCCACATGGAGGAGAAATCCATCTATCAATTTTCCTCTAACCCATTTGGTTAATATTTGGCTGGGCCCAATCAAACACTGAAAACTGGGTGATTTATTATGGATCAGCCTTTACATCATCTGAAAGGCTGAGGCTTGGGTTCTTGGCATTTCTTCTTCTTCCCTTTCCTTCTTTTCTTTCCCTTTCATTTCATAATTTCAGTGAATGTAAGACAAATATTCAGCCCTATCTTTAACATCCATGAAAAATAGGATCAAGGAAGAGCTGCAGTGGTACAGTGGTTAGACTGCAGTATTGCAGGCTACTTCTGCTGCTGGCAGCTGCCTGCAATTTGGCAGTTCGAATCTCACCAGGCTCAAGGTTGACTCAGTCTTCTGTTCTTTCAAGATCAGTAAAATGAGGACCCAGACTGTTGGGGCAAGTGGCTGACTCTGTAAACCACATAAGAGAGCACTGTGAAAGCACCGTGAAGCAGAACAATATTGCTATTGTTACTATAAGAAATAAGAAAATTCAAAAATTAAATGTAGGTGAAGAGAATCGTATATCATAGCATTAAGTAGAAAGTTTCTCTAATAGACATTTGCTTTCTTGATATGTATAATCCTGCTGTAAACATATTTCCTTATGCATTTACTCATTGTTAGACATGCGCTTGCAATCAGTTGCATCCTCTTGTACTTTTTACATATGTAAATATGTTCGAGATACATGTAATCATTATGTTGTACTAAGATAGCAGAAGAGAAGATGTGCTGAATGTAACACTAATGTGTAACAGTGTGGTGTTAGAAACAGATATTTTTTTGTTCTTGGGCCGCTAGAAAGAGGCCCTGCTGAAGGGACGTTCCTTAATGCCAAGTAAGATAGGAAAAAGCCATGTTGGCAAAATATGTGATGGGAGGTCATTGGGAGGTGTTGAAGGAAATGATGTGGTCTCCATAAGGCATTTCGGATTAGCTGTGCTCGGTTACTGGAACCAATGTAAGAGGGGCATGGGGGCGTCTGGATAGAAAAACTATAAAATGTAATGTTCTGAAATCTCAAGGTGTGGTTCTTGGCTCAAACTTCATGTTGAAGTCAGCTAAGATCCTACCTCTTTTTTCAAATAGCTCCTTTTTCATTGTATGCTTTGATTTAAGCTTACAAATAAAATCTCTGTGTCTTCATCAATCCAAGTTCTTGTTATCTGGAGTCATTTCCAACATTACCAATTCAGACAGTTAACATCAGCTCCTCCATGTATTCTTCAATGATGGCCTGCACCACTTCTCTAACCACTTTGCTGATGGTGTTGTGTGGCACTCTCTAGGCATACTGCATGTTTCTGTACGTGGTCCCAGAGGCCAGGTGGCGCAGAGTCAGTGCCACCTTCAGTCCAGGGTCCAGGCTGGGATGGAAGTTGGTGTTTGCCTTGGTCAACCTGGGTCTCAGACGCTCCACAACTTCGTCAAACATGGCTGGTGGCATCCTCATGAAGTGCTGGAATGCACAAGGGTCTTCGTTCCTCAGCTCCACCATCAGCTTGTCATAGAGCCCAAGCTCCACTCTTTTCCTGATCCATCTTCGGACCCAGACAGCTCTTGGATGTCTCCTTCTTCCCCTTGCATAGAAAAGGTGAAACAGTCTGAAGAGGGCTTAGTTCTGGTGTTGTATGATGGCGGCTACCAAAAGGAGTATGCGATGATCCATGGTGGAGATCAATGGATGATGTGGAAGAGCAAGAGCAAGGCTCAAGAGGTCTGCACACCAGGGCTGCTGGACTGATAGTGAGATCCAGGTGATTTCCTCCCCCTTTTTATAGGAAATGTCGGTTTTCCGCTAGGTGTCCTTCCACATACTCTAGACATCCTCCAGACATCCTAAATATCCGAGATATGTCCCCTATACGAACGTTTTTTCCGTTTTAATGCTTTATATGCGAGATGCTTCCACTTACATCCTTTCTATCTCCATGCTACTAACGCTGTATGGACGTTCCGCATACCTTTCACTTCCTCCCTCTTTCCGCTTTCCGCTGGAGCGGATGTGAGTTGTGCAGATGGCCAGAGGATGCCGAGAGGATACAGTGGACATGTAACGGATGACAATGGACTTAGAACATTTGTTGCCCATACACGGCGGAAAGTTCATCCGCTCAAAAAGTTTTGTGCAGCTCAAAACTTTTTGAGCGGATGAAATAGCAGTTGACTGATGTTTTACGGATAGAGTGTATGAAACACGTATGCAGTGAGTACACAACGGATGCATCGCGTTTTCCAATGGATGGCAAGCTTTTTTGTCCCTTTTACATCCTCTTTGCATCCGTTGGTTCAGTGTGACATGAGCTTAACCAAGGAATCACCAAGAACACTCCACCACTCTAAGAATGCAAGCTGCTATCTAAATTACATAAACAGAAAGCAAAACTCACTCCCTCCAACACTGATGATGTTACCTATTTGGGTAATAAAATGCCTTCAAGAAAACCAGCAAGCTACAAGAGCACCAAGTACCCTAAAAAATAGAAACAGTTGCCCATCTAATATCTCAAATTTCTCAGGGTTGGACTGGAGGAATTGGGTTGAAAGATTTAATTAATTAATCTATTTAATTTATGTAGCTACCCTTTTCACAAGCAAGTACAACAAAACCAACTAGCCAAAGGGTTAGCCTGGAATGTCACAAAGGGGAACATAAATTATGAAGAGTGACATGAAGTCCATGAATTTGCTCTGACCAACCGTTTCCCTTGACAAAAGCTGCCTTTGCTGCAATCTTTTTAGCCCTAAAGCAGCAATGAGGAAGCAGCTGTCTCCTCTCTCTTGGAGAAAAGATTTGAGTGTGCCGATCTGGCATATCCTAAAGAAGGGGTGTTAAGGCCCATGGGCCAGATACAGCCCATGGGGTGCTTAGATCTGACCTGCAGAACCATCCTGGAAAGGAGTAAAAGACCGGCCTGTGGCACTTCTGCCAGCCAAAATGGAACTTGGGAGCTCCATTTTCACTGCAGGAGGCCGTCACAGCCAAAAACGGAGCTCAGGAACCCATTTTCACTGACAAAGCACTCAGGCCCCTGACACGAGTAACATCGAGCTGGCTACACCCACCCTGGCCACGCCCACCCTGGAGGTCAAACACAACCTTGATGTGGCCCTCAATGAAATCGAGTTTGACATCCCTGCCCTGGAGTAACCTGCTGCCCTCTGGCATTGGCGGAGAGGAGGAGCCATGATCAGCATGGAATTAAACTTCAACTCCCATCCCAGTTGCCTTCTTTATACACTGCCCTCTGTCTCAACCAGCAAAGTATCTTGGGCCATCCTCATAAACCCAGTTAATTCAAAGAAGAATTATCATGGTCTTCTATCTCTGAAAGTCAAGAGGAACCAAATGCCTTTTTAATAATTTTAAAAAAATAGTATCCCAGTTAGCTCTCATCAGGAGCTGAAGCCCCCCACCTCCCATCCAGCATGCGTTATATTGCAATATATCTGGCATTGTTTTAGAGAGGCACGGAGGAAGCAGCATATTTTCCTGATTAGGGGTAGAATGAAAAAAAAAATCACTATTCCACCAAATTGAGATAATGATCTTAAAACTTCAAAATGATGCAAAGCTTTGCTTGCACCCCCATCCTCTTTCCTTAGGCTCAGCATGAAGCAGAGTAATCATTCTGTTTCTTCTACTGTCTTAATCGCATTAGCTAATTATTGTTAAATGAATGAGATGGGCCACAGTCCAGAAGGCCAAGCCAAGGTCTTCTCCTTCCCCACAGGGCATTCAAATTGCATTTCTCAGACAGCAGCACCTCTCCTTCTCCTTCTTCCTCCCCCTGGTCCACCGTAAACTGCTTTAGAAAGGACCGAGTGTGTCCAGAGCAACCCTCAAGGAAGGGAGTCTATAGCAAGAGTATTCAGCTGACAGTTCAATGTTCACACTTAACTGCAAAAGGATGGGCAAGCTCTGCAAACTTTTAAAACTCTCTGCAATTCATGAAATCAAAGGCTTTGCTAAGATTTATAAACCTCTTCCTGCTTCTGGGTGAGAGAGAAAAGAAGAGGGAGCATGAGAGGAGAGGGAGAGGGAAAGAGAAAGAGAAAAAGAGGAGAGGAAGAGGGGAAAGGAGAACAGCAGGAGAGGGAGAGAGAGGGAGAGAAAGGAGAAGGAGATGGAGAAGGAGAAGGAGAAGAAGGAGAGGGGGAAGGAGAAGGAGAAGAAAAAAGAGAGGGAGAGGGAGGGAGAGGAGGAGGAGAAGGAGAAGAAGGAGGCTGTTTCCATGAGCATCTGATCCCCAACTTATTGCAGATTCCATGGTCAACCAGAGTATCACCAATCATCTTGCTTCTAGTGCATTGAAGAGCTGCACTTGGACCTTTGTTCTAGAATGTTTCTGTGCACATCAATGATTGAACTCATCCCCAAATTAATTAGTAACTCTTCTGGCAATTATTGCCAAGAGCTGCAGTTGATTTGATGGCCACTTCCCAAGCTTTTCTGCTTCAAGTTACTGAGATAGTTATTGTGGTCAGACCTGGATTGAGGGTTCTCTTTTGACCCAGGATTTTGGTAGCTGTGTTGATGCTGTCCTTGTTTAAGGAACCTTCTGGTCATAGAAGAAACAAGAGAATCAACAGCTTGCATATCACTAGAGAATGAAGTCCTACAGATAAGGGGATGACTTATCTCCTGGAAGACTCCTGGCATAAGTCCAATTTAAAGTGGCCAATCTTGTCATGTTACCTTCTTTTTAAACAGCAGTTGGATCTGTAGTTGCAACTACTCAGGCAAACATGTTGAGAACTCCATGCCACAAAAAGCTTTGGCAGATGATTTTGGCATATCGTACCTTTGTTGGAGATGAAAGAGCTTGCCAACAGCCCTCTTGGCTGATGGGCAACCCTAACTATTTTTCTATGAAAGACACAACAACCCAGCAGTTGAGCAGTTCAGCATGCCAATCTCTGGCAGGGATTTTGGGGGGAAAGTTGCCAATGACTCTAAAGGGACAGATAAACTGATACATCGCATATAAATATCCCAGATTTACTGAAGGGATGCCATCAGACAATACACTAAGCTGTTATTTTAGCCACTGTTTGATGAACAAGCCAATTGGCTGGGTTCACTTCAAGACACAAGCTATGATTATATCTTCATTTTTCCAGTATTGTGTGAATATAATCCCTGCGAGATGAAGAGATAGTCAGGAAGATACTAGATTGTGCAAACATGGATAGATTGACATTGAAAATTAAACAGAAAGTAGGTGCAGAATACTACCAAACTTGGAATCTTGGTTGGGAAAAAAGGGATGGAGATTAAGAATGTAAATTTGTGTTGTTAAATATCCAGACAACATGATGTTTATAAAGCATTAAGAAATGTGTTTAACAGAAAATCAATTAAAAAACACATAACCTATGATTAAAGGGGTGCAGTTTGCACTAGACACAGTCATAAACAAGGACATCACAATAGGGCCCAATGCAAGGTATGGACCAAGCCAGAGATGGTATTCAGCAGGTTCTGACCAGTTCTGGAGAACCGGTAGCGGAAATTTTGAGTAGTTCAGAGAACCAGCAAATACCACCTCTGATGGGCCTTGCCAACCCCATCTCTTCTCTGCCTCCTGAGTCCCAGCTGATCAGCTGGGTCTTCTTTTGTTGCCCTGCACAGGAGAACGGAGCTGAAAAGCAGGTCAGTGGGATGGGGAGGGAATGGGGATTTTGCAGTATCCTTCCCCTGCCACACCCACCAAGCCATGCCCACCAAGCCACACCCATAGAACCAGTAGTAAAATAAATTGAATCCCACCACTGGAAGCCATAGTAGGATCATGGAATCAAAGTACTGGAAGCACTGAAAGACTATCTACAGTCAGTCATGTTTAAGTTCTTCCATTGAGATATAATCATTCATATCCATTCACAGAACCTTAGACACAAGCCAACACAAGCCCAGATTTAAGAAACTTGCTATTAATGATCACATTTCACTTCATAGCTGGGGGGCAGAGGTTTAAAAACTGAATCTCAACAATCTTGATGCAATAGTCCAACTGCTAGAATGCATTGGTTTCCATTTGCATGTTTCTTAGAACATAGAATAACAGAATTGGAAGGGACCTTTGAGGTCATCTAATCCAAACTTCTGCTCAAGCAGGAAAGACTATACACTTCAGACAAATGGCTGTCCAGTCTCTTCTTGAAAGCCTCCAGTGATGGGGCATCCACAACTTCTGAAGGCAAGCTGTTCAATTAGTTGATTGTTCTCACTGTTAGGAAATTTCTCCTTAATTTTTAGTTGGAGATCTTTTCTCTAGATGGAGATCTTTTCTTGTCTTGCTTTTTGATTCTTTGGAAAATATCTTTATGGCAGCCCCTCAAATACTGAAGCACTGCTATCATATCTTCCCTCATCCTTCTTTTCACGAGACTAGACATATCCAATTCCTTCAACCGATCTTCATATGTTTCTTGTCGAGAAAATGATTTAGAACACCATGTCATTCATCATAATCAATTATCTTGAATACAACCATGCAGTTTTCTTGGCAACGTTATGAAAGTGATGATGTCTTATACTAGAATATGTTTTTACTGTCCATTTTACCCTACAGCTCTGAGATTTCCTAATATTCCCCATCCAAATATTAATGAGCTGTAACCCTGCTTAGTTTTCAAGTTCACACAAGGTCAGCTGAGTATTGCTGACAGTACATGCTGGATGCAACATGCTTCTTTGTCTCACCCCAGGACATATTGGGAAACTCTTTAGATGTGTGAAGTGCAGGACAATCAGGGGGGTAGGAGGTAGAAATGAGAAAATCAACACTGTCACTGTGCCATTGTGATGCACAGTACAGCCCCTTCTCTACATGTGTTGGTGCATCACACACACACACATCCCAAAGGGCAGAACTTCCAGTACAACCATTTTCACCTCTGAAAACACTGAATGATTGAAAATGTGTCTTCATTGCTCTTGTGAAGTCAGAGGAGAATATCAAATAGCTTTTTGTTAAATTTCCCCAGGTAATTTATTTGGTGGGATTAGCAGGTAAAATCTCCGTGTCTTACAACTCTCCTTTTTAATAAAATGACATTTCAGTCTTGTCCGCCCCTCCAATCTCTATTTGCTTCACTGGTGCCACTTAACAAAATCTAACAAAAAGAGCAAAATGCTCTCTGTTTTTTTAATCCCATGCCAACTTCCATCAAAAGCAGCACCCAAAATCTATTCTGGCTGAGTCTGCATTTTAGGATAGATGTTCTAAATTTGACAACTGTCATCAAATATCACCACCACCATCCCCACAGAGGGAGAGGACTGTACAGAAGAAGTTGGTCCAGTCATACCCAAATTATTGTAGCCAATCTATTTGCATTTAGTTTGCAAAACATTCCAGAAGGAATCTGTCAGTTCAAAAAAATAAATAAATAAAGTCAAAGTCATTTGGAGCTTGCCAACCATGTTGATCTAATTATGATGATCCACTCATATCCTTCAGCATATCCCATCCTGCAAATCAATTTTAATTTTAGCTCAGAGGGCTTCTGTCTCTCTCTGTCTCTCTCTCTCTCCCCCCCACCCCCTGTTTTTGATAAAGCAGCAAAACATCTGCATGTGCATTTCATAGGTCTTGTTTTCAGGAAATTTATTTGGCTCTTTTCTTTCTCCCCAAGAATAATTTCCAAAGGGTTTTTTATTTGTGTATATATTGGATTTTGCCAGTTGTTTTGTCTGCAGTCAACAGAGCCCTGTAGTGAATCAAAAACAGAATGCAGGCCATCAAAGTCTTCTTTACAAATAGCTAGGAGAAGCAAGAAAAAAGCTAAAAGCAATGGACTGACAGACATGATTAGATGGAAAGGATCATAGAGGCAGCCAGATGTTGGCTTCAGGCATCATAGCTGAACCATAATATGTTGGCTGGTTTTAGCTTAGCATGGTGTATGAATCAAATGACCAAGAATTGGAAACTATTATTGTTGACTTTGTGGGTTGTTGAAAAGCAAAAATTTTAGTTTAGCCAATAAACCAGAATTAAACCATATGGCTTTGTACAATAAGTGAACCCAGTTCTACCTAAATATGTTGAAAATTTCATTTAACCATAGAATCAACTCATTGCTTGATAGCCCAGCTAAAGACATGTGTTGGCACCTACGGCACCAGTATACACAGAAAGGAAAAGAGTTTGGCTTCTTTAAATGAATCTGTACATCTTTTTTTCCCCCATGTATGGAACTAATTAGGTATACTTTATTCCTGGATGGAATGACCCCTTAATTTAGCTGCCACTTGTTGGTGAGTGAAAATTTCAGAGCACTCTGTATGTCATAAATTATGGCAAACCTGTTCAGAGGCTTGGTGTCGCATGCCTATATTTCTTTCCTAAAAGAAAAAAGAAAAAAAATCACAGGTTGAAGCATAGTATCCCTTCTGGATAGTCAGAAGAGGCAAAAAAACTGATGAACCTGCCTAGCTCATTATTTTTTTTTAAAGGCTATTTTTGATTATGATATTGAGACTCTAGAAAGAGTGCAGAAAACATAAAGAATGGTTGCTGAAATTTGGTATGTCTAGTTTGATGAAAAGAAAAACTAGGAGTGACAAGACAACAGTGCTCCAATATCTCAGGGTTGCCACAAAAAAGAGGGAGTCAAGCTATTCTCCAGGACAAGAAGCAATGGGTGGAAGCTAATCAAGAAGAGAAGCAGCCTAGAACTAAGAAGAAATTCCTGACAGATCAATTAACCAGTGGAACAAATTACTTCCAGAAGTTGTGAATTCTCCAACACTGGAAGTTTTTAAGAAGAGATTGGACAGTGATTTGTCTCAAATGGTGTAGGATTTCCTCCCTGAGGAGGGGGTTGGACTATAAGACCTCCAAGGTGCCTTCCAATTTATTCTAAATTCTAAATGTCTTAAAAGCTATGTTAATTTGAAGAATACATCCAGGCTTATGCCTCAAATTTATCAAGGACCTTAATTGGCTGCTTGGATCAGATGTTTCCCAATTTCCAGGTGAGTTGGCTTGTGGGGGGGGGGGGTGCTGCTGGGTGAAGCAGGTGGGGGCAGGCAGGTGGGGCCAATTGTCCTAGACCTCTACAGGAATCTGACTACAAATTGAATTGCATTTGCATGCAGAGAAGGTAAGTTCAGATTTTATTTTGCACCAAAATGGCATTTCATGCATGTTTTCTCCCAAAGCACCATTTATCCTGCAAGTTTGACTGGTATGCACAAAGAAAATGGATGGATGGATGGGTAGATGGATGGATAGATGCATGGATAGATGCATGGATAGATGCATGGATAGATGGATAGATGGATAGATGGATAGATGGATAGATGCATGGATGATGGATTTCACTGTATTTACTTATTTTGAAGGGAATTTTGGGCTTTTACCCAGGTTCAAAAGTAAGAAAAGATTAACATCTGCATCCCAATATAAGAAGACACCATGTTTGCATTTCCCCCCCAATTGATTATGTGCCATTAAATCATTTTTTGACTCTAAGCGACCTCATAGATTTTTTTTTCACCATGAGTCTTTCCCTGAGGAAACAAATATATTGATGGCTCTGATGGCTTTGAACATCTGAGGGAGGGATGGGAAAACAGGTCCTGCTTTTTGGAATGAACAATTCATAAATGTGACAATAGATATGTGGTTTTCCCTCCAGGAGGAATAGGAACTATATACACTTCAGGTGATACATCAAGATGTAAATCCTGTAGTGCAGGGGTATCAAACTAAAGGCCCACGGGATGAATCTGTCTGCAAGGTGCATGGGGCCACCCTGAAAACAGTGAAAAATTGGCCCACGGTGTCTCTGTCAGCAAAAATGGATTTCCAAGCTCCGTTTCCAGCTGCAACAGCCTCCTGCAATGCTCTGCCAGCAAAAACAGAGCTCAGGAGCCTGTTTTGCTGGCAGAGTTCTTGGGCTGCCACAGGTGCCCCAACATGAGTGACATCAAGCAGGCCATGCCTGCTCTGGTCACACACACATCCTGAGGTCAAACACAACCCTGATGCGAACCATCAGTGAGTTTGAGACCCCAGCTGTTGTGCTTTCCTCATGAGAAAACCTTAAAGATATGGATAAAGGAGAATATTAGTAGCTCAGGTTTGAAATGAGGGGCCCTTGGTGGTCTCTGAGCTTGGTTGTTTTCTTGCAGATATTTCATTGCCCACATTAGGTAACATCAACAGTGCTAGTAAGGATTCATTGCTGATGATGTTAACTCGTTGCGCAATGAAACATCTGCAAGAAAACAATCAAGCTCAGAGAACATTAGGTAAAGGCTCCCCTTACGTATACATGCTGGTCGTTTCCGGCTCTAGGGGGCTGTGCTCATCTCTGTTTCAAACCCAAAGAGCCAGCACTGTCCGAAGACGTCTCTGTGGTCATGTGACTGGCATGACTAAATGCCAAAGGCGCACAGAGCACTGTTACCTTTCCACCAATGTAGTCCCTGTTTTTCTACTTGCATTTTTCTGTGGTTTCAAACTGCTAGGTTTGCAGAAGCGGGGACAAGTAACAGGAGCTCACTCCATTCCATGGCACTTGGGATTCGAACCACTGAACTGCCAATCTTTTGATCAACAAGCTCAGCATCTTAGCCAGAGAGCCTCAAAGCCTTAACGAATCCCACAGGACTTGCTTTTGAGTCAGCCTGTGCTTAGTGATCTAAATCAGCAGTCCCCAATCTTTTAGGCACCAGAGACCAGTTCCGTGGGGGGGGGGCACTTTTTCCATGGACGGGGGGAGTTTCACACACTGCCTGGACCCCACACATGTGCAGATGGAGCTCTATTCGCTTGTGTGATCTGGTTCTTGGAAGGCTGCAGACAAGTGCCAGTCGACAAACCAGCATTGGGGACTCCTGATCTAAATAGAAGTCAAAAGACACATACATTCCAAGTCAAAACATACTGCAGAATATCACAGATAAGCCCTGCCAAATTCAATGGGGTGATAAAAGGGCATGTAAGTAATCGTCCCTCTGTGGATAAGAGAACAACTGACAGATTAATCCTGCATGTTTCTGTAGGGTCGGTATATGGGCCTGAGTGTAGATAGGTAGATAGGTAGGTAGGTAGGTAGATAGATAGATAGATAGATGAAAGATAGATGATAGATAGATAGAT
>BLBF01000058.1:14043005-14086780 GCA_015471245.1 Laticauda colubrina
AGAGAAGAGAAGAGAAGAGAAGAGAAGAGAAGAGAAGAGAAGAGAAGCAACCTAGAACCAGTGGTGGGATTCAAATTGTTTGACCACTGGTTCAGTGGGCATGGCTTGGTGGGTGTGCTTTGCCTCACACCAGGACGCAGCTTTCCCCACACCAGCTGACACCTGCTGCGCCACACCAACAAAACCTGGCTAAACAAACCATTCAGGATGCAGCTAAAATCACAAAAATCTCCTTTTAGAAGTGAACTCCTTTCAAACATGGCTTTTATACACTGTTTTTCATAAAACAAAATTCAGTGTATTTCAAACAGCTTGCAAAGGACAGGAGTGCTTACACTTTGTGTAATGCCTGTGGTTCCTTGGGGGGAAAGTACACAAGGATTAAAATACACCATGATGGATCAGAAAAGTCAAGATGGCATGCGTAACTCTACAATTGAAGCCCTGTCCTTTGTTATCTGTGCTGCATACGCAAATCACTTTTAAAAGTCTATATAGGTCTCCAGTCACAGAGTTACTGGTAACATCTGGATTTTTTGACATCCCACAGTGCTCCATCCAGGGTACTTAGGTGGTCAAGACCAAGAAAGCAAGAAGTACTCAGGATGTGTGTCCAATATCTTTAGTGGCCATCTGGGATAAATACAGATAAATTCCTAGCCTCATTTAGAGTTTCATTTTTAGTTTTTTAATTCTTTGTATCCCACCTTTATGATTTTTACAAATAACTCAAGGTGGTGAACAGATTCAATGCACCTTCTTCTTTCTATTTTCCCCACAAGAGGAAGGAGGGAGGGGGAGAAAGAGAGAGAGAGGGGCCCAAAATAATCCAGCTGGCTTTCATGGTTAAAGTGGGACTAGAGCTCACAGACTCCTGATTTCTAGCCTGGTGCCTCTAAACTAAACTGTCTTTCATTTTTATATGAGAAGAGAATGGAAAACAAATAGCAAAATTATGAAAAAGATAATCAAGAACTCAGGATTTCTTTCATTTTTTTAAAAAAACAGGGTTTTTAAAATATAATATGTGGAAATTCATATGTGATGAATATGAGAAAAACCTATGTGGTTCTTGAGAATTAACAATGAGCTGCTGGCCCAACAAGGAGAATTGCCTGTGATGTGACAATTCATGGGTCAGAATGAAAATCTGCTATCAACAGGGATAAAACCTGAAGCAAAAAAACATGCAAGTATACATTCAGTTGAGCCAATTTAATAGGTGTCAGTATTCACCCTTACCTGTAGTTCTGTTCCATTTCTGCACTAATCAGCCATCATTATCATTTGTAATGCTCATATTAAGATGTTTACAACTTGATTAACTTTCAGAAAACTGAATAATGAATAAGTTCAGATTGTGGAATGCAGAAATTTGCAAAGATCTGGTTCTTCCAATGTTTCTGGCACTTTTCTTTTCTTGGAGAGCATTCAGTAAACCCATCACAAATCTCAGTGACAGACTAGGAAAATATCCCACTTCAATTTTTCAAGATGATTACAGGGAAAGATGATAGATGCTTGTCTTTACATAACTTAATCAACTTCTTCTATTGGATCCTTTGTTTGAATGTGATGAAATGGTTTCAGAGACTTTCCAAAAGGCAGCCCATAAATATACAATTTCTGTTTTGATCCAAGTCCTACCTTTACAATTCTAGGAAACACATGCTATTTATCATCAATGACTTACTAAATTGCTTCTTGACCAGCTTTGTCTCTTTTCTCTTATTTTAAGAAGTTTCTGGCATGTTCAGGAGAAGGTCGTTTCTACACATTCACTTCTCTGCAGATCTGCATTGTTTTCCAACAACTTGTGCATAAAATAATCAGTGGAACATAATTACAAAATGATTGTGCCCTAAGGAGCCCAATTCATATCTGTAGCAAGATAAAGAAGATTACTGGGGGGGGGGGACGACAAACTTTGCATCCTTAAAACACCAACACTTTCTCTGTTGTGTTTATTATTGTTTCAACCATTCAGTTGTGCTTGACTCTTGGCTACTTTATAGACAAGTATTCTCCATGCAATCTCGTCAAGCGCAGGTTCTTTCAGTTGTTGGTTCAGTTCTTTGTATCAGTTTTGATGTTATCAAAAGCCAACGTGTTCTTTGGTCATCCCTTCTGGTTCCACTAACCATTCCTAGCATCATTGCCTTCTCCAGTGAATTTGCATGTATGACATGGCCGAAGTAAATCAGACATAGTCTTATTATTTTTGGCTTCTAGTGAAGTATCTGGTTTTACACAAATCAGTACCACTCTATTGCTCTGGCTTATTTCTGACCCAAAGCTGTTTCCAAGAGAGTAAACACAAAACAAAGGCAGCAGCGCAACCTTTTAATATTTCATCTATGAATTCTGTTTCTTCACAGATAAAAGGCTGCTTCCAACTAATTAGCTCCAACAAGAAAGAGCCTTGCCAAATTTTACAAGGCTGCCAAAAAACAACACATAAGAAGTAGTTTACAACACAAGAGTCTTCAAATACCAACTGTAATGTCCACAAGGCTGAGTTTCAAAACGTCTTTGTTTCCTACAAAGAATGTTTGCTGCACAGCTGCCTTTTATCTTCTTGAAGGAGGGGCCATTACCTTGCAGCCTTGCTCCCGAGTCACCCATGCTGTTGTAGATGCTCTTTTCTGCAAGCAATCCTGCGCGCATGCGCACTTGGCACAGGCTCCTCGGGAACCTCCTCATCGCTGCTGCCAGCCTCCACAATTTCTGAAGGCAGCAGTTCACTCCCTAATGGTCCTGGCCCCTCATCTGAGTCCTCACTCTCCTCAGCTGTCTGCACCTGCTGCTGGCTAAACACAACAGGCTGTGGAATATGTAATAATTTACATTGTCACCACAATTCGAAGGCATCCATTCTTCTTCAGTCAGCTGTTCTTCACCGTTACTGTAAACATACTGTTGGGTTTACAAATAAATAAGTACCACAAAGACATTAGAAGTGTAACAGTATAACATAACATATATAATAACATAACAGTAACTATAGCAGACAATAATTAGTTTTGTACAATGCTTCTGTGTTCATGTTTCAAATGAATATGAAAGCAGGATGTTTTGCTGTTATTGGCGTAGGAGGGGGGGGCGGAAATAACTGCACATAACAGTCTTTGGAGATTCTCACTCATCCAGGTCATGGTTGTCCCAAAGATACTTTTTCAAGAGGCAATTGGACTTTCTTTGTTTTCCCTTGAGGACATTTCGCTTCTCATCCAAGAAGCTTCTTTGGTTCTTCAGCTTAAAGAAGCTTCTTGGATGAGAAGCAAACATCTTCAAGAAAAAACAAGGAAAGTCCAATTGCCTCTTGAAAAAGCACCTTTGGGACCTGCATATAACCCTTTCAGCTTTTACCTGGATGCATGGAAGTAGAAGCACAATTCAAAAATCCAGGTATATAAAAAAAAACAAGCTGAATATTTAGGACTGGCAGTAGTCAGTTTAACAGCACTACTGAAACTCAGAATAGTTGAATTTGGGTGGGGGAGGGAATAGGGATTTTTGTACAATATACCTGTTATTATTCTCCATAGCTTGATTCCCCTGCAAAAGAGACTCTATAGTCAAGCATTCAAATGTTTTCTAGTTCAGGAGAACAGAAAACAATTGTTTTCTTTGATCCAGTTGTTCATTCAATTGGTTATCACAGCTGCAGCAGTTAGGGTCAAGCAGTTTCATCCCATTCAGATGTGAAATGAGTTGATCCATGATGAAGAGAGTTAGTTGAATATGAACAGGATGAGCCAGGATTAAGAGGTCCTAGAGTGTGAACATTCTCCCATAGAACTAAGTCTTAATTATATTATATTATATTGGAGTAATGTCTTAACATTCTCCCATAGGTCCAAGTCTTGGTTATATTATATTACTAGCTTGATGCTTCACTATGTATTGGGCTTAGTGCCCGATCCCACTGCACTTACGGATGCAAAGAGGATGTAAAATGTAAAAAAAAACTTGCCATCCATTGGAAAACGCTATGCATCCATTGTGTACTCATTGCATACGTGTTTCATACGCTCTGTCCATGCGTCCACTGTGATTTCATCCGCGCAAAAAGTTTTGAGCTGCACAAAACTTTTAGAACGGATGAACTTTCCACCGTGTACTATGTAAATCCATGACATATACGAGCAACAAACGTTCCATGACCGTTATCATCTGTTAAACGTCTGCTGTATCCTGTCTGCATCCTCTGGGCATCCTCGCAACTCACATCCGCTGCAGCTGAAAACGGAAAGAGGGAGGAAAGAAAGGGTGCATGGAACGTCTATACATTGTTAGTAGCATGGAAATAGAAAGGATGTAAGCATACGCATCTCGTATATAAAGTATTAAAAACAGACAAAGCGTTTGTATCTGAGATGTATCTCGTATATTTAGGATGTCTAGAGTTTGTCCAGAGTATGTAGAAGGACACCTAGTGGACAACCAATATTTTGGAAAAAGGGGGAGAAAATCATCTGGATCTTAGTATGAGTCGAGCAGCCGTGGTGTACAGAACTCATCACCCTTGGTCTTGGTCTTCAACATCATCAATTGTTCTCCACCATGGATGATCAAAGAGTCCATATGATAGCTGCACTCATTCAACAGCAGAACCAAAACCTGTTCAGACTGTATCAAGTTTTAGACAGAAGGAGAAGGAGAAGAAGGAGACGTCCAAGAGCTGTGTGGGTCTGAGGATGGATCGTGAGAAGAATGGACTTTGGACTTATGACCAGTTGATGGTGGAGCTGAGGAATGAAGACCCTCGTGCATTCCATCACTTCATGAGGATGCCACCAACCATGTTTGACGAACTTGTAGAGCGTCTGAGAGCCAGGTTGACCAAGCCTAGCATCAACGTCTGTCCCAACCTGGACCCTGGACTGAAGGTGGCACTGACTCTGCGGCACCTGGCCTCTAGAACCACATACAGAAACTTGCAGTATGCATGGAGGGTGTCACAGAACAGCACCAGCAAAGTGGTCAGAGAAGTGGTGCAGGCCATCCTTGAAGAATAAATGGACGAGCTCCTCAGGTGCCCCACCACTGAATAAGGCTGGAAAAAACTTGCAGAAGAGTGGTATCAGAGGTGGAACTTTCCCCACACTGTTAGAGCCATAGACAGGAAACACATGGCCTGCAAAGCTCCAGCCAACTCAGGGTCCACTTATTACAACTACAAGGGCTTCTTCAGTATCATCCTCTTTGCCATGGTTGATGCTGACTACAAGTTCATCTACATCGATGCTTCAGGCAATGGGTCAGCTTCAGATGCCCAGGTATACAATGCAAGTGACCTCAAGGATGGGCTGGAACGCAACCTCATCATGGGTTTTCCAGGTCCAGACCCCCTACCCAATGACACACAAGATATGCCTTGCTTCATCATTGGTAATGACGCGTTCTCCCTCAGAACCTACCTCATGAAGCCCTACACTTCAAGATACCTCACCCGTGAAGAGAGGATCTTCAACTACAGGCTGTCCAGGGAAAGATGGGTGGTGGATAACGCCTTCGGCATCCTGGCTAACAGGTTCCAGATACTTCTCACCGCCATGCAGCATGACCCAGAGACTGTGAGGAGCATCGTGGAAGCTTGCTGAATCCTGCACAATCTCATGAGCACCCGCTACCCAGTGTTGCAGAACAGACTTGTGGATCATCAACAAGGGAATGGGGACATGGAGCCTGGTAAATGGAGGCAAGGACATAACCAGATGGACACTGTGGATGTACAAGGCCCCAACAGAACTTCACGTGAAGGGAAGAAGCAGCGCAACCTCCTGAGACACTGGTGCAACTCCCCAGCTGGATCAGTGGAGTGGCAAGACAGGATGATAGATGATTAGAATGGATGCTTCCTTGAGACTGTTGCATAACACTGATGAGATTGTGCCATAACAACACTGCATTACTATGTTGTTGTATACTTGTTAATGTATAATGAAATGTACTAATGTACTTGTTAGGGATAACATTGTTCACCCTAACTGTTTTAGGTGAAATACTAACTATGAATCATAGTTAGTGTATGCAGCTTTAACTGTAAAATAGCAACTATGGGTGTGGTTATGAAAACCATATAAAAGTAGCAAGACTACAGCTTGCTCTCTCTCTCTCTGGCTTTGATGATCCCTGATTACTGCTTGGAAGCAAGACTGCATTGCTCCAACGGGAGAGACAACAACGGACTGATTTATGTGAACTGACAATAGGATATTCTATATGGACTTTGCTAACTGAATATCCCTGAATGAACTGACTACATGGTAAATGAATATAGGACTGTTTTTGACTATGCTATAAACTTATACTGGAATAAAATATATTCTTGATAGCACAAGCGTATCTGTTATTTTTACTGTATGTTAATAAACATACAAGCTTAGCTCACTCATTTATCTGTGTGCCTATCTGACTAACGCTGCACATTCTGTTTAGCTTGCCTACCTAACCCTGGTTGGGGAACCCAGGCTTAACAGTACTAATGAAATGTATGTTGTGGGGTCCTACAATGAATAGGGCATTAATAAACAGCTTTGTTTATTTTAAAATGTGTTGATCACTGAATAAATTGTTATTAATAATAAAGGTCCATATGTGTGGCAGCTGGGATGGTGGACCATACAGTACCACTATGGTTGCACTACAAGCGTAAGTCCAAAGGTTTATCTATCCCACAACTATCCTTATCTATCCCACAAGCATGCAAAGGTTTAACCATTTGTTCAAAGTTTTTTCCAACACTTTATTAAGTAAACATAATTAAGTAAACTTTATTAAGTTTATTAAGTAAACATAAACTTTATTAAGTTTATTAAGTAAACTTTATTACTTTATTAAGTAAACAAAATTAATTAGGTAAACTTTATTAAGTTTATTAAGTAACCATAAACTTTAAGTTTATTAAGTAAACTTTATTACTTTATTAAGTAAACAACTCAGTCTCTGAAACTATTTTGAGTCACTCTGAGTCATGTCCATGGTCTCAGCTGTGAAGCGTAAGGCAGTGACTGTGGATGTGGCTGTGGCTTGAGTGCTGGTCTGACGCAGCATTGGGGTGCTTGGCCTCGAGGGTACAGCAGGTGCTGGTGTGTTCAGGACGCGATCCGAGAGCTGACTCAGTCTCGTGAGGTTGAGAGGCCCTTCATCAAGGACTTGAGATGTCAGGCCCAATACTGCTGAGTGATTGTCCGTTGACGGGCTTGGCTCTGGGGTGGAGGAAGGGTTGGGATGAGTGCACTGGGGCTGTCTGGTCTGCAGCTGGGTGAGGAGTGGCATCTGTGGCATCCGATGAACCTGGGCCTGGACTGGGAAGTTATGCTTCTGCTGTGGGAAGTCCTGGTAGTCATAGCCTTGGTAGGTGAGGGGCTGTTGAAAGCCATGGAAGGGCTGTGACGTCACCCGGGGTGGAGGAGCAGACCTGGATTGGGTAGGAGCAGCTTCAGCTGGGCCTTGAGGGTTGTGCAGAAGTGATATTATCTTCTGCTTCATCACCTGATACTCGGCCTCGGGCAGGTCCCTGAGGGTATGGCTCATGTAGGTGATGAAGGGCTTCCGGGCCGAGGATGCTCTGTCCAAGTCGACCAGCAGAGAGAGAAGTTCTGTGCTGGTCTTCATTGTGTCCCTGATCTCCAACAGCACACTGTCGTCCTGGCCCTCCAGTCTGCCTCTCTGCCTGCGTCCTCTGGAGTTGGTGGTGGTGGTGGATTGGCCTCTCGTGTCTGCCGCTTGTTCCTCCATTTGTGAAAGCAGGGCATCATTCTCCACGGGATCCTCCAAGTTCGCCAGCATGGGGATTGCAGATGTCGGGGGGGTCTCTGCTGTGGGGCCCTCTGAAGACACCTGCCTGGACAGGGTAGCTGGCTCCTGGCTGGAAGAGGACTGGCTGTCTGTGGGCTGTCTGAGGAAGAGGGGTCTCAGAAGGGCTGCTCCTCGGTGGCGGATCTCACCCTCCAGGAAACTGCACTTGGCCATGATGTACTTCTCCCAGTCAGTGAGCTTGAGGGCGGCCTGCCCGGATTTCTTGAAGTGTAGCTTCCCATACCAGGAGTGTATGTGCTTCCACCATCCTAGGAGTACTTCTGCAGTGTACCCCAGGCTCTCTGCCTTGTCTCTCCAAGCTGCCTGCTTCTTCTTGGTGTCCCAATACAGTCTGTGGCCCTTTCTCCAGAGGTACTCATTCTCCCTCAGCCATTCCAGCACATTGTCCTCATGCTCCTCAGAAACAGTTTCCTCTCTCCCTTCTTCTTCCCTTGCCTCTTCCTCCCACTGGCAGGGGCTTCAACAGGGCCTTCATGGGCTTCAGCATCAGGGCCTTCAGGAGCTTGTTCAGGGCCTTCAGGGGCTTGAACATCAGGGCCTTCAGCAGAAGGGCTTTGAGGGGCTTGAGGGCCTTGGGGCTGGTCCACCACAGCAGCAGCAGCTTTACCATCAGAGTCAGTGTCAGGGGGTGGATGCTGGTTCTGGCCTTCTTCACCTTGCCAGGGCTTGAACGAGTAGACACGGACTTCCTCTTCTTGCCTGACTGACGAACCATGGTGTTCATGCAAGATGTATCTGCGAGCACGTCTTTCCACTTTATGCTGACTGCATGCATGCTGCATCCCTTTATATCCGGGAGCGGACACAAATTTTTCACAAATTTTCACCACTTTTCTCCATTTCGGGAGCGGATGAAAATGGATGGAGCCACCCCCGAAATTTTGCTCATCCACTGTGTCCTTTTTGCATATGTTTTGTGTCCATCGGTCAGTGGGACCTTGACCTTAGTTTTTGGGGAAGAAAATAAAAGGGGAAAATTCTGCCTCTGCCTACCAGCATCCATCGGTATTCATCTGGCTAGCATCCTATCAGTGTGTGAGAGAGTTGAGGGCTGTTTGGAAAGTGAAACAGTATTTGCTGTGTGAGCAAGAAGGAGACAGCAAGGAGCCTGGGCGTGGCTTAACTCAACTGTTCTATACTAAAGCTGCTTGGTGCTATGAAACTAAAACTGAAACTTCTCTCCTCTGCTTGTGTTTTGTATTTGGGACAGTTGTATTTTCAGGTGGGGAGGGGGAGTAGAACTCTTTAGCATCAGAGCATGTTAATATATACGAAATACTAATGCTCTGGTGGTTGTTTCAAAAAATCCTTTCTTAGTGAGCACCAAGAAGGAAGCACAAGAGGAACTTCCGTGTCAAATTTTAAGCCTGTAGGCTTTATAGTTCTGGAGATTTTGTGATGATGCATGAATGATATTTTGCTTTTATAGAGAGAGAGAGAGATTGGAGTAATGTGTGAACATTCTCCCACAGGACTAAGTCTTACTATAGGTAAAAAAGCAAACTTTGTCCTTGTAAAAGTAAAAAAAAAAGAGAAGGGGCACTTTTTCCCTGATCTAAATGTTCAAATGTCACCGTCCCTCTGGGAAAAATGCAAACTCAGGTTCAAATAGATCAGCTTCTGTGTTTGCCACTAAGGAATTCCATCCCATTTCTACTGGAAATGACAATGAGAACAGGGGAGGGAGGGTGGCCTTTTGCTTTAATTTTCAATTGGGCTGCCACTGCGAAGATCCAATTTAAATTTCATCAAGGGTGCAATCCTTTGAAGTCAAAACCAATGATGCAGCATTGTTCACAGGGCTTCCCTGGGTTGGCTGCTCTGTAAAGGAATCAGACCTTTCTCCCTTCCATCTCTTCAAGCAGGGAGAATGGAAAGAGAAAGGACAAGAAAGGATTGTTTCCTTGATAGCAAAGTATCCCAAATCTTGTTTAAAAACCCAACGCAACATAATTTGCCATAATTGCCTTTCCATAACTACACAGCAAAGCAATAAATGAAGATAACCACATATAAAATGACAGATTAAGAGGCAGACTTTAGGGCAACGTAAAATAATTGGAGGGCTTTATCACAGCTTGCGACCACTGTGTTTTAATGGCAAAGGACGATGGTGTGTTCTCACAACAGAGACAGAAAGGTAAATTAATCTTTATGTTTCATCATCAAGCAGTGTAAACATGACCAAGCTTAATTGCACTGTAATAGATTGCTAACTGCTTGTCCCCAAATGGTGGGCTTGCTTTCAATAGTGGTAAAAATATGTAGCTCGGGTGGAGGATGAGGGTGAAGGTTTGTTCTCCAAGCTTCTTGGTTGGTTTCCAAACTTTTGGTTACCAGGTAATATCTTCAGGGGAGTTTATGGGATGTCAGAGTCCTTCTGCTTCATGTAGTCAGTAGGTCTGGTGATGAGTCAGGTATGGGTGTGTCAAGTGAGGGTCTTATAATGGGTCCTGTGAAGGATTAGGTGTGAGTCACCAGTGAGTCTTGTGTTGAGAAGGTTACATCAGGTGAGGATCATTGGGAGTTGAATTGATGGTTGGGGGAGCTTGCATGGGTTGGTTGACTGTCATGCCCCCATTGGAGTCTGAATCCAAGGAGGAAGATGAACAGCTGACAGAGCAGGAGAGTGCCTCTGTTGGCTATGGAGGAAACTGGGGAAGGACATAGTCAGGCTGGGCAGAGCAGGGAAGTAGTAGAACAAGGGACAGGGGATTCAGATGAAGATCAAGGCGCAACCCCTTTTCACGAAATTTGAAGGCAAAAAACCAAGAAAGTCTAGCTGCCTTTTGGGACAGCACCTCTGAGACATTCTTTTGCGTGGTCAGAAATTGTCCTCACCTAGGCTTCACAAAATCACGAAGCAGACTCCTCATCCTGACAAAACTCCTTTTTATTAAGCTAATGTAAATTCCTCTCATTCACATCCAGCAAAGTCCCAGCAAACAGTGTTTCAAGACTGATTTACAACCATAGGCTTTATCATACTTTGAGAGTTGCCAGGCTGATAGCTTCCAAGTCCAATGCTGTACCAAGAAATACTTGGCAAGGAGTCACAAACAAATTTTCACCCTAATTAAATAAACTAATTGTCTCCTGCAAACACCACTCCCATTTTGCTCCTCTTTATTCCCTATGGGAGGAGCCATTCACTGTCCACCTGTACCTTTACTCCCAAATTGACCCTTGTTCCTTAACTGTTCCCTTCTCCTGACAGCTCTGTGCATGTCCACCTCAGGCACAGGCTCCAGATGTTCTTCTGACCCACTGATCTCCACCTCTGAAGGCAGCTGTTAACTGTCAGATGGCCCTGGACCCATCTCTGCCTCTGATGCAGAGCCCTCATCAGAGCCTTCCCCAGACTCCAGGACTAGCCCAGGTTCTTCCCCAACCCCCTCACTGTCCGAGTCTGCTGCCAGCTCTGCTGGCTGCTGGTGGGCCACAACAGAAATCAGCACACTCTTGCTGCCTGTTCTTTCAGCCATCCTCTTTCAATCCAAAGAAGAAGAAATGGTTCCCCACATTTTCAGAAGAAGAAAAACATGATGAAAATATCAGAGGCAGGATGGTACCATTTAATTATGAGATGACCCAAGGATTATGGTGTGAGGGATTCTATCTTTAATCACACAGGCTCTGTCAGTTTACAGCAAGAGTGTCAAACTCACATTGTCACGGTGGCACCATGTGACATATGGGACTTTTTAACCCTTTAAGTGTGGGTGTGGTCAACACATGATGCATCCAGCCCATGGGCTGGGAATTTGACAGCCCTGGTTTACAGCAGTGCTTCTCAACTTTGGCAACTTTAAGATAGGTGAACTTCAACTCCCAGAATTCCCAGCCAGCTTGGGGAAGGTGCCATGGTTGAGAAACACTGTTCTTCAACATCCCTGCTTC
This sequence comes from Laticauda colubrina, assembly GCA_015471245.1. Taxonomy (NCBI): domain Eukaryota; kingdom Metazoa; phylum Chordata; class Lepidosauria; order Squamata; family Elapidae; genus Laticauda; species Laticauda colubrina. The sequence continues at coordinate 14,054,733 of BLBF01000058.1, forward strand.
ATTTCAATAGCTAGTTCTCTTCCTAACAGGCTGTTTTGAATCAGGAAGCAGAGGCAGACAGGGTGGTTGCCCAGATCTATGTTTGAATAATGATAAATGTACATTATTTGGTTTATTAAGTAAAATGTTCCCTGAAGGATAAGCTTTTGAGATGGTCAAAACGAAAAACAGGCTCAGAAAACAAAGCCTCATCTGTCATGATTTCATAATATAACTATTCCTCTTTTGCAGGGGTGTCAAACTGTTGTGATTAGCCAGCAGCAGGTGCAGACGGCTGAGGAGAGTGAGGACTCAGATGAGGGGCCAGGACCATTAGGGAGTGGACTGCTGCCTTCAGAGATTGTGGGGGCTGGCAGCAGCGATGAGGAGGTTCCCGAGGAGCCTGTGCCAAGTGCGTGTGCATGCAGGGCTGCTCATAGGAAAAAGCAGCTGCAACAGCATGGGCAACTCAGGAGTAAGGCTGCCCCTCCTTTCAAGAAGATAAAAACCAGCTGTGGAGCAAACGTTCTTTGTAGGAAGCAAAAACGTTTTGAAACTCAGCCTCGTGGACATTGCAGTATCTTAGTTGGTATTTGAAGACTCTTGTGTTAGGAAAGATTTCTCATCTGTGATTCTTGGCAGCCTCGCACAGTTTTGGCAAGACTCATGCTTATCAAAGTCAATTTATTTGTAGCAGCCTTTTAACCAGGGATTCATAAGAATCATTAAAAGGTTTCTGTTCCCTTTGGTTTGTGTTTGTTTTATTGGAAAAGGGTTTGGGTCAGAACACAAACTCACAGGCTTCCAGTTTGAGCTTCTTCGGTGACAGACCAAAACCATGTCTCTGTGCGGTTTCGATCCGTGCTCACCACTGGAGCGTCCTGAGCTGGCTGGTTTCGGGACTAAGCCATCCCATAGAGGTGGTAAAGAATGAGAAGACTGCCTGCAGGGTTGACGAGAGCTGCATCTCTCCTCCCCAGCTGGCCATTACTCCCTTTCCCAAAGATGGTTGTAGCAGTGGTCAGAAAAGGCCACCACAAAGAAGAACTCAACCGGAAAAGAATGTGCAGGAGGAAGATAAGAAGAGAAAGTTTTGGTTGACTGGGTCAAATAGCAAAAGCAACAAATAAGGTACCCTGGAATTGAAACTATAAAAAAAAAAACAATAACATTGTTCCCTAAGAAGATTTCTAAGCTGCAAAGGAGAGAGAAAAGGGAAAGGATTTTTTTTCTCTTCTTCCTATACTGACAGCTAAGAGACTTTAGCAAGAAATTGGGGAAAAATCCACTTTGACATTAATAGGCATTTAATGCTGAAAATAAAAAGTCAAAAGGATAATAAAGATTTCTGGATAATTAAAAGCTTTTGAAAACAGGAAAGGAGAGAAAAAGAATAAAAGGGCAGGATCTGGAATGGAGGAGATTGTCTGGAATTAAAAAAAGAACTTACAGCAAAATCTCAACAAGACTTCCAAAAGATACATCTTAACTGAAACATCGCAACAAAATAGTAAAATTCCAGGAAGAGAAAGTGAAAAAAGAAAAAAGAAGAAACAGCTTAGGACTATTTGGATTACTTGATGATATCTGGACTCTTGGTTATTTCATTTGAATGACTAAAATCAATCGGATGGCTGTTTAAAACTGTTTAAAATGGCTCCACTTTTAGAAGAACTGAAAATGGAACTTAAAAAGTACAAAAAAGATGCACAAGAAGGGAGAGGTTCTTTTGGTTTCGTATTTCAGTTCTTAGAAATGGAGATTTAGAACTATGAGAAACAACAAGAAATGCCTGCAGAACAAGAAGATTGGGACAAAGAAGAAGCCATCTTTAATAAATAAGTAATCTTAGGGGGGGGGGGGAAAGGAAAGGAGGGAAAGAGAATGGAAAGTTTAAGATTGGGAAAAACAACCCAAAAAAAGAATAGAGTGAAAAATAAGTATAAAATCAGAAAGCAACAGAAGAGGGAAATGCAAGTATGAAATGAGAAAGCAAGAAAAGGGGGTTCAAAAGAGAAGGGATAAGAAGAGAGGGAAGAAAGAAAGGAAAAGAAATTATAAAGTACAGAAACAAAATATAGAGAAACAGGGCCTATTTTGAGATAATGGGTGAAAATCTAATGGAAAAAGGGATTCTGCAAAGGTACATAAGATAGCATTGTTATATTAGAAATAGAAATAATTTCAGAAAATATGAAACAATGTATGATTAAAATGTTTGATAAAATAGTTATTGTAACTAAGTGGAATGCTTGTCAATAAATAAATGCAACAAAATGAATATTTAATGATTTACAAAACATGTGGGAATGTTTAATTATGGAGATTATATGTGTCTTTAAGGAAGTATATTTTATTGAAAAGAAATGTTAAAGATGTTAAGACTTTAATGATTATTAATGATAGAACTGAATTGGAATGGAATGAGGGTTTATAATTACATATATTTATAATCCTTTTTTAAAAAAAAGAACATAGTATGTATTATAAGAATGTACCAAGCAGAATTTTATTGGAAGGTATGTATTATGTATTATATTGAAGGTCATAACCTTAAGGTATATATTGAAGTTTAAATAAGAGTTGAATGGATATAATTAAAAAATATAAAGGTGTCATACTCCAACTAGTAACTGTAGGAGAAAATTTGTTTAATGAGAAAATTGAAACAGAACAGACAAATATGAATATAATGAAATTGAAACAGAACAGACAAAAGTATAAATATAATGATTTGAATGGAGATGAGATAAACAAAATAAAATTGAGAAAATTAAAAGAAGGGAAAAACTATATAGAAAATGTAGAATAGTATAAGATATGGAATAGAACACAAAAATGAGCATGAAATTGAGTTTGTGTCTGCATAAAGAAGTTCAACGCGGGATCATGTTATTTTCAAAAAAGATATTTTTTGTGTGTGTGTGAAAACCCAAATAAAACTTTATTTTTTTAAAAAAAAAAGAACACAAACTCACATCATCACAGCAGCGTTATGTGACACAGTGCGAATTTTTTTCCCCTTCGCTAAACCGGGCATGGCCATGGCCATAGTGTGATGCATGCGGCCCATGAGTTGGGAGTTTGACAGCCCTGCTCTTGGGTCAAGATGTCATGATACAAGTTCCTTTGACATCATTGTAGCTTGTTACAGATTCCCTCTGTTCTCAGATCTAGGATCTGCTCACCCTGCATTTTGAAATGTCACAAACTTAAAATGCTGACATGCATTCTTGTTTACAGATTTTTTTCCAAAACTATCATGCCTTGCATTTCACCTTACTTACCCCATCTGCCTACATATTCATAAGGTTATAACCCCACTTGTCAGGCCCAAAGAACTAAGAAAGACATATGGAGCTACTGCTGAAATGTGTCTTTACTGTTATTCGCCTACAGACAGAATCTTGCCAGACTAAAGCAATTATCTGCCATAACTGTAGATTTGCTTTGTGAATTGCTCGGGAGGGTCCCACTGTGTTCTCTCTTCCTGTCCACCAGACATTCTAAGCTCTGCTGTCTCTTTTCCTTCTGGGAAAAAGCCCCTGCCTTCTGCAACTCCAGACTACATTCCATCACACCCCATGAGAAGGAGCTTTAATGAACCACAGACGGTATGTATATGCCGTATAAAAGAGGAAAAGGTCATCGGTGCAAACTCAAATAATTTAAGATGCAGCAGAATCACAGAACCAAAGGATTCAGATTTCTTTCCAATAAATTAGGACTTTGTTGGCATTCCAATCACAAGCTTGTATCTTATTCCCCACTAAGCAATCTGCAATTATAAAGGAATATGTTGAAAACATCCCTTGGCTCAAAGTTTTTCAGATGTTTTTAGAAAAGAGGTATTTTAAATTTAGCTCAGCTTTGTTGGCACTGAGTGAACAGGATATGACACATTGAGCGGATGCTATGAAATTTAATGGATGAAATATTTCTGGGGCAAACCGATTCCCTAGCTGGCACTTTCCATGTATACTTTTTGCCTCTTGACTTTAACTTTTTAATTATCTTTAATTCCTTCCAATAGGGTAAAGTTCTATCAGCCAGAGAGGAAATTAGGTAGAGTCCTTAACCATCCTTATGGTGAAGTCAAGAAACATGTTCTTAACATTTCCATACCTGCCATGCCATCAGATTTTGCATTTGTGCACAGATGACAGCCAGGCACTGATCTCTTTGGCCAGAGGGAGAAACATTGCTTTAATTTATTTTGAAGTCAAGGTGCTTTTTCCAGCTTCTTTGAATAAATTTGCTTTGCCACCAAGAGAGGCTCAGAGAAAAATATGACTTAGTCGTCATATACCAAAAACCGTTGGGGGTGGGGGAGGGAAATCCTTCACAAATAAAATAAGGAGTAAGTTAAAGGAGAAGATTTCAAATTGGCTTCCAATTATTACTGTATTTCACCAGCACTTTTTTCCCAGTAGCATTACAATTAATTTATCATTTGTGGGGAAATTAATGAATATGCAATGATGCTAAAGAACATGAACCAATGCATTGCTTGAATGCAATAAAAGGTTATACATAACAGTCAAGACCAGTGCTAAAATCTGCCTTGCAACTTATTCAAAGTTTTCATCCTTCATGCAAAATAGCCTCTGTATTTCTACTTAGTTCTACAAAGCTTTGAAATTCCTTTGAAATTCCTCTTATTTATGGTTGGAAGAGCCAAAGAGGTTGGCACTGCTTTCAGCCCAACATATTTCCGTTGCTCTAAAATCCCTCCTGAGAGATGTTCTTCAAGATAAGACAATGGTGTCTTATCTTGGGATATGAGAAGGATGGGAGATAAGAAAGCTACAAAAACTACCAAGGTGACTGAACAAACTACCAAAATCAGTAATGAATTTTCACCCTCATAATTTGAATTTGTTCACACAACTGCTTCCATAAGTCAAGGATATTCAGATCCAGAGTCCAAAAGATTATCAAAGAAGGAACAAGTCAGAAGCTACATATGCTCAGAATGTTCTTCTGAACTCAAACTCTGCTCAGATTAAATGTCAGGAAGCATCACTCTGTTTCTGCACCAGAGGTGGCATTCAGCAGGTTCTGACCAGTTCTGGAGAACTGGTAATGGAAATTTTCAATAGTTCAGAGAACTGGAAAATGTCACCTCTGACTGGTCCTGCCAACCCTATCTATTCTCTGCCTCCTGAGTCCCAGCTGATTGGATGGGTCTCTTTTGTTGCCCTCCCCAGGAGAATGGAGCTGAAAAGCAGGTTAGTGGGGTGCGGAGGGAATGGGACTTTGTGGTAACCTTCCCCTGGAGTGAGGAGGGAATGGGGATTTTGCAGTATCTTTCCCCTGTCACACCCACCAAGCCTCACCCACAGAATTGGTAGTAAAAAAAAAATTGAATACCATCACTGTCCTGCACCCATAAATGCTTCCCGCTTTCAAGTGGTTCCGGGAACCTCTGGGGAACAGAAGGTGAAGAGACAATGTCCTGTACAGAACAAACTCTAGAAAGGCCCCAGTTTCACCTGAATGTGAAATTGCCATTTATTTTCCCTAGTAAGGTGGATTTGTTCAGTGCCCACCATGGAAGTAATGTGCAATTGGCAAAAGCAAAGCAAACAACTGATACGTTACTTAAGAGGCCTCCCATCTTACACTGACAGTTGGTGGTAATGGAATTTAATGGTGTGGGGGGGTGAGTTGAGAGAGAGAGAGAGAGAGAGAGAGAGAGAAAGAGAAGCCTTATAATTTGAGCTGAATGTCATTCAGTTCATTCAAACTGGGAATCAGGGACATTTCTAACAAAGGTTTTTCAAACTTCTTTTGAAATCAGGAAGCTGCTTCACACAGATAAGAGGGAAGGTTTAAGGATTGTCTATCGGAAATTTCAAGGTTTTTCCCTTCCTACCCATCCACCCCATCCCACTCCCCCCCCCATCTGCTTTTTCACATTAGCTGGTAATTATCCAGAAAGGCACATAATAGCCCCGAAATGGCAGAAGCTGACAAAAGGTTTCCTAAGATATGTAAATTGTCAGTGATAGGCAAGATTCCACAGAATAGCTTTCTACAGCACAATTATTTATGCCAGTTTCATATGCTTTTAGGAAGGGAGGATGGCAAGACGCTTGGCGGCTGCTTATCGCATGCGCTGCACATTAGCTGTGCAGCTATGCACTAAGAAAATATGGCAGGGCATATATATATATATATATATATATATATATATATATATATATATATATGTTTTCTTAGGTTTTCGCGGGTACTTACATGTGTGCTGTTTAGCTTCCTTCGGGTATTATCCCACGTCATTGTAGTTCTGTTAAAGTTGTAGCAACGTTTCAGCAGAATCTCATCTGCCATCCTCAGGCTTCTGTATAGAGTTAGTTCCTGGTTTCAAATTTGAGGCTGGTCCATTCTGGTTGGCTGGGAGCCTGGATCTGTGTTCATTGGACTTGGAGTTTGATTGATTGGTGTTTCTGGTTTCTTCTGTCTGTTTTGTGGCTTTGATTGGCTGGCAACACTCTGTTCTTGTGTTGGAGGCTTTCAGTGCAGCTTGGCTCCGTGTGAAGGGACGGCTGCTCTTCATTAGCAAGCTGGGTTTCACCTGGGTGCCTGGTGGGGGGGTGTTTGGGTTGGAGCTATCAGAGGGAGTCTGTTTTTGCCCAGGTGTTTGCCTGGCTTGTGGCATGGAGATCTTTCTATTTCAGAGTGCAGGCTTCCAAATGGTTGACAGTCTGGTGGAATCATCTCTTCTATTCATGTTGTCAGGTCTTTTTTCAATCTCTATGGCTTCTCTGATTTTGAAGTTGATGTTGTGACCTGTGGTTTTCATGTGTTGGACTAGTGAGGAGGTGTGTTCCAGCTTTTTTACTGCATTTTTGTGTTCATCTAGGCGGGTACTTATTCTTCTATTGGTCTGTCCAATGTATGTGGCCGGGCATGATGTACAGGGAATTTCGTATATGCCTTGGCATCACATCAAGACTGCCTTCAAAACAGACAAAAAAACAGCAGCCATCCTGAGGAACCCCAAAGACAACATGGTGATGCTGTGAACCACTCAGAAATTTCTGTAAAGCACTATGAAAGGTCCTCTTTTTACAGACCTCGAAAGGATGGAAAGCTGAGTCAACACTGAACCCTTTAGAATCAAACTCAAGGCTATGGGCAGAGCTTGCCTGTAATACAAGTTTCACCCCATTGATTGCATTTAACATATGCATTCTCAGAGCTGGATTAGCCCTTGACAGCTAATTTTCCTGAAGCTATTTGGAGACTCTCTTTTCTGCACTTGGCTTCTTGTATTCAATTTTTCACCAGCTTGGCCTTCCCATTTTAGAAATTTCTTACAAACATTCAAGATCAGTCACAAATGTAGAGATAGAAACTAACGTAGTGCTTGAAAAGCCAAGTTGCAAGTGCACCATCTCAGACTGATGTTCAGGGATATCAGGTTCCAAAACCAAGAAAGACACACTGAATCACTTCAATGCAATTATTTGCATTGTTCTTCACCCGTAGACAGAAATCTTGCCAAATTAAAGCAAACTACTTGCATCGTTAAAAATATACCGTATATACTCACATATAAGCCGACTTTAGAACGCTTTTTTTCCCCAAAAAATTTGGGGGTCGGCTTATATGCGAATAAATCTGGCTGCCCGACTTCGTGCGATGAGAGTCTTGGCTCTCATTGCACAAAGCCGCTGCCTGCGAAGGCAATGAGAGTCTTGGCTCTCATCGTGCAAAGTTGGGCAGCCAGATTTATTCGCGTATAAGCCGACTCCCAAATTTTGGGGGAAAAAAAAGCGTTCACCATGGTATTTGGGGGTCGGCTTATATGCGAGTTTTTTCAAAAATCCTCATTTTGGGGCAGTTTTTAAAGGGTCGGCTTATATGCGAGATCGGCTTATATGCGAGTATATACGGTACTCTGAGAACCTTTAAGGAGAGGCTATCATGACCCTCTTTCTCTCAACCAAACCTTCTAAACCTGGCTGTCTCTTGGTCTTCTGGAATGTAACCCCTCCCTCCTGGGAATCCAGACTACATTCCATTACAGGGTTTTCTTCTTGCAGTACTAACTTTTGTCCAACCGTTCAGTGGGCTGAATCTCTAGTGATATTGCACCATTTGAGAATATAAGGCATTGAGAAATTCTAAATGTTCCAGATCCATTTACAGATTATAGATCAACAGAGTTGGAAGGGATCTTGTAGGTCATCTAGTCCAACCCTTGCCCAAGCAGGAGACCCAACATCATTTCTGACAAATGGCAGTCCAGTCTCTTCTTAAAAGCCTCCATTGATGAAGCTCCCACAACGTCTGAAGGCAAGCTGTTCCATTGGTTGATTTCTCTCACTGTCAGAAAATTTCTCCTTATTTCTAGGTTGAATCTCTCCTTGTTCAGTTTCCATCCATTATTCCTTGTCTGGCCTTCAGGTGCCTTGGAAAATAGCTTGACCCCTTCCTCTCTGTGGCAGCCCTTCAAATATTAAAAGACTGCTACCCTGTCTCCCTTGGTCTTTCTCTTCACTAGACTAGCCATGCCCAGTTCCTGTAACCATAATTCATTTATTCATTTGGTGAAAACAACTCTTTGCATCATGTATCTTATTTGTAATGTTATTGGGTTTACCACTAGTTCTTCTATCTCGGACATGATAACTCGGGGGGGGGGGGGGGAGTTCACCAACAATGTTACATCAAATTAGAATAGAAACCAAAAGTTATATTAAAACATTGGAATAAAAGAGGGGAAAAGCCAAAACATAGCAACAATGCCATGTTAACAAGGACCAGGAATAAAATTAACCAGAATGAAACTAAAAAGCTTATTTCCAGCAAAAGTAAGAATCTCTTTTTTGATATCAGAAATTACTGACTTTCACCTCTTCTACTTGCATAACTGCAGCCTTCCCTGGGAAAAATTATTCTGAATGTGGTCTGTTCTAACCTTCCAAAATATTCACTGTATATTGTATATTCACTGTAAAACAATATTCTTTTTGGTGGAGGAGGAAAGATTATAAATTATATTATATTATTATTATACTTTCTTGTTTAAACCACAAGATAGTTGAGCTCCAATGTATTTGATGATCTTTGGGGCTACAATTTCTCTCCAGAATTAAAACTTTCCAGAATCCATTTGTCTATATGCTAATAAAAAAGACTAAAACATGCATAGCACTAAATGTTAGGTCACACAAGACCCTGTTTTGAATGCTTGCTTATATTACTGAGTTTTTGCTGGGACAGGAAAAGTCTTTGGAAACTGGAAAAGTAAGGAGGAATCAAAGAGAGAAAAGGTTATTCCATATGGAAAGGTTGAGTTTTCTTTTATATGTTAGATTTGAAAATAAAGGACTGGGATATTTCAGATTAGTGCCAGGAAAGACCTTTTCTTCTGCATTTTCCTTAAAGTCACAGTCAGATGGATAGGGAAAATTTGCTTTACAACTTCAATGAAAGGAGAAAACTTCAAAGAATTTTCATGGGCAGCATCTGATGTTCTTACATTTATTTAGTGACAAGGTGGGGAAGGAATGGATAGAAATCTCCTGACTTTCATATCATTGTCATCCTTCAGTGATCTAGAAGTTCCCCAATCTGTCCACTCAATCTATGGAATGTGACTCCATGACACTTTAAGGACCTGACTTGATAGCAATAGCAATAAGCCCTTTAAGGACTTATATACTGCTTCATGTTGCTTTCCAGTGCTCTCTAAGCAGTTTACAAAGTCAGCCTCTTGCCCCCAACAATCTGGATCCTCATTTTACTGACCTCGGAAGGATGAAAAGCTGAGTCAACCTTGAGCCAGTGAGAATCGAACTGCTGGCAGTTGGCGAAATTACAGTGCAATGGCAATAACACTTAGACTTATATACCACTTTATAGTGCTTTACAACCCTCTCTAAGCAGTTTACAGAGTCAACCTGTTGTCCCCAATAATTTGGATCATCATTTTACCCACCTTAGAAGGATGGAAGGCAAAGTCAACCTTGAGCCTGGTGAGATTTGAACTGCCAAACTGCAGGTAGCAGGCAGGCAGCAGAAGTAGCCTGCAGTACAGTTAGCATTCTAACCACTGAGACATCTGTGGTTAAAATTCACCACATACAATCGGGATTTGATACAGATTTTCATAACAGTCTGATCTGCAGATTGTCTTGGAAAATAAAGTTACTGTGCTGATTCAATTTGCCTCGTTTTTTTTTTTTTTTAATCAATGAAAGAGTACATGCACGGAAGCCTCCTGTAGTATCCAGATCAAGTCTGGCAACCAAGCAGGATCACCATGTTGAAAGAGAACATCAAAGAATGGAAGAGATTTAGCTCTTGGAGTGAAACTTTGTAAAACTCTTTGAAGGGAAATCCTGACTATAAGAACTGTGAAGAAGTCACAGCTTCTTTAGGCATGCCTAATATCTCCAACTAGAGAGGAAGCAGTAAGTGTTGTGGTTTGCCAGGATCAAGTGCAGACGGCAGAGGTCTCTGACAGCAAGGACAAAAGGGAACCAGTCAGGTAGCCTGGTGAGGACTTGGACGAGGGTCCTGCGTCTGATGCAGGGATGGGGCCAGGACTATTGGAGAGTGGGGTGCTGCCTTCGGAGCCTTTGGAGTCTGGCAGCAGTGAAGCAGAAGATCCCGTTCCCAGTGCGGCATGTGCGCAGGGCTGCTCAAAGGAGAGAGCAGCTGAAGCAGCAAGGGCAACTCAGGAGTAAGGCTGGAAGGTGATTGCCTCTCCCATAAGGGATAAAAGCCAGCCCTCAGGGATGTGCTCTTTGCAGGAAGCAAATAAGTTATTTCGACTCTTGAGTCCTCATTGAAATCCTGAGAACTCCGCTTTGTTTTTGAAACTTCTGTCAATTGATATTTATCAGTAATTGGACTTCTGTTCTTGGCAGCCTTGAAAGGACTTGTTTTTATCTCAGACAATTAGATTTAAATGACTCTTGGCTGGGAATGCAAAGAATTCCCAGCACAACATTAAAAAAAGATTTGCTTTTATACACAGTTTGTGTTTGTTTAATTTGAACAAGGCTTGGGTCAGAACATTGAGCCCTGAAATGTTGGTGATCTACCAAGAGTTATCACAGACATAATAAGTTGATGACCTAATCATCAACTTATTATGTCTGTTGATAAATTTTATCAATTTATATTTTATTTATGTTGATAGACTTATTATGTCTGTTGATAAATGACATAATAAGTTGATGACCAATGACCTGATTTGGTAGCTTGCTTTAGTAATTTAAAAAAAATATATTTAAAAAAAATATTTTTGAGCCATAGCTTGTGAAACTAGCTATCTTTGGCAAGCTTCACATACTACACTGTATCTGAATTTACAAACTGTAGTGTCTACCCTTATACATTAAATTAAGACACAATCAAATAAATCACCATTAAAAGGTTTAGTTTGCAATAGTGTGATTCTAGTCAGCATAAAACAACTTCCTATATTCAGTAGAATAAAAATTGCTAAATTAGAGAAGCAGCAAACAGAAACAAGGGGCAAAAACCATAACATATATTTATATTTAGATGTCTCACTTACGCACTATTAGATTCCCAAATGATACTTATAGAACATATTCTGAACATAATTTCACTGCTATAAATAATTGGAAGAGCACATGTTATTGTAGGAAATCAAAGTCACAAAGTTCAAAGTGATGGAGAAGTAAACTTGAAAAGACTTGAATAAAGATCTTCTTGTCCATACAGGTACTCCTCAAGTTACAGATATTACTGGACCTAGAATGTTGGTCATAAGTTGTTGTAGTTGTCAGTCAAGTCACCATATGACCAGACTCAATTTTATGATTTTTTATATGGTGGTTGAGTCGCCATGGTCATTAAGCAATCACATGGTCATTAAGCAAATTGTGCTTGACTGTACACACAGTTATCTAATCTGAATTGATCCATTGCATGTGTTCTTTACCTCTATTCCTGCAAGTCTTTGGAGCCAACAAACCTGTTTTTCTTTTTTGGGGTGGACCAGTGTCTTTAACCTGAGAAAGTAATCTAATTTCTTTTCTAATTTCTCTTTCTCTCTCTCTGACTTCAGATTTAAAAAAAAGAACATATTTTTAAAAACACAACACTGACAGAACCAATTCTGTTCTTCTCATCTAAACACACCCCATAATAATTCAAATTCAAGCCCAAATCTGATCAGAATCCAGTAAGAACATTTAACAACCTGTTTCAAAGCAAACCTTGTACCTATGACGTTGCAAAAATTAATTATAAGAATTTTTTTTTAATAAACCAGCCTATTAGTGGCACTCTATCATTTTCAGCTAAAATAATATTTGGCTTGGATATATTATTTTTATAGTTACATATCTAGGAATTGTATTTCATTTTTGGAAGAGAATTATGTATCTTGATTTGTGTTTGGTTAGCTCTCTAGATTTTCAGCAATATAAAGCCAGATCTTTAAAAACAAAATAGAATGACTTATTGACTGTGAATGTGAAGCCTGAAATTTTATCCATCATACTCAGCATGTTATTTTGATTGATTTGACCAAAAATGTCCAAGCTTTGGGACACCTTTGTACCTGGTTGAAAGAAAGGACATGATGACTGATATCGATGATAGCTTAGAGTGAAAATTTCAAACTGACATACTTCCCTGAAAATGATGAAGGCTACATATTACATTGAAAATTCAGAAGGAGGTTGATACTATTTCACACCATGTTCCAAAGGGTTTTTTCAAGAGGCAGCTGGACTTTCTTTGTTTTCCTTGAAGGTGTTTCGCTTCTCATCCAGGAAGCTTTTTCAGTTCTGACTTCTTAGATGAGAAGCTAAGTGTCTTTAAGGAAAATAAAGAAAGTCCAGTTGTCTGTTGAAAAAGCACCTTTTGGACAACAATGACCTGGATGATTGAGAGCATCCACAGATATTTCACAATATGAGATCTTAAACTCTGCCAAACAGTATAGAAAATGTCTTATGAATCATTTCATGTTCTTTTGGGAGTGAGAGTCAGAAAATTGGGGGGGGGGTTACACACACACACACACACCCCAAAACAAAAAAAATTGTTTGATTGATGTTTTCTGGAATCTACCCCCTTTGGAATTGGTTTCCTGGATTTCTGGAATTTGTACCTTGACATTTACAAGTTCGGTTCTAAATGTCTTTAGCTGCCAAACTGTAAGCTAGACAATACAAAGAATTCTGCTCTTGCTCCAGTTATGGTATAACTTGCAATTAGTAGAGAGAAGGAAATAATATTTAAAAGAAGGGGGATCATTGGCAACAAGAGTAGGCCAATTTGGAAAATAAAATGGGTACAAACGTCATTTCAAAATTTTCCTCCATGTTTATAGGCAGAGAAATCATCATCATTTTCCCTAAATTTCTCCAGAAGATCATTTTCAAGTGATGTTCCCTTGGGAAAGAGGGAATACCTCTTTTTCAGACTGTAAAATGCACCCAGCCTGGGAGGCTAAAGAGTGATGAAAGATATGATTTTTTAAAAAGAAAAAATTCTCCAGCAGCAGAAGCATTGGCCTACGCTACCTTTGATGATCAAGACACTTCAGAAATAGAGTTCAAAGAAACTCTCAGGCACCCGAAGAATAAGATAGCAAAACAGACATTTCTCTAGCAGGAAAATTTTACTTCTGAGACATGGCAGAGTAGACTCTGGCACACTCTTAATTTCAATACCACTTTCTGTCTTCATCTCTGTTCTTCTTCTCTTTTTTTCCTTCAGTGAAGTTGTTCCCCCGAGGCAATGCTCATTGTCAAAGAGAAAGATGGACGAAACGCAACCACTGTGAACTGATAGACATTTGACGGAATTTTCAGGAGAAAAAAAAAAATGTAACATTGCCTCTTCTTTAAGCTGTAAGTGCTGCTCTAAACCCATCTTCTCTGTATACCTCTGAAAACTCAAATACCAGATTACACAAAAAAGTGCAGTCTGTGGAAACAAGTTCCTTGTATTTAGCATCTAATTAGCCTCCGGTGTGTTGCTTTCTGCATGTAGACAGTCACATCAAAGATGGGTCTGTATCTCTTCCCTTCAGCATGGCCAGGCAGATAGTCAACAAGAAAGAGGAGAGAGAATTTTCAATTACCCAGCCCCATTCAACTTGGAGTAATCATATATCAACTTCCTTTCACTCTTGAGTTCTTAAGAAATAAAATATCTGCAGTTATTTGTCACTGCTGTTGTCAAATCTAGCATCATTTCATCTTAAATGAGTTTGTCTTTACCTAAACACCAATGACGATCAGATCTAAGCCCAAAGATGAGTGAGATCTAATAGAGGCCAGTCCTTTATTTGCTTACACCTAATTGACAGTATCTTGCCAGATTAAAGTTTAACTTCCTAACCCAACAGAATCTAGGAGATTCTATGGTACTCTGGGTCTTTTCCTCTACATTCAATTCAGGACTCCTCAACCTTTTGTTTTCAGCCCCTTTTTGAAATGTGCTGTCTCCTTCCTGGGGACTCACGATGCTACTGCCAACATGCCCCTCCCAATGTTTGCTGGCTTGGGATTTTTGGAAGTCAGAGTCCCCCTATCTTTGAATTGTTAAAGTTGAGAAACCCTAGATTAAGCTACAATCCTATACAGATGTAACTTGGGAATAAACTCCATAGAACTGAGCAAGGTTCATCTTGATGTCAAGGTGTGCTACTTTGTATGGAATCAGCACAAGAACCATATGTGAGGTCATTTAATTTTGAATTAAGCTTAGATGAATTAAGCCCCTTATATTAAATGATACCCCTTGTGTTCAGTAATTTCCCTCATTAAAGAGGACAATTCTGCACTAGCCTTTAGGGAAGGTCATCCAGGTTTTAAGGGAGGGAGGGAGGGAGGGAGGGAGGGAGGGAGGGAGGAGGAGAGACACGAGAGTCGCAGGGTGTGTAACTTTACTTCAAGGAAAGGTGCAGAGTTGCAAACCTGTAGTTAGTTAGTTTATTGTCATTGCACCTCATACAATGAAATCAAACACTGTTTTCAGTGTACATCATGACCATGAAAATAAACACAAACACAAATCCTTCACACTCCACACATTGAACCGAAAACCCCCAACACCACACCAACATGGCATTATACAACACTGCACCGCACCAACACTGCACCATACAGCAGAATTCAAAAGAGCTACTGCCCTGGGATAGAGGCTGTTTTTCATCCTATTTGTTTTTAATATTCTGTACCATCTGCCAGATGGTAATAGTTCAAAAAAGGGTGCCCAGGATGAGATGGATCTTTGAGGATGTTTTGAACTTTCTTAAGGCAGGCTTATTAGAGGGAAAACTGCCAAGTTAGATTCTAAAAAGGCATACTTTTATCTATGATACATTTTGATGGAGTCACAGGTTTCCTTTTTTACACTTATCTTCCACTTTCAGATACACACACACAAACACACACACACACACACACACACACACTTCCAGATGCAACCTGCAGAAAATTCACTGCCTTTTTCTTCCTTTCCCCATTCTATGTCACTAAAGCTTCTTTCCCACCCTTCTGCACCCAGCCCTTGCATTTCCACTCGCAAAAGGCATCTGTGATTTAGCACACTCCTCGCGGCTATGAATCACCAGTCACATGCCTCACCCCTAGTGCCGGAAAAATGCAACACAAGCTGAATTTTTATGGACAAATTTGTTCAGTGATTCTAGGCAGCGCCTGTTTATGAGAAACAGGTTTTATCTCTCCCCCTCTGCTTTCCTCCTCCGCCTGTTGATCTTTAAGGTTTTTAATTTATTGCACAGTTACTTTTATAGCGCAGCTGACATGTTTTGTGGTAAGGGAGAGGCGGAACAAGGGAAGGGCTGCTCTGTAAAACTACCATTTTAGATTTGGAAACATCTTTTTCTTTTCCTGTTGTTATGACACGTCAGTGACGATGCTTAAGAAGGGAAGCAGCCAGAGATATGGCCATGGATCAGTGCAATCAAAACTCAGCTCTTTGCAATTCTGTCCAAGACATGTTTACCTCTCTTGTTGTAACTGGTGGACTAAAAGCTCTATTTATACCCTATCTAAGGCATCCATAAAAAATGGAGCTGCAGAATTTGCTTTCCCAACAACAGTCCTGGGCTTATAGGAGGAAGCATCCCAAACACCATCTCATAATAACCACAATAACTGAATTCACCCATCACTTAAAATCTTGGCTTGCTTAAACATGCTTTGTCAGAAAAACAATGGGTCCCCAACCCCTAGTCTATGGCCTGGTACTGGTCGACAGCCCATTGGAAACTGGGCGACACAAGTGATGGGTAAGTGGCCTATCAGAATATTCATGAATTGGCAGAGACATGGGTAACAAAGTCAGCCAATGGAGCTGAATTGGAAACTGTCTGGGTGTGGCTTAGCTCTGTGCTCAGCTCTGAAATAACGAAACTTATCTGTGCTGTTTAAAGTGAAACTGAAAACCTCTCCTCTGAGCTCTGAAGCTGCTGCTTGTGTTTTGCTTGTGTTACGTTGGAAAAATCTACTATTGGTATTGTAAACTTTACTTCAAATGTTATTATGTATATAAAAAAGTTAATGAATCCTGCTCAATCAGTCATCTGTCCGTGCTTTCTGGATTTGAATCTCTGCTGCAAAATCTAACCTGTCCGAGCACATGGAACTCCATTTGTGCAAGCAATACGTGAAACTATCCTCTCTCCCTATCACCACTTCTGTTGCCACGATTGGTCCACAGAGCTGGAAAAGTTTGGGAATCGCTGGGATAAACCACAGTGGCTGGTTCACACATCATGGTAAACCAAAGAGAACCAATCTTACATTATGCTTCCATGCAATAGTATGTACAAGAATATTGGAAGTTGTCAACTTTCTTGGTGCATCCCATAAAATGTCAGCATAGGATATGGTGGAAAAATACCCAGACTGCTATTTTAATTTCCCACAGGGCACTGGCACAATATTCAAACCTTCCAAATATAGTAATAAATTTAGATTTGGGACAGATAACCAGCAATGTGGTACAGCCTTGCCTCAATTATTTCTCCTCAATCTTATAGCACAGATATAGCCATATCAATAGCACCTAGACTTATATATTGCTTTACAGTGCTTTACAGCCCTTTTTAAGTGGTTTACAGAGTCATCCTCTTGCCTCCAACAATTTGGGTCCTCATTTTACTCACCTTGGAAGGATGGAAGGCTGAGTCAACCTTGACCCTGGTGAGATTTGAACTGCCAAATTGCAGGCAGCAAGCAGTCAGCAGAAGTAGGTTACAGTACTGCATTCTAACCACTGCACCACCATGAATCATATGGGAGAAGTCAAGATATTAACCAAAGAAGACTACTTCTGCTTATTTCCTTAGAAAATTGTCAGAGATCCAACCTAGAATTAAGGACAACTTTCCTGATAGTGAAAACAATCAGTAGAATGGCTTACCTCCCAAAGTTGTTGGTGCTCCATCACTTGAGTTTTTTAAGAAGAGATTGGTCGGTCATTTTTCCATAATGGTATAGGGTCTTCTGTTTGATCAGACGGCTAGTCTAGAAGACCTCCAAGGTCCCTTCCAACTCTATTATTCTGTTACTGTTACAATCCAGCCTTAATGAAACACAATTCAATCTTGCCACCACGAATTGTGAGCAGAAGTGGGACTCATCAGAGGTGATGTTGCTCCCTTGGTGTCCCCTGATTTCCAGAAATTCTATGCTCAAAAAATTGGGATGGGAGTGAAAACATTCTCCTAGTATCCCATTGAAGGCTATAACCAAACCATTTTTTAGAAACCAATCAAATTTGCTTCATTCAGCTACAGAACATTTGTTTCTAAATTTTGCTCTAAACATTTTCAGATGTGGCTGTTGAGTTTGCTGTTCTTCGCAATAATGCCCTTTTTTTACAAAAGCTTGCTATGATAGAATGGCTTGATTTTATATCTTATTTTCACATACATTTTTATAATTCCAAATGTGCACATTGGGAAAAAGATGAAACTGCAAAATTCAGAAAACTACAACATTTCAAATTGTCACTGCTATTCCATCATGAATAACTCATCATTCACAATTTCAGATTCAGATATAACAATTACTCTCCATCAACAAGATTTAGATGATAAATTACCCTTCTCTGTATTAAAAGTTTGTTTTCTTTCTTTGAACATAGAGCTCCTTATACTGAATTTCCAAAGAAGTAAAACCACCTTCCAATTCGATAAGTTTCATTACCACTCATCTTAAATCGAGAGGGGAGAAAAATATTTTGGTTTTTTTGTGTGTAAAATGAATGTCTTTCTTTGCTTATAGCCAGAAGATGGTGATTTATAATGTAATAAGCCTGCCCTGTTTTTTTTTTTTTTTTTAATAAGAACAGTTTCCAAAAGCAAGACTAAAAGAGCTCAGACAGGCTTGGTCTGTTAAGAAACTTATATTATAAACAAGTACAATGTAAAAAGCGTAAAATGCAATTTAACTCTTAAACTTACTGAATTTCACTTATCAAGGAAGGCTCCTTAAGCATAGTAGGGACAAGAAATCCACAGCCTGCACATTGCACAATTTCTGGTGAATGCACTTATAATTATGATAAAATATTAAAAAGTAAGAGAAGGGGGAAAGAAGGATCGAAGGAAAGAGGGAAGGAAGGAAGGAAGGAAGGAAGGAAGGAAGGAAGGAAGGAAGGAAAAAAACCAGCGATATTTTACAGAATTTGTGAGGAATGCCATTATAATTAATATTAGGATAAAATATTGACTGCAGCCAGGAGGGTGGGAGAAAGAAGAAAGCACCTATCATAGGGTAGGAATATGAAACTACAGCCAGCATTTTGCACAATTTGTGATGAATGCAATTATAATTAACATTATGATAAAATATTAAGTCAAGATTGCAGCGTGTTGATTGATCCTGATTAGTTATATTATCCTTAATTAGAAATCACACCATCTTTCAGTTGGGGCTGGCATGTTTTGCTTCTGATGTCGCTTACAGCCCTGACAAGGGGAGAAGCGTGAGTCAGCTTTCGTGCCTGGCTTTATTTATGCATTTAATTGAGGCAAGGGATGGCTGTAAATACAGCAGAACAGGGCAAAGCAGTAATTACAGCCTAACACTGAGAAATTTGCATGTAAGACCAGCTCAGCCATACAATATGTTAATTCACGAACACAGAAAACAGAGGAATCAGTTCCTGTTGGTTGCCTATATCTATCTGATGTCTGCTGGAGGTACAATATGTAGAACATGATAAAAAAAAACTATTAACAGAGATGGAAGGGACCTTGGAGATCTTCTAGTCCAACCCTCTGCTTAGGCAGGAGACCATGTACCATTTCAGACAGGTGGCTCTCCATTCTCTTATTAAAAACCTCCAGTATGAAGCACCCACAACTTCTGAAGGCAGGCTATTCCACCATTGTTCTCACTGTCAGGAAATCTCTCCTAAGTTCTAGGTTGCTTCTCTCCTTGATTAGTTTCCACCCATTGTTTCTTGTCTCTGCCTTCAGTGCTTGTTCTGACCCAAACCTTTTTCCAATAAAACAAACAAGAACCAAAGGGAACAGAAACCTTTTAATGATGCTTATGAATTCCCGGTTAAAAGGCTGCTGCAAACTAATTAACTTTGATAAGCACGAGTTTTTCTGTGCCAGGCTGCCAAGAATAACAGATAAGATTACCTTGAGATATTTTACAACACAAGTCTTCAAATACCAACTAAGATACTGCAACGTCCACGAGGCTGGAGTTTCAAAATGTCTTTGCTTCCTTCAAAGAATGTCTGATTCACAGCTGCCTTTTATCTTTTTGAAGGAGGGGCCATTACCTTGCAGCCTTACTCCTGAGTCGCCCGTGCTGTTGCAGCTGCTCTTTCCTACGAGCAACCCTGCTGCACACACGCACACATGGCACAGGCTCCTCGGGAACCTCCTCATCGCTGCTGCCAGCCCTCACAATCTCTGAAGGCAGCAGTCCATTCCCGAACGGTCCTGGCCCCTCATCGGAGTCCTCGCTCTCCTCAGCCGTCTGCAACTGCTATCGGCTAACCACAACAGTGCTTTGGAGAATAGCTTGACTCCCTCTTCTTTGTGGCAGCTTCTCAAATATTGGAACACTGTTATTGTGTCACCCCTTGTCCTTCTTTTCCTAAAACCAGGCAAGCTCAATTCTAGCAACCGTTCTTCATATGTTTTAGCCTCCAGTCCCCTAATCACCTTTGTTGTTCTTCTCTGCACTATATATATATATATATATATATATATATATATATATATATATATATATATGTATAATTTTATTCATAAACATTTTTGAATACAGCATTTTTGTCAGAGTATACCATTTACAAGAAACAAAAACCATAGCTAATATTATAATAGATATTATCCCATGAATTGATAATACTAATAATATAATAACACATAAATTAACAATTTAACAAATTAATTATTAATTATTATTAACAAATTAATAATACTGTGATAACTTCCATATAGTAAAAATATCACTAAAATCTGCACTCTTTCTAAAGTCTTAATATGTTTTTTACATTGTGGCGACCAAAACTGAATGCATATTCCAAGTGTGGCCTTACCAAGGCCTTATCAAGTGGTATTAACACTTCACATGATTACTATTCTATCCCTCTCTTAATGCAGCCTAGGACTGTGTTGGCTTTCTTGGCAACTTCAGCACACAGCTGGCTCATATTTAATTATACTATTTGAAGGCTGGGATGTCAGGCAAGCAAGCAGGCAACTAGAGCTACTTATGAATAGCTAAAGTCAGCAACTTTCTTGTTCTCGACCTAATTTCGAAGAATCTCCCGACTGTTTACTTTTCTCTGGGAATATATACATCCATATATATATGGAATATATATATACCCATATATACATATCTAAAAATATACACATCCATATATTTACATCCATTCCAGCCTCGCTGGCAGCTTCTCAACAGGGTAGAAGTTATATTAAGCAATATATCTAGAATTCTAAATTAATATTCCTAAAACACTTTTACTATCTACATTGTTTCTCTTTTCATGAGGCAATCCTTGAGTTACTCCTACTTGTTTCATGATGTTTTGATGGATGACACTGACCAAAGTGACTTTTGACTGGTGCTCACACTTACGATTATTGTAGCATCCCCACAGTTGTCTAATCAAAATTTGAGCACTTGGCATCATTATTTATGATGATTGTAGTATACTGGTGTTATATAATATTTTGTATCTTGATTCAAATCCATGTTTCTGCCAGTTTCCTTTTGTCTTTCATTCCGGTGCAACCAAAAAGCAATATATACAAGTCTCCATTTCAGGAAACTTCAAATGGGTTTGTTCATTCATAGGCTTGCAAATCTTCAGCATGGAAAATTGATCAGATTCCCACCTCCTTATTACTACAGTTTGAATGCATTCTCTTTTCTTCAAATTACATTGATTCAATTAACTGATTCATTTCAAACGGCTGCATTTTCTGAATGGTTCAAATTGAATTCTTGCCTGATTCAAGAGCTAAGAAAGCACCAATTTATTGGAAAGCAAACCACTTCTTGTTCTTCCTAAAGAGTTTTTCACCAGCTGAGCATGAGTTAGCCTTGTTTCCTCAACAGACGGACCTGTTTCCAATCCAGATCCCCTCATTTTGTGTTTTCTAAGATTGCTTCTGGAGTCCATTCATGGTTCAGAGATGATCTTATACATATGAAAAAAAGTATTCTGTGTGTGCATGTATTAGAATACCTTTGAATCAGAGGTGGGATTCAGCAAGTTCTGACCAGTTCTGGAGAATCGGGAGTGGAAATTTGGAGGAGTTCAGAGAACCGCCCAATACCACCTCTGACTAGCCCTGCCAACCCCATCTATTCTCTGCCTCCCATTGAGTCCCAATTGATCAGCTGGGTCGTTTTTGGTTGCCCTGCAAAGGAGAAAGGAGCTAGAAAGCAGGTTAGTGGGATGGGGAGGCAATGGGGATTTTGCAGTATCCTTCCCCTGCCATGCCCACCAAGCCACACTCACAGAACTGGTAGTAAAAAAATTTGAAGCCCACATCTGCTTTGAATCACATATGTATGGTTTTTGTATATATCCCACTCCTATAAATGGGAAAACCATTGAAAAAAATATTCTTCTGCCTTTAGTTATTCTCTTGATTTAATTTTATAAACCCCTTAATGATTTTACAATAATTCCTGGAACATTAATCATCTGTCTTTGCCTTTTTTTTCTCTTCTATAAAATGCTTCTCGTGCTGAGATCATAGAGGTATTTTCAGGCAAAGTTTGGGTTTATATCTACTCCATATTCTCAATGTGGAACTTCTAATAAAATGGTTTTTAGAATTCACGTTGGCTTTAACCTTATCCCATGCTATGGTTGTGGTCTTCCAACTCTCAAACTTTTTTTGTTTCTCCCCGCCATCCAAATCAAGCAACAAGCTGCAAAAATAAAGGTAAAAAGGTAAACCCAATCCCCCTTCTTTCCTTTTCATCTTATAACACTTTATATTTAACTCATGATTTCTTTCCCTTGCCATACAAGTTTCATTTTTTTTCTAAAGCAATTATTTAAGCAGGGTTTTTTTAATTAGCATTTCTGAAAAAGAATTTCAGAAGACAGTGAGAGAAATCTTTTGCTATTTCTTCCTCAGTCTTCCCCCACCTCCCACTTTAATTAGTTTTAAATGACTGAGAAGTGCTTCGTGCTCTAAGATCCTGAAACCACCAACATCAGGTTGACACCAACCTTCTCAGAGCCTTGTCTTCTTCAACTCTTTCCTTTGATGTCTTCTGAAGTTTCATGGCATAGTCTAAGACACTAAGGATTACAAAGTGAGTGGTTTTTCTACAGATGATCATAGAGCCTCAGGATGAGCAAAACTGCTAGTTTCATAAATACAAGAAGTGTGATGTGTACTTTAAGGATGCTAGAACCAGGACTATAACTTCCTAGAAATTATGGAGTAATCCAGTAGTGGGATTCAAAAAAAAATTATTATCGGTTCTGTGGGTATGGCTTGGTGGGTGTGGATTGGTGGGCATGGCAGGGGAAGGATACTGCAAAATTTCCATTCTCCCCTCACCCCACTAACCTGCTTTCCTGCTCCATTCTCCTGTGCAGGGCAACAAAAGAAGACCCAGCCCATCAGCTGGGACTCAGGAGGCAGAGAATAGATGGGTGAGTTGGAGGTGGTATTTACCGGTTCTCTGAACTACTCAAAATTTCTGCTACCGGTTCTCCAGAACTGGTCGGAATCTGCTGAATGCCACCTCTGGAGTAATTATACTCAATTCAAGAAGGAAAAAAAGACTAAAATGGATGGAAATATTTTAGATTCATCGTAACTATTTGCATAAGATTACAGATCACAAGAAACCATGTTATATGGTTTATTGATCAAACTATGACTGTATGTGTTCACCCATCACAAGCAACCATAAACTATGGTTTCCAAGTAACTGGATTCTCACTACAGATCACAGCTTACAAACCATGCTAGTAGACTCAACCTAAGGCAAAAGTGGAGCACACTAACATAGCAGAACACACTAAGATGAAATCAACTCACATCAGAGTTTAGCACAGGGAAGTTTTCTAGTAGGGAAAGCCAGGTTTAATTTGTACCTCTTGAGTTCAAATGTCTACGTACATTTTTTTCAATTCCACTACCAGGAGCATTTAGTGGGATGTTAGGAATGTTCAGATATGGCTCTAAGAATTCAATCCCAATGAACAGTTGGGGAAAGAGATAGTAATAACATTTAGAAATCCAAGGTTCTCTTGAAGCATTTCATTTTCTTTGCAGTCTTTCTGTCTGTTGTGTATATTTTAGTTTAGGATATCTTCCTCTTCAAGAAAGGAACAAAAAGAAATTCATTGAAATCTAGTTACTGTGGAGAGCAGTCTTCCAGCATTAATCTGGAGCATGTTGAAGGCTATTCTCCAACTTGATGTCTCTTAGCTATGCAACATTACAGTTCCCATCACTTCCAAACCATAAAACCGATGACCAAATAGACTGGGAGGGAGGGAAACTGCAATGCAGTAATTAAAGGGTACCAGTCAGTTTATAGTCAGGGTGATCTGCCTTATATAACCTGGCAGTGTAAGATTTGCTGAACATTATCTGCAGTTCTTAGACTTTTTTGATGGAAGACAACTCAGCCAACTTTAAATTGGAGAAACAGATTGTCATTGTTGTTTCTCCTAAATCAAGAATGAAGCCTGATCATTATTATTATCATGGACACCTCTATCTACAGCTTAGGAAATTGGTTTTTGGTTATCTTCATGTATCCAGTGAACTTCCTATAACTAAGGAGGTTCAAGATTCACAATCATGGCAAAAACTGAGTCTAGGAGTGTCGTAATCCTCCTTTCCAAATTGCTGTACTTTAAAAGTCTTTACGTATAAGATTTATATCAAACCACGAGGTTCCTATTGCTTTCCTTTACAGAATAATTGTACTAATGATGCCACCACCATCTTAGCACAATAAATTAAGCTCGAATACATTTTCCAAAGAAATGGTAAAGAAATTCTAAAGGAAAAGAGATAGGAAAACAGAAACCACCACAGCAAGGAAAAATAATTGCCTGGACAGATTTCTATACAATATTTATCATAACACTATGTATGTATTGTATCTTAGCTCCTTGAAAACTTATTCAACTTAAGAGTCAAGATGTTCTAATTCCACTATTCTATACAACCAAAATTTTTAGTATAGATCATGCAAATTAGCCTCCAAAATGCTCCAGTAAGTTTATTTTGAACAACTAATTCTGTCTCATATGGATTTTCCATACACTCTGTATCTGTATGTGTAAAGACATGTTTTGGCATGTATGTTTTAGGGGTAACTGCTTAGGAGTAAGGAAAAGCTTGGGAATAATGACAAGTGAGAAAAAAGAGGTGCCATTTTAATGTTTATCTTACCCTTCCAATTTAAAAGGAGCGATAATACCTCCAACAACTTTTGGAAAAGATGATAATCTGAAAACTGTGCCAGTTTTCCACAGTCATCTTTGCTTTGCAAAAGATATGATTAAAACCTCGATAAATAATACAAATACCGAAGCAGAAGATCACCACTGCTCTCCAGAAGATTTATTTCTATAGCCACTTACCAGGAGAAAGCATTTTAATCAGGTCATATAACAGAAACAAAAGTGCTCTCTCTCTGTTAAGGGGGAGAACTCCACATGAACTAAAAGCATTGCGTTAAAAAGCTGTAATCAGATGTGAAATGAACTGGCAGTGGAATTAGCATCTAATTGCTGATTTCCCATCTGATCTACAAACCCATTTAAGTCTGAATGTTTTGATTGTATTTGATTTCATTCCAAAGAAGTCAATAGAATTTCTTGGGGTTAAATTTGCATATGTAAGTGGTTTGCCTATGGATGACTATATCGTCAATGTTTCTCTCTGTTTCCAACACGTTCTAAGGAGTACTCAATATGTTCAGATGTATTTCCATTGTTTTTAATATCCTATTCATGGGTTTTAGAACATCAATTTTCCATTGTTAATAGGGATTGCTGGAACTATAGTTCAGCAAATTCATGGAGGTCTTCTGTTTCCCCTACTATTCTACAGTATTGGCTTGTGACGACTTGAGTTGTCTAACCCAGGAAAAGTAGTTATTATAAGGAATGGGAAGATAAAAGGAAAAAACAAAAATTCTATGTTGCTCTACTCAAATATATTACATTTTATGAACAAATAAGCTAGGGTAAAAATAAAATTAATGATTGGATCAGAATAGGCTGAATGGTGATGATGTATATTAATAAATTCTGTGCACTCTGCTTTAAAGATGTGATTTGTAAAACCAGTTAAGCTTCTTCATCATCATTGAGTATTTGAGGTAAATATATTGTCACTTCTCCCCTACCAATTGCTTTCCAGAAGAAAAGTAATATGCTGGTGCAAGATGAAAGAAAGTGGGGAAATACATAGTTCTCATCTGAAAGTAAGCATATTTTCATTTGGTGCATGAGTGGGTGGGTGTCTGTGCATGCATGTGTATTATTCTTGCTCTCCTGTCTATGTGTGTGTTTATTGATTTGATTTAGAACATACTTTCTGTATGGAAATCAAGGCAATGTATATGATACTCTGTCTTCTCTTTTCTTCCCACAACAACTCTGCACAGAATGGGCCAACTAATCATTGGACAACTTGCTGTGGGACAATTCAATGTAGGATAACTCAAGAGAGGCACAAGTGGAATTGTAGCTCACTGAAGCTTCGAGGACTTCTAATTTGAGAAGGTTCAAACCTAAAGCAAGACAAAGCCTGCTTAACTTACTTGCCTCTCTCTTGAGTTAGCCTGTGTTGAATTGTCCCATGGCAAGTTGGCCAGGGTGAGACAGCCAGGTTAAGTTGATTGTGTCAATTTGTCCTTGACCCATTCTGGTTTCGGTTGAGATGTGATGACCTGGAGTGTAACACAAACATAATAAAATCCAAAATGTAAATAAATGTCCTTTAGTGCCTCCAACTTGGTCCCACCATTCAATAATTCTCAGTTGGAGATTATACTTATTCAAAGATAGTCTTCAAAAGAATGCAATACAATCTCAATGAGCAGATAAAGGTGAAATAAAATCCAAACAAACTACAATGAAGGAATTTCCACAACAGACCAGGATAAGTAATTGCCAACTTCAAGGAGATAACAAGTAACAGTCTGTTGGAAGGACGCCAACCAAGATAACTTCAGCCCAAAATAAAACACGCTTTGCTTCTAGAAATGCTGTGTTGTAACCATCTCTCTTAAATACTATTCTCCCCAGCTGCAACCAATGAGGGGGATCATGGCCGCTTCCTCTCTCATAAGCCAAGTTGTTTCCTTCTCCATTCCTTCCTGCATGTCCTAGGATGAAGATGGCATGGGCCTGGTTCTTCCTCTGACTGCCCAGCCAGCCTCTGTCCTTCCCCAGCCTCCTCCACAACCTCTGGAGCCACACCTCCACTCCCTGTTGGCTGTTCCTCCTCTTCCTCAGAGTCTGACTCTAACAAGGGCTGAGAAAAGTGACTGACCCCAAAATTACCCACTCAGGGGTAATTCTGTGGCTGAAGGTGGCTTAGAATCTGAGTCTCCTCATTTCTAGTCCAACACTTCAGCTACTACATCACGCTGTGTATGCATCTCTTGCACTTGGGTCTTGTAGGCAATTGAGGCAATTGAGTGGATACAAATCAAGCAGGAAGGGTTGCCAAGAAAAAGTGGAATTATTCATTACTAACTAGAATCAAATGCTAATGGGAGAAAAGTATCCTTGAAGAGAACCTTGACTTCAATTCATTAGAAGAAGATCAAATCAGTTTTAATTATGCAGTTTTGAAAAACTGCACTTATTAGAATCAATTCCAGCCTGACCTCTTCAGCTTTTGATATTCCAGGGATGCCTCCCACTTTGACACAGTTGATTTCAACATGCAGAAAGCAAAGTCCAAACTTGTGATACTCTATATCACACGTTTTCAGCTCCCTTTGGGTTCAAGTCCAGAAATCTAATTCTCCAGCCCCTTTGCAACATATGAAGGCCCAGACCATGACAAAGTGACATCAATTCACCTAGATGTATGCCAAGTTGGAAGTTGAATGAGCAGATGTAATTTGTAGGTGTTTCTTCAAGCATTGAGGCAATAGCTATGATAAAGTCGACAAAGTGTAGACCAATAGATATTGACAGCAAATCGAAACATATCAAATGTAAAGGAGACAGAGGACTGAGAAATGGCTGAAGATGAGATGTTGAATATTCTAAACCAGGTCTTTCCAATCTTAGCAACTTGAAGACTTGTGGATTTCAACTCCTAGAATTCCCTAGGTAGCATTCTGGGCATTGAAGTCCACAGGTCTTAAAGTACCCAAGGTTGGAGACCTAAACAATTGTCTTTCCCAGGGATAGGAAGGAGATAGAGAGAGAGATGGTGAGAGAGATACAAAGAGTGAGACAGAAAGACAGAGGGAGAGGGGGAGAGAGAGTTGTCGATGGATGGATTGATGGAAATAGATACAGAGAGATGAAAAGAGAGAGAGAGAGAGAGAGAGAGAGAGAGAGAGAGAGAGAGAGAGAGAAGAGACACAGACAGGGAGTGAGAGAGAGAGAGAGAGAGAGAGAGAGAGAGAGAGAGAGAGAGAGAGGCAGGCAGGCAGGCAGGCAGGCAGGCAGGCAGGCAGGCAGCAATATATTACTAATATATAATTTCAGACAATCAGAACAATGGAATGTTCTTTACATACCAACATGTAGCTTGTTTTTACACAATGATTCTTTCAATATAAATCATTCTTACAAAAAAAAAAAAACCACAATGAAAATGGAAGCCTGTTTATTTCTTTTCCCCCCTTGTATGTTCTATATCAAAGGGGAGTGGAGATAAATTGTGGATTTAGACAAATCCATTGGTACCAACAATACATTATACGTTTTGCAACTGTTCCAGAGAAAGAGGGAAATTTCATTTTGAACCTTTGTAGGAAGGAACAGATCCATTATCCATTCCAGTTTGTTGAATTCTTGATTTTTTAAAAAAATGTTCTTCACTGTATAGTGAAAAATGTGATATCACGTCTCAAGCTGCAGAGAGGCTTCTTCCAGTGCTTGTGTTGGGATAAAAAAAATACACAAAAAGTGTGATAAAGGATGCTCGGATCACTGTGAAATTCAGCACAAATTATCCCCTTAGGAGGGAATGAGATGTTTCTTAACAGAATTAATTGACCATTTTATTGATTCAGTGAACAGATCTCATACTAAAACTTACGCATCAATTAACACACTGAGGTGAATTTTTTTTAAATTCAAATTAGATAACATTTTAGCTCATATTATAATTGTACTTCAGTCAACCATCCTCTTAACTGCTGTGAAATTCCTTATTTTCAAAAGCATGTTTAGATAGGAAATGAGATTAATTTATTTTCTGATACAGCATTAAGATACTGAATTTTCTCTGCTTCTAGAGAGGGTAGGTCGCTTGACTTTGAACCAGCTATTAAAACACTTGTTTTTTCCTTCAGCCACAAATTATTCTCTTTTTTATATCAGGTTGCATCACCTCATAGCAAATTTTAAATCATTTGTAATAACATTGATGTTCGTACTGTAAATTGTTTCTATTGTACATCATAAATTTTAAGTCACAGTAAGTAGCTGCATCTATCCAAACTTAGCTGACCTTGGAAACCAAGCAAATCCAGGTATGGACAAGAGAGTCATAGGCTAAAATAGAAAAAAAATTCAATTCCATGAGCTGGAATTAAAACAGTAAAAATAATTGTGTGTATTTTAAGAACTTTTTGTGTGCATTCAAGCCATTTGAATTTTTGTTTCAAAACTATATTCTGAAAAATGAGACAATTTGTTCCAAACTACCAAGAAAGAATACTCCAGATTGTTTCTTGTCCACCTGATATTTAGTCACAAGTCTTGACCATCTTTTAATGTGTATTAAAAATCAATTTTCATGGCAGTTTAATGTGCTCAAAGAGGAGATAAGAAAAGTTTTCAAACCCTTAAGTTTTATTTCCCTGTGCTTTCTGCTTCTTTAAGTGATTCTTAGAGTCTCAAAGGAAAAGTTTTTTCTCCAAGGTATGTACACGTTATCCAACTAGATGCATTCCATAAATGGCATATTGACATGAAATGTATTATATCAAGGAGAAGAAAGTAAAAAAAAATTACTTTCAAATATAACATTCATTTTCATATTTGTAATATCAGAAATTTGGCAGTTTTAAAGATAAGGGTGATGGATTTCATATAAATTTCTTGTGGAACAACCAAGATGACAGTTGGCAAAATATTTATTTATGTTCAGGTTGCTTGATGGAATCAATGAACTATAAAGTGCTGTAAATCTTACTGGGTTCCTGGAATATTTTACTCTATGCACCTCTTGAAGCCAGATTGGAAATGTTAAAATCTAATCCAAAGCAAAGAACTTACAAAGTGAAATTATCCTGCAAAAACTCGAAAGCTATCAATTTTATCCAACACTCCCCAGGATACCCTCCAGTGTGTTGAAATTACAATCTTTGGATTTCCAACTGTCATTTTTGTTGGTTAAAAATCTTGGGTTTTGTATGAGAGAAGTATGAAATGTAATGTTTATTAGAACCAAAAGACCCAATTCAGAAAAGTATTGATATAATCATAGAATCATGGGGCTGGAAGCAATGGTGGGAATCAAAATTTTTTTTACCACCAGTTCTATGGGCGTGGCTTGGTGGGCATGGCAGGGAAAGGTTACTGCAAAATCTCCATTCCCTCCCCACCCCACTCACCTGCTTTCCAGCTCTATTCTCCTGTGCAGGGCAACCAAAGAAGACCAAACCAATCAGCTGGGACTCGGGAGGCAGAGAATAGATTGTGGGTGGGAACGTTGCCATCACTTTGTATATGTGTTTTTTGCATGTAAATCCTCAGATCTATAATTCCTTTGATGCTACCACTTGTTTTCCAGTAAAAGTTCCTTTTCTCTATAACAATGGAGTCTAAGAGTGTCTTTCTTGGATTTTGAATGGAGCACCATCTGACAGATTGAAACTTTGGATCAGCCATTCTCATTCCAATCAACTCACAGGAGAGTTAAGGAAGAAAATAGGTCGAAAGAATAAAAAAATGATGTAAGAAAGACACAGCGTACAATTCTGGTTATACAATTCTAAACTACAGTTTATATTTGGCTTGTTTATTGTCACTGTAAAAGACTGATGAAGAGAAATAGCAAGAAGCAATGGGTGGAAGCTTATCAGAGGAAGATCCAACCTAGATCTAAGGAGAAATTTCTTGTAATTGAGAATGATTAGTCAATGGAATAGCTAGCTTCCTGGAGTTGTGGGGTGCTCCATTTCTGGAGATTTTCAAAAATAGATGCGACAAACATTTGATTGGGATAGTATAAGGACCCCTGCCTTGGACAGGGGGTTTGACTAGAAGTCCTCCAAGAACCCTTTCAGCCAGAGGTGGTATTTACCAGGTTCTGACCAGTTCTGGAGAACCAGTAGCAGAAATTTTGAGTAGTTCGGAGAACCAGCCAAATACCACCTCTGACTGGCCCCGCCAACCCCATCTTGGATGAAAAGCGAAACGTCTTCAAAGAAAAACCAGAAAGTCCAGTTGCCTCTTGAAAAAAAAGCACCTTTGGGAAACCATGACCTGGAAGACTGAGAATCTCCATAGGCATCATTCGGAACCCATCAATTCTCAACAATCTTTTTTTCATGTCTCATTGCTAATGCAGGTTCGTCTACTGTCATCTAAGCAGTAAGAGGAACATGGAAAAGTAGATGGATCACTTTCATATTCTAAAGAGGGATAGCAATTGGGATCACAGGGCAAGAACTCAGAAAATGGGATGGAAATCTTGGATATATCTAGAATATCTCAGGATATATCTAGTAGGTTACACAAAAGCTATCATACTTTGGCCATATCATGCAAGCTAACTCACTCAAAAAGTCAGTCATGTTGACTTGTGATCAGCAGAAAAAGGGAAAGGGGGCTGTCCTAGTACCCACTGGCTGAATAAAGGAAGACACCAGGATGACCATGGAAGATCTGAAGGAGGCAGTGCGAGACAGAGGGGCATGGAGATACTGATCCAGAGAGTGGCTGAAGGTTGGACTGTCAGCTGAATGGCTGATGATGATGATGATAAGATGGTTGTAGCTTGAGGTTGGCAAGATTGATGTCAAGCCAAGCCCAGAGACAACACAGTGAAATCCAGCAGGGTTCAATCCTTTATTTGCTTATACCTAAAGGACAGGATTTTTTTTTTGAAGGCAAAGTGATGGAGCACCAATAACCCAAGCTTCCAGTCTCCAGTCAAGAAGTCCAGGAACCCATCAGTTCGATGAGTTTGATAATTCCTAGTTGGAAATCCCAAATCCACAGAATAGAATAGAATTAGGATAGAATAGAATAGAATAGAATAGAATAGAATAGAATAGGGAGTAGAGTAGAGTAGAGTAGAGTAGAGTAGAGTAGAGTAGAATAGAATAGAATAGAATAGAATAGGGAGTAGAGTAGAATAGAATAGAATAGAATAGAATAGAATAGAATAGAATAGAATA
>BLBF01000058.1:14086790-14127184 GCA_015471245.1 Laticauda colubrina
TAGAATAGAATAGAATAGAATAGAATAGAATAGAATAGAATAGAATAGAATAGAATAGAATAGAATCTGGAAGGGATCTTTTAGTCCAGCCCTCTGTTCAAATTGCAGGTCCTATACCAGTTCAGACAAGTGACTGTCCCGTTTCTTCTTAAAATCCTCCAGTGATGAAGCACCCACAACTTCTGGAGTCAAGCTGTTCCACTGATTAATTGTCCTCACTGTCAGGAAATTTCTTCTTCATTCCAGGTTGCTTCTCTCTTTGCTTAGTTTCCAACCATTATTTCTTCTCCTGCCCTCTGGTGCTTTTGGGAATAATTTGACACAGAAAGCAGCTGAGAAAATTGCTTGCTTACATGGCTACTTTCAGAAACATAGTCATGGAAATTGACCATTTAAAAAAAAAAACCCAATGAAACAAGGTAAATATTAGAATTTCTGTATGTCTAATCTACTATTTGCCACTTGGGAGATTTCACAGCACTACTTAATACCCCGTCACAATTTTACTCGTTCTAGAAATAAATAAGGAAGAAGACAGTTCTGCTTCCTAGAAAAGGTGGTAGTTAAGGTGCAACCTCCTTTTCTTTACTCAACCTCCTTCAGGATGCTGTGTCCAACCAGATAGAAGAGAAGACCCGAGAGGAGCACTAATGGGATCCCAGCAGTCGCAAACATGAAAGACCAGCCATAATAAATAGTTAGAGGGCTGTCATCTGGGCAACTTTCGCTTCTTTCCAGTAGTATGTATTTTCGGAGATCGACAGCAAATTCTTTCCACACCACAAACATAAAAATGAGCAGGGTAAATAAGCATCCTGTTTGACAGAATGAGAAAGAGAGAAAGAAAGAGAAGAAAAATGAGAAGGAAGAAAAATTCTATTTGATAGTGACAGCGTAAATACAAGGGTCCTCAAACTTGGCAACTTTAAGACTTATAGACTTCAATTCCCAAAATCAGCTGGCTGAGGAATTCTGGGAGTTGAAGTCCACAAGTCTTAAAGTTGCCACGTTTGGAGACCTCTGGTGTAAAACATCCTAGCAAGAGAAAAAAGTTCAATTCCCTGGATGAAAAAATTGCAGGTAGTCCTCAATTGATGACAGGAGTTGGGAGTGGCAACTCCACTGCATAAAGTGCAAGATTAAGTAGCCATTTAGCTGTGTTGACTTACAATAGTTGTTCTAGCAATCCAATGGTGGGATTCAAATTTTTTTACTACCGGTTCTATGGACATGGCTTGGTGGGCATGGCAGGGGAACGTGGGTGTGGCAGGAGAAGGTTACTGCAAAATCCCCATTCCCTCCCCACCCCACTAAACTGCTTTCCAGCTCCATTCTCCTGCTCAGGGCAACCAAAGGAGACCCTGCCAATCAGCTGGGACTCAATGAGAGGCGTAGAATAGATGGGGGCAGGGCCAGTCAGAGGTGGTATTGGCCAGTTCTCTGAACTACTCAAAATTTCCACTACCAGTTCTCCAGAACTGGTCAGAACCTGCTGAATACCATCTCTGTAGCAATCCCAGTTGGCCTTGTTTGATGAATCCTATGCATTTACAGTGTCCCATGATCACAGGGTTGCTGTTTGCTTCCCCAATGACTTGACTTGTTGGAAGCCAGTTGTGAAGGTGACAACCATCACATGACCATGGCATACTGTGACAACCACAATTCCAAATAATGATTGTAAGTCTCTTGCTCAGTGCTATTATGGCTTCAAACAGTCACTGAATGAATGCTTACTAAATGAGGAATACCTGTACTTACAATTGATCTGATGTTAGATTGTTCAGCCCCCATTAAAGAAGCTTTAACCTTGGACAAGTTCAGTGATGGGATTCAAAATGTTTTACTACCGTTTCTATGGGCATGGCTTGGTGGGCATGGCAGGAGAAGGATACTGTAAAATCCCCATTCCCTCCCCACCCCACTAGCCTGCTTTCCAGCTCCATTCTCCTGTGCAGGGCAACCAAAGAAGTCCCAGCCAAGCAGCTGGGACTCAATGGGAGGCAGAGAAGAGATGGGGGTGGCATTTGCCGGTTCTCTGAACTAATCAAAATTTCTGCTACTGGTTCTCCAGAACTGGTCAGAACCAGCTGAATATCCACCTCTGGACAAGCTGGTTCCTACCATCTTTAAAAGATGGTCAAGATCTGCAAGAGTTTGCCAGTTGCTTTTAAATCATGGCAGAATTGAAGATCCAGTGCATAAATTCAACCTATAAAGCTTCTGAACCCATTTCAAATCAAAGGTTATTTTTTGACACAACTCTTTTTTTTCGATGTAATTATAGAATCGAGAAGTAAAAGAAATCACTGAGGCCCTTAATGGTTTCATCTGCTCTGTGCTTTCTTCTCCCAAAATTTTCCTTCACTTGCTGAAGTGGATATGGTGTTAATTTCTACATTTAAGTCTCTATTAAACCAAGTAATTCATTGCTGAATATGTGTGTTCTTTGATGCTCTGTGAGCTTGTTTTGTTGCAGACATTTCATTACCAAACTAGATAACATCATCAGTGCTAGTCACTGCTGAATGTTCTAAGCCATTATATTTTAGCATAAACTGCCTGAGTCATTGGTTAAAAGGTAAAATGAAGGAAACTTCATATGCACCCTCTTGAACCTATGGTAGAAGGGTAAATAAATCAAATCAGGATGGCTTATCCACACAATGTTATATTTGCTGCAAAGCTACAGATGCACGAATGGCCTCTCATTAAACAAAATGAGAACAAATAAGATTTTTCAAAATCTGAGGTAATTGTCAGCTAATCTTCTGCACTTAAAAATAAAAGCTTCCTTCAGAATTTCAGTTGAGTAGAAGAATGATCAAATGAAGAAAATTCCACAGAGATTATAAAATGAGTTTATAAGTATGAGCCATACAAAATAAATTCTTATTTCTACACCTTTGCTTGTCCTCTTTTTTTTTTTCATTTGAACCACATTTCTTCTTATTGTTGTGAAGCAATTGGGATCATTCTAAGAAATGTGCTTACATTATCTTAAATCTTGGTTCTTTTTCATTGCCAAAATCCCCAGATCACAAAACCTGCATAAATCCTGTTTTTATGTTTTTTATATTTCTATCTTTGTAGTTTTCTGGTTTCTGAGTTAGATTTTTATACATATATACATACTCTTCTCCAAAAGTCTGCATTGCAACTTGTTGATCCTGGGTAACTCACAATTTTTCCTCTCCTTTGTCATTTGTAAGATAAATGTTGTTCTACAAATATTGGTACAATTGGATGTTCTTGCAATTTTGGATTTTTCTTTTTTATTTAATATATCAATTGGTCCTTTCCATTTCACCGAGCATTTTCCTTCCCTCAAACCAAAAACATTTTAAAAACTTGCAAAGCAGAACAAACATAATGAAACCCTTCTTTTTAAGAAAATCTGGCTTTCTGTTGACGTGAGGTCAAGTTTTCTTGGAAGCAGGAGACTTTGGCCTCAGGAATTCATGTCCTTATTTTACACCCTTATCTTACACCTTACAGGAACAGGGCCTGGCTAGTCTAGAGAAGAGAAGGACCAGGGGAGACAGGATAGCATCTTCCAATATTTGAGGGGCTGCCCCAGAGAGGAGGAAGGGGTCAAGCTATTTTCCAAAGCTCCTGAAGGCCAAACAAGGAATAATGGATGGAAACTGACCAAGGAGAGATTCAACTTGGAAATAAGAAGAAATTTTCTGACAGTGAGAACAAATGGAACAGCTTGCCTTCAGAAGTTGTGGGAGCTTCATCACTTGAGACTTTCAAGAAGAGATTGGAATGCCATTTGTCAGAAATAGTGTAGGGTCTCCTGCTTGGGTGCAGGATTCGACTAGATCAGGGGTCTCCAACCTTGGCCACTTGAAGATTTGTGGACTTCAATTCCCAGGTGGACTTGACTCCCAAGTGGGAGTTGAAGTAGTTGAAGAGTTCAAGTAGCCAAGGTTGGAGACCTCAGGACTAGATGATCTACAAGGTCACTTCCAACTCTGTTAATCTGTAATCTGTAATCTCTGAATTACTGTAATTGGCCCAAGATAGGATTACCCTTGGAGACACTCAGAAGCTAGAGTTTGTACATTCATCTTTTGATACACATAAGTTTCTATAGCAAGTTGCATCTATTCTTTGTAACCATTGTAGGTTGCTCCCAATCCAGTTTGTTGGATTAAAAGTGTTTGTTATTTTTAATAATAAATATATAATAAAGTCCTTTATGACTTGAATCTCCTCCCCATGGAATCTGCCTGTCCTGTGTGTGAGCCAGAGAAAACATAGGGTGAAGGACCCTAACCCTATATTCAAAGCACGGGAAGAGTTCAAAAGAAATTCATCTTTATGGTGGCCCCAATCTATGGAACAGCTTGATCCCAAGCTAAGTTTGTGTCCATGTTATCCTAACCTTTTAGAGTCAGGGCAAGACATTACTATACTCCTCCATCAAAAATTTGGAGAGCAGGAGCTAATAGTCTGAAACAGTTCTTCTTCATGCCAGCTTTTAATTCGGCAGTTGTCTTGCTTGGTAGAAGCTGCTGATTGTGGATTTAGCCCATGTATTTGCGAGACACCCAGAATCCTATCTACTTTAATAAATAAATAATCTATCTACTTTAATAAATAAATAATCTTTAATAAATAAATAAATTCACCTAATTCTACGGGTTGGTATTTCAGGGCAGAGTAAGTGAGAACACTTTGAGACTGGAAGAGTTATTTATAAAACTAATAAAGATGGGATAAAAATAAACCTATAAAAATAAAAGACAGATACATCGGGGCAGATGTAACAAGGAACAATGGGGAGGGCGAGATATGCCTTCCTTCATCCTCCCTGTTCTTTCAGAGGCACCCACCATAAATTCCCCAAATGTTTCCCCAAATTTGATCTGCAGCCTACCGAGACCCACAGCACGGATTCAACTTTGCTTTGCGACATCAGCCAAACAGATCCAATACTTGTTCCTCCTTTCCTCACCTCCCCTTTCTATCCCTGTTCTGCCTGTGTGTATGAAATGCAAGAGATTAAACTCTATTATTTGTATCTCAGTTGTTGATTCAGGTTAATCGTCTCTTCTGGGGAGAACTGAATGGTGAGAGAACTGAACCATGATATGAAACTTTTTTCCTTTCTATTCTCATCACAATTGTCAAGGGGCTAACCAGAAGGCTCTCTAACTTCCCAGGAAGCAGCACCTTCATTTTGTGTTAAATCGCACAACTCAACCCTCCTTGCCTTCCTTCTTTGGGTTCACAGCCTCATGAAACCCCATTGGCTAATTGCAGAGGGAAATGGGTGAACTCCTGGCTTGCTTTAGAACTCATGGAATTTATCTATAATTTGCTAATTATAGGGAAACGAACCTGAGTCTCCTTTTTTCTCACCTCCGTGCCTAGCAGAAACTTCAAAACTCCAATAAAAAATAATGAGATGTTGAGATCTTGCTTAGCAAATTTCGAGAGCGCAAAAGCATGTGGAATACGGAGAGTTTACAGCTGTCACAGTATGGAACTTTTAACTTGCATAGAACAGCTTTGAATTAAAATGGTAGGCTGTATTTTTCTGCTGATTCCATTTAAACAACCTCATGGAACTCTATTCATGAGCTGGAAAGAATAATTGAAGACCGAGTTAGTCATTACCATTCAGCCTACTGAGAAGGCTACCTTATCATGAACACAAGCTATTTTCCATTCGGATTGCTAACTGTTGTTCGAGGCATTTTCTTGGAAGGTACAAGAATCCATCACAGATTTCCAGAAAGTCTGTCTTCAATAATTTGCCAGTTGAAAGGATGGATTTATAAATCCTGATTTTCATAATGGGTCTTAAATATGGCACAAAGGGAATCCTTGTGTGATGACCTGGGGTGTGGCACAAAGGCAATACAGTCAGATAATCAATAAGAGTCCCTTTACTAGATCCAACTTTGCCCCCAATGTCCAGGTTACCTTCTGGCTAGAGAAAAACTCTCCCAGGAACAGCCTTTGACTGCAGAGAATTAAGTCCAAAACATGATCAACAAAAACTGTAACTATAAGTCCAAACAAGGCAAACTGAGGTAAGTCTGGCATGGCAAGAGAAGGAATTCCAGATGTGAAGGCATGGCAATAACTCAACACAGTTGGGAAGATGCCAGGAATATAGATAACCAAAGTCAACACAAGATAAACTCATGTTTGCTCCTAGCAGCCTGCAGCATGCAGCCTGCATTTCTTTTAAATTTTATTCCCAGCTCTGGCTAATGAAGGGAATCAGGGCCCTTTCCTACCCTGCAAGCCATGCAACCCAAGTTGCTCTCTTCTCCACTCCTCCATGAGTGCCCTAGGATGAAGAGGGGGTGGTCCCGGGTCTTCCTCTGAATTCCCTCTCCCTTGTTCTACCTCTTCCCTGCTCTGCCCAGCCAGACTTTGCCCTTCCCCACTTTGCTCCACAGCCAATGGAGCCCCACTCCCACACTCCCTTTCAGCTGTTTGTCGTCCTCCTTGGATTCAGACTCCAATAGGAGGATGGCACCTTGTCTTATGACCACCATTGAGTCCAAAATTTCTATTGCAAAGCGAGATGTTATTAAGCAAGTTTTGCCCCATTTTATAAACTTTCTTGCTACTGTTGTTAAATGAATCACTACAACTATTAAGTTAGTTACATGGTTGTTAAGTGAATCTGGCTTCCCCATTGACTTTACTTATCAGAAGGTCACAAATTGGGGCCCAGTACATCATATGTTTTAGCCTACAAAAACCCTGCAACCGTCATAAATATCAGACAGTTATCAAGCATTAGTATGTGAATCATGTGACCATAGAGATGCTACAATGGTCGTAGGTGTGAAAAATAAGTCAATTTTTTTTCAGTGCCATTTGTAAGTCTAGGACTACCTGTATGCAATATCCTAGATATGGTATTTTCATGAAATATATCAATCTTGTATTTTGTATTTTAAGTTTGATGTTGTATAGTATGCTTTATTTTAATTGTGATCAGAGGTGGTATTCAGCAGGTTCTGACCAGTTCTGGAGAATAAGTAGTGGAAATTTTGTGCAGTTCAGAGAACCGGCAAATCCCACCTCTGACTGGCCCCGCCAGCCCCATCTATTCTCTGCTTCCCGAGTCCCAGTTGATTGGCTAGGTCTTCTTTGGTTGCTCTGCATAGGAGAAAGGAGCTGGAAAGCAGGTTAGTGGGGTGGGGAGGGAATGGGGATTTTACAGTAAGCTTCTGTGATGACCCGAAGTGTAACACAGATGTAACAAAATCCAAAATGTAAATAAATGTCCTTTAGTGCCTCCAACTTGGCCCCACTGTTCAATAATTCTCAGTTGGAGATAAAACTTATTCAAAAATAGCCTTCAAAAGAAAGCAATACAGTCCAAACTTAATGAGCAGATAAAGGTGAAATAAAAAACCAAACCAACTGCAATGTCAAAATTTCCACAACAGACCAGGATAAGTAATTACCAACTTCAAGGAGATAACAAGGCACAGTCTGTTGGAAGGATGCCAACCCAGATAACTTCAGCCCAAAATAAAACATGCTTTGCTTCCGGCAACGCCGTGTTGTAATCGTTTCTCTTATATACTAGTCTCCCCAGCTGCAACCAATGAGGAGAATCATGGCCGCTTCCTCTCTTGTAAGCCAAGTTGTTTCCTTCTCTGTTCCTCCCTGCATGCCCTAGGATAATGGGCCTGGTTCTTCCTCTGACTGCCCAGCTGGCCTCTGCCCTTCCCCAGCCTCCTCCACAACCTCCAGAGCCACACCTCCACTCCCGCTGGACTGTTTTCTCTCTCTCCCTCAGAGTCTGACACTACCAAGGGCATGACACCTTCCCTTGCCACACCCACCAAGCCACACCCACCAAGCCACGCCCACCAAGCCACACCCACCAAGCCATGCCCACCAAGCCACACCATGCCCGCCAAGCCATGCCCACAGAACCGAGAGTAAAAAAAGAATTGAATCCCACCACTGATTGTGATGCTTCCGACACCAACAAACATCGGCTCTCCTTACCTATGAGCGTGCACATGGGTGTGTGAGAGAAAAAGAATGAGAGAGTTTGGAGGAAAAAAGCTGGGTAAAAAATCCCATGGAATATGGTTGAATTCTTGAAAGCCCCCTCAGATATTTCATTGCCCTGGCTTCATTTCCTCTCCTTGACATGTGAAAATTAGCTTTTAATGAGTGCGATTTTTTCCCCTCCTGGATATACAAGCCAAAAGGAAGTCCTTGCAAGTTAAGCTTCATATGTCAAACATAGTTAAGTACATTTGGCAGAAGAGCCACTGCTGGGTCGCTGAGTTACACTCTTTTGCAAGGCAAGTTGGCAACAAAGGTAACAAGGAACTCGGTGAGGGAAATGAACCAGAAGCAATCAATAACAGCTTCTTTCAGCTGAATAACCTTCTGTGACTACTCCAAGCAAGATGGTCATTTTTTTTCCTCCTTTATTTTTCTTCTTCCTTTTTCCCTGAAAAGGAAAGAGTTCCCCAAAAATAATCTCAGGGCAAGATTGGTTAAGGTAGCTGGACAACTGCCAGATGGATGTGCTTAAAATAGCACAAATAATTGTGGTCCATTCTTACAAAGAAAGAATCTAATGCAATCAAATATTGCTTAAAAGGAAAGAGCCCAACGTGATGACATCTGAAAGCCACGATTTTAATAGGGAAGGAAGAGCTTTCTATTTGCAGACTGATCCAATTTAAGCCACTTGGAACATGAAGTTCCACAAGTTTTAAAGCTCTTTTTTTCCCTTTTTTTCCCTTCCCCCTCCACATTTTAGATAAAGATTGTTAGTTTGGAAGGAGGAGAATCTATCTATGTTGGAACTGAACACCCTTCCCCAATAGAGGGGGAAGAATAAGGCACCACCTACCTCCAATCTACAACACAACCCTTGTAGTAGTTCCAAGAAATATTCCACAACCAATTGCACCCTGGTTCAGGTGACCTTGAGGTGACCTTAAACTCCCAAGTGGCCTTAAGAGCTCCCAGGGAGACTAAGGTAAAGATAAAGGTTCCCCTTGTACATACATGCTAGTCATTTCCGGCTCTAGGGGGCAGTGCTCATCTCTGTTACAAAGCCAGCACTGTCCAAAGACGTCTCCATGGTCATGTGGCCGGCATGACTAAACACCGAAGGTGCACAAAACACTGTTACCTTCCCACCAAAGGGGTCCCTATTTTTCTACTTGCATTTTTTATGTGCTTTCGAACTGCTACGTTGGCAGGAGCTGGGACAAGTAATGGGAGCTCACTCCGTTACATGGCACTAGGGATTTGAACCACCAAACTGCTGACCTCTTTGATCGACAAGCTCAGCGTCTTAGCCACAGAGCCACCGCGTCCCTCTCAGAGAGAGTATTAACAACCAGATGACTGCAAAGAAACACAATCCTCCCATCTCACCACCACCATCCGGTCGCAACTGCTACCTATCCGTCTATCCCCCTGCTATCAGAACTGATGAAGCTTCTTATATGAGAAGCAAAATGTTTTTTTCTTCTTTCTCAAAGAAAAAGAAAAAAACACAGCCCAGTTGCCTTTTGAAGAAAAAAAGCACCTTTGAGACCTTCTTGGAAAAGTATCCCTCCAATTTGGCCACAATCTGGTTATTAGCAATGACTTATATATCATATCATGTCCACTATTGCTTCAGATCAATTTGTGGGGCCTTCTTGATTGAAATAAAATTAAAAGTGTGTGTGGGGGGGGAATAATCTGAAATATTGCTCGCCTACTCTGCATCTCTGAAGGATAACACAAATAATACCCTTAAGTTTTAACTATTGCGTATTTTGGATTTCTTGCAAACTAACCCTGCAGAATAGTTCTAGATTATTTATTTGCTTGTTTGTTTGTTCATTATTTATTTATTTATTCATTTGTTGAATTTATTTGCCACCCATCTTGTAATGAACCACTTTGGGTGGTTTCCAGCATGAAAACATTAAAATTCTAATAAATACATATATTTAAAAGAATAAAAATAAAAGTCCCAATCAAGACATAGTTAAAAGATGGGAGAGAGGGAACAGGATGAGGAGGGAGGTGGGATTGCCTCTTAATTTGACAAGCACCTCCAAGGTGATGTTCTCCAAGTTAGAGCCCCGAGCCATCTTAATTTAGTAACCTTTGGGCAGGGGAAGAGATATAAGATAAATCTGGAATTTTGAATAGGCATCTTCATAAAATGGCCATTGAGTGGGGAAGCCGTTTTCCTTCCATAGACCACTCTTTCAGCCAAAAGCAAGTTGACAAGAGTGCTTTTCACCATCCCTTCTGAACATCCAGCATAGTCTCTATAACCCCAATGAATTTATTTCTCCTGAATAGAGAGTAGTTTAAGAAAAATGACTGAGATAATCCCATATTCATATTTCCTTTAAAAAGAAGTCAATAGGTTTTTTTTACTCCTTTCCAATATTTCTAGAGCTTTTTAAACTAAAATCATGGGCATCACATTTCCAATTCTCTAACTCAGAAAAACAAGCAATAAGTAAATTTGAAGGCATGCAGAAGACACATTCTCAAACTCTACACTCTGTTTAACAAGGGCCAACTGTTGCATTCATTTAATGCATGACATTTTAGTTTAGTTTAGTTTATTGTCATTGCACATTGTACAATAAAATCAAACACCATCTTCAGTACACATCATGACCATGAAAATAAACATAAACCTACATTCTTCACCCTCCACACATTGAATTAAAAAACCCCAACACCGCATTAACACTGCACTATACAGCAGAATTCAACAGAGCTATTATCCTGGGATAAAAGCTGTTTTTCAGCCTATTTGTGCTTGTTTTTATGATTCTGTACCATCTGCTAGATGGTAATAGTTCAAAAAAAAAGGGTTCCCAGGATGAGATGAATCTTTGAGAATGTTTTGAACTTTCTTAGGGCAGCGGGAGCTATAAAGCTCTTCCAAAGAGGGGAGAGGGCAACCCATGATCTTCTGGACAATGATGTTAACCCTCTGGAGTGCTGTCCAATGAGACCACTGAATTAATATAACTTGCCAAGGCAATGCAACCTTTTCCTCAATGTAGTTTTCCTCTGTCCAGTCATGTCTACCTCTAAGTACGTTGCTCATCTCTACTTCTTAGCTGAAGAACCAGCTTTTCCTAAGACCTTTTCCATGGCCATGTGACCAGCCTGACTCTATGCCAAGGTGCACAGAATGTTTTTACTTCCCACCAAAGTGGTATCTATTTATCTACTCACATTTGTGTGCTGTTGAACTGGGCAGGAGCTGGGGCGAGAAATGGGAGCTCATTCTGTCGCATGGTGCTGGAGTCTCGAACTCAGGATGTTAGATTTCCAGCTGACAAACATTTTAACCACTGAGCCATCACACTCCTTCTTCCCTCAACACATGGATCCACAAACTACCAACCAAAACAAAGCATCTTGGAAAAACCTGTCCAAGGGGATTAAAAAGTATCCCAGGATAAAAGTCTTCTGGGCAACAAAGGAAAAAAGGACCATAACTGAGATTGGGAAGACCACTAGCAAGATGGAAGCTCCAGAGTGCTTACAGATTAGCAGCTTTTATTACTTTAAACATTTGCATGAACTTTGACCTTGTACATCTGGTTTCTACCCCGAAGGCTTAACCCTTATACCTGTAAAACAGTCTGATAATGAGGCCACCAAATTATGGGAAGAACATACCAGAATATTATTTCAGTGCAGAAAGCTTTGCTTTGGGACTTCAAAGGACAACCTCCTGATTTCTTCCCTCAGAACTTTCTCTCCAGACAAATTTCTCCCTTGATGAATTATAAGCACTTTCACCTTTCTCCAAGGAACAATTACTGGGATACAAAAGTTAATTACAGCCGATCTGCCATCCATAGCAGATGACAAATAAGGTTCTCCCGTTGCAACTACTGTACTGAATAAGAATATAAAGACAGATAGACAGATGGACAAAATAATTAACAAAACTATGATAACTGCCAAAAGAACTAAAATGGGGAGCTATTTAGTCCATTTGCTAAATATTACCTTGTTGCTCTGATTTATTTTTTTTGTGGTATGTGGCACAAAGACTCATGGAAAGATATATGTTCGGCATTAGAAGACAAAATAGAAAGAAATAGAAAGATGGATTGGAGAACACATGAAAGTATTTGATATCATTAAGAGCGGGGTGTCAAATTCAAAGCCTGTGACCCAGATCCCACCCACAGGGTGATTAGATCTGGCCCATGGACCCATCCTGGAAACAGTGAAGGACTGGCCCACGGTGCCTCTGCCAATTAAAACAGAGCTCGGGAGGGCCGCACGTGGCCCTTCCAAGCTCCGTATTCACTGGCAGAGGGTTGCAGGAGGCCGTCACAGTCAAAA
This sequence comes from Laticauda colubrina, assembly GCA_015471245.1. Taxonomy (NCBI): domain Eukaryota; kingdom Metazoa; phylum Chordata; class Lepidosauria; order Squamata; family Elapidae; genus Laticauda; species Laticauda colubrina. Next base: position 14,099,142 of record BLBF01000058.1, read on the forward strand.
ATGGAGCTTGGGAATCCATTTTCAATGGCAGAGGGCTCAGGCCACGATAGGTGCCCCCAACATGAGTGACATCGAACAGGCCACACACTCCTCTGGCCATGCCCACCTCAGCCCTCAAGATCAAACATAACCCTAATACAGCTCTCAGTGAAATCAATTTTGACTCCCCTGATTCAGAGAGTCAAAGAACTGAAATGGAAATGGGTCAGTAACATAGCAAGAAAGATTGGTAAGCAGATGGGACCAAGACAATCATAGAATGGATCCCACTTGATCAAAAGCATCCCCCAAAGAGACCTAAAACAAGATGGAACAACGACATCAGCAAGTATTACGAGCCCAATTGGCCAAAGAAAACTCTAGAACCTAATGGTTGGAAACATATGGAAGAGACTGTGATGGCCTGGGGCATAGTACAAAGGCAACACAGTCAGATAATCAGTAGGAGTCCCTTTATTAGCCCCAACTTTGCCCCATTGTCCAGGTTACCTTCTGGCTGGAGAAAAATTCTCCCAGGAACAATTTAAATGATTGGGAAGACACCAGGAACACAGATAAGCAAAGATAACACAAGATAAATTCACATTTCCTCCCAGCAGCTGCTTCACTCAGCATGCATTTCTTTTAAATTCTCATTCCCAGCTGTAGCTAATGAAGGGAATCAGGGCCCTTTCCTCCCCCATAAGCCATGCAACCCACGTTGCTCTCTTCTCCATTCCTCCCTGCATGCCCTAAGATGAAGAGGCGATGGGCCTGGGTCTTCCTCTGAACTCCCTCTCCCTTGTTCTACCTCTCCCCTGCTCTGCCCAGCCAGACTTTGCCCTTCCCCTATTTCCTCCACAGCCAATAGAGCCACACTCCCACACTCCCTGTCAGCTGTTCGGCCTCCCTCTTTGAATCAGACTCTGACAGGGACAAGACAGAGACCTTTATCCTGCAGTGGATAGACAATGGCTAAAATGATGATGATGATGATGATTTCTATACTGCCTCAGTTCAGAGATTCTGGGCTATAGATAAAAAGTTCATATTACCAATATTGTACTTTATCCATATTTAAATATTGCTTGTCATTAAACTAATTGGTCATCCTCAGTTCCGCATTCTGCATCAGAGTAAGGCTATAAATCAGGGCTCGCCAACCTTTTGGACCTCAGGGACCACCAAACTCATAATTTTAAATCCCGTGGACCAAAAACCCTGGGAAAACCCCCAAGAAAGTCTGCAGGAAAATTCCCTGTCCCAATTTCCGACCAATCAATTGTTCTTTATTTGGGATCACAGGATACTGTATCCAGCTCCGTTCTCAGGGGGAGAGAGAGAGAGAGAGACTTTTGGCTTCATGCAAGGAAAGCAGAAGAAGCAGCAGAAGTCTTTCTTTCTCTCTCCCAAACTACACCAGAATTGAGTCTTTGCCAGCACAGCCTCTTGGAGCAGGAGGCCTTGCAGGGTCCCAAAGATTCATTTCTGGTGGAATTTGGGGGAGAGAAAGAAAGACTTTTGCTGCTTTCCTTGTGTGCAGCCAAAAGCAGAAGAAGAAAGAAGCAGAAAGAAGCAGCCTGGTGGCCAGGCAAGGCACATGGGGTGAATGGGGCAAGTTCCCCCCTCTGCCCTTTCCCTCCTCCCCTCACTACCTTATGTTGTTCCCAATGCAAATTATTCAAGCCTTGTGTTCCCATGGGCCATGTGGGTGGTGCAGCCTTGTGTTCCCACACAGCCTGGATTAATTGCTTTGGGGGATGCTTTGGGAGTGACATTGCGGACCACCAAAATTTTCTCATGAACCACCAGTGGTCCCCACCCCACTGGTTGGTGACCACAGCTATAGATCACATCACATGTAAAATTTCCTAGAAAATGCCAACAGGTATTCTCATAGCTGTATATTTGAGTGCAGGTAGTCCTCGATTTATGGCCACAAGTGAGACCAAAATTTCTGTTAAGTGAAATATTTGTTACGTGAGTTTTGCCCCATCTTGCGACCTTTCTTGCCGCCACTGTTAAATGAATCGCTGCAACTGATAAGTTAACATCCCATTTATTAAGTGAATCTGGCTCCCCCATGGACAAAAGGGGATCATGTGACCTTGGGACCTAGCAATGGTCACATAAGTATGATCCAGTTGCCAAGCATCTGAGTTCTGCAAAGGTGGTAACTGTGAAAAATGATTGTAACTCACTTTTTTTCAGTGCCGTCACTTTGAATGATCACTAAATGAACTGTTGTAAGTTGAGGAATACCTGTAATATAATGGCATTCAAATGAATGCTCTTAAAAATGATTGGGTCCTAGGTGCAAGGTTTCATCCTCAGCTATTTTTAAGATGTCCCTAGGAAAAGAATATTTATGTAATTGGCAGGTGTATACAGTATATGAAACCAATGCAGAATCATAACAATAACTTTAAATTTAAGTCCAGTGTCCAACCTTAGCAACTTTGTGACTTGAAAACTCCCAGAATTCCCCAGCCAGAGGTTAAACACCTCTGGGTTGAATTGATTCTACTTGGAAGGTCAAACTGAATCATCCAAATGATGACTCAAATTATTCCGATTCCAATTCTTTTGTCAGGAACCTGAGCAAGACCAAACGAAAGGAGAATTCCATCGAATGCCATAGGCACAACGTTGTGTTCCATTGTTCTCCAGGAATGTTCTAACACAAATATCAACTTGGTGCCCTCCAAAAGGATGGATACTTTTCTCAAGTCAAACAGTGCTGTCCATGTCTCTGCAGGCTAGAATGTCTCCAGCTCTGCTTCTTCAAAATTTTGAGAAGAGAAACAATCTAAGCTCTTCTGCTTTATCCTTGTCTGCAAGAATAACAAGCCAGATAAAAGGTAAAAGTAAGAAACATGCCAGTCGTTTCCGGCTCTAGGGGGTGGTGCTCATCTCCCTTATAAAGCCAAAGAACCAGTGCTGTCTCCATGGTCATGTGGCCGGCAGGACTAAACGCACAAAATGCATGGAATGCTATTACCTTCCCACCAAAAGGGTCCCTATTTTTCTCCTTGCATTTTTGACATGCTTTCGAACTGCGAGGTTGGCAGAAGCTGGGACAAGTAATGGAAGCTCACTCCATTACGTGGTGTTAGGGATTCAAACCGTTGAACTGCCGACCTTTCTGATCGACAAGCTCAGTGTTTTAACCACTGGGCCACCGTGTCCATAACAAGTCAGATAATAAGCTTAAAAGATAGTGCATTCCCTTTTAGCAGCAAGCAAGCATTAATAGGCAACTAAGTTAAGATTCAAAGCCACTCTCCATCTAGGCTAGAAGGATCCAAACTGCTTCCTTGAAACGCAGCGGCCCAAATGCACAAGAACTAGCCCAGAATTCCAGAGCTTTTAATTCCAGCACTTTTGAAGAGTGGTTGATAAAATTAATAAGATTACATAACAACGTGCAACTGCCTTGGTTATTAAGTGCACATTCTGTTTCAAGCTTCTTCCTTTGGTGCATTTGCATTCTGTTACGCATGCGTTCTCAGGATTTTAGCATTCCAGATCACTAAATGCGCTGAAGCATTCCAGAACACTGCACTGGTCACTTACCAGCTGCCATAAGGAATCCACCTCCAACCTTATAGAACCTCGCATTGACAAAGGGCACACCGCACACCAACAAAAACACACCTACAAGGCTGGCAGTGATGGCCAGGACAATCAGCGCTGTCCAGAATCCCCTGTATACTGTGCACGGAGAGAGAGAGACATACACCACAAATTGATCCCAGCTACACAATCAGAGTATATGAAAAAATAACGTCAGTGGGAGGAGATCTAACTTTATCCACACAGGTTTGAAAAGGAAAAAGGACAAGCTGACACGCATTCTAGTTTACTCATACATAATTTGGGATTGCCTTATGTCAGATATGAAGCTTCAGCATGTAGAGAGCTTCACACATTTATACCTTGTCGTGCTCATAGTTATGCCAGATAATTCAGAATGTATAATGTGGGCGAAAAAATGCTCTAAATGTTGGGCACATCGTTGAATTAGAGCACTGGAAGGGACCTTACAGATCTTCTAGTCCAACCCCCTGTTTGAGCAGGAGACCTGATTCTTTATGAGAGCCTTTCCCTTGTGTCACTATCTTGACCCTCTCCCCCAAGTAGAGATAATGAGAGCCTCCTCAGCCAGCCTTCGCAAGTAATGATAAGCCATTTACTCGCAAATAAAACAACCCCCTTTTTATTATATGGCAGTAACAGTCTTTTATTCACACTGATAAACAAAAATTCAAATATAATTAGTCCCAACAAACCGATTCTGGCCAAGGAATCTAAATTGTTTGCTGTATATTAGAAAACAAATGATTGTCTGAGACAACTGGCCACTCCCAAACCCCTACTATTTATTTCCCAGCCAGGGAGGGGCTACTTAGCATCTACATCTTCTTTTCCCTGAGAGCTGGCTTATTGCTTTCCATTGCTCTCCTTTCCTCTCTACGTATATGCACATCTGGGATGGGCCCTATCTGTTCCTCCCCCTCACTCAGCTCAGGCTCCAAAGACAGCTGCTTCTACACCCAGGGGAGGACGGAAGGCGCCAGCTCTGTCTCTGTCTCTGATGCTATTTCTTTTTCAGAGCCTTCCAAAGGCTCCCAAGTTGGTCCAGGTTCCCCCCTCAACATCCTCTTTGTCTGACTCTGCTGGCAGCCGACGGGCCACAACAGAGAGTTTGCCTATAGCCATACATCTTATCGTACATCTTAGCACCATTAATGAGGCCTTGCAAGGCAATCAAACCAGTCAGTCCAAGAGGAGATTCACCCTGACTGCTTTTTAGAAGGCCAGATCCTGAAGATGAAACTCAAAGACTTTGGCCATCTCATGAGAAGGAAGGACTCATTAGAGAAGAACCTAATGCTGGGAACGATTGAGGGCAAGAGAAGAAGAAGAAGGGAATGGCAGAGAATGAGGTGGCTGGATGGGGTCACTGAAGCAAATAGATGTGAGCTTAAATGGACTCCAGAAGATGATAAAGGACAGGAAGGTCTGGAGGAATGTTGTCCATGGGGTCACAACACAACTTCTTTTCCTCAGAACATACCTGCAGTTGCGTCATAGGAGGGGTGAGGATGAGGCCCAAACACAATAGGCATTGGAAACAGGTAGGCGTTCATACAATGCTTAGGATGGGCTTGGCTGGCTGGAGAAGAAATGAGAAATTTCTCTTGAGTCTGTTGTCTGTTTTTGTAGAGCACTGAGAACAGCTACATTTCAATTCTACACACACAGGTGGTTCTCAACTTACAACCATTTGTTTAGTGACCATTTGAAGCCCTGGGGGGAAAAAACATCCCCATGGTCAAAATTCAGGTGCTTAGCAACTGACTCATATTTATGACTGTGGAAATGTCCCAAGGTCACATGATCCCCTTTGGTGACCTTCGGACAAGCAAAGTCAAAGGGGAATCCAGATTCACTTAACAACCGGGCTGCTAACTTAACAACTGCAGTGATTCATTTAACCACGGTGGCAAGAAAGGTCACAAAATGGGACATAGCTCACTTAACAACAGAAATATTGGGTTCAGTTTTGGTCATAAGTCAAGGATTACCTGTCTGTTAATACCAGGCTTGGTTCTGTAAGGCAACCCAACTGTTTTCATGTTAGACCCAATTCTCTTCCAGCTTCCTGACATTCCCTTTTCCACTGTTTTGTCTGGCCTCAAACAAAAATGCAAAATTTTCTGATGGCAACAATGGATACTACCTCTTTATGTGAGGTATTTATAATAAAATACAATATAAATTTATAATATTACCTGTCTAATACTCTGCACCTGCCTTGCTCTTCCTGGCTTCCTCATCTGCAAAGGTCCTATTGAAGCACCGCCCATGTATGTGGAGTAACAGCTTTTCTTGGGACTCGACAGATGGGAAGCCAAGACAGGTACAGCCTATAAGATGGTTGGCTCGTCTAATTGGTGACTGCCACACTCACAAACCTCCTTTCAAGTATCTCACAATTAAGGCACATGTGAAAACAAGTAACTGCCTTCATGTTACATGTTACCATCTTCTGAGGATCAACTTAGATCAACCCTCTTAAATCTCTTCTTACACAGGGTTGAACCTTTTCCTTTGATACAAAATTATCCATGAGAATAGAATAGAATAGAATACAATACAATACAATAGAATACAATAGAATACAATAGAATACAACAGAATACAATAGAACAGAGATGATATTCGAAAAATTAGAATATGGTGCAAAAGTTCATTTATTTCAGTAATGCAACTTAAAAGGTGAAACGAATACATGAGATAGACTCATTACATGTAAAACAAGATAGTTCAAGCCATAATTGAGATGATTATGGCTTACAGCTCAAAAAAAACCCAAATCCACAATCTTAGAAAAGTAGAATATTGTGAAAAGGTTCAATATTCTCGGCTCAAAGTGTCCCACTCTAATCAGCTAATGAAGCCATAACACCTGCAAAAGGTTCCTGAGCCTTTAAATGGTCTCTCAGTCTGGTTCAGTAGGAATCACAATCATGGGAAAGACTGCTGACCTGACAGTTGTGCAGAAAACCATCACTGACACCCTCCATAAGGAGGGAAAGCCTCAAAAGGTAATTGCAAAAGATGTTCCCAAAGTGCTGTATCAAAGCACATTAATGGAAAGTTATGTGAAAGGGAAAATTGTGGAAGGAAAAGGTGCACAAGCAGCAGGGATGACCGCAGCCTGGAGAGGATTGTCAGGAAAAGGCCATTCAAAAGTATTGGGGACTTTCACAAGGGGTGGACTGAGGCTGGAGTCAGTGCATCAAGAGCCACCACACACAGATGGATCCTGGACATGGGCTTCAAATGTTGTATTCTTCTTGTCAAGCTGCTCCTGAACAACAAACAATGTCAGAAGCTTCTTACCTGGGCTAAAGAAAAACAGACCTGGTCCGTTGCTCAGTGGTCCAAAGTCCTCTTTTCTGATGAGAGCAACTTTTGCATCTCATTTGGAAACCAAGGACTCAGAGTCTGGAGGAAGAATGGAGAGGCACACACTGCAAGATGCTTGATGTCCAGTGCAAAATTTCCACAGTCTGTGTCGATTTGAGGAGCCATGTCATCTGCTGGTGTTGGTCCACTGTGCTTCATTAAGTCCAGGGTCAATGCAGCCATCCACCAGGAAATTTTGGAGCACTTCATGCTTCCTTCCATAGATGAGTTTGATGGGGATGCTGACTTCATTTTCCAGCAGGACTTGGCACCTGCCCACACTGCCAAAAGCACCAAAACCTGGTTCAGTGACCATGGGATTACTGTGCTTGATTGGCCAGCAAACTCACCTGACCCGAACCCCGTAGGGAATCTATGGGGCATTGCCAAGAGAAAGATGAGAGACATGCGACCGAACAATGCAGAAGAGCTGAAGGCTGCTATTGAAGCATCCTGGTCTTCCATAACACCTCAGCAGTGCCACAGGCTGATGGCTTCCATGCCACGCAGAATTGAGCCAGTAATTGCTGCAAAAGGGGCCCAAACCAAGTACTAAGTACATATGCATGCTTATACTTTTCAGAGGTCCGATATTGTACTATGTACAATCCTCATTTTATTGATTGCATATAACATTCTAATTTTCTGAGATTGTGGATTTGGAGTTTTCATGGGCTGTAAACCATAATCATCTCAATTATGACACATCACAGCTTGAACTATCTTGCTTTGCATGTAATGAGTCTATCTTATATGTTAGTTTCACCTTTTAAGTTGCATTACTGAAATAAATGAACTTTTGCACGATAGTCTAGTATTTCGAGTTTCACCTGTAGAATAGAAAATAGAACAAAATAGACAATAGAATAGAATAGAAAATCAAATAGAGAATAGAATAGAGAATAGAAAAATAGGAAAAAGAATAGAAAATAAATAGAAAATAGAGTAGAGTAGAGTAGAGTAGGGTAGGGTAGGGTAGGGTAGGATAAAGTAGAGTAGAGTAGAATAGAATAGAGTAGAGTACCTTGAAGACCTTCTAGTCCAGCCCCTGCTCAAGCAGGAGAGCCTATACCATCTCAGACAAATGACTGTCCAGTCTTTTCTTTAAAACTTTAATTAATTAACAATAAAATATAATAATAAAATAATTAATTAATAAAGAAATTGAATTGAAGCTTGTTCTGAGAGGAACTGAGCTTCTCCTGTCACCATTTTCATTGAAGTAACAATATAGTTCAGAATACCGTGTTGTGGCCACTGATGGTCGGTGTGTAAGGAATCAAGAGAGATCCTTTGTCATAACTCTGAGCTTATTGTGTTGGTTTAATAAGACCCAACCTGTGAAAAGCAATGTCCCGAGGTCATGTGATTCTCTTTTGCGCTCTTTTGACCAGCAAACTCAACGAGGATGCCAGAGTCATAGACAACAATGTTACTAACTTAATTGTCAGGTTCACTTAACAACTGCAGCAGGAAAGGTAATAAAATGGAGCCAAACTCATTTAAGTGTCTCGTTTAGCAACAGATGTTTGGGGTTCAGTTGTGGTCATAAGTTGAGGACTGCCTGTAGGTTGTTGTTTTTTTTAGGGTTTACTCTTGTGAAGCAATTAGCTAGGTGAGGATCTTTAGTTGTCTTCACCCGTTATAAGTGGTAGCAATAAAGGAGAATATTTGTAGCTCAGAATTGAAATGAGGAGTCCTTGGTTCTCTCTGAGCTTGGCAGTTTTCTTGCAGACATTTCATTACCAAACTAGGTAACATAATCAGGGTTAGAAGGGAGTGAGAGAGAAGGAAGAGTATGGGATACTTGGTGCTCTCTGAGCTTGGTTGTTTTAACAGATAACAGATAATCAGAGTTGGAAGGGACCTTGTAGATCATCTAGTCCAACCCCCCATCCAAGCGGGAGACCCTACACCAATTCTGACAAATGGCAGTCCAATCTCTTCTTGAAACCCTCAAGTGATGGTGCTCCCACAACTTCCGAAGGCAAAGCTGTTCCATTGGTTGATTGTTCTCACAGTCAGAAAGTTTCTCCTTATTTCCAGGTTGAATCTCTCATTCAATTTCCATCCATTATTCCTTGTCTGACCTTCAGGTGCCTTGGAAAACAGCTTGACACCCTCTCTGTGGCAGCCCCTCAAATATTAGAAGGCTGCTATCCTGTCTCCCTTGGTCCTACTCTTCACTAGACTAGTTCCTGCAACCATTCATATGCTTTTGCCTTCAGTCTCCTAATCATTCTGGTCACTCTTCTCTGCACTTTTTCTGGAGTCTCAACATCTTTTTTATAGTATGGTGACCAAAACTGGATGCAGTACTCTAGGTGTGGTCTTACCAAGGCTTTATTTAGTGGTTAGTACCTCCCTTGATCTTGGTTGTATCCCTCTGTTAATGCAACTTTGGATTGCATTAGCTTTTTTGGCTGCTGCTGCACACTGCTGGCTCATATTTAGCTGGTTGTCCACTAAGACTCCAAGATCCCTCTGACAGTTACTGCTATTGAGCCTAGTTTCACCCAGTCTATATGTCTCCTTTTGGTTTTTCTTGCCTAAGTGTAGGACTTTACTTTTCTATATTGAATTTCATTTTGTTAGATATGACCCAGTGTTCTAGTCTGTCAAGATCCATCTGGCTCTGGAGCCTATCTCCTTCGGTGTTAGCTATTCCTGCCAGCTTGGTATCATCTGCAAATTTGGTAAATCCCCCTTCTATTCCCTCATTTAAGTCGTTTATGAAGAAAAAAGTCATTTTCTTGAAGATGTTTCATAACCCAGTAGCATCGTCAGTGCTGGAAGGGAGTAGAGTTTGCTTTTTGCTACTGCTGCTGCTGATAATCATCATCATCATCATCATCATCATCATCATCATCTTTTATTGTCATTGTACATATATACAATGAAATTGATTTTGTTCCTGTTGGTGCTATCCAGAACAAAAATAAAACACAACATAGATAATCTAAAAATGGTCCTTATACAAATAATTAGGGAGAAACCAGTCACGTGTTCCTATGTATACACAGAGTGATTTTAGTTGTATTTATGAGTCTGACAGCTGATATATAAAAGCTGTTTTTAAACCTGTTTGTCCAGCTGGCTATACTTCTCAATCTTCTGCCCGATGGGTAAAAGTTAGAAAAGAAACTGACCAGGATGTTGATCATCCCTAAGTATCTTCCTTACTCTGCTGAAACAATGAGACCTGGCAAGGTCATCCAGTGGTGTTAGGGGGCAATCAATAGTTTCTTTTGCCAAATTTATCATTTTTGTGTACAACAGTTCTCTGCAATTAGAACAATTTATATACAATAAAGAGAAAGCAAACTCCACTCCCTTCTAGCCCTGATGATGTTCATGAGTTGGGTTATGAGTTGGGTCAGAGAGCACCCAGGACTCCTCATTATGACTGAGTTCATGTACCATATTAAGGTGTGATTTGCTTGCTAGCATCTTTTTTTGAATAAGAAACATCCTTAGAAGGGGTGGGAATCTACCGGTTCAGACCGGTTTAGACAAACCGGTAGTTTCAGTGATTATTTACCCTTTTCCTTTCCTATATTTCCTTATTTTTGAGAACAGCTGATTCGCGTTGCAGAGAGGTTTGGGGTTGCAGCAAAAGGTAAGTATTATAGCTAAAAATTGTCTTTTCTAAATGTTGGATAACCATACTATAGCTTATGTGGGGATTATGAATGTAGCAGAATCTTTACATAGTATTTCATTTAGATGTATCTTCCAAAGAGCACCTATCTCCCTGCTCTTTAGGAAATTATTTAACAAGCGACAAATTCAGTTGTCAAAGTGTACTTCACAAACTGGGAATTATTTGTACAGACTAGTCTGCCAAAAGAACTATAATAAAGCATAGGGAGATACTTGCTCCTGATATCAATACTTCCACTTCTAATACTGATTGATGACTTTTTGCAGTGAAAGGATAGCTTGAAGATGTAGTGTGAACCTGAGTAAACATTATAGCTCAGAAAACTCTTGTCCATAAACTTCATCTAGCGCGCACTCACCGAACCGGTTGTTACACCGGTTGAATTGCACCACTGATCCTTAGCCATAACATATAGTTTACAAACCATAATTCACCCAACTTGCCATGAGACATGATGGTCTAAGAACACACTTACACTGACTGATGGCTTTGTTTGGCAAGCACTGATTTTCCAAGTCGTTCTTCTTTCCAGAGAGTAGCTTTCTATAACGCATCCGTGCCGTTCAGCCACACGTTAATAACCATGTTACAGGCTAAGAGAGAACAGATGCTAGCTTTCTGCACATTTGCTAAGGAAGCTTGCAATTACAGACCTAATTCAGAACTGATGACTTCGTTGTTCCTTGCATGTGTGAAGCATTAAGCGTCACCTACGCCTTAATTTTCCCCAGAGAAGCAAAATAAAGAATAGAGCCAAAACCTGCTTAATGAAACACTTTGTACAGATTGCAAAACGTAGCCCTTTTTTTCAACAGAAAACTTAAGATAGGATTTGGCAGAAAGTTGACTTCTCAGCACAACCTGCCACATTAAATACTCACGTTGTCTCTTTTCTAATTGCTGCTCCTTCTGTAGCTTACCATGAAGTCAATACAAAAACAGAACTGAGTGATCAGCATGTTTAGAAAACTTCCAGAAGGAAAATAAATGTGCCCATGTACCCAGGCCACAGAATGGTGATCAATTGAAGAGGAAGGAAAGAAAAAACATATAACACCTATAATCCTCAACTTATAATGTTAGTGACCATTCAAAGTTACAACAGCACTGAAAAAAAGTGACACAACCATTTTTCACACTTACATCTGTTGTAGCATTCCCCAGGGTTCACGTGGTCAAAATTTGGACGCTTGGCAACTGACTCAGATTTATGATGGTTGCCGTGTCTTGGGGTCATGAGACCCCTTTTGCCACCTTCAGACAAGGTAAGTCAAGGCGAGTCAGTTGCCAAGCATCCAAATTTTGATCACATGACCATGGGGAGGCTCAGTGGTGGGATTCAAATTATTTTTTACTGCTGGTTCTGTGGGCTTGATGAGCATGGCATGGAGTGGCTTGGTAGGCGTGGTAGGGAAAAGATACTGTCAACTCATAAAATATATCTATGGTTGTTTTAGAATTGCAAACAGAAGGGAAGGGGGGAAAGGGTTTTGAATGAGCAGTGCGGCAGCTTGGAAATCAAAAGTTATTCCATAAATAGTTTTTCAAAGATAGTAACTAGGTGACTGAAGTTTCTGCCAATATCCAACTGGATAACATGATGGATGACTCTTGACTATGGATGTGTCCCATTGGAGAATATGAATTATGATACACCCAGGTGGTGGGGGGAAACCCAAGTCAAGGGCGACAATGAATGAAATGTCTTAGAGTCAGCTACATCCAGGCAGTGCTGGACATGTTAACTCCCAATAAATCCTTTTGAAGTTTTGCAAGTTTGGCTCAAGACTCAGGATTTAATTGGGCTAACTGCCTGATAAATACTGCAAAATCCCATTCCCTCCCCACCCTACTAACCTGCTTTCCAGCTCCGTTCTCTTGTGCAGGGCAACAAACAAAGATCCAGCCAATCAGCTGGGACTTGGGAGGCAGAGGATAGATGGGGGAGGGGCCAATCAGAGGTGAGATTGCCGGTTCTCTGAATGACTCAATTTCCGCTACCAGTTTTCTCCAGAAGTGGTCAGAACCTGCTGAATACCACCTCTGGGGATGCTACAACAGCCATCAGTCTGAAAAATGGTCATAAGTAATTTTTTTCAGTGCCATCGTAACTTTGAATGGTCACTCAGGGACTACCTGTAATATCAATAACTTTGTACAGATTGATTTTATCCCCAAGTCAACTAAGTTATATTACATCCTCCCTCCCACCGGGGTTACTGTTTCAGAGTTATTGACAACCTTCCAGGAACAGGATTCCCCGTGGTATTAATGGCCCCAAAGCTTATTGTGACGAAGAGTAATAGGATGAATGTTAAACAAATTAATTAATGATTATCCACTTTGCTTTAAAATGTTTCCCACAAACGAGAGCCCTTCATAATAAATGGACATTCGTTCATGCAAAGTGACTAATGAAATTTCTACTGCATTAATTATGGCAACGGCAGAAAGAAAGAAAAAGAGAGGGGGAGAAAAAAAGTCCAGCCAAATGAATTTGCTGCGATCAGTCTCATTAACACAGACACCAAGAGTAATAAAAGATCTCCTAGTTATCTCGTCCATCTCAAGCCATGGGAATGCGTCTCAAGTGAGGCTTAATTTGATCATTTGACTTAAGGTAATATCCTGTTAAACAATGCATTCTAATAATTAGCCTTAGAAGGGTTATTACATGAATGTGCAATCCAGCATCATCTGTGCTTTATCAGTGCGCTCTCTCTCTCTCTCTCGCTCTCGCTCCCTCTCTCTCTGGAAGTTCAAGGCAAGGAATCACCTTAGGCTCTATTGCTCAGTTTTGCACATTTAGTTACATCGGGAGGGTGGCAAGCTCGATTTTATTGAGGGCTGCATCAGGGTTGGGTTTGACCTTGGAGGAGAGGTGGGCATGGCCAGGGTAGTTGTGGCTGGAGTAGATGTGGCCAGGGTGGCCATGGCCAACTCAATGTCACTCAGGGGGTGCCTGTGGTGGCTTGGGCAGGACTGGGGGGATCTGTTTGTGGCTGCCATGGCCTCCTACAGCACTCTGCCAGTGAAAACAGAGCTCGGGAGGGGTATGTGCAGCTCTTCTGAGCTCCGTTTACAGCTGCCATGGCCTCCTACAGCATACCACCAGGTTATAGATCAGCATCCGGTTGGCCTGGGCTGCGCCAAGGCACCGTGGGCCGGTCCCTCACTGTTTCCAGGATGGCCCCTCAGGCCGGATCTAACCAGCCCACGGGCCTTGAGTTTGACACTCCTGGTCTATAACAACTCACCACAGAGTAACTCGTCATGGCCAACTCGCTGCAAGACAACTTGGCACAGAACAAGAGTTACACTAAATAATAAAGAGTTACACTATTGAAGAAATAGTGGAATAGGATCATTAAAATAATCTGAGGTAGCAATGCCTGATATAGAAAGTCCATATAGAGAGTAGTGAGGACAACCAAGATTATAGGAAACTCGCTTTCTGTTATTCAAGATACTGCTTATAAGTGCTATGTGTTTAGAGCTCAAATCATTGTTAGAGAGACCCCACACACCCATTTCATGGTCTGTTTCTGTTACTCCCCTCTGGGAGGAGGTTTCAAAGTATTGCTAGCAGGCCTACCAGATTCTGATTTTGTTCCCTATGCCATCCATCTGGCAAACTCGCAACATTCATTTTTCTTGCCATGTACATGTATACATTTGAACTAGACTGTGTTGTTTCTCCATGTCATATAATGTATGCAGGTATATGCATAATTGTGTATTTATTTATTTATTCTGTCATGGTTATGTAGTGTATATAGGAGGTAGAGACCCTTTGAGAGGTATATGCAATGAAATTTCACTTTAATGTATATCAATTAGTGTACATTCAAAGGGACAATAAAGTTATTATTCTATTCTATTCTGTTACTGTATTGTCATTATACATATATACACAGTATATACATACAACGAAATTCACATAACACTCAGAGACCAGACCCAACACACATACATGACAATCCCCAAACACACCCCCACCCACCAAAATTCCCTGCCCCTAAAATACACAACCATCCACACAACAGACCAAGTAATACTGTCCAACAGCTCACTATTTTGTTCTATTCTGTTTTGTTCTACTTCTATTACTATTATTTCTAATTCTCTTCTCTTCTCTTCTCTTCTCTTCTCTTCTCTTCTCTTCTCTTCTCTTCTCTTCTCTTCTCTTCTCTCTTCTATTCTATTCTGTTCTATTCTATTCTTTAAGAAAGAATGCCAAAGTAGGGACAAAATGAAATGTCAATGATAAAAATTAAAATATTTTTTTGAATTAGTTTAAATAATTAAATTGAAGTGTTGAATTATCCCACAGGGAACTGGCCCATGTTAAGTTGGCCATGGTGAATTTATTTGTTAATTTATTTGTTTGTTTGTTTGTTGAATTTATATTGCCATGGCAAGTCAATTGTGGCAAGCTAGTCCTGGAGAATTGTGCCATTCTGCTCCAGGAGTGAGCAATACATGCATGAACATTCAAACAAAGCGTGCACAGATTGATAACTAATCTAAATAAACCGTATTGATTCCTTTGGGGGGAGTGGAGTGGAATTAAAAGTTTTTTGGCATTTGGGGTTTGACAGATGTAGGGCATTTGCAATGCTATTGCCTCCTTCTCTCAAGTAGATTGGACTACAGGTAGTCCTTGACTTATGAGCATAAGTGAACCCAAAATTTCCACTGCTAAGCAAGACACTTAAGCAAACTTTGCCCCCATTGTATGACTTTCTTGCCAATTGTTGCTAAGTGAATCACTGCAGTTGTTAAGTTAGTAGCACAGTTGTTAACCTGGCTTTTCCTCTCTCAAGTCTTTGGCTTTTAAGATGTTAAAAGAAGTTTAAAAGTAGTAAGGTGAGGAATTCTCAACCACAATGATGCCAAAATGATGGCAAGTACCTTGGGACATTACAATGCAAATTCCATCCTTTCGTGCTTATATGGGTAGTCCTCGACTTACGATGCATAGTTGAGTCCATATTTTGGGTTGCTAAGTGAAACATTTGCTAAGCGAATTTTGCCCCATTTTGCAACTTGTGCTGCCACCGTTGTTACGTGAATCACTGCAGTTGTTAATGTTGTGAAGGGAACATGGCTTCCTTCCTCCATTGACTTTGCTGGTCAGAAGCTTGTAAAAGGTGATCGCAGGACACGGCAACCATCATAAATATGAGTCAGTTGCCAAGCGTCTGAATTTTGATCCCATGGGGATACTGCCATGGTCGTAAGTGTAGGAAATGGTCATAAGTCACTGTTGTAACTTTGAACAGTCACTAAATGAACTGTTGTATGTCAAGGATTATGTGTACATTGATGTTTCTTTGCTTGCCCCTCCCGGGATGCCAGTTGGGGAAGTGCTGGGCAGGTGGAAAGTTCCAAGATGGCCCATTGAGAATCTTTAATAAAAGGCATATGGATGGAGTCCTAAAGCAGGACAAACCCAGACAGAAGAGTGAGAACCTCAAACAGAAGACTCCCATTTGAAAGAATCTACATATATAAAAGTGAAATACCACTCAAGCATCTTCACAAAATCTCCAGAACCATAAAGCCTACAAACTTGAAATTTGGCACGTATGTTCCTCTTAGCTTCTAGGTGCTCACTAAAAAAGGATTTTTCTAAATGACCATCAGAGCATTAGTATTTCCTATATTATTATTATTATTATTATTATTATTATTATTATTATTATTATTATTATTATTATTATTATTATTACGCTCTGATGCTAAGGAGTTCTACTCCCCCTCCCCACCTGAAAAGAAATTTCTTCCAAATGTAAAACACAAGCAGAGGAGATCAGTTTCAGTTTCAGAGCAGCAAACCAGCTTTAGTACAGAGAACAGTTGAGCTAAGCCATGTCCAGGCTCCTTGCTGTCTCTTTGCTCACACAGCAAATACTGCTTCAGTTTCCAAACAGCCCTCAACTCTCTCACACACTAGCCAGATGAATAGCGATGGATGCTGGTAGGAAGAGACAGAATTTTTTTCCCCTTATTTTCCTCCCAAAAGACTAAGCCCGACCACATAGTTTCATAGCAAAGCACGGGTATCAAGCTAGTATATGATAATTCTGACATTGCGTCCTCTCGTACTCACTAAACCAGAAGTTCCATATAGTCTCTCTGTAATCTTCACCAAAGAACCAGCATCTCCAAAAGAAACCTTCATGATGGAAGGTCAGGATCCTCTTATCGCCTTCTTTCCAGCCTTGCTTCCCATCCTATTTTCAAAACAAACCAGAGCCATTTAGAAATATGGTGCAAACCGTTGAGTTTTACTTGGCATATGAGTGACCTGCAGGTTCAGAATGGAATAGATTAGATTAGATTAGATTGCAGATTAACAGAGTTGGAAGGGATCTGGTAGGTCATCGAGTCCAACCCCCCCCCCCGCCCAAGCAGAAGACCCTACACCATCCCTGACAAATGGCAGCCCAATCTCTTCTTGAAAGCCTCCAGTCATGAAGGGAATTCGCAGGTAGATGTAAAAAATGCAGCTATATAGGGTTGGGAAGAGAGATCGGCTTGATGTCCTTCAGGTATGGGTTAATGGAAATTGAAATCCAACTTTAGAAAAGTATATGCTTGCCGTTATCTTTTATAAAGAGAAATCTGTGATTTTCTTATCAATTTAGGGTTCTGACCAACAATCTGAATAAAAATCTTTGTTCAAATCAGAGCCCATCCAACCACTCCTATGTCTAGGTCAAATCTGCATTCAAAGAGAAGGAAAGCATTGTCCAAAGTTTTAGAAATAGAAATAGAATTCTTTATTGGCCAAGTGTGATTGGACACACAAGGAATTTGTCTTAGTGCAAATGCTCTCAGTGTACATAAAAGAAAAGATACATTCATCAAGAGTCAAGAATCATAAGGCACAACACTTAATAATAGTCATAGGGTACAATAAGCAATCAAATCCTACTAGGAAACAGTCAATAAAACCATTAGGATACAAGCAACAAAGATACAGTCATAAATGGGAGGAGATGGATGAAAGGAAGGGAGAATTATTAGCAACAGTAATAGTAATGCAAAAAATAAAATCATATTTATTAAAAAAAATCATACTAGGAAACAGTCAATAAAAATTATTTGGATACAAGCAACAAAGTTACAGTCATACAACCATAAGTGGGAGAAAATGAGTGAAATGAAAAGAGGATTAATAATAATAGTAATGCAGACTTAGTAAACAGTTTGATAGTATTGAGGGAATTATCTGTTTAGCAGAGAGATGATGGGGGAAAAACTGGTCTTGTTTCTAGTTGTTCTGGTGTGCAGTGCTCAAGAGCAGGCACAGCCTGAGGGTGGAATCAAGTGAGTCATCAGTCTAGCGTCATTACATTCCCACAAACCATTAAAGTCCAGTCCGTCTTGAATTCTGTTGATTCTTATGCCTATGGAGATTCTCAGTCATCCAGGTCCTGGTTGTCCCATAGGAGCCTTTTCAAGAGGTGACTGGACTTTCTGTTTTTTCTTTGAAGATGTTTCGCTTCTCATCCAAGAAGCTTCTTCAGCTCTGACTGGATGGTGGGGACTGGAAGGATTTATACTCCTCACAGACAGCTGGTCATTTGCATTCTTTTAAAGAGTCATTGAGGCCACCTAAAGGTTTATCTATGTCATCAGGGTCACCTAAGAAGTGCAAATTTACTTGGTATCCTGGTGTGATTTATGTTGATTGCTTATTTAACATCCATGACTATCACTAAGTGTTGTCTCTAATGTTTTATGATAAATGTATTTTTACAATGACTATGATAATGATCTATCACTATTATTGTATGTACACTGAGACCTCATGCACTAGAGACAAACTCCTTGTGTGTCTGATCACCCTTGGCTATTCTCTTCTGTTCTCTTCTGTTCTACTCTACTCTATTCTACTCTACCCTACTCTACTCTACTCTACTCTACTCTTCTTTACTCTGATGCGTGTTCTTGGATCTGCTGAAAGGACTGGAGATAGATGTTGTCATATCCCTCCCCCTCTGTTGAGGGAGGGCTGTTCAACTTTGACATAGATGGCCTCTTTGACCCCTCTTTCAAACCAGCAGTCCTACTCTGTCCAACATGTGGAATTTGCTATCTTCAAAAGATTCTTATCTACTGCCAATATGATTCTGTTGATTCTTATCCAGTGTCAATTTATTGCTGATAGTTGGATAGATTCTTATGAACAGGCATAAATAATAAATCATCTTAACTGGAACTTAACCTGTGATCCACATTCTCCTAAAGTGACCATTTGAGAGACAGGCATTTTTGGATATCACCTTATTTTTTACTATCTTCTCTGATCCTCTTTCCAGATGAATTTTACAATAGATCTGAACTGCTCACTTACAGTCAGGTTTTGAGATTAGGTAAAGAGTGGCCTACTACAGACTTCAGGTTATTGGTTCCCCAGCCCGCATCTGACCTGCTTTTAATACTTTAACAAAAAACCAAAATCTTCCCCCCTCTGAGCTGTGCACCCATCACATTGTCTTCAGTTCTGCCATTCCTCTTTAAAGGATTGTCACCACTTTTGAATTTGCATCTCACCTTATAAAATTGTAAACATACATTTTCTATCAAGCTTCATTCTCTTTTGGGGGAAGGTTGGATTCATCATCCTGAGAAGCTAATAAAATAGTTTATTCTTCCCAACCTATCAGGTAGAAATACTGTACACTTAAATATTCCCCCTCTTCCTCTTTTGATGGGCAAATAATTAAGAAGTCAAAAAAGACACAAGGGTTTGGAAGGGCAGACACCTATTTAGATATTTGTTTTCTTCAGGAATGTTCCTAACCTTTAAATAAAGCAATGGATGAATTAATCCACCGACCCTTACATTATCAATCAATTAAATCTGCAATATTTCATATGTGAGATTTACAGATCACGCACACTGTGATCCAACTGCTTAAGAACGCATTCTATCTCAAGGGTACATAGAGTGTACTTTCTATTTACAGAATACAGATTAACAGAGTTGGAAGGGATTTGGAAGGTTTTCTAGTCCAACCTCCTGCTCAGGCAGGAAACATTTCAGACTGCTTGTCCAATCTCTTCTTTAAAAAGACCTTCCAGTGTTGCAGCATTTACAATTTATGGAGGCAAGTTATTCCACAAATTAATTGTTCTGTCAAGAAATTTCTCCTTAGTTCTAGGTTGCTTGATGATGAGTTTCCATCCATTGCTTCTAGTTCTACCATCAGGTGTTTTGGAGATTAGCTTGACTCCCTCTTCTTTGTGGCAACCCCTGAGATATCAGAACACTGCTATCATCCCACCTCTAATCCTTCTTTTCATTAAACCAGACATACCCAATTCCAGCAACCGTTCTTTGTATATTTTAGCTTCCAGTCCCCTAATCACCTGAGAATTAAATTCCCAACTTCTGACTTTTCCTCTTGTTTTCAACAATATCCTTCAAATCATGCTCCTCCCAAACTCCTAATAATGATGTTCTGTAGTTACAAGGTTTGGGGTACTTTTTTTTCTTTACCTCTTCAGAGGAGCTATTGTTGTTCTTCACTTCAAATCCTCCACACTTTTCCGTCACCAGCAGCCAGTAATCTGTCCCGAAGGCCACTAGAAAAAGGAAGACGCCGAGGACTCCCAAAATTGCAGCTAAAAGGGCCGCTATTTTGATCTTCATGGTGGAAAAGGAAGGGAAAAGAGGGGCTTGAGCCAAGGAGTCTAGAAGGGCGAGGCTTTAAAAAATAAATAAAGAAAACATGCAGGGGCTGAGTGTGCTAGGAGCGGGAAGGAGACCTATTTTGAGAATGGGACTGGCAGCGTTTCACTAGTGTATGCATTTCACATGGCAGTAAGGAGACAGCTATGGGTTGAGTTTCCAAACAGCTGAGGCATTTCAAGCAGGATTAGGAATGAGCGTTGGACCGAGAAGCTTCACTCCAGAGAATTCGTGTTTGGGGTTTTCTGCTTCATGCATCCAGCTAGATGATCTATTTCAGGTTACAGCACAGTTGACCTGGATGGGCAGGCACCACTGCCACTTGCTGCCCAGCATATCTAGGATTGGCATGAATGTAAATGCTCTTTTGACAAATGCAGAGAAGTTGGCAAGTTGACTCCGGGGACGGGTGAATCTATTGAGTTGGACTCCTCCCGCCTTTGCAAATGTGTCTAGTTTAGTTTGTCAACTGGATGCTTTTTAAAAATATACCATGTTTCCCCCAAAATAAGACCAAATCTTATTTTCTTTTGGGTTCCAAAATAAGCACTAGGGCTTATTTTTGGGAGTGTCTTAATTTTTTTCACCATATATCTATACAATTTATATTGACTGTTTCCTAGTATGATTTGATTGCTTATTGTACCCTATGACTATCATTAAGTGTTGTACCTCATGATTCATGACTCTTGATGAATGTATCTTTTCTTTTATATACACTGAGAACATTTTCACCAAGACAAATTCCTTGTGTGTCCAATCACACTTGGCCAATAAAGAATTCTACTACTTCTACAAAGAAAGCCCACTTTTTTCTGCTTGCTCACGGCAAGACAGGAGGCATACCAGCACTGCCATTATGAGGCAGCAGGAGATGAAGCTGTCCCAGGTGCCCCATGCCGGCTTACCTTAGGGCCCCCACAGCCAGACCACCCATGCCCAGATATCTGCCTCGCATTATGGCCATGGCACCAGAAGCCCCATTCAGCAGGACCCTGCGTGGCCACTAATCTACTTCTTCTACTTGCTCATGGACACAACAGAGCAGGAGGCTAAACAATGCATTGGTGCCATGGCCATAGCCAAGGAGATGGGAGCTTCCCCATGCATCTTACAGTGACTTATATCAGGTCCTTGCAGCCAGACTATCTATGCCTCAGCATATGCCTCATAGCTGAGGCACCAACACACCGCTCAGGCTCCTGCTTCGTTATGGCTGTGAACAAGCAGAATAAATGGGCTGGCAGCCCCGTGGGGTGCTGCTGCTGTAAGGCAGGTGTCAGAACATGGATGACCTGGCTGCGGGGCCCCTGAGGTAAGCCTGTGCAGGGCATGTGGGGCAGCTCCATCACACCATGCTTCTCCTCGTGGCCCAGGCACTCTGAGCATCCAGACAGAATGAACAGGTGGGCAGCTGTGCAGGCTCTTAAGTTGGATTTATTTTGGTGGTAGGGCTTATATTAGGCACACATGTAAAACACGCTAGGGCTTATTTTTGGGATAGGTCTTATTTTCAGAGAAATGGTAATATTAAGAAACAACAAACCAACATTTGACTACATTTTAGTACCCACTTTTACAAATGTCTTTGTAGTTTCTGCTTGCTATTTGGCATGACACAAACATTTCTTTTTTAAAAATGTCCCCACTACCATTTATTTTGGTCCATATCTATGGAGATTCTCAATCATCCAGGTCATGTTTGCCCCAAAGATGCTTTCTTGGTTTTTAGCTTGAAAACGTTTTACTTCTGCGTTGTCTAACAAACTTGTTTTGTGTTACAAATCACAATTCACTCATGAATTTTTGCATTTGTGTTTGAAAAAGTTGAATGGATTTATCTCTTTCACCAAGCTTTTCATGTTGAGATGGTACAAAGCAGCTATGCAAACCGCATCACTTCACTTCCAATGGAAGAGCAATTTTTGGCATGCTTTGTACAGCCTACACATTTCCATTGCATTTGAAAGTTCATGTTCTGCTTCTCACCTAGGTGAGTTATATCCACACAAAAAAGGCATTTGAACAAACATGTTTTAATTCTAGGCATATGCTAGGCCTAAGGAACCAAAAAGGACATGCAGAGTTACTTCTGAATAGTATTTTATTGTTGTTCACCTGTAGACAGAATCTTGCCAGACTAAAGCAACTATCAGCATAATTATAGATATCCTCTATTAACTGGTAAGGAAGTTATATTTGTCCTCTTTCTGCCTACCAGACATTCCCAGGCCCACATTGTTTATTGGAAAGAGCACCTCCCTCCTGCAACTTTAGACTACATTCTGATGAATCATAACATTTACCTGGGCTGGCTTCCCTTGAAGGAGAAAGATCTACAGATTTACAGATTTTACAGATCAACAGAGTTGGAAGAGACCTTGTAGGTCATCTAGTCCAACCCCCTCCCTCCGAAGTAGGAGAACCCTACACCATTTCTGACAAATGGCTGTCTGGTCTCTTCTTGAAAGCTTCCAGTGATGAAGCTCCCACAACTTCTGAAGGCAACTTCTGTTCCATGGGTTAATTGTTCTCACTGTTAGAAAATTCATCCTTATTTCCAGATTGAATCTCTCCTTGTTAAGTTTCCATACATTATTCCTTGTCTGGCTTTCAGATGCTTTGGAAAATAGCTTGATCCATTATTCTCTGTGGCAGCCCCTCAAATATTGGAAGACCACTATCCTGTCTTCCCTGGTCCTTCTCTTCCCTAGACAACCATGCCCAGTTCCTGCAACCATTAATTGTATGTTTTAGCCTCCATCCCCTAATCATCTTGGTTGCTCTTCTCTGCACTCCTTCTAGAGTCTCAACATCTCTTTTATAGTGGGGTAACCAAAACTGGATGCAGATGATGAAAGACATAATGTGCTTCAACAAGAGACCTGTTTAGTTGCAAAGAGACACAATGAACATAGAAGGAGGAATCTCTTAAGATAATTAACATTCAGCATCAAGAAAGTTGAAATCTAACCCACTATATTATGTCAAGAAAGGTAAATCCTTTGTATAGCACAATGCTTGTTGGGGATGTTCATTGTATAGATTGTGCCAAGACTATCATGGCAGGCTGGGGAATTCTGGGAGTTGAACGCCACACACCTTCAAATTGCCACAGCTGAGAAACAATTCTCTAAAGCAGGCTTCCTGTTTACAATCACTTAAGCAAGATGTAATTATTGATCTAAAACATGCAGATTCTTGGATAACCCTACACTGGAAATGTACTCTGCTTCCAATCCCCCCAAGATCAGCCATTTCTCCTAGACAACAATTGGATTTAAGTTGACTGCAAAGCAGTTTTCACACATACTGAACTTTCTTCATGGAAAACAAAGTTTCTTCAACTACCTTGAACATGAAGGGGAGAGTAAGGAAGGGAAGGTATCAATTAGAATGAATGAAAAGAAAATTATACAACTGCGTGCTACATCTCCTTAGAAATCACTGGTTGGTCAGTTTCTCTTCCCATGTGCTGAATTGCATCTGACCACCCATGTGAAATAAAACCAGTTGACTTTGAGCGACCCAAGTTCAGTAACGATACTTTTCTGGAATGTTTGGCTGTAGAAATAAGAAAAGATAAGCATTCAGTAAGAAAGTTGTGCTAACATTAGTGAAAAAACATGAGTAAAAAAAAAAAAAAAAGCAGGATTTCAGCACCTCTGTCCAGTAAAAAGCATTGCCTGGGTTTCTGTCTCCCCACCCCAACAAGCAATTCTTGGGCCATTGAAAAAAAGAAGCAAAGACAGCATTGATGACCATTTGATATATCCCCCATTTTTTAAAAGTCAAATGAAAATGACAATGAGGTATACCAACTTACCAGTGAGGGACTTGTGCAGCTTGAATTTGGGATCTGTTTCCTCAGTTGATGAGTCCTCTTCCTACAATGAACAAATGATTCAGTGGCATCGTTAAAGGTAAAGGTTCTCCTGGCTCTAGGGAGCAATGCTGATCTCTGTTACAAAGCCAAAGAGTCCGAAGACGTCTCCATGGTCATGTGGCCAGCATGACTAAACACCAATGGTGCACAGAATGCTGTGACCTTCCCACCAAAGTGGTCCCTATTTTTCTACTGGCATTTTTTACATGCTTTCGAACTGCTAGGTTGGCAGAAGCTGGGACAAGTAATGGGAGCTCACTCCGTTATGCGGCGTTTGGGATTCGAACCACCGAACTGCCGACCTTTCTGATCGACAAGCTCAGTATCTTAGCCACTGAGCCATCATGTCCCCCTAGCAGAATCATTAATCACTTAGAAATCATTGCAGCCTAGAGAATTAGAATTGGCTATTGGGAAGTGGGGCATTTTGGAGATTTGTAGCTCATCTAATAGAGTACATGCATCAGATTCAAAGCCTGGAAGGTTTCTGACTGAGTAATAACTTCATCAATTAAGTTCAAGGATCACCACATGTTCTTAAAATCCAGTCTGATAGATCTTTATTATTGCAGTTGGAAAGCCTCTGCAACCCAAAAAATAGGCCCGTTTCCGGAAATACTGGAAATGATGAAACGGGCCTATTTTTCAGGCTGCAGAGGCTTTCGTCAAGCCTCTGGGAGGCCGAAAAAGGCCTAAAACAAGCCCAAAAATCAGCTGGGAGGTGTAGTGCAGGTAAGGGGGAGTGGGAGGGATTGCCCGCACATGTGCAGGGGGTGGGGGTGCATTGCCTTCTGGGTGCTGGTACATGAGTGTACAAGCACGCACACAATTTTTGGCACAGGAGCCCAAAAAGGTTAGCCACCACTGGCCTAAAACCTGTATGTAGTCAAGTCAGTGTCAACCTATAATGACCATGTAGATGGATCTTCTCCAGGATCTTCTCCCCAACTTGGCCTTTAGGGTTTTGAGCACTTCACTGATCAACACTGTTATCCACTCCATCCATCATGCTGCTTATAATCCTCTTTTTCTCTTTCCTTCCATTCCTTCTTTTCACTGACTTCTTGAAGGAGCTGGGTCTTTGCATACTGTCCCTAACGTAATTTCAGCTGGGTTATTTTGTGTCTCAACTTAGGTTGGGGCAGGGGGCAATTGTGTTCATACTGCAGGTGTGTTTGTTTTAATAATACAAATGAACTCCAATCTACCTTGGACTTACCTTGGACTATAACCAGGGATGGGATTCAAATTTTTCAACAACCAATTCTGTGGGTGTGGCTTAGTTGGTGGGCGTGGCTTGGTAGTCAAGTGACCAGATGGACATGGTTTGATGGTCATGTTATTGGCTGGGCATGGCCAACTTAATATCACTCACATTGAGGCACGCATCTCCTCACCTGGCCTCTCATGACTGTGGGAATGCTGCAACAGTCATAAGTGTGAAAAACAGTTATAAATCACTTTTTTCAGTGCCATTGTAACTTTGAATGGTCACTCCACACAAGCAAAGTACCAGCAAAGGAGGGGGAAAAACTCCAGAGAAGTTCCAGAGACAGGAAGTCTCGTCCTGCCAATAATGTAATAAGGATTAATGGAGAGGCAGTTTCTGTAAGCAACCCCAGAATGTTTCCTTCCTGCCTTCCTTACAGGATTAGGCCAGTAAATTCTTCTAACGAGAAGGTTCTCCGAACTGCTTAGAATGTTAACAACCGGTTCTAGCGAATAGGTGCGAACTGGTAGAAACCCATCCCTGGTTATAACTGCCCAATCTAGTCTGGAAAGCAGAATATCTGACAATTGTACAGAGAACAGAAACTTGGCCCGTTTATGAGAAGGTAATGTTTGGCTTTGGACCAAGTTGTAAAAGACAGGCTTGTTAGGTAAATAAGCTCATGCAAATGAATACTTTGTCCTTGTGATAAGCACTAATCTACATTCGTCAAGAACTCCTGTTAGCAGGTTGAATGCTTTAAGATACCTGTAGCATTTCCAAAACTGAAAGCTGTTGTCTGGGGACCTACAGTCTGGCAACTAGACTCCTCGCGATCCAGGCCACCAATTAACTTTGGATTACCTCCCAGCCCAATTTTCTCGGTTGCTTTGTTCCTTTTTTTTCCTTTGCAACAAAAGAACCTGTGCTCTTTCCCTTTGATTAATTCTGTATCTCTTCAAAGTGGACAACAGGATTCACCATTGTAAAGAAGTTGAATGGCTCCTGAGAAGGGTAGCCAAAGGCAGCAAAAACACACACACACGGAGGTAAATTGTTCCTAAGCAGCAAATGCCTCCAGGTAATAACATTTCATAGCCTTTGATGATGAAAAGGTCAACAAGGACATTGAAAGGGATGTTTTGTTATGTTTCCCTTGGTTTTGAGAATACGCCAAGTGTGACATTTATGTTGCAATGTGCTTTCTTCACTTGAACTGCTCTTTGTCCACTGACACTGGTTTGGAAAAGAAATTGATTTTACCTGAGTTTTTTGGCATCAGAACCAAAACCAAATTCTAAAAGAAGAGTACCACTTTCTTAAATGTGTATGTATGTGGGCAGGTGTGCTTTTAAGTTAGTGTTTGTTGTGGTTAGCCAGCAGCAGGTGCGGATGGCTGAGGAGAGTGAGGACTCAGATGAGGGGTCAGGACCATTAGGGAGTGGACTGCTGCCTTCCGAGATTGTGGGGGCTGGCAGTAGCAATGAGGAGGTTCCCGAGGAGCCTGTGCCCAACGTGCATGAGTGCAGGACTGCTCGCAGGAAAGAGCATCTGCAACAGCACGGGCGAATTAGGAGTAAGGCTGCAAGGTAATGGCCCTTCCTTCAAGAAGATAAAAGCCAGCTGTAAAAGGAATGTACTTTGCAGAAGGCAAAGACATTTTGAAACTCCAGCCTCGTGGACATTCCAGTATCCTGAGTTTGTATTTGAAGATTCTTGTATTGCACATTATTTCTTGTCTGTTATCTTTTGGCAAGTCTTGCACGGCTTGGCAAGGCTTGTGCTTATCACAGCTAATTATTTTGTAAAAGCATTACAAGATTTCTGTTCCTTTTGGATTGTGTTTGATTTGTTGGAAAAGGGCATGGGAAGAACAGTGTTGATTCCAAGTGACAACTTCTTGGCAAGGTTTTTCAAAAGTGGTTTGCCATTGTTTCCTACCTAGGGCCCAGAGAGAGTGACTGGCCCCAAAGTCTCCACCTGGAACTGTGTTTAAAAGGGGGGAACTAGAATTCAGATATATTGGTCCTAAAAGACAGAAGGTCCATCACTAGAACTCTTGTTTTATCATCCTCTCCATCAGGACTATTATTTTAATTTAGCAGGTGTTAATATTGAGTGGTGCGATGGCCTAGAGATGGAGCTCTCGCCTCACAATCAGGAGGCTGTGAGTTTGATCCTAGGCAGCAACAGATATTTCTCTCTCTGGGCACAATGAGTAAATATCAGCTGCAAACTCTGCATTGGTGACAGGAAGGGTATCTGGCCAGTAAACCCTCAGCTCCATTCAGTTACCCTGACTCCACCCTGATGCAAGGGATTTGGGGGTCATTAAAAGACAAAGAAAATATGGGTGTTAATATTAGAATTATTGGGACTGGATCTGTTGTTTTCATGTAAAGTAGGCAGTAAACCATGAGCCTGGGAGAAAAGGATATTTATTTCGTTCTCAGATCTAACTCATTCTTTGCTGTCCTCGACTGCTATTAAGCTCACTGAGAAAACAAAGGTGCATATAAATACTTTTCTCTCGGTGTCTCTGTCTCTCACTGTCTCTCACTGTCTCTCTCTGTCTCTCTCTTTCTCTTTCTCTCTCTCTCCCTCCCTCCCTCCCTCC
>BLBF01000058.1:14132649-14158768 GCA_015471245.1 Laticauda colubrina
CTTTCTTTCTTTCTTTCTTTCTTTCTTTCTTTCTTTCTTTCTTTCTTCCTTCCTTCCTTCCTTCTTTCTTCTCCCTCCCTCTCTCTCTCTCTCTCTCTTTTCTCTCCCTTTCTTTCTCTTTTCTTTCTTTCTTTCTTTCTTTCTTTCTTTCTTTCTTTCTATCTATCTGTCTGTCTGTCTTGGTCATTTAGTTTTCCTGGTGTGCAAAGTGGGAGAATTTTGAATTCAGGGTCATCTTCCTTTTGAGTAGATGTGTCATATTTACTCAAAATCTGCCTACCATTTTGGAAAAGTGTCCTTCTCTTGCAAAAGGAGATACTATCTTCCTACCACCCTTTTCCAAAGTGTTTTATACTTTCTAAATTGCTGGGAATTGATTTGGGGCTGATTTTATTGTTGTGAGATGGCAGAAAATGGTAGCAATGTTTTGCCCCCCCCCCCACACCATTATATATCTACACACACACACACACACTGCAGTCAGCTAGATTACCCAGTTTTCTGATTTTTTTTTAAAAACACAGTAGGGATAGAGTCCTGCTGGCATTGATTTGAGGTCAAGGAGAATGTGAATTGCTAGAGAAAGGATTGCCCATTGAAAGGTAAGATACTCTTAGTGCTCCCTTGGACAAATTGTTAATAAATAAGTATCAGAATATCACATTCTACTCTGAAAATTGCATAACATTCATTTTTGTGTTACGCATGAGTTATTCTACCTCTGGACTTTGAAAAAGCAGGATAGAAGTATTGAATGCTTTTCAATTTTGATATTGGGGAAGATTTCTGAGAATACCATGGACAGCGAATTTCTTTCTTTCTTTTCCTTCCTTCCTTCCTTTCTTTCTTCTGTCCAATGGAACTAACTCATCCATTGACTGTAAGTTGTCTGCAAAAAACTTTGTGGATATTAGGGCTGCTTTCCTCTATTTCAATGGTTCCCCAATCCTGAGATCCAATAAATACAAGCAGTGGGTACTGCATGTAGTTTGTAATTTGAGGATTTTAATTCAGAATAATAGAGAATGGCCAGGTTTTTTCTAAAGATTTTAACATTGTCAGGTGGAATGCTGTAAAGTTTGAGAGCAAGAATGTCAGCTTTTCAATATTTTAGGCAACAACAACAACATTCTTTGGGGCCTTGTAAGAGTTCAGCTGTTTAAAATAATCCAGAAAAACTTTGTATTTAATTGAGGGCCTTACAAAGGCCCCGTAAGACATTTGCATTGCTGTGGTGATTATAGAAGTAAGGTAGCAACTATTGGAACTGGAATTTCCATTGCTAATTAACACCATTGTAAAGTGCAACTTCACTTGGCCACATTGCTTAGCAATGGCAGCTCTATCAGTGAAGGTGACTCCAACAATCATATGACTTTAGTGAAGAGGGATCTGAGCTTGGCTGTTTCTTGCAGACATTTCATTACCCAACTAGGTGATCTCATCAGTGCTGGAACAGGGAAAAGTTTTTTGGGGGATAAGATGACAACTGTGGGGTCCCTGATGCTCTCTGAGCTTGGTTGTTCCATGCAGATGTTTCATTACCCAACTAGGGAACATCATCAGTGCTGACAGAGGGAAAGGTAAGGGGAGGAGGAGGAGGAGAAAGACAACTGTGGGGTTCTTGATGCTCTCTGAGCTTGGTTGTTTCTTGCAGATGATTCATTACCCAACTAGGTAACATCATCAGTGCTAGAAGGGACAGGGGGTTGTAGAGAAGAGGAGGAGGAGGAGGAAGAGGAGGAGGAGGAGGAGGACAACTGTGGGGTCCTTGGTGCTCTATGAGCTTGGTTGTTTCATGCAAATGTTTCATTACCTAACTAGATAACATCATCAATGCTGACAGAGGGAAAGGTAGGGGAAGGAGGAGGAGGAGGAGGAGGAAGAAGAAGAGGAGGAGGACAACTGTGGGGTCCTTGATGCTCTCTGAGCTTGGGTGTTTCTTGTAGATGTTTCATTACCGAACCAGGTAACATCATCAGTGCTAGGAAGAAGTGAGGCTTCTAGCACAAACAATATTCTCCAGTTGGGTAATGAAAACAACCAAGCTCAGAAAACACTAAGGACCTCACAGCACCAAGTCTCCAGCTTAGATGAAAATCCTTCAGAGCTTTCATTGGTTTTTTCCCTCCCTTCCTGGAAAATATTCTCCTTGGAGAAAGATCTCACCATCCTCCTTGTTTTGTACAAGTTCTTCTCCAATATCTTCTGGATGTCATTCACTTCGTCTTGACTGAGACTCTCGGTGTCATCCCTTATGATGATAGGATTGTCCTTTTTGCTAGAAAGGGTGGGGGGAATCCGCCATTACAGAAAAGGGTTAGCATTCATTTATAAGTCAATGGACCGGCAGGTTTTGAATTCCAAGAGTATCAAAGCTTGAAACTCTACTTATCTAATCAAAACAGATGAAACGAGAAATTGTAGTTTAAGGTGCTGGATTAGACTTTAAAGAATGCTGACTCAAGTCAACCTTCAATCACCCAAAATTCTTTGGGTGGCTTTGGGTCAATTAGACCAACTTATACATAAGAATAGAATAAACAGAGTTGGAAGGGACCTTGGAGGTCTTCTAGTCCAACCCCCCGCTTAGGCAAGAAACCCTACACTACTCCAGACAAATGGTTATCCAACATCTTTTTTGAAACTTCCAGTGTCAGAGCATTCACAACTTCTGGAGGCAGGTTTTTTCACTGATTAATTGTTCTACCTGTCAAGAAATTCCTCTTTCGTTCTAGGTTGCTTCTCTCCTTGGTTAGTTTCCATCCATTGTTTCTTGTCCTGCCTTCAGGGGCTTTGGAGAATAGCTTGGCTCCCTCTTCTTTGTGGCAGCCCCTTAGATACTGGAACACTACTATCATGTCTCCCCTAGTCCTTCTTTTCATCAAACTAGACATACCCAGTTCCAGCAACCATTCTTCATATGTTTTAGCCTCCAGCCCCCTAATCCTCTTTGTTGCTCTTCTCTGCACTCTTTCCAGAGTGTCAACATCTTTTTTACATCGTGGCGACCAAAACTGGATGCAGTATCCCAAGTGTGTCCTTACCAAGGCATTATAAAGTGGTATTAATACTTCACATGATCTTGATTCTATCCCTCTGTGTATCTCAAGGTTGTTTTGAAGACCCAAGAATAGAGAGACCCAAATAAATCTCTGTGTGTGGGGCGGTGTGGGGGTGTGTGAGTGTGTATGTAGCAAAAATGAAAAGGCAATTTCACTGTGTCTACTGAGGAAAGACTCACAGCAATGCTTTATGAGATGGTCTCCATGAGAGCTGACCTGCTTCAGCTAACTCAATGGCACGCTTCCTCTCCAATTTCTCATGCAAGAGGACAATACTTGATTTGGGTTGCTTATATTCCCGGAGCAAATATTTCTGCAAGTGTTTGCTGTTGAAATATTCTAATCTGTCCAGCAAGAAAAACGGAAAGAAAACCAAAGTCAGAAACAGTCAGAAAAGGAAAGACTTTAACATCACCCATTTAAGAAGAGCAACACGCTTGGTGTACTCAAACTATTTTAGCAAAACTTTGGGAAAAACATGTGACTTGTTTGCCATTTGAGTGGCTGTGATCAGGACGAAGAACTTGTTGGACCAGGAGAAAAGCTTTTGTTTAACTTAATTCATAAAGAATCATTAACATGGTCACTTTCATACATTCAATGATATTGTATTGCAATAAAAATCTCAAATTTGGCAGCAATTTATGAAAAGTCCTTGGTCCAAAACCAAGGAGGTTTGACTGTACATCTCTGCTTGGTATGAAATACAAGTTGGGCTGATGAAGGCAAACCAATTTCAACTGTAGCCCTTCTATTACCCAACTCCCACCATTAGATTGGCTCAGAAATACCACCAATGAAAACTTTCAAGCCTCATGAAAATAGAACAAACTGGCTAAAGGATGAGATTTGTGGCTGCTAAAATACTTTTGGGGATCCAGAAGCAGAGAACTTTCCATGCACACAGGTTAAATATGAGACTCTTTCTCATTAGTCATGGATATTTATCCCATTAATCCCTTTCTTTATCCATTCTATGACAGGAGCATTGTATGTTACACAGATCATTTTATACATTGAAGAGTGTCTCTCCGAGTTCCCAGTTTAGTCCTGGTTGGTTGAGGGAGAGAGAGAGAGGGAGGGAGGGAGGGAGGGAGGGAGGGAATGCAGAGTGAAGGTGGGAGAAAGAGAAAGTGAAAGAAAGGAAGGGGGAGGGAAGGAAGGAAGGAAGGAAGGAAGGAAGGAAGGAAGGAAGGAAGGAAGGAAAAACCCAGTGATACTTTGGAAGAGAGGGAACAGAGAGCGAAGATGGGAGAAAGGGGAAGAGGAAGACAGGAAGGCAGGAAAGAAGGAAAGAAGGAAACAGCTCTCCTTATTATTGTAAAATAATAATCTGCTTTGTAACACAAGGATGGATAAATCTAAATCATCCCTCAAGAGAACTTTATACAGTCAGGAAATCAAATGTACAAGCTTTTTTCCCCTTTATACACGCAGAGACTTGTATGTTTTAACAAATCCTTACTTGTCTTTCCAATAATACTGTCCCCAGTGTCCTGCTATATCTTCAATACCAGCCAACAAATGATCCAGGAACTGAACAGAGAGAGAGAGAAAAGGAGGATTTTGATTTACATGTTTGTATTGTTGTTGAGGCATAAAGGATGAACTCTAGGTATCTGAAGACTCAAGATGACAACAGAAACACATTGGGTGGCAGAAGGCTTCACACTGCTCCTTGCGCATATCAGTCGGTGGGTGGGAGTGAGTAAACCACAGGAAAAATTCTCCCATATCTCTCATGCTCACTTTGATGAAAGAGAATTTCCTCTTGAAATTTGGATCAAAGAGCAGGATTTTGTGGAAACTCTGAGGAGCAAAATCTTTTGACAAGCCATTGAAACTCGTATAATTTCTGACATACAAGAAACATTCGACAATAGACACCCTCAAAACATGAGGACAAATGTCTAGGTCTACCATGTCATTCTCTTTCTGAGCTGCTTCAGATTTAGAAATAACATTTTGAATAATCCTAGACAATCATCCAATGTCCAGCTGTGAATTTACCCGGATATGAATTTGTTCTCCCACGGTGGGGCCACTTTCTTGTTTTCGAGTGACATGTAGCCAGTCAACAAGAGGACGAATGGTCATCCCCTGTGACATAAGAGAAAAAACAGAAGGACAAATACATAGATACAATTCAAACATTAGTTCAATCATCATATAAATCACAAGGCTGGACATTATGGAAAGATACAAGTTATATACAAGTCCAAACCCCTCACCCAGCTAGGAGACCCTACATCATTTCTGACAGATGGCAGTCTAGTCTTTTCTTGAAAGCTTCCAGGGGTGAAACTCCCACAACTTCTGAAGGCAACTCCTGTTCCATGGATTGATTGTTCTCACTGTCAGAAAGTTTCTCCTTATTACCAGGTTGAGTCTCTCCTTGTTCAGTTTCCATCCTAATTCCTTGTCTGGCCTTCAGGTGCTTAGGAAAATAGCTTGACACCCCTCCTCTCTGTGGCAGCCCATCAAATACTGGAACATTGATATCATGTCCCCCCTGGTCCTTCTCTTCACTAGACTAGCCATACCCAGTTCCTGCAACCATTCATCATATGTTTTAGCCTCCAGTACCCTGATCATCTTGGTTGCTCTTCTCTGCACTCTTTCTAAAGTCTCAACATTTTTTTTTTACACTGTGGCAACCAAAACTGGATGCAGTACTCTAGGCATGGTCTTACTTTATAATTTAATTTGCTTTATAGAGTGGTATTATAGAGTGTCTGTAACATCTCTTTTAGTTTGCCCTTTAATTATTAGGTATCACTAAATCTCTATCGAGATTCTCAGTCATCCTGATCACAACCAGGACCTGGATGACTGAGAATC
This sequence comes from Laticauda colubrina, assembly GCA_015471245.1. Classification (NCBI taxonomy): domain Eukaryota; kingdom Metazoa; phylum Chordata; class Lepidosauria; order Squamata; family Elapidae; genus Laticauda; species Laticauda colubrina. The sequence goes on from BLBF01000058.1 coordinate 14,138,556, forward strand.
ACCATAGATATTTAGTTATTGGGGTTTTGTCATAACAGTGACAAACTCTTGATGTTGCTGAACTTCCATATATCCAAAACCATATATGAATGATGCTGGTTAGAAGTCATATCTGGAGATACATCATTTTTGCTGACTCCCCCAGAGCAGCTTTCCCTCCCCTTTAGCATATTCCAAGTATGTTCAGTCTGCATAATTTGAAGCAAGGATCAGTCTAACTGGGAAATTCCAGAAGTGGGTTTATCCATCTGGAGAGAACCCAATTAACGTCGGATAAGGATGTTCAGACAAGATACTAGCTTAGAAAACTTGAGAAGAGCTCAAGGATAATAAACACATGGGGAACAAATTAACCAACATGGAGTGTTGAAGTCCTACCGGACTTCTATTCCAGGTGCAAAATGTCTTCTCCAGATGTGTTTGACCTTTTATCAAGCTTCAGAGACCCAACTTTTTGTGTCACAAATTAAATCTACCACAAGGTGGCAGTAGATTGTCACAAAAATCCTCTCAATAAATTCTCAGTCCCTATTTTCCTGGGAATCTTTTTTAAAAAGTCATGAAATGCTTACCATATTTTTATATTTTTTGAGGCCGATCACAGAGAAAACCACAAGCCTTCTGTTTAAAGCAATTTTAGCGCTCACACTGCATTGGCCAGAATATAAAGCTAAGCTTAAAAAATGGCAAAATATGCTGAATGCTGGCCTTCCCAACAAGTGACATATCAGTTGGCTGTTGCCATTGGACCTGTTGGGAGAACATTAGCTCATTATGTCCATGGATGGGATTCTAACAGTTCACACCTATTCGCTAGAACCGGTTGTTAACACTCTAAGCAGTTCGGAGAACCGGTTGTTAGAAGAAATTACTGGCCTAATCCTGTAAGGAAGGCAGGAAGGAAACATTCTGGTGTTGCTTACAGACACTGCCTCTCCGTTAACCCTTGTTACATTCTTGGCAGGACGAGACTTCCTGTCTCAGGAATATCTCTGGAGTTTTTTTCCTCTCCTTTGATGGTACTTTGTTTGTGTGGAATGACCATTCAAAGTTACACTGGCACTGAAAAAAGTGACTTATGACCATTTTTCACACTAACTGCCAGCTATGAAGACCAAACTAAGAAAAGATGAGATGAGTGGTAGACCAGCTGAGACCATTGTTTTCATTTAAAAATATCCCCTGGCCTTCCGATTTCTCATTGCATCCTCCATGCCTTTCTCTCAGTCCCAAAACAAACCTGGAATTACAATGATCCTATTTCCATAAGACAGAAATATCCTCATCCTTTGAAGGCCAAAGTGCATTTTTACCATTTTGAGAACGCACCATACTCATTCCCCTAAAATACCTTTCATAAGGATATGATCAGCTACAACACATCCATATAAAGAATAAAGTGTTGATGTTGCTTCCAATATTCTCTGCTATTTCGATTTAGTTTTTTAATTTTTTTATGAGCAGATCAGTATCAGGCACAATAGATAGATAGTCCACCTATGAAGTCCAATTAAACTGATTTATTGCTATTCATGCCTATGTATAGGAGTCTTCTCAACTAACAGCATCTGCTAGGAGTTGGATAAGGGTCAACAGAATTCAAGATAGGTTGGACTCATTTCGCTTATTTTGAGCCGTGGTGCGCAGTGTTTAGAATGCAGTATTGCAGACTACTTCTGCTGACTGCAAGCTCCCTGCAGTTTGGCATCTCATCAGGCTCAAGATTGACTCAGCCTTCCATCCTTCTGAGGTGGGTAAAATGAGATTGTTGGGGGCAATAAGCTGGCTCTGCAACCATTTGAGGGAGGGCTGTGAAAGCACTGTGAAGTGGTATATAACTCTTAAGTGCTATTTCTATTACAAACAGCCAAAGTAGAGAATACAGTACTGCAGGCTACTTCTGCTGACTGCCGGCTGACTGCAATTTGGCAGTTTGAATCTCACCAGACTCAGAGTTGACTCAGCCTTCCATCCCTCCAAGGTCAGTAAAATAAGAACCCAGATTGCTGGGGGCAAGAGGCTGACTCTGTAAAACTGCTGAGAGAGGACTGTAAAGCGCTGTGAAGCGATATATAACTCTAAATGCTATTGCTATTGCTTGTGACTATGTAAAGATTCTAGCTTGATTCCACTTTTAATTCTGCCTCCAGGTTCTGCCACTCCTTCCCTTACAGTCGGCCAGTTTCTACAGAAAGTCCTTGGGTGAAGCCTCCCTCCGTTGGTATTTTCAGAGGACATTATTGCAGTCCCCGTTGCTTCAAGAAATAATATACAGCATAAATATAATGCTGAGGGTCAAAACTTTGCATGGCAGCTACCTAGCTTCTCATTTAGCTGTACGTGATGCAATTATTGTTTGTATACACGTACATGCAAATCCAAAACATGGCTAGCAAAACCCCTCCTTCCATCTGAACCCTGAAGGTCAGTATTTCCCAACCTTGGCCCTCTAACAACCAGTGAACTTCAATTCCCCAGTCAACTGGGGAATTCTGAGAGTTGAAGACCACACCTCTTCAAATGGCCAACATTGAGAAACAGTGCTATAGATCAATATATTCTCATTACATTTTATATAAAAAGATTGCACATATTGCTGAATCTGTGACTTGCAGCCTATGAGGCAATTCACTAATGGAAAGAAATTACCCAAGAATTACCCTATTCCAGTAATCATGGTTGGCTGTTTCACTTCCCCAAATTTCATATTTTCACATTTCACAATTATTATGTTTTTTATTTATCTTGGGGTGACTATTGTGAAGCAATATGAAGGCTTTAACAAGGGAGAACATCAGTCATCCCCCTGCAAATGCTGGCCAATCTTAATTTGCAATTCTATATCTTTTCCTATGTTGCTTCTCTCTTAATGGCTGGCTAGGAATGGTGGGAGTTTTACTCAGACATTTTGCAAGTTGCATGTTGATCCAATTTTCTTTGTTTAAAAAAACCATTTCACTGGCTACTGATCGTGCATACATACTTCATTAACATCTCTGAGAAATGATATGTCATAACCTGTATGAGAAGAGCAGATAGAGCTAGGGGTGGAGTTAAGCATGTCATCAGCTTAGAGTCATTATGTTGCCATAAATGGTGTAAGTCAAAGCCCTCATAAATTCCATTGAGCAATAAATTGAGCAATAAATCTTGAGCTGCAGCTTAATGTCTACTCCTGATCTTTTGCACCTGACATAGTCTTCTACAATACGATACTTTCCCAATATCTGGAGACTTAAGCTATCTCAGAATTCCCAAGGAATATGGCTGCTGACCCATTGATATCAGAACTGTAATCTCAAGCTATTGGTTAAAAAATAAACATCAGAGCAAATATTTCTCTCTCTCTCTCTCTCTCTGTGCGCACCAACGGGTAAGAGAATTCTGTTCATCAGACCCAAAATTTGTTTCAGTACCTGTACAAAGACAGTAAAGAGGATAACGACTGTGGTTGCTGCAATGAAGAGCTTCTTCCTCTGGAAATCAGGGAGCAACACCACCAGGGAGAAACAGATGGCCCCTCTCAGGCCACCATATGCAATAATGAACTGGTCCTTGCGTGTAACAGCATTGATGTGTAACCTGTTGATGATGAATGTCAGGACCAGGACACCTAAAAGAGATGAAGGAAGGCAATCAGTTTTAAAAAGGGTAGGAAAACCAAGGATCGCCTGCTAAGACCATCATATTCTTATAAGAGTTGCCACAAACTCAGTTTGCATTGAGGTGTCAAACCTTAATGAGCCCAAGACAATTAGAACTGCAAGATTTAAAACCAGAAATATTTCTGTTGGGTATTATACCAGAAAAATATAATAAAGGGACTATGTATTTAAGAAGGAAAACCAAGGAAAAATAAAGGACCATGTGTGTATGTATGTATGTGTGTATGTATGTATGTGTGTGTGTGTGTGTGTGTGTGTGTATGTATGTATGTATGTATTTACTGATACATACATTTTAACTTCTTACCTATTTTTCCCAGGTCTATCCCTTCCTTGCTAAAACCACAATCTCTCAATTGCTCCATAGTCCTTCCTTGCCAGCAAAGAGCCTCGGTGGCACAGGGGTTAGAGTGCAGTATTGCAGGCTACTTCTGCTGACTTCTGGCTGCCTACAATTTGGCAGTTCAAATCCCACCAGGCTCAAGGTTGACTCAACTTTCCATCCTTCCGAAGTGGGTAAAATGAGGACCCAGATTGTTGGGGGTGATATGCTGACTCTGTAAAACTGCTTAGAGAGGGCTGCAAAGCACTATAAAGCAAGTCAAAGTGCTATTGCTATTGGACACACACACGCACGCACACACCACCTCCCAAAGCTGTATTTGGAGCTCTACTCAATGTTGCTGCCAATTTGTAACTTCAAACACCATGGGGGGGGGGATTAAACCCATGAGGAGTACCATAGTACATTGAATTGAAACTTGATGTTAATTCAATTTAATCGTAGACCAAATCAGTTCTTCCTCCTGGCACCGCTGCCTTGCCTCTCTACACCCTCTTGACATGCTACTTCAATGCAAATCTGGCTCTCTCTCTCTCTCCCCCCCCCCCACCCCCAGGAAATGTTGCCCATCCTTGAAGCGGATTATTTTCCCTCCTCCTTACCCAGTGCTCTCCAAAAGAGACAGAAGATGAGGGTGAAGCAAATGTAGGACCAGTTCCACTCATGATTGTCCCCAACAGTGGAGACGCCAAGGAAGATGAAGATGAGGGTGTCACTCACACTGCTCCACATCTTCATGAAGTATTTAATCGTTGTGTAGGACTTGAGGGAGATGTTGGCTTCCACATAACGCTTCATGCCCAAGGCACAAGATATGATTCTGAGGAGGGAGAGAAAAGCAATTTAGTATAGTCCTTTTCCGTTTGACTGGGGCATAACCATCTTATCAGAACAGGATGGGAAAATGAAAAGTTGAACCAAATAAAAATGCTCAACTTCCAGAGATAGTTGCTCCTCAGCTTGCAATAATGTAAAAAGACAAAACAGGGATTGGAGGCAACTTGAGTATTTGAAATTTTTGTGACTGGGAAATCTTGGGCCATGGGACAGGCATCCCCCCAAAAAATTTCAACATATAAGTGTACAAAATCTGACAAGATGCCATCAATCTCAGTTATTTCATAGGATTCTCAATGCAAGGGGGAAAATGTATACACACACACACGCACACACACACATGGAGGTCCAATAAAATAAAGCTCAACATATCTTAGATGGATAGTGGTTCTATCACTTCTATTCTAGGAACTTTCTTCTGATATTCAATTATTGATGGAAACTGAGTAGAGCAGGTGGCCAGTTTTAAGTTTCTGGGTGTTACCCTAAAAAAGGACCTGACCTAGGGTGCCTACATTGCAGCCTTGGTCAAAAGGGCCCAGCAGAGATTATACTACCTGAGACTTCTCAGAAAACAACAACTGAATGAAAAACTATTGGTGACCTTCTACTGCTGCACCATAGACAGCATTTTAACTTACTGTACCTGTATATGGTTTGCCAATTGCACAGGGGCAGATAGGAAACCACTCCAGAGGGTTAATGTCATTGCCCAGAAGATCATGGGCTGCCCTCTCCCCTCTTTGGAAGACCTTTATAGCTCCTGCTGCCTTAAGAAAGTTCAAAACATCCTTCAAGATCCATCTCATCCTGGGCAGCCTTTTTTTTAAACTATTACCATCTGGCAGACAGTACAGGAGAATAAAATCAAGGACAAACAGGGTTTGAAAATAGGTCCTTTTTCAGGATGCAACTTGGCTTTCTTGTTTTTTCTTTGAAGATGTATGGGCTCCAACACCCAGAATTCCCCAGCCAAAATAACTTAAAGCATACTGTTTGAGGAATTCTGCGAGTTAAAGTCCATACATTTTAAAATTGTCAAAACTTAGAAACATTGCTGTCGAATAATAAAGAACATGACTCGGCCACCTTCTTCTGGCATTATCACAAGTCCTCAGTCTAGACTGCCATTTATACTCCTTTTTTCAGTGAAATGTTTTATATTTAATTATTCACAGATGCTATTTGGCAAGTACGGTCACCAGGGGCTGTTAGGAAGACCAGCAAAAGGAATGCAGTGGAAATTCCAAAGCAGCCTGAGAAGGAAAAATCAGCAACTCTCTTGTAAGGGGAAGAAAATTTGGGAGGGAATGAAGACCAACTCATGAGAATATCCCTAGAATTTAAGGGAGTGGGTAAGTTCAAAATATAACTGAAGAACTGGAAACTGAAAGTAAGTTCTCACAGTCTGAGTTCTGTGTTTCTAGTTTTAAAAATTTGATGAGGACTGCATTTTATCTACAGGAATTATTATCACTTCCAAAAAGAGTTCTTGGCTCTTTTTTCCCCAAAAAGTGTTGACGCTCAGACTGTAATGGCTACCATGATGGTGCTAAAATTTTCAAGTTAAGTGTCAGCTTTGGAAACCATATTAGTACCAGACGCTTCTACACTGCCGCATTCTTGAGCCTGGGAAAATGGGAGGGGGGAATTTCTTGGAGTGTGTGTGGTTAGATATAATAGCATTCTTCTTCTAAGTCAAGGTCATGTTATTTCTGCACCTGGGTGAGGGAGACATCTCAAGTTGGGACGGATGGTGATTGGGGCATGTGATGCAATGATGGGTGCATGGGATGGGTTTGTAATATTTTACTTATCGAAGGGAAACCCAGAACTTTCAGATTCGGGATTTCCCAAATATGCCAGTTTACTATTCAACTAAAAAATTCTCTGTTGGAGAGAATGTCTGTCTCGGAGTTATTTGTTGGAGTGGAGGTTTTCTGGAATGCTAATACTAAGATTCATTCTGGTCAATACTGAATTTTGGAAGCCACCAAGCTTCCATTTTACTTACGCCACAATACCAGACAGATGGAACATTTCTGCAGTGAGATAGGATAAGTAGCTGTAGAGGAAGACGAAAAGAGGTTCAATCACCAAGATATTTTTGGTAAAGCGAGTGGTGAAGGCTGCAGTCATAGCGTAGAGAAGGCCTACCAAAAGCCCACCGACGCCAACCACAAAAAACTTCCCGATGCCCACAAACACATCTACAGTTCTGATGGTTGGCATTTCACAGAAGGAGCGAAACAGCCTGTACAGCACCTAAAATGAAAACAGAAATTATGCTGTTTTACCTAAGAAAACTAAAAGGCCAGAATACATCTTTCAGATTTCTCCAAAATTGTCTTCCTTGAAGAAATAAGTTCCTCTTTTTCTACTTTATTATCAAAAGTCTTTTTGAGATTTTTTTTTTTTAGGCCATTTTTTTGCATACAGTCTATTGTTGCAAAATGGTGGAAGTACGTTTGCCATTATTTTTATTATATATTTCTAAATCTTTATGGAGTCCCACACCTGCCAATCAGAGAAAGTCCCATGAAAGGAATCCTGGGATCTAATGCAAGTATGAGAAGCCAAAGAAATAGTAGACCATTGGAGAAATTATAGCATCATTTAAATCTCTCTATCACACACATATACATTCCATAGTTCAATTGGATCTAAAATACTTGCAGCAAACTGCACAAACAGCTCTTGAGAAATTTGCACAACCCATGAAACAAATTTAAAAACAATTATTTTCTCTTCAGCTGAATGACCACAGGGCTGAAATATTATTCCTGATAGGTATTTTCAGGGCTGGCTGTACCAACCACCATAAAGAGGAAGTAACCTTAGGTGGCATCTGCTGTCATTAGAACAGCCTCAGATTTAGAAGATACCCCAGCTGTGATGACATAAAGAGGGAATTTCCAAATATGGAGTGCATCCAGGGTGCAAAAAAAACAAAAGTTCTCTATCAGATCCATTGTGAAAACAATATCTGGGCTTGGACAACATGCATTGACTTTTATTCAAGAAGATCACTTTCAGAAGGTCCATGCCTGAACAGATGTGAAGGAGAAGAAGAGATAGATCAAATAAACATCCACTTCTAAATAAATATCCACTTCTTTTCATGTAAAGGAGGGTTTCTGAACCTGGGCACCTTCTAGACATGTGAATTTCAACTCCAAGAAGTTTCCCCAACCAGCAAATAAAGGTGATTTAAGGAAAAGGTTATCATATTGTTCTGACCTAGGCTTCACAAAATCACTAAACAGACTCATCCTCCCAACAAACCCCCCCTTTTTATTAAGGTAATGTGAATTCCTCTCATTCACATCCAGCAAAGTCCCAGCAAACAGTCTTTCAAGAGTGATTTGCAACCACAGGCCTTTATCATGCTTTGAGAGTTGCCAGACCAATAGCCATACTACTAATACTTGGTAAGGAGTCATGAACAAATCTTCACCCTAATTAAACAAACTAAATTGTTTCCTGCAAACCCCACTCCCCTTTCGCTCCTCTTTATTCACTGTGGGAGGGGCCATTCACTGTCCACCTGAGCCTTTGCTGGCGAGTCCACCCTTGTTCCTTAACTGGCAACTCTTCTCCTGGCAGCTCTGCACATGCACACATTGGGAACAAGCTCCAGCTGTTCTTCTGCCCCACTGATCCCTGACTCCAAAGGCAGCTGATAACTATCAGATAGCTCTGGCCCCATCTCTGCCTCTGATGCAGAGCACTCCTCAGAGCCTTCCACAGACTCCAGGACTGGCCCATGTTCCTCCCCAACCTCCTCACTCTTTGAGTCTGCTGCCAGCTCTGCTGGCCATTGTTGGGCCACAACACATATAATGAAACCTTTGAAATAAATACTTTGATATGCCTTGAACACCAATAGTTCAAAACTTACAACAGACACAGCATCGTTGAGGAGAGATTCCCCAAATACCAAAATATGAAGCTTTTCATTGACATGGATCTCCTCAAAGACTGAGAGAACAGCAACTGGGTCAACAGCAGCAATCAAGCTACTGAATAAAAGGTTATGAAGCAAAGAGATATCCCCCAGCTGGAAAGCATCTGCTTGACATATCACATAGAGAGAAAATCCAATGCCAAAGACATTCCAGATTGTTCCCACCACAGCATACAAGAGGATGGTACCAATGTTCTCAAAAAACGGGCGACTTGGCATGAAATAGCCTGCATCCAGAACAATGGGGGGCAGGAGATAGAAGAAGAAGATATCACTGTTCATAACTGGAGGTGACTTGTCATTCAAAGCGAAGATAATGCCTCCCATGATAAGGCCAACCACGATCAATAGGCAGCTTTCAGGGACAACTGATGGTAGCTTTTCAAACAAATGGAAACCTGACAAAGATAAGAGGATATTATTGAGAGATTCCAAGACTCGGATGTAATTTAGCAACTGTAGAGTGAGTGGAAAACTAGGGAGTCCTAAATTCAATTTTTCCTTGAGTTATGTGTGAATTCATTCAGAGGACCTGGTTGGAGAAAGCTGGTTTAAAAAATAGAGTGGTCATTCAAAAGCATTTGGGGCTCTTTTCTAAGAAAAGCCAAATTCATTAGGTCAGTTTAAAAAATGACATGGATGGCTGAGAATCTCTACAGACTTTCAGTCTTAAATTTTTTGGAATTGGTTGAGAAACAATTTGGAAGCGTAGAAATCAAGGTTGCATAATTCTGTACAAATCTAGATTTCCCTTAAGTAAATCAGCTTAACAGGATTACTTAGAAAAGGGTTTTAATGCAACGGACTGTTTTTGTTTCTAGAATTCACTGTCACAAACAATACTAAGTTTTTTAAAAAAATGTAATACACAACCAATAAATGGAAAACAATATTTATCTTACATCGCCTGTGTCATATTAGTACAGAATCTTGATGGATTTGCAGCAATTGTAAAACAGCATAATATACCTCTGCAAACCATTGTACATAAATAATGCAATACAACTCAAAAACTTCTTGCAAAGATATATACTTGTATACTTTCCAATATATGTACATAAACTTTTGTTATATATGGTGCTTTTTGTGTACATTGACTGCAGAAGCTTACTACGTGATAGTATTTTTCCTGGAACACACAACTTGATGCTCCCAAAGAAAGCAGCATCAGTGAAAATTTCTCACAAATGTTACATCAACTGTAAATTTCAGTCTCACAAATTTTACAAACTGTATACCAGCTCTTTAAAATACACCAATATTTTTCTTTCAGTCTTAAAAAATAATTGTATAAGCTTATTAATACACATAATGAATAACACCTAAATAAATACAGATGGGTCCTTGACATATAGCCACAACTGAACTCAAATCTCCATTGCTAAGCGAGGCAGATGTTAAATGAATTTTGTCCCATTTTACGATCTTTTTGTCATAGTTATTACTGTCCTGCCCTGTAGTTGGGCTGTCCCCACATCTCTGTTTAGAAAACATTCTTTGAGTTTCAGAAACATACCTATTTTGGCCAAGGAAGCCAGCAAGATCCACAATGTGATCTCAAAGGGAACCTGGACATGCTGATAATCGAAGAAGCCTGCAGCATCTTTGGATTCATTTGTCCAGTTTGTCTCCCAGTTCACTTCACCCAGAGGCTCCAGCACTGTAATGTTCTGGAAGTTGGCAGTTCTTGGCATTGAGAAGAAGAAAGATCCTAGAAGGCAGAATCTGGAAGCAACCACCTCACTTAGGATGAATCCCATCTCCTTCCACCTGCTGTTGTTCTGTCTGTCTAGGGAAAATCAACGGTGGCAGACTATCTTCTCACCCAGCACAGATGTTCCTGCTTGCACATTTCCCTGTAGGCTGTTCAAGTTGAATGTACCCTCTGCTGTCCTCTGAATTACATAAATGGAGTTGCAGTACTGGACAGGGTGAAACAGTGAGTTCCCTCAAGGCTAGAAACACGCAATTCCCAATTAAAAGAAGATTTACACTACACAGCCTATGGTTAATTGAACTAGGGTTACTAATTGAACTTGTCAGAACGTCAACCAGGATTGGAAGAACACTGATGTCCTAAAACATGGGCAAGGTTCATGAGTCCATAAATAAACCAGCTCCATTTTGGCTTTACCCATATTTGGGTAAACTGGTTGTCTTGAAGCTTCTTCAAGTTTTGCTTCTTTCTGAAGTATTTCTGAAGATGTTCAGTTATAGAGAGCATTACTTGTGGTCTCCAATGTGTAACACCCTGGGGATGGGGCAGAAATACATCTCAAGAGTGAATCTCCTTAAAATCCTATCTCAATTCCTCCAACCATGTTCCAATCATTTCAATTCTCTATTCCATGTTCAAACTCTTGTTTAGGTACTGTCACATCTGCTGGTCACATTCAAGAGTCCCAGCTCTAGCTGATGTGTTAATATTCACTTCTAGAGATTATTTTTTCCCACCCAAAAGCGAGGAAGGACTCAAATTCTATCCATGTCATCACATCTGCTTGGCCAGAATATTGTAGTATAGAATTCCTTCCTTCCTTTCTTCCTGGAGACTAAAACATACAAAGAACAGCTGCAGGATTTGAGTTTAAGCCCCTGTCACACTGCACCAACGGATGGAAAGAGGATGTAAAATGGAGAAAAACACTTGCCATCCGTTGGTTAACGCGATGCTTCCATTCTGTACTAACTGCCTCCGTTTTGCTTCCTCTCTATCCGTCCAGCATCCGTTTATTGATGTTTCATCCGCTCAAAAAGTTTTGAGCTGCCCAAAACCTTTGAGTGGAAAATGTATCCAATGCATCCATTCTGCATCCTCTAGGCATACGGGGGACATCCGTTCTGCATCCATTACGCATCTGCTATATCCGCTAGGCATCCACTGCGCATCCGCGCAACTCAAATCCGTTCCAGCGGTAAACAGATGCAGGGAGGAAGCAGAACGGACGCGCAGCGTTAGTAGCATGGACGGAGAAAGGATGAAAGCAGATGCAAATCGCATCTGCATCATCCGCTACGCATCCACTCTTCATCCGCTCTGCATCCTCTACGCATCCTCTACGCATCCGCTCTGCATCCACTCTGCATCCTCTACACATCCTCTACGCATCCTCTACGCATCTGCTCTGCATCCGCTCTGTATCCTCTACGCATCCTCTACGCATCCTCTACACATCCTCTACGCATCCGCTCTGCATCCGCTCTGCATCCGCTTCCATCCGCTAGGCTTCCGCTCTGCATCCGCTTTCCATCTGCCCTGCGTCCTCCCCCCGTACGTTCCTTTCCATGTTATCCGCTCTGCTTATGCAAATTTTTGCCCCTTTTGAGAGCGGATAACAACGGATGGAACATTTTTCTCGTCTGCTGTGTCCTTTTTACAAATGTTTTGCATCCGTTGGGCAGTGTGACAGGGCCTTTAGCTAGTCTAGAGAAAAGAAGGACAGGAGGGGGCTGATAGCAGTATTTTGCTATTTGAGGAGCTGTCACAAAGAGGAAGGGGTCATACTTATTTTCCAAAGCATAAGAGGGTAGGACAAGAAACAATAGATAGAAACTAATCAAGGAAAGAAGCAACCTGGAATTAAGGAGAAACTTGCTAACTGTGGGAACAGTTAATCAATGGAATAGCTTGCCTTCAGATGTTGTGGGTGCTTCATCACTGGAGGTTTTTAAGAAGAATCTGGATAGTCATTTGTCTGAAATTATATAGGATCTCCTGCTTGAGAAGAGGGCTGGACTAGAAGACCTCCAAGGAAGTGGTGACTCTGAGAGCTGTATAGAATGAAATTTAATTTTAAGGTATTCCAATTAGTATATATTCAAAGTGGCAATGAAGTTATTCTAAGTGTAAGTCCATTCCAGCTTATTCTGATTCAATTCATCCTGATCCTTCCTTCTTTCCTTCTTTCTGTTGGAAGAAATATCCATCTGGTTCAGTTCTAAGTGGGGAGAAAGACACTGATGGAGACTGATTGGAGACTGATTGGAAAGATGGTATAATGGCCAAGCAGAACCACCAAGCACATGTGATTCTGGGTAGATGACCACATGGAATTGAGAATGAGGGTTATTTACACCCTCTCTGAGCTTTGAATTTGAGCTTCCTGTTCCTGTGCAAGAGCATGTATTCTATTAGCTGGAGGGTGATGCAATGTCCCCAGGTAATTTTACAATGCAGTGAGTTCTGCTGATAGATAATCTTATTATGTCCTGGAGGATCATGTCTTAATCCCATCACCCTGGAACTGAAAAGGGAAATACGCACAGACACACAAATATGTTTTTCTACACAAACAACAAGATGGGGTGACTCTGTTACTGTCTGCTTCTACAGATCCAAGTGAAAAAAATTTGCTTCTCTAGATTTCCAAATGGAGAGATGTTCATTCGTGGTGGAAAGTTTGGATGGATATAAGTCTTCATGAAAAAACCCAATGCCTGAAGTTCTACCATGTTTCTTAATGTCTAAAGAATCTTACCCTCACCCTATGCTGCAAACAGAAATCAACATGTAAATTCCCTGCTCCAGACAGTTTTGCCTGTCTTTTTTAATAACTGTATTTCTCAAAATATTTCATTCTTCTAGGAGAGGGGTAGATGCTAGCTTTGTACACTTCCTTCCTTTTTTCTTTCTTACTTTCTTTCTATCTTTCTCTCTCTCTCTCTCTCTCTCTCTTTCTTTCTTTCTTCCTTCCTTCCTTTCTTTATCTTCACCCTTTTACCAGGGGTGGGATATGACAGGATTAACTACCAGTTCGGGATTTACGAGCTTCCCTGCAAACGCTGTGAGCCGCGTGCATCATCGGCACCGCTGCGTGCAGAGACGCAGCCTTTGAAACACCCCTCTTTTCCTGCTTTTTTAACTGCAGCTGTGCCTCATTCGGCAGCTAAAGTTGAAAAATCAGGAAATAAAGATCAAGTTAGAGCCCCGGGTGGGCAAAAACATCAGCAGACATAGAAGCGGTTTTATGTCTGCTGCTCTTCAGAGCTACCGGTTCTACAGAGGTGGACAGAACCGGTAGAAACCCACCCTTGCCTTTTACTACCAATAACACACCATAGCGAGAGGCCTTTTTCTCATACACACCAGTGTTATAGGGTGATACCAGATGAGTTTCTTTCTGAAAAATAGATGAAGGAAATAACACCACCAGACCATGAGCCTAATGCAGAGAGGTGGGATCAAAAGGATGCAGACAAAGAGGGATTCTGAAAGAGATTTCAGACCTCTCACCCTACCTGCTTTCTCGTTACAAAATGCTTTTTGTTAAACAACGGCATTTCAGATGAATAGAACTGATGCTAAAATCCCAGAATCAATCTTGATCTCCTCTGGCGATGCATTTTCATCCTAATCCTTGTTAAATCAATGGCATTACATGCATGTCACAAGAGAGGGAGAAAGACACAGTGGGAAAGGTTGTACAGTGTTTTTTTTTTTAATGACATAATCAATAATTAACGTCATCAAAAAAATAATGTAATAATGTAACACACATCCTTCCCATTCTATACATTGAATTGAAATATGAATATTGCATTCATATTGCACTATAAAGTAGAACTCAGTAGTTACTGCCCTGGGATAGAAGCTGCTTTTCAGCCTATTTGTCCTTGTTTTTATTGTCCTGTACCGTCTGCCAGATAGTAATAGTTTTTTTTAAAAAAGGGTTCCCAGGATGAGATGGATCTTTAAGGATGTTTTGAACTTTCTTGAGAAAGCAGGAGTTATAAAGCTCTTCCAAAGAAGGGAGAGGGCAGCCAATGATCCTCTGGGCAATGATGTTCACCCTCTGAAGCACTGTCCCAGGAGTGGGCTGCTACAGGTTTCAGGTGGACCTGTTGCTAACATTATGGCTGGTTCAGCAAACTGCCAAATCCCACCTCTGGCTGACCCCACCCATTCCAAGGAGTCTCCACACAGCCCATTGTGGATGTGAGGTAAGTACAGGGACGATGCGGAGGCTCGGGGAAACATAGGGCTCCTGGAGGCTCCAAAGTCCAGAAATTGGACTATTTCTGGCCTCCGGAGGGCCTCCAGAGCCCAAGGGAGGCAGTTTTCGCTGTCCCAGAGGCTCGAGGAATGCCTCTGGAGCCTCTGGAAGGTGAAAATGCCCCCCCTCCATGGTGCAGGAGGATGACTAGGCCACGCCCACCATGGCCACACCCACTCAGCAATCGGGCAGAGAACCGGTTGCTGGAATTTTTGAATCCCACCCCTGGCTGTCCTACCTGCCACAATGCAATTGGCTGTGCATGGTGAAAGAGGAACCACCCTCACGAAAGTTTTTGCAGAAATTGACATGTTAATAGAAACCCGTAATAACAATAAAAGTAATAATGAACCATGCTTATTTTTTTTCCCAACCTTCCTCCATTTTCAAGCAAATTTTCTCAGGGTGCCTCCCCTCCCCTCCCCCAGAATTTCAAATCCCAAACTTTGTGGAGAAATATGGTCAGCTGAAGAAAACTCTGGGAAAGCAAAGTCAATGTGTTTTGTGGTAAAGAGCAAGAAACTGGTGAGTACACCGCTTCTTTGGAACTTCTCCACTTAAGGAAAGGATAGGAGATTGCCCACATGCGCTCCCAGACAGCTGCTCCTCACAAAGGGACTGCAAGGCAGCAGTTTCCTTTCTTTCTTCTTTTTTGAAATTTTTTTGAATTGATTTTCTATGAATTGAATTTCTTAGTGCTTAATAAACATCGTGTTGTCTGGGTATGTAATTTGCTTATCAATATAGATTACCTTCTTAATCTCCACCTTTTTTTTTCAGCAACTGATCTTCTTAATTATCTCTTCATCTCACGGTGTTTCTTCATTTTTCCAACATTGTGCGAATATAATCCTCACTGCTGTTAAGACATGTAATATTAAATACATACTTTTCTTGTCAAGTTTTTCTAATATTATACCTAATAAAAACAGTTCAGGTTTAAAGTCTATGTGTTTCCCTATTATCTTATCTTGCCGCTTGTGTACCTTTGCCCCATTTTATTTTTTCTTATTTTTTTTTTGCCTTAACACAAGTCCATCACATATGATAAAATCTGCCCATTTTTTGGTTACATTTCCAGCATTTGCCAGACATATTTTTAAATATTTTAGCTAACCTAGCAGGTGATAGATGACATCTACAAAACATTCTTTTTATAAATGTTCTTTATACGAAGTTGCCATTGTTAATATATAGGTCCTTTCCCATAAATTTTGCCATTTCTCTATTTCTATGTTATATACAGACGAAGATTTTTTGTTTTTGTTTTTTTCAAGACAGCAGTTTTCTTGGGTTCGAACGCTGGGAGATGATGGGAGAGCAGCCCTTTTGCTTACAACCATGGCAGAGCTTTTTAAAAGATACTAAGTTCACAAATCTCACTTTCTAATCACTTTCATTAAATTGCCTATTAATAACCTCAAAGTTGTTAGAGATCCACAAGAAGGCGAAGTTTATCAGCTTACGTTCAACTTGGGAGCATTCTGACTCATATGGTTGGGACACTGGGCAGTTAGTAAGTCCCTGTTCGAGACCTGAGTGTTGCTGTGGGGCAGGGTTGAGCTCCTGCCCTTCGCTTTAGCTCCTGCTGGGGGATGTGAATGGAGCCGGCAACAGGGCATCCCCAGGGCAACTGTGATGTTACCAGCTAATCCTTTCAACCCAGAAGTGCCTCAGTTAGGTTAGGGTAGGATAGGAGTCTTCTGCTATGTTCAATTCTGAACAAAAGAAAAATAAAAATTAAGCCTAAAAACTATTTTTTAAATAAGCTAATATACACACACCCTAGAGGTGGCATTCAGCAGGTTCTGACCAGTTCTGGAGAACCGGTAGCAGAAATTTTGAGCAGTTTGGAGAACCAGCAAATATCACCTCTGATTGGCTCTGCCCCCATCTATTCTCTGCCTCCCATTGAGTCCCAGCTGATTGGCTGAGTCTTTGGTTGCCCTGCACAGGAGAACGGAGCTGGAAAGCAGGTTAGTGGGTTGGGGAGGGAATGGAGATTTTACAGTATCCTCCCCCTGGAGTGGGAAGGGAGTGGGGATCTTGCAGTGTCCTTCCCCTGCCATGCCCACCAAGCCACGCCCCACAGAACCGGTAGTAAAAACATTTGAATCCCACCACTGACACACACACATACACAAACATGCTGTCGATAATCTTTACTTTAAAAAAAGTAATAAGGAAGCTAGAAACAAATGCAAACTGATATAAAGTAAGAAAATCAAAAGAAAAAGCAAAAAAAGGAAATCCGGTACAGAAGAATTGAAGAATGCTATGACAATTTTTGATCGAATTAAAGATTAAGAGAAGTAAAAGGAAGTAAAAGGAAGGGATGTTTATTTGATCAATTATTGATTTATTTGATCAAGTGAGTATTTTTTGGTTTTTGTTTTGTTTTGCAATGTTTTGCAATGGTCTGGCAAGGATTTTTTTAACTGATATCAGGATTGAAACATTTCTTGTTGTTGGGGTTTCTTTGAACTTGCTTCTGAGTATGGGATAAATATCGGTTTAATCTCATAGTCAGTAAATAGATAATATATAGGTGTATTTGCTGTGACAAAGGTTGGAAATCACTTTATATATTCTTCGTTTTTATTTATTATTTTTTTCTTTTTTCATTCTTTTTTCTTTTTCTAAACTTTGCGTGCATTTAAAAGTCTTCATAAAAATTAAAAGTTTTAATAAAAAAATCTGTTTAAAACAAAGGAATGCAAATCCCAGTAATGTTGCAAATGACAAGGGTGATGGGGGGTTATTTCATATTTGTTTAACCTATTTTAATCACCTATTTTTCCTTTATTAACATGTACAAAACCACATACACAAACACACACACACCAAACACATCAAGGAATAACATGATGAAGATTTTAATATCAACCAATTTAGCTCAAAACCAGATTTTTATTTCAAAATGAATACCTTCATGCATGCTCTTCCTTCATTTTTTCATTTCATTTCCAAAATTACATTTAACTTTGAAGAAAGTCAAATCATCATAATACTTGTAATATTAATATCCAAAATTGTAATTAATATTGAAGGAATATCCATTTCCCCTGCTTACCTATGCTCAATAGTGTAAGGCACCTAAATATTAAGAATCTTAAGTATATTATATAATATACTTGTATTTAAATAACATATTGTATTAAAGATGGAGCAGTAGATGGTGTGCTATCTAGATTTAATCATAGGATAAAGAATTGAGCTAGTTCCATATTAATGCTGTAAGGATCGATTTTTGGTTTCTTCAAATGCCACTGATTTAATCACTATGCTCTATATTATACAGCTTGTATTATATGAGAGCCAGCCTGGTCTAGCATTTAAAACTATCAGGCTAAAAACCAGGAGACCATGAGTTCTAGTCCTGCCTTAGGCATGATTTGGGCCCATTACCAGGAGATGGTGAGTTTTCGTCCCTCCTTAGGCATGAAACTGATTGTCTGACATTTGGCCAGTCACCTTCTCTCAGCCCAACCCACCTCACAGGGTGGTTGTTGTGGAGAAAACAGGGCAGAGAAGGAGTATTACGGATGCTCACAGTTCTTTATAAAAATAATAAAGTGGGATAAAAAAAATAAATAAACATAAATATTTTGAGTACACTTTATTATATCTTCTACTTGTTATAGTTCAAATAAATAAATACAGAAAAGCTGGGGGGAGGGGTTGAATAAAAGGGAGGGGGATGGGGATGATACCCCAAAACCAGGGATGCTAGATTTGGAGAAAATAGGAAAGAGACATCTATTTTAAAGAGTAACCCAAATCCCTTGCAGCCATTTTCTCTTCAGTTACTTGCCGACACCCTAACTGAACCATGGACACTTTCCAGGTGCCTTAAATTCCAAACTCCCATCTTCCCCAGCCAGTCCAACTGGTCACCAGATCCCATGATCCACCAGACCTTGGAAGACTCTCACCAGGGCTGCCTCATGACTGCCCAACGTTTTTACACACTCTCCTCCACAAAACGCAAATAACGCTATATTGCTCGGTATAATTTTAACCAGATTGCTGTTTATCAGCCTTGTTTACCAACATGCGTGTGCTCAATCGGTCTGTTTAACATAAATATGATTATGTATGCAAATTAGCACTCGGCTTCCATCTGGCTGGTTCTTGGGAAGTCGTTTTAGAAAGCGGACTCCAGCAGGGGGTCAGCAAACCTCCCCTGACATTCATCTCCAGGCACTGCTGAGTGAATTTGTAGCTGTATGTGACATGACCATCCATTTTCCAAGGGGGTTATTTATCTAAACAATTATTTTTTTCTCATATGGCCAAATCAGAACATCCTGTGAAGTATTAGTGTCGCTTTACAAAACCCTAGTAAGACCACACCTGGAATATGGCAACCAGTGTTGGTCAGCATACTACAAAAAAGATGTTGAGGCTTTGGAAAAAGTTCAGAGAAGAGCAACTAAGATGTTATTATTATTATTACCTTTATTATCAGAGTACAACATGCGTACAATGAGATTGGCTGAGCCTCCCTTCGTGCACCTCCCACACACACACACACAACTCACAATGAGGACAGAAGTCCCTAACCCAGACCCAATCTTATTACCCTATGTGACCTAATGGTGATCAAAAGCCTGGAGACTGAAACATATGAAGAATGGCTGCAGGATTTGGGTTTGGCTAATCTAAAGAAAAGAAGAATTAGGGGGTGACATGACAGCAATATTTCAGTATTTGAGGGGCTGCCACAAAGAAAAGAGGGGTCAAATTATTCTCCAAAGCACCTGAGGGCAGGACAAGAAACAATGAATGGAAACTAACCAAGGAGAGAAGCAACCTGGGATTAAGGAGAAACTTCCTAACAGTGAGGACAATCAACCAGTGGAACAGCTTGCCACCAGAAATCATGGGCAAATACCACAAAATATGGAATAAATTTTACCAGTGGACAGATATGAAAGGGAGTCCACAAAATGAAATATAGGATTGGAGGTGAAATTGAGAGGGCGTGAGGGATTACCTACCTGAGGAGTAATGGAAAAGAACTAAATAGTATAAAGTTCAAATGTATCTGTGTATATACACGTATATAAATGTATAAAAAATTTCTGAATGTAATATGTATTGTCAAAAATGTATGTCAAAGAAAACCACCACATTCAATGTTTTAATGTGTATATTCAATAAAATTTTCTATAACTATATCTACATCTACATCTATCTATCTATCTGTCTCTATCTCTATCTCTATCTCTATCTCTATCTCTACATCTACATCTACATCTACATCTACATCTACATCTACATCTATCTATCTTCATCTCCATCTCCATCTCTACATCTCCATCTCTACATCTACATCTACATCTACATCTACATCTGTCTATCTATCTATCTATCTATCTATCTATCTATCTATCTATCTATCT
>BLBF01000058.1:14158778-14175475 GCA_015471245.1 Laticauda colubrina
TCTATCTATCTATCTATCTATCTATCTATCTATCTATCTATCTATCTATCTAAAGAAAGAAATCACTGGAGGTTTTTAAGAGTCTGGACGGTCACTTATCTAAAATTGTATAAAATGGCTTGAGCAGGGGGCTGGACTAGAAGACCTCCAAGGTCCCTTCCAGTTCTAGTCTATTCTATGTCAGGATGTCCAACCTTGGCAATTTTAGGACTTGTAGATTGGCTGGGGAATTCTGGGAATTGAAGTTCCCAAGTCTCAATGTTGCCAAGGTTGAATGCCCCTGTCCTACATGAATTGCAGGGGTGTAGAATGAGCAACAGGAAAGCGAAATAAATACATAAAAGCTTCTTGTTCAAATTTTGTCCATTTAAAAGTTGAAAAAACATGGGGATCACACCTGTGGATTATTATTTTTTTTACCACCACTAGTGGACACGCCTGTCCTCCTCCATCAAGAATACGAGGAATATTCTTGGGAGTGAAAACTAGGTTTTGTGTAGCCGAACAGAAAGAAGGATTAGGGGGTGACACGATAGCTCTCTTCCAGTACTTAAGGGGCAAGTGACAGAGATGAAGGGGGCTGACTTATTCTCCAAAGCATCTGAGGGTAGGATAAGAAGCAATGGGTGGAAGCTCATCGGAGAGAGAGCCCCCCTGGAAATAAGGAGGAATTTTCTGACAGTGAGAGCAATTAATCAGTGGAATGGCTTCCCTCCAGAAGTTGTGGATGCTGGAGGTCTTATTTTTTTATTTATTTTAGTTATCCTTCAATCACTTATAAGATAATAGGTATAAGTATAAACATGAGTAAGAATACAGGAAATAGGTACGAGTATATGGGGACAACAGGACAGGGACAGAAGGCACGATGGTGCACTTATGCATGTCCCCATTACAGACCTCTTAGGAATGGGTATTCTCTCCCTTCCTTTCCTTCTTTCCTTCCATCCTTTTCCCGCTCCCTCCCTTCTTTTCTCTCTTCCCCCCATTCTTTTCTCTCCTTCCTTCTTTTCTTCCTTCCTTCCCCTTCCCTGTTCCCCTTCTTTTCCCCCTTCCTTCCTTCTTTCCTTCCTTCTTTTGTTTTTTATTTTATTGATTTGATTTTTCAATCACTTACAAGATAATAGGAATAAGTATAAATATGAGTAAGAATACAGGAAATAGGTATAAATAAATGGGGAAAATAGGACAGGGATGGTAGGCACAACAGTGCACTCGTGCACTCTCCTTACAGACCTCTTAGGTCAATAGTGGATAGTTTGAGGTTGAAGGAGTGGGGGTTTGAGGATGTAACAACAGAGTCAGGTAGTGCATTCCAGGTATTGACCTCTCTGTTGCTGAAGTCGTACTTTCTGCAATCGAGTATGAAGTGGTTTACATTGAGTTTGTATCTGTTGTGTGCTCTTGTGTTGTTGTGGTTGAAGCTGAAGTAGTCATTGACTGATAGGACATTGTAGCAGATAATATTGTATACTATGCTTAAGTCTAACTGTAGGCGGCATAGTTTAAGGTTGTCCAAGCCCAAAATTTCAAGCCTGGTGGTGCAGGGCGTTCTTTTGCGAGCAGAGGAGCATGGTACTCTTCTCGTGAAATACTTCTGGACTCTCTCAATTGTATTAATGTCCGATATACAGTGCGGATTCCAGACAGATGAGCTGTATTCGAGTATTGGTCTAGCAAAGGTTTTGCATGCAATATTAGTTAGCAATTCAATACTACCGGAGGAGAAGCTTCTTAAGATTAGATTTACAACTCTTTAAGCTTTTTTGGCAATGCTGTTACAGTGAGCTCTGGCACTCAGGTCATTAGATATGAGTACTCCGAGGTCCTTGACCGAGTGAGGGTTGTCAATGAGGTCATAGCCGCCGAGCTTGTATTTGGTGTACTGATTTTTTTTTTTTTTTATACCAATGTATAGAAAATGTCTTAAGAAAAGATTGGACAGCCAGTTATATGAGGTGGTATAAGGTCTCTCACCTTGGGCAGTGGAGTGGATTAGAAGATCTCCCACACCCTTGGATTCTATGAAAACATACAACAAAGGTAATTTATGTGAGTTCTGCATCCTGTGCTGCCCTCTCGTGTTCACAGCCATCCATGCAACACTAACAAGCTCTTCACAACAGTACCCAAGGATCAAAATAACAGGAGTGTGGCAAATCTGTTTGGAAAAGCAGATTAGCCTCTGAACCCTCCCCAGACGTGAAGGAATGGAGAAAGGATTTCAGGCCAGCAGGGAGGGAGAAAAAGGTCTATTCAGCTTTTTCTCAACTGAATTTCTTTCAGCTCCCGGGAGGATCCCATTGCTGGAAACAGCAGCTATTGAGAGGTGGGGGGTGGGGGTGGGGAAGAACACACAAAAGCCAACACAACATGAATGAGTTCATCCCACACACGTGGATAGTGAGTCAGGTATTTCATTATCTTCTTGGGGCAAATTAAGCTTTTTCTCTTTTGAAAAGGTTGGGAGAGTTTTGAAAAGCCTCTTGCTACATTTGTTGGTGTGTTTCCAGCCTCCTGCAAAATGATGGGGAAACACTTCGGGTGATTTTTCCATAAACCCGTGACTGAAATTTGGAGACACTCCTTGCTGGTCCCCAAAAGGGGGATCGGCCCTTAGGAAAGAGGGAAGAAGGAGGTGTGTGTCTTTCTTCCCCAAACCCCAAAAACTTTAATCTTAGACTGTCTACTGTTGACCTCAACCCTTTCCTAAGAGGTCTGTAGGGGGCGTGCATAAGCGCACCAACGTGCCTACCCTACCGTCTCTGTCCTATTGTTTCTTTTATTTTTCTTATATGTACCCATTTCATGTATTCATAACTATGTATATACTTATACCTATTATCTTGAAAGCGATTGACAAATCAAATAAACAAATAAAATAAATAAATAAAATTCTGCTTCCCCAGCTGAGGTGCTTACCATGTTCAGAAGAGCTAAAAGCCGATCAAGACAATAATGAAAATCTTGATACCAAAAATATGGAACTCTCCCTTTCATTCGAAAAGACCGGTTGCCTTCAGAGCCTGTTTTAATATGAAAGAAATAAATCTCAGAATCAGCTGCTTTTTTAGCACTGGCAAAGGGTATTCTACTTTCTCCTATTTTTCTCTTCCCTTTTTTATTTCCCTATTTTTCCAATTATTTTGTATTTTCTTTGTATGCTACATTATGAACTAATAAAAATTGTTACGCCTGAAAATCTCTCCTTTCTCATCCAAGAAGCTTCTCCAGTTCTGGAGAAGTTCTGAAGCTTCTCGGATGAGAAGCGTAACTTTTTTGAAGAGAAGGGCTAACAGGCGACCAAGACAATGTAGAAAGTTAGCAGCCACCCCTTTCTTTGAAGAATAAAATATTTTGAGAAACATTAAAAAGGAAGAATATTATATTTTCCTGGATGAGAAATGGAGAAATATGCTCTTGGAAAGCAGCCCCCATCTTCCTTAGTAGCCTACAGTAGATGTCAGTACTGAAGAGATAAAGAGATAGGTAGCTCTATTCATAGACAAAAATTTCCTAAAACAAGGTCTGAACAAAGGTAGGATTAACCCTCAGCCACAATAGGATAGGATTGCCCAACAATCCCCTTCATTACATCAGCCAAACTTCAACAAAACTTGGGAGCTCAGACAATCTTCAACAGCCAGCTATGACCCTTACAACAGCCAATAGAATACATGTTCTTGCACAGGAATAGGAAGCTCAAGTTCAAAGCCCAAGAGAAGGTATAAATCCCTCCCACTCTCAACTCCATGTGGTCACTTTCACCAGGGAAGCATGCACTTGGTGATTCTGCTTCACCCTTAAACCATCTTTCCAGTCAGCCTCCATATTTCCAGTGTCTTTCTCCCAGCTTGGAACTGAACCAGGTGGACATTTCTTCCAACAACAATGGAGATATTGATACCAAAAATACGGAATTCTCTCTTTCATTAGAAAAGCCTGTTATGGTATGAAAGAAATTAATCTCAGAACCTGATAGCTGCTTTTTTGGCACTAGCAAATGTTAATGGTTTAACGTAATTATAATAATTAATATAATTATAACTTTCTTTTGACAGGCAGACAAAAATGCATGTGAGATGGGGAAAGAGAACTATAACACCAGAAAGAAAGCCAATTTGGTGTTGTGGTTGGAAGGACAAAGCTAGAAAGTGTGAGACCATAGGTTTTAGTCTTGCCTTCGGTATGAAGCCAACTGGGTACCATTGGGCCAGTCCCTCTCTCTCAGCTCCAAGAAGAAGACTGTGGCAAATCACTTCCAAACTTTTGCCAAGAAAACTTCAGGGACTTGTCCATGAGGTTACCAGGAGTCAAGATTGACTCAAAGGCAAACAGATATTTTTAAAGTTCTGGTAATAGCTCTTTATAGGAACACAGTGGCTCAGTGGCTAAGATGCTGAGCTTGTCGATCAGAAAGGTCGGCAGTTCAACGTTTCGAATCCCTAACACCATGTAATGGAGTGAGCTCCCGTTATTTGTCCCAGCTTCTGCCAACCTAGCAGTTCGAAAGCACGTAAAAAATTCAAGTAGAAAAATAGGGACCACTTTGGTGGGAAGGGAACAGCGTTCCGTGCGCCTTCTTTGGCGTTTAGTCATGGCAGCCACATGACCACGGAGACGTCTTCGGACAGTGCTGGCTCTTCAGCTTTGTAACAGAGATAAGCACTGCCCCTGGAAATGACTAGCACATATGTACAAGGGGAACCTTTATCTTTAATAGTTCTTACCCAAGCAAAATCACCTTTTTACAGATCTGTTCCAAACTACAAATATCTTCCTTTTAAATATGTAGGGGGAATCACAAAGGTTTTTCTTTTCAAAAAATCCACTTTGTTTTTAATGTGAACTCAATTTCCTCACTCTGCTTTTATTTACATTTTACTGTCTTCTGTCTTGGGGGTGGGTGGGATGGGGGCTTCAAGTTGCTATTGTCTGTTGGTGACTGCCTGGACAAGTCCCTGAAGTTTTCTTGGTAAGGTTTTTGAAATAAATTTGGTCTTGCCTTCTTCCTAGGGCTCAGGGACTTACATACCCAGCTGGTTTCATGCCTAAGGCAGGACTAGAACTTGGTGTCTCCTGGTTTCTAGCCTGGTGCCTTGAGCCACAACACCAAACTGTCTCCATGCTGCATTTATTATTGTGTAAACACCCCCCTGTGGAGAAATACATGGGTTAGAAACACTTGAAACGAATGAAACATCTGTTCTGAATAATCTGCATTGTTTATTCATTGTGTTTGGTTAAAGTTTTTTTTTTCTTTTCTGCAAGCCACTTTGAATTTATAGCATGAAGGAAAATGAATAACGTGTTATGAATGTAAGGTACTGCCAGAGAGGTTCAGATGCTCCATAGAAAATCACGGGGAAGAGATGTTCTTTGCCATGTATAAATTATGAGAAAGAGGGGGGAGGGAGGGAGAGTGGGAGAGGAAGAAAGAGAGAGACAGAGGGGGAGAGAGAGCACACGAGAGAGGGGGGGGAGGGAGGAAGAGAGGGAGGGAGGAAGAGAGGGAGGGAGAGGGAGGGGGAGAGAGGAAGGAAGAGGGAGGGAGAGAGAGGGAATGAGTGAGTGAGGAGGGAGAGAGAGGGAGGGAGGGAGAGGGAGCAAGAGAGTGAGGGGGAGGGAGGGAGAGGAAGAGAGAGAGGGAGATGGAGAGAGAGAGAGCACCATAGAGGGGGGAGAGGAAGAAAGAGAGAGACAGAGGGGAAGAGAGAGCACACAAGAGGGAAGGGGGAGGGAGGGAGGGAGGGAGGGGGAGGGAGGAAGAGAGGGAGGGAGAGGGAGGTGGAGAGAGGAAGAGGGAGGGAGAGAGGGAATGAGTGAGTGAGAGAGAAGGGAGAGGGAGGGAGAGGGAGCAAGAGAGTGAGGGGGAGGGAGGGAGGGAGAGGAAGAGAGAGAGAGAGAGAGATTTAAAAATGAGAACAGAATTCTCGACAAACTGGAGAATGAGTCAAAAAAAGGAACACAGATTTTCATCATCCAACCAGAAAAAAAATGGAATCTCCAAGAAACTGTTGCAATGGAGAAAATATTTTTGCTTCTACTTTGGTAGAAAATAGGTAAAACTGTCTGGAGCAGGGAATTTACATGTTGATTTCTGTTTGCAGCATAGGGTGAGGGTAAGATTCTTTAGACATTAAGAAACATGGTAGAACTTCAGGCATTGGGTTTTTTCATGAAGACTTATATCCATCCAAACTTTCCACCATGAATGAACATCTCTCCATTTGGAAATCTGGAGAAGCAAAATTTTTTCACTTGGATCTGTAGAAGCAGACAGTAACAGAACCGCCCCATCTTGTTGTTTGCGTAGAAAAACATATTTGTGTGTCTGTGCGTATTTCCCTTTCTTTTCTGTGTAACTGCACCTCTTCCACAAATGAACATTGTTCCAAGTTAACAAGGGTATTTGATGTATTTTATTTTATTTTAAAGAAAGTTTCATTTTGTTTAACCTTGTGAGATTGCCCTGTTTCTCAAAGAGATGGCCAAAGGCTGCCATGCCTCTAACAGTCAGCAGTTTAAATTATAGACATTATTTCATTTGTTAAAATCTGACCTTTGAATTGCTACAAAAGGAGCAAAGAATTTGAGAGCCCTCTCATCTCATCCATTCACAGGCTTAGGGACAGATGCCAGGTGTATCTGACGGGCTGCCCCAAGGAAGAGGGAGTCAACCTATTCTCCAAAGCACCTGAAGGCAGGACAAGAAGCAAAGGGTGGAAACTAATCAAGGAGAGAAACAACCTGGAACTCAGGAGAAATTTCCTGACAGAGAGAACAATTAACCAGTGGAACAACTTGTCTTCAGAAGTTATGGGTGCTCCAAAACTGAATGTTTTCAAGAAGAGATTGAGCAGTTTTTTGTTCAAAATGGGTCCTGCCAAAGCAGAGGGCTGGACTAGAAGATCTCCAAGGTTCCTTCAAATGGTCACCTCGTGCAGGAGTTGTAGCTATTCTACTGCAGTCATGTTGTTTTTCTAACAAAGACCAAACGTTCTGGAGATTAAAAAATAAATAAATCTATGAACCATTCTAGATTATTAACTCATTGTACTTTACGCATGCCTTCCTCCTCCCCAGGTTTATAACAGAACAGAAGGAATTTTAAATAGGGAAGAGATACAGCTAAAGGGAAGGCATACTTTTCATGTGGTATTTTTTATTGCTGGACTAGCATCTTAGGAATTAATATTTTTATGGCTAGCATAATAATATTGGCAATGAAAAAAATGCATCCAGTTTCTTGTTTTGATAAATTGGGAGATATTTGTCAGCATCTCTGATCCTGAAGCAGATGAAAGGTTTCTGTCTGTCTTTGAACTGTTTCCATCTCCATTTATGGCATACTTTTAAACATCTAAAAATTCTTAGAATTACAGCTAAGTGAACTCCCTTACATCTGGAGGCAGAAAAATGGAAACAGCCAAGTACGGAGAAAACATGGTACACTTAGAGCTTCATTATTTTGCCTTTGTAACCTTTTAGTGTTTGAGAGATCCTTGGTATTTTCTTCAGCTTGGTTGTTTTCTCTCAGATGTTTCATTACCAAACTAGGTGACATCATCAGGGCTGATGCTCCAGCACAGATGATGTTACTTAGTTTGGGTAATGAAATGTCTTCAGAAAACAACCAGAGCAGAAATCCAGTTTGTTTCTGTTCCCCTATTTTTTTTAACTGGCCACTGGGCTGCTTCTTTCCACTTCTTTCTTCTTCTGCTTTTGGCTGCAGGCAAGGAAAGCAGCAAAAGTCTTTCTTTCTCTCCCCCAAACTCCACCAGAAATGAGTCTTTGGGACCCTGGAAGGCATCCTGCTCCAAGTGGCTGCACTGGTGCAACAATACTCACAAAGATTCATTTCTGGAGGAAATTGGGGGAGAGAAAGAAAGACTTCTGCTACTTCTGCTGCTTTCCTTGCATGAAGCCAAAAGTCTCTCTCTCTCTCTCTCTCTCCCTGAGAACGGAGCTGGAGACGGTATCCTGCGATCCCAAATAAAGAATGATCGATCGGTAGGAAAATGGGGTGGGGAATTTTCCTGCAGTTTTTTTGAGATTTTCTCAGGGTCTCTGGTCCATGGGGTTTAAAATTATGAGTTTGGTGGTCCCTGAGGTCCAAAAGGTTGGCAACCCCTGGTATAGGGTTTCCCGCCTAGGCAAGGGGTTGGACTAGAAGACCTCCAAGGTCCCTTCCAACTCTATTATTCTGTTGATCTGTTGTTTTCTTAACAGCTAAAAATCACTGATACACAGAAAACAATGCAATATAAACTCTAAAATAGGCTTCATAATGCCTAGGTTTCCTTCAAGAAGTTTTCAGATTTTTTTATATACATGATAGGGTTCCATTATATATAGGCTGTCACCCTGCTAACTGCTGTACTTCCAGAAACTTTAAGAGTAAAGCTTGCTCATCAAAGCTTGTCCACTCTAGTATTAAAACCAAAGATTGTCCCATTTGTTTGTGTCTTAAAGGATCTTGCTTTCCCTCATGGTGCACATTGCATCACAGACGTTTTCTGTTGCAAAGTGGGGCGGAGATTTGCAAATTTGGTGTGCTAAGTTCACTGCTGTTTCCACTGCTAGTGTTGTGCAAGCCCAGATGAGCCAGAGAGTGTAAGAGTGTTTGTTGGTGTCCATGAGACAATGGGTGGTGGGCCTCACCAAGGTTACTCATCAGACCATTCGACATCAGGCAGTGGGTGATGGAATTGCAGTGAGTCAACTTCTCTTCCCAAAACTGTTTATAGAGTTCCTGGATCTCCTTTTCCATGTGTTTGTTAAGTAATGAGTTAGAAAGGGGCTCCTTACAGATAGCCAGGCTGTTCTCACCAACCTCATCACCACACCCCAACTTTAGCACCCTGGGTTTCTGTAATGGGAAGGGAGTATCTAAGGGGAGATCTGTGGAGGAGAATATGGGACCAGACAATGTGTTGTAAGTCTGGTCCACCATGCAATTGGAATCAGGTGTATGGTCAGCGATATGATCTCCTCTGATATGCAGATCGGGATAATTCTGATAAAGACTTTGGCATGACCAAGATCTGTACAAATCCAGATCTTTCCCACAGTACAGCTCTTGAACTGCTATGTGCTGAGGAACGGACAGGGATATTTTGTGGGTTTTGTTCCTTGGTGCATCTTGTCCAGGGATCTGCTGAGGACCTTTGGGGCCCATGTTACCACCATGAATTCTCACCATCTTCTCAGCTGCTGCTTGATTGGATTCCGTAAAGAGCTGCTCATTTTCATCCGTATTTGCAAACTGGCTTTGCCAAGTTTCTTGTCCAACAGGTTTGAGCAACTGGCCTTGACAGGAGTCCAGAAGCTCATGTTTATAGGCAAAGACAGTGAGGAAGCTTTCTGCCAGCATGGTGGCTCAGGAGACAAATCTTCAAAAAGACTACGCAGAGTAAATGCCTTAAAAAAAAAAATACACAGAGAAGTTAGTTAGAGAAGGAAAGAGAAAACACATTCAGTTTTGTTTAATTCATTGTCCCTCGGTTAAGATAACAGCAAAATATCCTCAGCCTTCTTTAAACCAAGATCTACCTGGTTTATTGGATTCCCACACCAGCATGGTCAGTATGTACGATTTTTGGTATTTGTAATCTAAAACATCTGGAAATGTTGCAGCGATTAATTTTTTGCTCTCCTTTTTCTGTGCTGCCCTTATGCTAAGCAAAACATATTTTATAATCCCATTAATTTGGCAAGGCTTTGCAAAACATTAGAGAACCAGAGTGTTCTAAGTTACTCGGAAGAAACACTTAGAGAGCTACTCAGTGGCTCCACAAACACTGAAAATGATCTGTAGTTAAGCAAGCAAATGAAAAAATATCTGTGGATATCGAATCCTAATTCATAATTGGCTGAGATCATTCATTCTAAACCATGAACTATGGTTTGCAGATCATAATGGTTGGGTTCACACGACATGGTATACCTGAAAGCAAGAAGGATTTGCTCTTAAATTGGATCACAATTGGCTTAGCTACGTGGGTGAAAACTCTTACAAAGATGTTTGCTTTGCTTTAGCTCAGTGCATTCTGTGAATCCATGTTATGATTTGCATTTTACATATTAGTCTACCACACAGACATCCATCTGACTGCAGCTTGTTCAAGAAAAGCTGATTAAGGAAGTAACATTTGATGCAACCTATATGATGTTTAGCCTCTGATTCATTCTCCTTAGCTGGGTTCCTATTGCACATATAACTCTTTCTTCTTCTTTTTAAAGGAATTAGAAAGTTGGTACATCAATTTCTTTTATCAGCAAACTGTACCAGACAGGCAAATGACAGTTTCTTCTGTAGAAGAGAAGAGTTGTAGCTCAAGGGTGAACTTATGCTGTCTCAACTTGGTTGTTTTCTTACCGACAATGTTTCATTACCAAACTAGGTAATATCATCAATGCTAGAAGGAAGTGGGGAGCTGCTCTCTTTTTATATATTAGTGGTTTGCACTGTCAAAAAAACAAAATAGGAAACAAAACACTTTCCCACCAACAATCAACACCCAGATAAGGACAGATTAGCACCAAGATTAATACTAGACTAATAAACAAGAAGTAAACAATACTCCGCTCAAGTAAGTAAGGTAAAGGTAAAGGTTTCCCTTGCGTAGTTGTTTCTGGCTCTAGTGGGCAGTGTTCACCTCTGTTACAAAGCCAAAGAGCCAGCGCTGTCCAAAGACGTCTCTGTGGTCATGTGGCCGTCATGACTTAAACACCGAAGGCGCATGGAACGCTGTTCCCTTCCCACCAAAGGGGTCCCTATTTTTCTACTTGCATTTCTACATGCTTTCGAACTGCTAGGTTGCCAGAAGCTCAGACAAGTAACAGGAGCTCACTCCATTACACAACGCTAGGGATTCGAACCGCCAACAAGCTCAGCTTCTTAGCCACTGAGCCACCGCGTTAACAGCCTAAACAAGGAACAACCAAAAACATTCATACTGACACTGACAGGACAAACCATTTGTATGTAAAAAGAGAACAAATCCCACTCCCTTTGGCACTGATGAGATGACCTAGTTTGGTAATGAAAAATCTGTAAGAAAAAAAACCAAGTTCAGAGACCACCAATGACCCCACAGTTTCTTCTTTGCTTTAATAATTTCCTTTGGGTATTTATGAAAGCAAGTCAAATGTGTCCATTCAGTCCAGAATTGCTATGAGGGGCAGCATTTACATTTAATAAGTTGCTATTATTAACTCTCACAACTCGTGTATTGTGATTCTCATTTTTCAAAAAGAAAAAAGGTTAACAGGAAATTGTGGTTGAGCATATGAAGCTCACCCTAATCATGTCCCACATCCGTAACAGTGGTGAACCTAAGTGTCTTTCAAACCTGGTCAGAAGTTTCTCAACTTGGTGCCCTGTTCTGAAATCGGTTTAGAAGAACCCCAATTTATGTAAAGTTGTGCAAGTTAAAACAACCACAGTGAATTATTTTTCCTAGCCCAGTTTTATACACAGCCTGTTCTTTCGATTCTAGGTGACTTAGAATAAAATAAAAAACACTTAATACATGTATGAAAATGTATTAAAAGATCCATAACATTAATAGATGGATTTTTGTACAAAACTATTTGGAAAAAGGGCAAAGAAGAGCAACTAAGATGATTAAAGGCTTGGAGACTAAAACATATGAAAAACAATTGCAGGATTTGGGTTTGGCCAGTCTAGAGAAAAGAAGGACAAAGGAATGACATGATAGCAGTATTCCAGGATTTGAGGAGCTGCCACAAAGAGAAGGGTTATTGGATAACACATTGTCCAAAACATTAGAAGGCAAGACAAGAAACAATGCATGGAAACTAATCAAGGAGAGAGACAACCTAGAACTAAGGAGAAATTTCCGATAGGAAAAACAATTAATCAGTGGAATGACTTGCCTTCAGAAGTTGTGGGTGCTCCATCACTGGAGGTTTTTAAGAAGAGACCGGATAGTCACTTGTCTGAAATGGTATAGGTTCTCCTGTTTGAGCAGGGGGATTGATTGGAAGACCTCTAAGATCCCTTCCAGCTCTAGTCTGTAACTGCCATAAAAACAAGTTGGAAGGGTCTCTTGAAGAGATTATTTTTGTCACTTTCTAAAATATCATCAAGATGTTTCCAGGTTAAACTCTTATTTGAATGATTAAAATCATTTGGATCGCTTGAATTTTTTTTTTCTTTTTTTCTTTTACAATGGCATTACTTATGGATGAACTGAAAATGGAATTTATAAAATATAAACAAGAGAAACAAGAAGGGAAGGATTCTTTTGGCTCTATTTTTAATTTTTTAGAAATGGCAATTTCCACATATGAGAAACTACAAGAACAAGAAGATTGGGATGAAGAAGAAACCATCCTTAATGAACAAGCAACTTTATTTGGGGAAGAAAGGGGAAAGAGGAGAAAGAGAATGGAGAATTTAAGACTTAAAAAAACAACCAAAAAAGGGAAAAACAAGGTGAAAAGTGGACACAACATCAGAAAGCAACATAAAAGAGGAATACACAAGAAGGTGGAGATTAAGAGACAAGGGGGTAAAAAGGGTAGAGTGGAGAAGCAAGGGAGGAAAGAAGGGAAGAGAAGCTACAAAGGTTTGAAACAAGATGTAAAGAAACAGAATTTATTTAGAGATAATGGGTAAACATATAACTGAAAAAGAGATTCTGCAAAGATACATAAGATTGTGTTGTTGTATTTGTATTTGAAATAATGTTAGAAAATTGGAATAATATATGATTATAAAATGGGACAAAATATTTAATGTAACTTAGCGAAATTTTTTCTTTTTAAATAAAAATAAATGAAATCAAATATGAGAGAATTGAATTAAAGAAAAATGGGAACATTGTTATTGTTTAATATTTTAAAATATAAGTGAAATAGGGGGAAGTAATTAAGTAAAATCTATAAGTGTTCCCATAGAAGCATGATACTTATTTAGAAAGGATTGTGTAAAATGTTTAAGACTTAAATGAATATTAATTTGAATGATATAACTTTAATTGCTGTGGATTGTTGTTTTAATTATATTATATTTTTTAAATATAGTTTCAAAATATTGAGTTTATCTTTAGAATGTACTACGCAGAATCTGAATGAAAATTATGTGTCATGTTAAGCTTTAAAACTAGGGGAGGGATAAGTATGACAAGGTATTATACTCCAATCAGTCATTACAGAAGAAACTTTGTGTTAATGAGAAAAGATAAATAGCTAGCTGAAATAGAACAGACAAAGGATATAAGTATAATGATTTAAATTGAGATGAAATAAATATAATAGAATTAAGAGAGTGAAAAGAGAGGAGAAGCTATATAGAAAATGCAAAATAATAAATAAGAAATGGAATGTTATTTAAAAGTAAGCATGAACTTGAATTTATCTCTGTACAAAAAGATGTAACTCAGGATCAAACTGCCGTCCAAAAAGATATTTTATGTTTTTTATGTTTTGTGTTTGTTTGTACATGTTTGTTTGTTAAAAATTAATAAAATTCTTTATAAAAAAAAAAAAAAGATGTTTCCAGGTGAGTACTGAATATCCTTTATTATACTGTCTAGGTGGGAGGATTGTGTATAATCTCTCCTGAATTTACCAATGGTTCCAGCAATAAAGCCATAGACTGTAGATCATCACTAAAATATTGCAGGAAATTCTAGAGTATTGTCTGATGGCAAAAGGTTTAACGTGGCATCTCTCCATATTACAGTTTACTCCAGGTAATCTATAGGAGACAGGGTGTAGACATAGATTTTGTACAATATTAAAATAATATAATCCGACGAGGTAAGCCAGCAGGACTATGAATGGCTTAGTAAGATTATGATTTGCAGATAAGATTAGATTTATATTTGTCACCAACCCGTTTTTTGCATCCATGTGATACTGCCTGTATATATTACTTTGCAAATAATATTTTTTTAAAAAGATTTTAAAACGTTCATTCCAAAATGTCAGTGATATTTGCAAATCCTACCATGAACTACATTAAACAATTAGATCTCAAATTGTCACAGTTTGGAGCCCTTTCAGTAAAACAATTACTTTTTTTTTTTTGTATTTATTTCATAAATGTATATGCCACCCATCTCACTAGGGAGCAATTCTGAGAGGTTTACAACAAATGCCCTGGACATATTTAAATGTTAATCTTCCAGTGTTTACAATGAACATACCTTTGCTGGTTACATGCTCTGTGGAATCAAATAGGAAAACAGCCACAAATAGACAAGAGGATGGTTCTTTTCTGATTTTTTTTTTCCAGAGACTGCTCAATGTGCTACTCTCCACAAGCCATGCTTGAATCTCTGAGATTCTGCAATGTTCATGCATTTAACAAGCCACTTCCAGTGAGGGGGAAAAAGAAACTCCGTGGTCACCCCTCCTGTCATAGTAAATCCAAAAAAGGATCTGACTTTAAAAATCTATATTGTGTAATAGGGCAGATAGCGCTGTTCTCTTGTGACTGATACGATTTGCGGAACTGCATCGGAAAGAGGAAGAACAACTTAATTAGGAAAATGAAAATGTAAATTGTTAGCAAGCAGAGGTTATATTGTCTTTTCTACAGGACACACAGAGCAGGCTGAATCTTGGAGTTATTATAAGGTGTGGATGAGGAAAATATAGACCCTCAGAATGAATTTCCACATTCCTTACAGATCTTTACCTTGGCCCATTTTAGATCTCACTTGAATTATTCTCATAATAGATTTAATAGAACAACAGAATTGGAAGGCACCTTAGAGGTCTGCTCAAGCAGGAGGCCCTATACAATTCCTGACAAAATGCTGTCCAACCTCTTCTTAAAAGCCTCCAGTGATGGAGCTGTCACAACTTCTGGGTGATTGTTCCCACTGCCAGAAAATCTCTCCTTATTTCTAGGCTGATTATCTCCTTGATTAGTTACTTCTTCCCCCCTGCCTTCAGGTGCTTTGGAAAATAGGTTGACCCCCTCCTCTCTCTCTCTCACAGCCCCTCAAATTTTGGAAGACTCTTTTCATTTCATTCCAGTTCTTTTCTTTGTTAGACTAGACATACCTAGACCCTACAATCATTCATCATGTTTGAGCTTCTCTGCACCCTTTCTGGAGTCTCAACATATTTTTGCATCACGTTGATTAAAACTGGATGCAATATTCCAAGTGTGGTTTTGCTTGTAGACCATACCATACCACCTTAGTGATAACTCACAATTTTATTCATCATGGTTTAATACCAGGTTTACTTTAACAAGCTTTGGTTAGGACAAATCATGGGTTTTTTTTAGAGTTACAGACATTTTTCTAGTAAAGAAACTAGAAATTTTAAGGAATTTTCTTTGGATACATGGTTAGAAAAGTTTCAGTTATCTCCCAGGGGAAGTTCATTCATTTCTTCTGGATGTACAAAAAGACTCCAAGCAAAGCAGCACTGCTTGTGCACCAGTATTTTGTGCAAATATAAGATTACTACTTCGATGTTCAGGGTCAGTATCTGACCTGGTTGACACATCTTGTTGAGGAAGGAATTAATCACGTTATAATAGGTGACCAAGCCATACATAATGCTACCTCATTCTGGATGGATTTTACAGGTGACTCTCAGCCCAGAAGCAAACCAACCATCTCAGAGGTCAGTGTTATTTGTGAGCCAGATTCTCTCACTTGAGTTGTCAGGTGTCCTGATGATAAAATGGAATGGCTACAGAAGAATAACAAAATAACAGAGTTGGAAGATATCTTGGAGGTCTTCTAGGACTCCAAACCCCTGCTCAAGTAGGAGACCCTATCCTATGGCATTCCAGCCAAATGGCTGTCCAATCTTCTTAAAAACCTCCAGTGATGGAACACCTACAAAGTTGTTCCGCTGATTAACAGTTCTGTCAGGAATTTTCTTCTTAGTTCTAGCAGCATTATAGTAGGAATTCTGGAGTAGTGATAATAGTGATGGTAGAAAAATAGACGTAGAACTGAGTCTTGAGATCCTTTAGAGACAAAAGGGACGATCAAAAGATGACAAAAGATAGAAAGTCCATACAGAGATCGGTAAGGACAGCCAAGAAGATTATAGGAAGCTCACTTCCTGTCATTCAGGATACTGCTTATAAGTGCTATGTGCTTAAAGCTCAAACCCTTGTTAGAGACCCCACCCACCCACTTCCTGGTCTCTTTCTGTCGCTCCCCCCTAGGAGGAGGTTTCAAAGTATTTCTAGCAGGACTACCAGATTCTGCAACAGCTTTGTTCCTTAGGTCATCCGTCTGGTAAACTTGCAAGATTCGTTTCTCTCACCATGTACATGTATACATCCGAACTAGCCTGCGTTGTTTCTCCGTGTCATATAATATATGTAGGTACACGCATAATTTTATATTTATTCAGTTATCTTGTCATGTTTATATTAGAGGTGGAGACCCTTTGAGAGCTATATGCAGCATAATTTCCTTTTAATGTATGATTAGTGTACATTCAAAGTGACAGTGCAGTATTCTATTCTATTCCATTCCATTTTCTATTCTACTCTGCTCTACTCTACTCTATTCTTCTATTCTTATTCTTCTATTCTATTCTAATTCCTTATTCTTTCTATTCCATTCCATTCCATTCCATACCATACTATTCTATTCCCTGCTTCTTGTTCTGTTCTATTCTGTTCTGTTCTAATGTATTCTCTGCTTCTTATTCCTATTCTATTCTATTCCTATTTCTAT
>BLBF01000058.1:14176430-14192250 GCA_015471245.1 Laticauda colubrina
GAGAGAGAGAGAGAGAGAGAGAGAGAGAGAGAGAGAACTACAAGCCCCGGTAGCATTCCAGAGAGTCTGGGATCACAGCTCCCATCATTGCCTGCCAACCCAGTATCCTTCCAAAGGCTTGGATCACAGCTCCCATCATTCCCAGCCACCTTAGCATCTTTCATGTGTCGCTGGAATACAAGCCCCGGTAGCAATCCAGAGACTCTGGGATCACAGCTCCCATCACTCCCGGCCACCTTAGCTTCCTTTGTGGGTCTGAGCACTTTCCATTGAGTGTTGAAACAACCCTTCCAGAGACCCCCAACTTCCATCACTTCAGGCCACCAGGCTGGGAAAGGCTGGTCCATGGCATCTTCTGAATGGGATGGGGGCATCCTGAGTCAGGGGAGAGAGTCAGGGAAGTGAATCCCTCAGACAGGCTGCTTTGAATTCAAAAGATCAAGAAAAGGCTTGCCCTGAGATCAAGTTAAGGGCTGTGAAACGCACAAACTTGGGCCTGCAGGGATGCCTGGAGAAGAGGGTCTCCAGGTCCTTCTCCCTGGGCTTCTTTGGAGCTGCTGAGAATGGGGAGGAGACAGATCCACTTCATCCAGGATGGTTTGCCGTGCCTGGACCTCATTCTCGAGCCTTGATTGACAGACTACCTCTGGGTAGTGGGGATGTGCTTCTTTCTGCTGATCACACAGTCCTTGACCAGGTGGTACCTTGTTCCATCATAGTACCCGAACTGCTATGACTCCTATGGAACTGCTATGAGTCCGAGGATGCTTCCAGTTTAGGTCATGTATAGCAGACATCCCTGCTTAAGTGTGTTCTATGGAGGTGCTGGGCCAGCAACCCGGTCCTCCTTACTATTCTTCTCTTAAGCTGCTGTGAACCCTTGATTAGGCCATGAGGTTGTCATGTATAGTGCACAGCATTGTATGCATGATCTTGATGCTTAGTGTCACGCCTTGTGGACTATTGTTCACAATCGCATGTTTTATATATATATATATAAAAAGAGAGCAATCCTCACTCCTTCCTAGCACTGATCATATTATCTAGTTGGGTAGTGAAATGTCTGCAAGAAAGCAACCAAGCTGAGAAAGCACCAAGGACCCCACAGTTCAACACAGAGCTACAAATACATTCTTCCAATGAAATAACATAATAATACTCATTGGAAACTTATCCTGTGCAAACCCACTGAAATGGGGCAGCCAACATTAGTGCTAGAAGAGACTATATAACAGCAAACCCCACTCCCTTCTAACACTGTTATCTAGTTGACTATTGAAATGTCTGCAAAGAAACAAACAAACACAGAGATCACCAAGAACTCCACAGTGTTCAAGCCTGAGTTATAAATATTATTTTCTATTGGAACCTGGATTGACAAGAGTGCTTGGGCATCTACAGTATAGATCTGATGCATTTCATCTGCTGCCTCAGTTCTTAAGGACTCTAGTCAGTTTACAGATTTAAAGAAGTGCAAGTTGTGCTATCATCTTTTTAATATAAAATACGTATCTTATTCTATAATTTTACACCAGTCTCTTCCATCTGCTAGAAGCAAAAATAATTCCTAATAACAGGCATTCCGTTCAAGGCACATTTTTTTAACATTCAAAAACTGCCACTCTCTTAAAAATAGAAACACATGTCTCAAAATAAATTAGTTTCAAAAAAAATCAGTAGAAATAGTACTACAAGAAAGCTGTGGCCAGATTAAAACATCAAAATCTGCAGTTGGCAGAAGTAGTATACAAGGATGGGTATACAAGACTTTAAAAAAAATTCTGCACAAGTTTCAAAATTACTAATTTGTCTGGATCCTTTTTCATGTAGCATAATGAAATTTGTAAGAAATTTGTAAGTTCAAATTTACTTAAGGAAATATACAGGGGATTGTAAATCATATGTGACTTTGTTAATGGATGCACCCTTGTTCTCTATCTTATTATGAAATGTTTACTTTGCAAAATAATCCATTGTGATATAGTGATTTCACCTTGGCAGAGGGCAGAAAGGAATGCAAAATTACTAAAATAGGGATGGAGAATTTGGGTGGGTGGAGGGAGGGAAGCTGTATTGAAGGGCTGTACTCAAAAGTGGGCATGGACCCTGAGGAAGCTGCATCTTTAGCCCCAGCTAAAGTCACCCACTTTTGAACTATTTTTAATATAAAGTTAGCTTCCAGCACTTCTAACTAAAACCCACAATCGTCCTCTAAGCGGAAGACGAGGTCAGCCCCATGGTAACGCCTGGATTTGAAGTGTGAGAGATGTTGTCAGATCTTTGTCACCCCAAAATCTCTACCTTCCCTCTTCACCAAAACTGTCGGTATCATGTCTAGGTGAAGCAGAGGCAGTCTGAGGTTCTTCGTATTCTGGATGGAAACCGCCTGAAGTACCAGTTGGTGGATGTCTCTCTCAGTGACAGTTTGCTGCAAGAGATGAGGGACAAAGTTGGCAAAGCTGATGCAGTCCCACCCCAGATCTTTAACGGAGATGAATATTGCGGGGTAAGAAAACTCAGGCTGGGGGAGGCATCCAAATCATGGATTCGGTTATTATCAGGAATGGGATTCTACCAGTTCTCACCTATTCACCAGAACCGGTTGTTAACATTCTAAGTAGTTCGGACAATCGTTTATTAGAAGAAATTATTGGCCTAATCCTGTAAGGAAGGCAGGAAGGAAACATTCTGGGGTTGCTTACAGAAACTGCCTCTCCATTAACCCTTATTACATTCTTGGCAGACCTAGATTTCTTCTCTGGAGGTTTTTCCCCCCTCCTTTGCCGGTACTTTGCTTGTGTGGAGTGACCATTGAAAAAAGTGACTTATGACCATTTTTCACACTTACAACTGTTAAGCATCCCCACAGTCACAAGAGGCCAGGCGAGATGTGTGCCTCGATGCGAGTGATGTTGAGTTGGCCACGTCCAGCCAATAACATGACCACCAAGCCAGGTCCACCAACTAAGCCACACCCACAGAACCGATTGTTAAAAAATTTGAATCCCACCCCTGGTTATAATGACTGGAAAAACAAGTTGGACAGCCCCAGCTGAAGGTGAATAAAAGCACACTTATTCAAAATGTATTTTGTGTGTGAATATGTCTCGTTAACCTTTCCTCCCCAGCCCCCCCAAAAAAGAAAACAACTGTGGAATGTATTCACTTCTTTCCGTTCTTGCTTTTTTCTTCCCTCATTGGCACAATCTCCCGCTTGTTTCTTCTTTGAACATCACAATCATCCCTAGCACAGGTTACATATTGACTATGCTATTATTTCCAAGTGGAAAAATGGATGGAGGGGAGGAAGGATAGGCAAAATACAGTGTGTGAACTACATCAATGAGCTGTTATTTAGTGCTCCAAAGTGCACAAAAGAACCAAACAATCTTCCCATTTTTAGGGCTGACCTATCAATCAGATTTGCAGTAAGTTGTCCCTGGAGAAAGTCGGTTGGTTGGTTTTTGATTGGAAAATATTCTTGAATGTATATAGTGGAAATCAGATATTTTTACCATCTTATCCCACCATTGAGCTTTCTTTTCTGCTTTCTCCTTTCAACAATTCAAATTAGCAAATAAAAGTTGATAAAGAGTTCTCAGAACATGGTAACCTATTGTATGGTTTCGCATGTTCTGAGAATCTCCTTGTTAACAAACCATGGTTTAATGTGATATCTGTAGTCCATGAGTGATTGGCATAATCCAGTAATTTTAGGAATGGAACAGCTACTTGAATCCAGGATAATCAGATTCAAGTTAAAAAAAGTGACGTCCAGCTGAATGTAACTTTCACCCCAATGCCTTTCTGGTTCCTTAACTCAGTTAACTTCTGTCTTTTGTACTCGTTTTCAGGACTTTGAAATGCTATATGAAGCAACTGAAAATGAAGAAGTTAAGAAATTCCTTAAGGTAGCAGCTGTAGATAGAGTGGGGAAAAATGTGGCCACAATTTGAAGACTTCCTTTATATAAGTGTTCAATGCTTAAGCCATTTTTTTTTCCACAAAAGTTTAAATAAAACAGGAACTTTGTATGTCAAAGAAATTCAGCTCCCTGTGAAAGTCATAGGAATTGCAAAAAAGTAATGTCTGCTGTATCAGCTTTTTGTATAAGATTTACAATGAGGACAAGGCAGTAATACCTTTCTCTAATAGTAGGAGAACACAAAAAGTGAGCCATCACTTTGTGGTAGCTGGGAAGACACACAGTTAAACACACTACTCTCCTACCAGATAGAAGGATTTTGACACATTTAGAATGCCAGATGGAATCTAACTTTTTAAGTTGTGACTTTGGATTCCAATATTATCTGGATGGATGAATAAAATAATGATGTGAAGTTACTCAAGAGCTGTTATGTCTCCTTTGAGAACACGATTCAAATATCCTGCAAATGCATGTGTTGCCTTTAGGTTGAATCCTTGAATTGATTTGGAATCAGGGAATTTTTTTTCCTCAAACTTTTTTTTAAGGCTTTTCTATACTGTAAAATCCAAAAGTAGTGATAAATTTCCTTTAGTTTTCAATGGTCCCATTTCTGTTGGTGTTTATAACCTCACAGGCCCAGTCCCACTGCACTTATGGATGCAAAGAGGATGTAAAACATTAAAAAAAAGCTTGCCATCTGTTGGAAAACACGATGCATCCGTTGTGTACTCATTGCATATGTGTTTCATCTGCTCTATCCGTCGAGCATCCATCCACTGCGATTTCATCCGCGCAAGAAGTTTTGAGCTGCACAAAACTTTGTGAATGGATGAACTTTCTGCCATGTACGATGTAAATCCGCAACATACAAGCAACAAACGTTCTATGTCCGTTTATCATCCGTTAAATGTCCGTTGTATCCTCTCTGCATCCTCTGGGCATCCTCGCAACTCACATCCACTGCAGCTGAAAACGGAAAGAGGGAGGAAACAAAAGGTACACGGAACGTCGACACAGCGTTAGTAGCACGGAAATAGGAAGGATGTGTTTGCATCCGACATACATCCGCGCGGCATCCCCTTTCTTTCCTTTAGGCGTACGTGATGCATCTGCTTCATCCGCTATGCGTCCGCTTCAAAATTCTCCCCCGGAACCCCTTCGGAGGTGTCATCCGCTTCCATCCGCTTCCATCCGCTAGGCTTCTGATGAACATTCGTTTAACATCCCTGTTACATACTACCCCCGTCCGTTCTTTTCTGTTTTTTTCTGTTCTGTTTATGCAAATTTTCACCACTTTTTGGAGCAGATGACAACGGATGGAGCCACCCCCGAAATGTTGCTCATTCGCTGTGTCCTTTATGCATACATTTTGCGTCCATCAGCCAGTGGGACCGGGCCTTAATGAGAAGTTATTGAAGAGAATGAAAATGTTAAAAGTTATAAAGAGGTACTAAAAAGCTGGGTGATCACCACACCTGAAGCGAAAGCAGCAGTTAAAAATAACAATGATTGTTGAGTGTAAAAGTAGAAAAAATTTATTATAAAATCACACATTATAACAGAAAACAGCAGAAGATGTGAAGCTTTTATTAATAGATTTCTCGAATTAGAAGCTGGTATAACATCCTCATTGCCACGATTAAGCCCAACGTAACAGACAAAATGAAAATCTATTCAAAAATGTGTGATTCCTATCATACTTTAAAAAAAAAAGATTTCTGATTGAACTTTCATAATTCAGAGCCCACGGCCATTATGAACTAGGGAAAAGAAGAGTTTTAAGGAGTTGCAAACCGCTATCAGTTAGAGAAGGGAGCAGGGCTGCCAGCCAAAGAGACTCAAGCGCAGTGGGATTATGAGACAAAAGCTGAAGTCATGATTTGATGCCAAGGTCTGATAGACCAGAAGGTGGGTGATCAAAGGCCTGAAGAAGAACTAGCAGAACCCCAGCAACAGTAGAGCCATTCACAGAGTTTCAAGATGCCCAAAGGGGCAAGCAATCCTGATTGGGAATGCACGACTGCAGGCTAACCTTGCCCACAGACTGGAATTTGATCCTGTTGGGACTCAAAGTTGACCCAGCCTTCCATCTTTCCAAGGTCGGTAAAAGAAGGATGACACATATTGTTGGGGGCAAAATGCAAATAATGCTGCTAGATTGTAAACTGCCTAGACTAAAGTGCTGTGAAGCACTATGAGGTGGTATATAACCCTAATGCTATTGCTAAGTACCACAGCTCCACGTAACAGCCCAAGCAATGGCACTACTTCAGGATTAACAAGACAAAACTGCTAACGCTAACAGGGCTCTTGGGAATGATAATCAAACCAAAACCACAAGGCTCTCTTGAGTAGATCCGTTTAAGAGGAAAAGTGCAGGTCGTAGGTTGTCAAGCAGGGATGTGGGCAACTATGGCAACTTTTAATACCTATGGACTTCAGCTCCCAAAATTCCTAGGAGTTGGAGCCCACAAGCCGTAAAGTTGCCAGAGTTGTCCATCCCTATTGCAGAATATAAAAAATACAGTATAAAAGATATATCATAGAGGACATCATACAAAGATGGACTTATTGGGTAAGTATAATACAAGAGACTGCTTATAAGAAATTAAGAGTATAACAAATTTTAGTTACAATATGCTAATTTAATGCAAAATTAATGAGATTTGAGCACAGGATTACTCCCAACAGGAATAGGAAACAAAACAATAGACTATAAGAGAGAAGATGGAATAAATTGTCTGACATTGGCTTTCCAGTAGTAATGAATTAGGAACCCAAGGTATATTTAGATCAATATATTTGAGTAGAAAACTTCATTTTGGGAATAGTTTTCAGCCACTGGATACAGGATTTATCCCATCTTGAGTTTCTTACCATCAACAACCATCTCAAACCTGCAGGATATTCTCTGTCCACTCTGAGCCCAGAACCAGGAACAACTAGGTATGATCAGTGGTGCAAAAGCATATAGTATGAACTATGCAGAGATGACGCATCTTTTGTTTTGGAATCCAGAACTTGTAAAACCAGACATTCCACATTAGCGTTTCTCAACCTTGGCCACTTTAAAATGGGTGGACTTTTACTCCCAGAATTCCTCAATCAGCCATCCTGTGGAATTCTGGGAGCTGAAATCTGCCCATCTTGGCAAGGTTTAGAAATATTGTTCTACATACTGCAGATTTCCAAAGAAAAACAC
Source organism: Laticauda colubrina (assembly GCA_015471245.1). Lineage (NCBI taxonomy): Eukaryota > Metazoa > Chordata > Lepidosauria > Squamata > Elapidae > Laticauda > Laticauda colubrina. The sequence continues at coordinate 14,183,561 of BLBF01000058.1, forward strand.
CAGACGAAACGTTTTCAGAAAACAACACAGGTCAATCTGTCACCCAAAAGAGAAGCAGTTATTGTACTTTGACTCTCAAAGGCCTCATGAAACTTAACACAGATAAAACAATGTAGGTAATATAAAGTTAGCCAACGACTGCAGAACCTGAATTCTGGAAGGAACTGGTAAGAATCTTAGATTTAAAAGAAAAAACCCTCATCTTGATTTATGTACTCATCTGCATGTATTATTAAGTGGGGAAGGGAATATTAGGATGGAGTCATCTACATTAACTTTGGTCCTCTGCATGGGCTGAGAATACAACATTCATGAGATAAAAACGCAACATACAACTGTCTATTTGTGGAGTTCCTGGTATTCCCTGAGCTTGATGATTTGATTGCATATGATTTGTTACCCGACTAAATATCATCAAATGCTCCTTTTTTATATAGATTGCCTTGCCAGTTGGCTGGGGTTTTTTTCTCCTTGGTACTTCCTTGATTAGGGTAATATTTTCTGCTTGATTGTTTCTTTGGTATTAATCCCTACTTATCTAGTTCTTGGTTGTTGAAGGAGATGCATTAATCAAAGAATTGCCAAGGAGAAAACCACCCCTCACCAGTGCTGGCAGGGCGATCTGCTGTATCTCAACAGAAAGCAAACCCCAGACTCATTCTCACTGATGATATTCTCTCACTGATGATATTCACTGATGATATGATGGGTAAGGAAACATCAGCAAGCAAACAACCAAGCTCAGAGGGCACCAAGGACTCCACAGTTCAACCCTGGTATCTATGTGTGTGTGTGTGTTTCTTGGGATGGGGTTCTTGCTTGCAATTATGATCATTGTTGCACGTAGTGAAAATTTTAGGAGTTTGACAAACTGCTGAAATTAACTTCACAGCACTGCAAAACCAGGCTGAAAAATCAATTGAACTTCCTACGTCATAAGAGACCTACAAGCTTCATTCCTGCAAATGACTTTTATTCAATTTTATTTCATATTGGATCCTTGATTTTAACATATCTCATCTTACACAAGAAAACATTTTACAAGCTCAATATATCAAACTAAGTTTTATTCTAATTCATAATTACTTGACCTTGTTCCTTAATTAAAAAAAAATATAACAAAAGTATTTTGGCCCCATATTATTTGCTTCACATTTTAGAGAAATTAAAACTATTTTGCTGTTTTCATAAATCCAGAGGATTAGAAATGCACATTCCACTACGACTGCACAAAAATCTTGCTTATTTTGTTCTGAACAACCCTGGCAAATCCTGCCCTGATTCCATCAATGGCATCAATCTATGCTACAAAAGAATAACTCCACAAACATCCTAACTGCATCAAATAATTGCAACTTCAGCTATGTGACATTTTAGAAATAGCCATTAAAAGAAAAGTCAACTTTAGGGCATCCTATTTGTCATTTTGGTTTTTGAAGCAGTAGAGGCACTGGGGTTTATTAATAAACATTTTTGCAGCTAGATTTTCTCTGCATCTGCAAGTATAATTACAGATCTGTGTCACAAAGAACAAAAATACAATGCTTTTGTTAATTTCACCAAAAAAAAGGTGGGGGGAGGGTTTGAGGACTTTTATGCAGTTGCCAGGGAATAAATCATATCCATTCCAAGAGTCAAAATTCAATCAAGGGTTTCCAGAAGCTTCATTTAATTTCTTTCTCACTGTGGCACCTTTGTATTTATCATTATTATCATCATTCATAATGATAATACTATTTGGTGTGGCTTCCTGTTAAGCCTATATGGCAGAATATTGTAGAGAGCAGCCAGTAATTTTGGGGAAAACAAAAAAAAACACCTTTGTTTCTTTTTCCTCCAAGCACATTGATTTTTGCTGTTTTAGGGAGAAAAGCTGCAGGATTTTCTCTTTGCAGAAGTTTTAAGGCTTGAGGCTGGGAGGAAGGGAGGGAGGAAGGATTCACAACCCTTGTTTTGCTAGTGCTTCTGCCTCCTGGAAAGACAATGAGAGAAATGTTAGCTGGGTTTATTTTTAATAAATAAAATAAAAGACACGCCTACAATCTGATCACATGTACAGGTAGTCCTCGACTTATGACCACAATTGAACCCAAAATTTTGGTTGTTAAGTGAGTTTTGACTCATTTCCACCATCTTTCTTGCCACAGTTGTTAAGTGAATCATTGTAGCTGATAAATTAGTAACCTGGTTGTTAAGGGAATCTGGCTTCCCAATTGACTTTGCTTGCAAGGTTGCAAAAGGGGATCGATCACATAACCTTGGGACATAGCAACCGTCATAAGTATGAACCAGTTGCCAAGCATCTGAATTTTGATCACTTGGCCATGGTGATGCTGCAAACATTACTGTGAAAAATGGTCATAAGTCACATTTTTCCAGTGTTGTCATAACTTTGAATGGTCATTAAATGAACTGTTGTAAGTTGAGGACTACCTGTATCAGTTTCAATAGCTGTTGGAGCAGGACAAGACAAAATAAAGAGTGTGGCCTTTGACAAGCCAAACATCCCAAATAAATTCTTCCTGTTCACAATGCAATCCATTTTGGTCATAGATAAGGAAGAAAAATTACATATTTTTCAGTATTACCACTTAAGCTTTTAAGAAGGAACAAAAAGATAATCAAAAGCTAGGATGCTTAATGTAATATTATATATTGGAACACGAAACTATTTTTATTAAAAATTCTTAGTATTCATCCTAATACCAGACTAAAGAGACAGTCCCTAAACAAGGTTGTAAAAAAAAAACAAACAGATGAAGATAAAATGCTCAAGGAAAGTGAATTCTAAGGTAAGTTTACCCATGCTCACCATATCTGAGTATCTTTTTGCAAATTTTAACTGCTGCTAGAGAAAATCTAGGACTGTTTTGCATAAAAAAATAATTCCTTACTGGAGAGGAGAAAACCCAGAAAAAAGCTTTTCTACCATGTGTCAATACAGAAGAATGAATGTTTCTTGACTCCATAGGTAATAGAGGCAACATCAAAGCACATGTGTGATGGTCTCGTTGGGGTTTGTGCTACAGGGACACTGAATGCTAGCCTAAGTGTTACCTGTGAACCCAATTCTTAGTATTTCACAAAAGGAAATAAACTCAAAATGCAACACTTGCATTTAGACTCTCAAAGCACAGGAAACAGTGTTCAAGCAACAATACCTACCTTTGAACCAGGTGGGGCAGTCAAGCCTAAAAAAGCATAGACTGCATTGTTCTCTCTAGCTTCAAAGAAAGCATCATAATCCTTTGGGATGGGAGAGGGAAGAAAAGAAAAATTAGTATATCAGTGTAGCCTTTAGGAACCAGTTTGAAGTATCTGATCTTTGGGGAAAAGGAACTCATGAAAATCCATCATGCTTATTTATAAATATTGATATATTTCCCATTTTTTCCATGGTATTCAAGGAAGCAGAGGAACCTATCCAACACTCAGCTAAGCTCTGAACAGAAGCTGGCTAAATGATTATTTTCAAAAGACATCCTAGAATTTCATCTTAATACTTTTCTTTACATGAAATCTATTCTGTCCATTATATTTGACTTCATAATTATCTTCTTTTAATGACCCCATAATCCCGTGCAGGGTGGAGTCTGGGCAACTGATTGGAGATAGCCGAGTGTTTTAATGGCCGGATTCCCTTTCTGTCGCCAATGTGGAGTTTTGTTCAGCAGACATATTCTCTCTCTTTTTTAATGGTTTTTATTGTTCTTTTTCAACTTTAACACACATTAAACTTGATTTTAACAGCATTGTGTCATCATTATTATACAAATTATTCTACACATCAGTCTCATACAGATATCTACATTGATATATCTTTATATATAATCATTTACTTTCCTCTATAATTTTCCTATCACCTTTATCTTTATTTCTATTGTTCAGCCAATTGTACCAATTATCCCAAATTTCATAATACTCTGACTCTTCTTTCTCTTTAAATTTTAATGTCAATTTGTCTATTTTGGCACAGTCTAATATTTTTTTAATTATAAATTCCTCAGTAGGCAACTTATTTTGTTTCCAACACTGTGCGTGTATTATTCTTAAAGCTGTCAGAATACGTAATAAAATATATTTCATCTTCTTTCTATAATTCCCTTTGACTATTCCCAATAGAAATAATTCCAGTTTAAATTGTACTCATTCTTCCACTATCTCTTGTAGCCAACTCCATATTTTAGTCCAATATTTCTGAGCTTCCGGGAATGACTATCACATATGGTAGAAGGTACCTTGGTTCTGCCTTCAGCAGACATAGTATCAGTGTGCCCAGAGAGAGAAATATCTGCCTCTACCTAGAATCGAACTCACAGCCTCCTGATTGGGAGGTAAGAGCTCCACCTCTAGGCCACCATACCACTCTTTTATAGTTGACTTCATAAGCCCCTCCTTTATTCTTAGGATATTCCCTTAGTAAGAAACAAGATGATTCTGATAGGGCATTCATCCCTGGAGAACTGAACACCCTTGGCTGGTTCAGTTACATATTACTGGCTTCAAAAATCAATATATACTCCAGCTGGTTTGGCAAGGAATCTGATTGTTGTATCATGCCTGGAAAAATATTAGACCGAGTAGGTTCAGTTAGTCCTCAAGAAGTATTTCTGCATTGTGAAATACAGCCAATTTCAAATATAGTGGACTGCGGTTCCCTAGATAGCAGAATCTTATATATAACCAAATATTCACCTTTTAAACTGGTTTAAATTGTTGCATCATATAAGACAGCTATGAATAGGACAGGAATCTTTAGGGGAAAAAAAGCAACACCTTTTTGAAGAATGTCTATAGAGATTCTCAGTCATGGTTGTCCCAAGGGTGTTTTCTCAAGAGGCAACTTTCTGGTTTTTCTTTGAAGACATTTCATTTCTCATCCAAGAAGCTTTTTCAGCTGTAACTGGATGGTGGGGAATATTTATACTCTTTGCAAGCAGCTGGACATTTGAGCTGAAGAAGCTTCTTGGATGAGAAGTGAAACATCTTTGAAGAAAAACCAGTTGCCTCTTGAAAAAGCACCTTTGAGACACCCATTTGCAGCTGTGAAAATGAAAATATCTTTAGAACCCATTAATCCAGAAATAGCCAACATCTAGAAATGTCTTTGATTCCGAACAAAGCCTTTGTGACTCTATTTCTACTATTAAAAAATAGCTTGAAAATTCTGGAATTGAACTCTGTACATCTTCAAATTGAGAAATACTGGCTTAACTTATAGCCCAGAGACTTCTAAGGATAGCCTGGAAGAAAAATGTCTGTTTAGCCTTTTCAGTTCAAATGAAATAGATCTGGCTTTTTTCCTCTGTTGGGACTTTCCACATCACTCCACCCCAAAAGTTACTTGCAAATGTTGTGTCCATTTGAGGCAGGGACTCTAGATTTGAGGCTTATATAGAATAAAGCTTCCTGGCAGATTTTTCAACACAGATTTTTTTTAAAAAAGCAATGGAGGCTGTTGCTCACCCCAAGGTACTGGCTGTCATTAAAGATTCGCGGAGGCAATGGATTCCCGGTGGCTGGCCGGCTCTCTTCTGGGACATTCTCCCTCATCCATTTGCGATTCTCTTCATTGGCCGCAATGTCTTTCTCTTCAAACTCAATCTTATTGACTTCCAAGAAGCCAATCACATCTTGCTGCTGCTTTTTAATCTAGGACAAACATATATATGAATCAATGACTTTTTAGTTCCTTCTCTGTGTGAATGGGGAGAAGAGCAATCTATCTCGTATATGCTTATTTATTTCAACGCCTGTGAATTTTATTCACTCACAGCCCGTAATGAGTCTTAAAGCGTTTGTAAATAGTCCCATGGAAGTCTGCCAAAGTCCTTCAGAATAAGTCTGATCAGCACACTCCTTTATCTTCCTTGAAATGCTGCCAACGACTAAGTGTCCAATTAGTTATATGAGGCCAAAACAGAATACAAATTCAACACCGAGCTTCAGGTTTCAAACAGACCAGTATGAACAAAGTTGCTTCCTGCAAAGATTCCTGTCCTTTTGCTCCTCCTTTATGTCTTATGGGAGGGCCAATCACCTCCAAGCCTTACTCCCAAGTCACCCCTTTTGTCTTAACTGTTCTTGCCTTCTGGCAGCTCTGCGTGCACATGCACTGAGAACAGGCTCCCCTTGTTCCTCTGCCTTGCTGCTGTCAGATTCTGGAGGCTCACAAGTCAGCACATAACTCCCAGATGGCCCTGGTCCCATCTCTGTACACAGGACCCTTGTCCAAGTCCTCCCCAGACTCCCAGACTGGCCCATGTTCCTCTCCACTGTCCGACTCTGCTGCCATTTCCACAGGCTGCCGGAAAACTACAACAGTCCTTCAACAGGTACAGAGGCAGAACTCATGCTGGTGAGAGAAAATTAGCATTAGCATTTAGACTAATATACCACTTTACAGTGGTTTACAGCCCTCTCTAAGCAGTGTACAGAGTCAACCTCTTGTCCCCAACAATCTGGATCCTCATTTTATCAACTTTGGAAGGATGGAAGGTTGAGTCAGCCTTGAGCCTGGTGAGATTCAAACTGCCAAATTGCAGGCAGTTAGCAGTCAGCAGAAGTAGGTGACAGTACTGCATTCTAACCACTGCGCCACCAAAGCTCTTGTCGATGTGCTGTCGATATGGCCCAATACTGGGTGTATGTCATTTAGTTTTAACCCTATTTATCCTATATATTTTTAAAACAAGTTATATTTTATGACCTATTTTATACCTATTTTACTTGCTCAGTTTTGAATGCTGTATGTCTATAAATTGAAGGTGCTTCTGACAGGAATAAAAAAGGAAGTACCTTCTGGCTTCCTTTAATGTCTAAACCTTTAAAATCTCATCCTATTTTTTTTTAAGAAAATTCAAAACAAAAACATTTTCCCATGGGAAGGAGTCTTATATTAATTCCAAAATCTTATTTAAAATCCATCTGGATCCTTTATCTGTTTGTAACTTTCCAAAATCAAACTAATAATCCATTTGCTGTTTATTTCAAAAGAAAAAAATTCCTTAAATTCCTTAAACCTGTATTTAAAACTTATTTTGCTAAGAGTTTGAAAGGAACTCAACCTATAGAGAGAGAGAGAACAAGAGAGGAAACCTGGACACACATGTGTCTTCCACAATTTCCTATACAATCACAAGGCATTGTGTGTACACAGCCATTGTGTTTCCATTTTTCCCACAACGACAACAAGTTGTGAGCTTTAATCTCAGGTTGAACAGAAAGTAAAAATCTCCAATCCTGATCCAACACCTTGCCCATTCTATCACATGGTTTATCTCAGAATGAGAGAATCACACATATTTGCTTGGGTTTGCCAATAGAGTGTTTAAGCCTACACAGATTGGTTGATCTGAATGGAACTATTTATCACAGTTACCTTAACATCGGTGGTAAGACTCAAATTCTTTTACTGTGGGACCACCGGTCCCACCGGTTCTGTGGGTGTGGCTTGGTGGGCATGGCAGGGGAAGGATACCACAAAATCCCATTCCCTTCCCTCTCCATCCCACTAACCTGCTTTCCAGCTCCATCCTCCTGTGCAGGGCAACAAAAGAAGACTCAACCAATCAGCTGGGACTCAGAAGACTGAGAAGAGATGGGGTTGGCGGGGCCAGTCAGAGGTGGTATTTGCTGGTTCTCCGAACTACTCAAAGTTCCTTCTACTGGTTCTCCAGAACTAGTCAGAACCTGCTGAATACCACCTCTGCTTAACATGACTCGCTCAATTTCTGGACAGGAAGACTGAATTGTTGCTTTTGCATCAACAGTTTCCTCCTTGGAGTAAAAATGTTCAATTATGGTCTCCAACCTTTCCTTCCCTTGCTTCAGAGACATGAATGATTATAAGGAATCTGGTTGTTAATAAGGAAACTGTGGATTTCAAGATACACACCTGATCCCTCCTGATCAGCCTTATGCCCAGGAAGCCAGAATAAAGAGTAGCTGGCTAGAAGCTAATGAGAAAATCAGAATTGAAGAGGTGACATTTCTTCTAGTTTGAGCCAAATGCAGGACTTTTCTCAAGCAGCTTTTCCATATATGGGCAAGCAAAAACAGTCTAGCCCTCCGACCAAACAGATGTGAGAACAGCAGACAGGCAAACTAACTCCAAATATGGTTGCTGAGCTGTCTGGTATGTAGGAAGACAAACTGAAAGAGGAAATGAGAGGAAGAAATGCAAGCCAATTCTTTGGCTTTGCAATGGACAGATGCAATAGATCCATCTTGGATCCATGGATATTTGAGGAACATTAGGGCCCAAAAGAAAGATGTGTAGAAGGATGAGGATCACTTCACTTCAACCCCTAGAAGCACACACAGTCTTATGGTGTAAAAGATCTCACAGAATACTCCTCTGTGTATCTGTTCCTTATCACTTTGAGTCATTGTGGACTCTTCGCAATTGCCTGGACAAGTCCCTGCAGGTTTTTCTTAGCAAGATTTCACAACTGGCTTGCCATTGGCTCTTTCTTAGAGTTGAGAGACAGGAATTGCCCCAACGTCACCAGCCTTAGGCTTTGTGCCTAAGGTGGAACTAAAACACAGTCTCCCTCTTTTAACCTGATGCCTTAAACACTAAGCCCAACAAGCTGAGTAGAGTAGAGTAGAGTAGAGTAGAGTAGAGTAGAATAGAATAGAATAGAATAGAATAGAATAGAATAGAATAGAATAGAATAGAATAGAAT
>BLBF01000058.1:14194882-14205053 GCA_015471245.1 Laticauda colubrina
AGAATAGAATAGAATAGAATAGAATAGAATAGAATAGAATAGAATAGAATAGAATAGAATAGAATAGAATTTTTTATTGGCCAAGTGTGATTGGACACACAAGGAATTTCTCTTGGTGCAAATGCTCTCAGTGTACATAAAAGAAAAGATACATTCATCAAGAATCATAACGTACAACACTTAATGATAGGCATGGGGTTATATAGTCATAGGGTATAGTAGTAAATAGAATATAGGGTACAATAAGCAAGCAAATCATACTAGGAAACAGTCAATAAAAATCATTAGGATACAAGCGACAAAGTAACAGTCATACAGTCACAAGTGGGAGGGGATGGGCGATAAGGAGGAATGAGAAGATTAATAGAAATAGTAATATTTTTTTTCCCTAGAGACATTAATCTTACCCAAACTAAAAAAAACTACAGGTAGTCCTCAGATTACAACCATTTGTTTAATGACCATTTGAAGTTACAATGGCACTGAAAAAATAATTTATGACTAGTTTTCACACTTACGACCATTGCAATATTCCCATGGTTATTTGATCAAAATTCAATTGCTTGGCAACTTATTCATATTTGTGATGGTTGCAGTATCTGGCGGTCATGTGAACAACTTTTGTGACCTTCTGACAAAAGAAGTCAATGAGGAAGGCAGATTTCATTCCCCACTTCAATGACCCTCTAAAAGGATGCAGATGTCCAGATGTCTGCAAGGAATATAAATCCTTCCATTCCTCACCATACAGTCAGAGCTGAAGAAGCCTCTTGGATAAGAAGTGAAATGTCTTCAAAGAAACAAAAACAAGAAAGTCCAGTTGCCACCTGAAAAAGCACCTTTGGGACAACCATGACCTGGATGACTGAGAATCTCTACAAATTTTTCACTGTGTTAAATAGCTCACTGGAAAAGAAACAGCAAGCAGAAAATGCCCCAAAACTTTCCCATATACATTTGCAATCAGGATTCGGACAGTCTGATTCCCAGCAGAACTGGAAGAGGTGAGGTTGAGCAAGGGTGCTCCCATTTGTTCCAAGTAAAATGCTGGCTTTCTCCAAATGGGGTTGACGCATGTGAACATATGCTAACACTTGTTTTTAAGACAGGTGATCCCCTCCCTTTTTTGAAATTTAGGAATTACACCTAGTTCCAACTTCTTTGGCTGGGCCCTGCGGTATCCAGCCATTCAAATTGCTTGGACTTCTGCTGATAGAGCTCAGAGCAGGCCTTCCTTTCAAATGGGGGAAAAAAAGAGAGGTGACAACAGGGAACAATGGACTGCTGCCAGGAGAAATTAATTTATCTGCAGGGAGCTGAGCCAGCCTGCATGTTTTGCCTTTGTTTGACATTTAAAAGAACACTAGGAATGTGCTTACTGCTCCAGATTGAAAGTGCACCCAGCAAGAGCGCAGCTGAGAACTTGGTGGTTTCAGAGGAGAAGACAAGAGAAGCAGTTTGGGTGACATAAAGCCAACCAGTAGGCTGCAAAAAAAAAACCAAAAACCAAAAAACCAAGAAGCTTTCCACCTCCTCCCCAAAAAGAGGCATAACATCCATGGCGAGCAACTGTTATACCTGATGGTCATTAAATCACGAGGAACTCTTTGGAATTAAAAGAATATGCTTTAATTTAGCCAAGGCTAGGATATTTGGCCATGAACTTTTTGGAAGTTCTTGACTTCCTGGTGTTGGGTACACATTTCTTGCACCTGGCTGTAAGCAAAGCACATAAAAATCTAAGGAATCTATATTTCTGTTAATGGTGTACAAAGGTTTACAGGCCAAGAATGCAGGTCGGGTTCAGATCAATGGCACTGGGGGAAAAGCTGACTTGGATTAACATTTAAATCTATTCATATAAAGACTGCTGGAAATGTAAAAATAAAGAGGGGACTTTTTAATCATCTATGATGGACATGTGATAGAGTCAAAAAAAAAATTGGAGTACGATTCATATTTTAATTTTAAAAATTGAAAATAGAGATAAAAAATGAAACTAGAACTTTTCCTTTTGGGATTAATGGAAAAAAAACTAGATAAAAAATTTGGAACTTTGTTATTATATATGTTGATGGCAGAAAGACTATTATATGTGCAAAAATGAAAGAACACTTTGATACCTACTACGGAAGAATGGTTGGAGAAATTGATGGAGTTGGCTGAAATGGCAAAACTGACTATTTTGATTAAAGAAAAGAATATAAGTACTTTTGTTTCCACATGGAAACTGTTTCTGAACTTTGTGCTTGAGGTGGAAAAGAACGAAATTCTGACTTTGGGTTTTACCGATTAGACTGATAGATCTTTATAGAAATGGATTGTTCATATCATTATGGAAAAGCAAAAGGCTGTGATTTGATGTTAATGCCTTATTTTACTGTAACAGAGTCCTAAGTCAATGCTTCTTTTTCTTTTCCCTATTTTTTTTCACTTCTCCTTCCTCTTTCCCTCCCTACTGTTTTCCTATTTACTTTGTATTTTGTATTTTACAATATTTTAATAACACAATCAAAGTGTGTTATTACTGCTCATATCAAGAGTTTTCCCAGTAGGGTCGAAGATCACATTAACGATGGCAAAAGTGGGTAGAAATCTGGTAGCTATCTCCAAGAATTTAGGGAGTTTAAATCAATGCTGAGGTTGTATACATTCATTCTAAACACAATTAGTCCTCAACTGTTCAAAGTTACAATGGCACTGAAAAAAGATAAGACTAGTTTTTCACATTTACCACTGTCTCAGCATCCCCATGGTCCTGAGATCAAAATTTGGACTCTTGGCAACTGGCTTCTACTTATGACAGTTGCTTGGTAACTGATTCATACTTATGACCAGTTGCTCTGTCCCAGTGTTATGCGATCCCCTTTTGTGACCTTCTGACAAGCAAAGCCAATGGGGAAGCCAGATTCACTTAACAACTGGGTTACTAATTTAACAACTGCAATGATTCACTTAACAACTGCAGCAAGAACAGTCGTAAAACGGAGCAAAATTCACTGAACAACTGTCTTGCTTAGCAACAGAAATTATGGGCTCAGTTGTAGTTGTAAGTCAAGGACCTCCAGTATCCATTCCAATTCAGCAAAATGATAGTTGTTAATCTTCCTTTAGGCCAGAGATAGGGGACTTGTGGCTTATGAGATGCTATCATAATGATAATTAACTCACAGGTAGGATTTTTAATTCTACCTGAACATCCTCACTGTTTCTTCTTCCTGCCCTAGGCTTTTAAAGGATGTGATAGCAAAGAGATACATATTTTATAACTTTTGATCATATATGTGCTACTACAAACACAGAACATCTCCCCTGAAGACAGAATCCTTTTGATGAAATCTCACATTTGGTTTGAAATCTTTCTGCAGAAAGAAACCTGACATTTGGGGTGGTGGGGTGGGAAAAGAAGTGGTAATCTTGGTAGGATTGAACTGATTTGGGTAACTAACATAAAGGGTTTTCTGTTTTTTAAATGCTCAATTATTCTACCCTACAGCATCCAGATCAATTTACAAGTATGTAAAAAAAAATTAGGATTAAAAAAAACCCTAAATATATCTAATTTTAGCTTAGAAAGAAACAAACACAATGTCTATTTGTTAAAGCTACATTTGGCTAAGATATCTGAACCCAGATCTTGAAAGACTATCTAGGTGTCCATACTCTAAGCCAAGGGTCTTCAAACTTGCCAAGTTTAAGACTTGTGGACTTCAACTCCCAGAATTCCTGAGCTAAAGAGACTGGAGGAGGAATTCTGGGAGTTGAAATGCACAAGTCTTCAAGCAGTCAAGTTTGAAGACCCCTGCTCCAAATTTTGAAGTTGTTGAACCATTCACTGGACAAGCTTTTATTGGCCACTGTGGATGAATGCTGGACTTGATAGTCTTTTGGTTTAATCCAACCAGGTTCTTGATATGCTTCATCTATTCATGAATGAACTACATTGGTGATGTAGACCATAGCCAAAACAAACGCATCCCAATATGGAACTGAAATCCTTTAAGTTTTTCTAAGACAGTGCATTTAATTTTAGGTTTTTTGGAAACTCCAAAATAATATATTCAACAGCCTATTAACTTTAAAAGTTCTGATCCCCTCCAAAAAAAATCTTTTAAAAAGTTTAATAAACAGGTCTATCAGGCTCACAGGTCACAGCAAATTCCACTGTGAGAAACTGGAGACAAAGTCTTGATAAATCACAAGCCAATTCTGGTTCTCCCCCCAAAATAGTATTTTTGAGTAGTGTGAGTGTTTTTGCTTTTTAATTTAGCAACCACTGAATTTAGTCGATTCAAAACAGATTTAAAACCAAAAAAACCCAGAACAATCATACTCTTATGTTACCATTGTAGAGTTAAATCCTTCCCAGAATCAGTTTTTAGTTGAATAAGCTAACATAGTGCTACATTCTGGAACATATAGCAAATTTAGCATTGGATAAAAGATCATCTGTATGGCAGTATAGAGCAATTCCTTCTTTTAATTGTAAGACAAGAAGCAGCAGCTTGCTTTATCCAAACCAGCTCAATTAATGATAGTATCTACTGTCATCCAAACCATAAAAAGGTTTAATCAGGTCCATTGTATGTGTGTGTGTGGGAGGAAACACCAACGAGATATTTGTGTGTCACCCTACTTGAAAGATTCTAGGCAGTTCAGTTTCAAAAATCTAGTGCCAAATAATATATTGCCAAGAAATGGCAACAGAAGGCCAGTACCAAGGATTCCCTCCAAAGATGAGCAAGCTTTAATCATCTTCTGAAAGGTTAAGAGAAAGAACTAATTTAAATTTGGCCACAAACTGATCCAAGTCAACCACTAGGACGTCAGCATCAATCCAAGTTTTGGTATCTTGCTTAAAATAAGGCCATGGGGGAAAAAAAAAAAAAAACATTGGCTCTTTGCTTGATTGTATTTGGGGTCTGGATTTTCTTCTCCACTTCTCCAACTTCTTCAGAATAAAGAAGAGGGAAAGAAAAACATTTGCAGGACCCAATCTGAACCAGAAGTTTAGTCTTCTGAGCTTTCAGACCAGCGCTGGAGCCCACCGTCAAGGAACTTGTGTCTCCCGGAATGTGTGCATCTTCTGGTCCTGGGGGGGCCAGGCCAGATTGGACCTTGCAACATTGTCCTGGGACACATATATTTTGCATTCATTCATGAGAAATATATTTATTGGATCTTGTCAAGTTGGTTCAATTCAGAAATCATAACAAACTTGTTCAACAAGTTTGATCGTTGCTTAATCCAATCGCAGATTTCACACATTGCACTAAATCATAACAGGGTTTGTTTATTTTGGAATTCGTGTTGGGGCAAACTGTATTATTATAATAGCTTGATCAGCAATCAAGGCAAAAGACCCTGATTTACTGTTGTATGAATATCATTGATATAGTTATCATTTGCATTGACAAGCTTAGAGTCCAGCTGTAACTCTACTTTCAAAGATTGTTTCTCTGCGGGAATGCAACTTGTGAAACTATCCAAATAAGTAAGGAGGCACTATGATGTCATCATATCATATACTTAATCATGATTTATCAGATAACCCTGATTTGGATAGTTTCCCACAACACACGAAGCCAAAATTAAGCCAGTCACATAATAAGGTACACGATAGTAGCAGAATAGATACTTAAAGTAGGACACCAAATTATCCTTCCTCTATTCTGCACCACAAAGGTAAAAATTTGGTAGACAGAGATGATGTCCTTTCTTTATCTTCACAATCTCTTTGTAAGGTGGGTAGGATTAGCAGAAATTGACCTGTGTGCTCAAGAGGAGCTTTGAACATGAATCTCCTGCTACAAATCCAGCATCTTCAAAGCTTGGTGTATTTGATCAACCAGGCCAAAATCTTACTAAGCAGATCTCAACTAGTTTTGTCTCTCTCAATATAGACTGCGTAGTTTAGGTTCTAAGTCATGGTTAATGGAAACCACAGTTTGGCATGATGCATCAATTAAGTAAAGACTGAAATCTTTTTTTGTTTTTAATGGCCATAAGAAGCTCATCTATCTGTTTCTCAAGGATTTCCAGCCATCTTGCTAACTGGGTGCTGCTATATATTGCAGACTAACTCTGTCTAAAGCCAGGAGTTCAATCATGTCTGGCCCTAGGTTGACTCAGCCTTCCATCCTTCTGGGATTACTAAAATGTGGACCCAGATTGTTAGGGACAATACGCTGATTCTGTAAACTGTTTAGAGAGGGGCAGTAAAGCCCTACAGAGTGGCATGTAAGTCTAAGTGATGTTGCTATTGCTATCCCAAGTAGAGCTCTTCTCTTAAGAGATCAGGGCATTGAAGGAACACTGGAAAATCACTGGCATAAAGCTGCAAACATTCACCCTACTTACTTACTGCTCAGCATTGTAGGAGGCCTGATAATACACAACCTATTTTGGGAAATGGATAATTATTACTAAGTGCTCATGACTTCTTTTAAGGTTGCATTAAGCAAAAAACAAGCGAACACACCCAAGAGTCATATATATGGCAATAGCATCTATGCAAGCAGCAGGGATATTGAATCAGGGACACAATATGGAGACAAGAGTATGCCTTGGGTCAAAGGGAAAAAGGGGACATGCATATATCCAGTCTCTAAGGAGAAAACAAAATCTGCAGATATGGATATTGGGGGAGGGGGGGAGTGTCTCTTCGAAAACGGCATCTCTTCTCAAATTGGACACAGAATTTATTCAAAGTCTGTATCCAGAAAAGATCCAGATCCAGATCAGAAAAGATCCAAATCTGTATCCAGATCCAGAAAAGGCAATCAGGATATTTCTGCTTTGATACTGTTGATACTGTTCAGTACTAATTTGACAAATGAAGCAGCCTGGAGAAGCTCTGTCAAATCTGTGCATACATCAACTGAGCTATTCCAACAATATATAAGGCTTCCTTCAGAAGGCAGGAAATATAAAACACAATGCACAGAGAGATAAAACATCTCTTTAATTTCTCAAGTAATCCTTATGCAGACAAGAGACAATTATTTATCAACAAAAATCATTATGCTCCAGGCCTTTCCACTAATGCGCTCTGGGTTCTCTGCTTCATTTTTTTTAAATTAAGAGACTGCTTCATTTAATGAGTTAAGTTTCCAGTGTCAAGTTTGGTCACTAAACAAGGGTTATTTCTTTTTGGAGGAACATCTCTTCATGTCAGCTGCCACTTTTACTTTGAACTGGCCTGGCCAAAGGTGGTATTCAGCAGGTTCTGACCAGTTCTGGAGAACTGGTAGCAGAAATTTTGAGTAGTTTGGAGAACCGGAAAATACCACCTCTGATTGGAGATTTTGCAGTAACTTTCCCCTGCCATGTTCACCAAGCCATCTCCACCAAGGCACGCCTACAGAACCGGTAGTGAAAAAATTTGAAGCCCACTACTGGGCCTGGCCCAAATTCACCCATTAGCTCTTCTAAGGTGCCAGCAGGTTGCACTTCACATCCAAATTGGAGATTACAAGTTGTAGAAAGTTAGCACTCGGGGTGGGATGCAAATATTTTTACTACTGGTTCTGTGGGCATGGCTATGTGACTGAGCGGGTGTGGCCTTTTTTGCAGCACCCCCCATACTCCATTTTTATTGCCTCCTGGGGCTCAAGGAAGCCTCCAGGCCAAGGAATAAGATAGCAAGGGGGATTTCAGCACAGTTTTGTCAAAACAGCTGATCGTTGGGAGGAAAAAAAGAAATAAAGAAATACCAGTTTGGCCAAACCACTAGCTGTTTTTTTATTACCAGTTTGCCCAAACGGTAGCATTTTTAACTACCGGTTCACCCAAACCAGGCCAAACCGGTAGAATACCACCACTGTTATTAGCATCTCCCACTCTCCAAAAGAATGAAATATTTTAGGAAATATTTATAAAGGCAGAATATTATATTTCTCTGGATGAGAAATCAAGAAACATGCTCTTGGAGATAGAAAGCAGGCTCCACCTTTCTTGATGGCCCTCAGCAGATGTCAGCATTTAAGAGATAAAGAGCTTACTGAGATCTAGCTCTATTCATAGGCAAAAATTCCCTGCAGCAAGGTCCGAACAAAGGTAGGGTTAGCCCTCAGCCGCAATAGGTATTGCCCAACAAGCCCCTTCATTGCATCAGCAGACCGAACTTCAACCAAACTTAGCTCAGACAAACTCCTAGGACTTTTACATGGCCCCATGGGAGTCTGACAACAGCCAATAGAATACATGTTCTTGCACAGGAACAGAAAGTTCAAGCCCAAAGGCCAACAGAAAATATTAGAAACCTCTCACTCTCAACTCCATGTGGTCAGCTGCCCAGAATTACATGTGCTTGGTGCTTCTGCTTCATCAATAAATGGACCCTCTTTCCACTCAGCCTCCAGCCTCCATTTTTGTCTCCAGTGCCTTTCTCCCAGCTTGGAACTGAACCAGATGGATATTTCTTCCAACAAAATTTTATTGGTTTAACAAAATATAAAATACAAAACATGCGAAGAAGAATAAAGTTAATGGGAAAATAGAGAGGGGAAAGGGGGAAGAGAAAAAAGTGCAGGGCAGAAGGAAAATGGGAAAAAAAACATTGACTTCTGACTCATTTTAATGCTGTAGAGTAAGGCAATAAATTACGACCTCAGCCTTTTACTTTTATAACATAATAATATGTACTAGCCATTTCTGTAACATCACACATATCTAACTAGCAAAATCCAAAGTCAAAGTTTTATATACTTTTTTCCCACCACAAGGACAAAGTCTAAAAGCAGTTTCCAAGTAGAAACAAAATTAGCTGTGGGTTATTTTTTTTTAATCCAAGCAACCAATATGGCCATTTCTGCTAACTCCATTCACTTTTGCAGCCATTCGTCATCCATTGTGGGAATCAAAGTATCCTTCCGTTTTTCACATCTGAATCGCAATCTCGGGATACAAGGCTATTATTCCCAGGCCTGAATTTCAAAAAGCAGAGCCAAGGATCATAAATGAGAAAAGCCAAGGATCTATTAACATTACAGGGATTCCTATTTCTCCGGTATGCATTGGGAAAACTCCTAACATTTCTCCAGGAAGCTCTGAAAATAACCTTTTACTGACTCAAGGACAGGAAAGAAAAGAAATGGAGAAAAGATCAGTGCAGCATCCCAGCCACCTAGACTGAAAAATCGCTCTGCTTCTGACAACTTGACACGACGGTATAAACTAACAGCAGCTGGATTTGCTCAAATGGGCCTCCCATTTGACACAGTTTCAAGCTGCAAACACCAGGAAGCCTGACAAGCCAGCAGTGGTGGACGGAGAAGCCAACAGTATATAACTCAAGTTTTAGGCCGTGAATTTTACAGCTCGTAAGACAGGGTGAAGCTTGAAGCAGTTGAAATTTGAAAAACAGAAGGAAATCTAAAAAGGTGAAAAAATTAGGGAGCATTCTAAAGATGTCCGAAAGGCCTCCAAAATGGCAGTTTTATGCACCTTAACCAGACACCAGACTAAGAAAAAAATCCTTTAGCAGCAGTGCAACCAGTTTGTACAGGACATTTATTTGAAGAAAATATTGCAATCTTTCTTCAAGTTTACTCGAACGATAGGTGTGGGTAACATATTTCCCTGTAAACAAAGCACATTGATTGCCTCCCACCCTACTGAGTAGGGCTGACAATTTAAAACAATACTCCAACTGTTCTCAAATCTGTTGATCTATGTCTGTGTATATGTGTGTTTGTATGAGTCACTGTAGCGCAAAATACTATCATGGGATTCTGCTACTTGTTTATAAAAATCTCTCCATGGGTTTCTTTGTATTTTTTTTTTTTTTTAATCTCCATAATCCTGTGATGGAGATTGCTACCACTGTGAGTTCTGGAAATAATAAATCAGAGCAAAGAGAAAATGTTGCTTTTCCAAAGTCATCCAGAAAAAGTCACAGCTGGGTGAGTGTCTAAATCTAGGATTATATCCCAAATGCATTTAGTGCATGCAGAAACACTAGCAAATGGCCTTTACAATCCACAAACCAGAACAAGTGTCTAGTTTTTGGAAATGGGTTTTAAGGAGCAAAAGGGTATTTTAAGGCTCTGCAAAATTTAGCAAGTTTATTCTGCTGCTTAACTTCTACTTACTCTCCTCCACAAAAACACAGATAGATAGATAGATAGATAGATAGATAGATAGATAGATAGATAGATAGATAGATAGA
>BLBF01000058.1:14217297-14264867 GCA_015471245.1 Laticauda colubrina
AGATAGATAGATAGATAGATAGATAGATAGATAGATAGATAGATAGATAGATAGATAGATAGATAGATAGATAGATAGATATGGAGGGAGAGGGTGACAAGGAGGAAAGGAGAGGGTGACAAGCGTACAAGGACAAATGCTCAAAATATAGATCATCTGGTCTATTGTGGCTTTGCCTAACAGAAGCCTGGCTGAATTTGAGCTTTGGGGTTAAATCAGTGTTTCCTGAACTTTTTGCTTCCCCCTTTGGAAAATTATGGGGACCCCATCACCCAAGAGCTTTTGTTTGTATATGGTCTGTTGGTCAATATTTACCATATTAAAATAATAAAATGAAACGATTTTGCTGCCACTAGTGATGATTGTCTGCTGGGGTTTTAATACTGCATTATTTGCAACAGAGCCTGGCAAATAATTTTAATTTTGAGGTGGCCTGAGAGGTTCTTAGGGCATCCCGATGGTCCTAGGACCACATTTTAAGAAATGCTGCATTAAACCATGATTCATTTCACCCTTAAGTAAGTTAACATTGACTGGATTGGCATACCAGACTAATGTAGTTTGTTTTGTATTTTGTTCAGAACGTGTAAAATCAAGTGTGTGCTGTCCAACAAACTGTACACATAAGATGGCACCCAGGCATGTACTTCATCCGGAGGTACTTATTCATACAATTCAGTACATCCAAATGTGATGTTTGAAATTGGTTTAAAGTGCTGCATGTACAGCAATTGTGGGTTTTACTGCGTGATATGAACACAAATTGGCTTGCTCTACAAATAATGGTTAACTAAATTGCTTCAGACAGCGACATGGGCGGCATATAAATTTAATTTTAAAAAGTCTCAGCATAACCTATCATCTGCAGCATTCTGATTTTTGCATTGCTTGCAGGTGTAGAATATCACATTTTCTGCAAGTTTATGGCTTCTCAGTTGCTTACTCCCAAGTGTATCCTTTGCAAGAGACCAATAGGGCAATGTTTCTCAACCTTAGCCATTTTAAGATATGTGGACTTCAACTCCCAGAATTCCACAGCCAACATGAGTTGTGCGCACACAACTTAAAGTGGTCTAAGGTTGAAAAATGCTGCACTAGAGCACATGCTCCATTTCTGGATCTTCAGCCTTTTGGTCAGTAAACAATGTGATGTAACCAAGAATTGGTGTATTGTAATCCCAGGAGACATGCCTTCACTTTCTGTGGTTTTGGTTTATTTCCACAAAAGGAAACAACTTTTGTCTCCCATCTATTTCTCTAGAGCTCCATTTGCAGAACACACAAAGTAGCCAATCCCATCACACTTTGTGCAAACCCAGTCTGTGTGTTCGTAGTTTGGGGCAATGTTTCTCAACCTTGGCAGATGTGTGCACTTCAATACCCAGAATTGAAGTCTTGCTTAAAGTTTTAAACGGTGGACAAACACTGGGTTAGGATATTGCGTAAAGCTGGAAAACAAGGTGGAAAAAAAACATGGCTTAGACAGAGGTGGTATTCAGCAGGTGCTGACCAGTTCTGGAGAATCAGTAGCAGAAACTTTGAGTAGTTCAGAGAACCAGCCAATCCCACCTCTGACTGGCCCCACCAACCCCATCTCTTCTCTGCCTCCCATTGAATCCCAGCGGATCGGCTGGGTCTCCTTTGATTGCCCTGCACAGGAGAACCGAGCTGGAAAGCAGGTTAGTGGGGTGGGGAGGGAATGGGTTTTGCAGTGTCCTTCCCCTGCCACGCCCACCAAGCCACACCTGCAGAACCAGTAGTAAAAAAAAAATTGAATCCCACCACTGGGCTTAGGTATCAATAAGCAGATGCAATTAGCCTACCCAGTGGTGGGATTCAAATATTTTTACCACCGGTTTGGTGGCCGTGGCTTGGTGGGCGTGCTTTGCACATGTGCACACATTTTGCATGTGCGCGTGTGCCAAATATGTACTTTGCACAGGTGCAGAGGCGTTCCAACTCACCTCCTGCAAGCCTGCACTCTCCCAGTCGCTTCAGCAGCTGCCGCGTGGCACTCTTCTGTGCCGTGCAAAGCAGCTGCGCTTCAAATTCAGAGGATAAAGGGGAGTATGGGAGCTCAGGTGGGTGGGCCCAACAGTTCAGTCTCCGCTGCTCATTGCTGCTACTGGCTCAGCAGAACTGGGCTGAACCGGTAGAATACCACCATTGGTATGGAGGGAATGGGATTTGTAGTAACCTTCCCCTGCCATGTCCACCAAGCCACGCCTACAGAACTGGTAGTAAAAAAATTGAACCCCACTACTGGACTTAGGTATCAATAAGCAGGTACAAATAAGCTACCTTACAATCTCAGTGGATTGTAGGAATTCTACAGAAAGAAAGGCAAGTAGGGCATAAGGTCAGGATTGTTTTAGGAAACCTTGAGGGTTCCTGGTAGTAGTGATAACCACTTTCTCCATTTTTCTAGATGGGCGTGGATCAGGTCCCATCATCTGGCAGAGCCCAGAAAGTGTCTCCCCTCTGTTACTGCTCCTGATAGAAGTGAATATAGTTCAGGATTGATGAGGTCTTAGGTGAACTTTTCTGAACTTTTATTATTATTTTTTGCAGACATTTCATGACCAAACCAGATAACATCATCAGAGCTGATGCCCTGATGGTGTTAACTAGTTGGGGTGCCCTGATGATGTTACCTGGTTAGGTCATGAAATGTCTTCAAGAAAACAACCAAGCTGAGAGCACTAAGGACCTTATGGTGCTCCTTCTTTTTGGAACAGCACCTCTTTCCCCCAAAAAACCTTGGGTAAGCTCCAATCCTGCCTGCCTTCCGGGCTGTCTTTTGGAAGCAGAGGTATTATTCAGCAGGTTCTGACCAGTTCTGGAGAACCGGTAGAGGAAATTTGGAGTAATTTGGAGAACTGGCCAGTACCACCTTTGACTGGAGACTTTACAGTACCCTTCCCCTGCCATGCCCACCAAGCCACACCCATAAACCGATAGAAAAAAAAAAATTGAATGCCACCACTGTTTGGAAGGTATGAGTCTGAGAGAGGTAGGATCTTCTGAATAAATTTTTCTGCCCCCCAGCACTTAGGTATGTATTTATGTTGCTGGTCTGAACTAAGTGTGAATGTGCTTTTAAGTATTGCATGGTTTTCCTTGAGAAAATGCACTGCTGTAAGTCATGGATCAAGCATAAACAGATGACATTTAATGAAGTACATGAAGCCCTGGAGTAAAAAAAAAAAAAATACAAAAGAGGGCATTATGGGGATTTTAAAGAATGGCTAGCAGCACCTCCAGGGATGTGCCAGCGGCCTGCTCTGCCAAGCCCAAGCATCAGTGGCTTCTGAAGCTTTTGCTGACCTTGGCTGAATTCTTTTTCTTGACCATCGGAATCACTTAACAGAGAAAGGTGGTGTAGAAAATAGATGGACAGACAGATAGATGAGCAAATTTGTCTAGTCTGAGATAGTTGACATGGCAGATGGTCTCCAGAGTATCAAGAGTTTCTTTATTCTTTTTTTTTTTTTTGCAAAATGTCACAGGCTTTTAATACTTTCAGTATGACCATCTATCTCAAGGGTCTTCAAACTTGACAATTTTTAAGACTTGTGGACTTCAACTCCCAGAATTCCTGAGCTAACATGACTGGAAGGAGGAATTCTGGAAGTTGAAGTCCACAAGTCTTAAAAGTTGTCAAGTTTGAAGACCCCTGATCTATCTGAAGGAGCTGAAATTTGAAAATGGCGGTGGAGGTGGAAAAAGTAGTGGAGGTGTTTGAATTTGAGTGGATAAGCAGCATTGCAACTAAAGAGAGACCCCTGCTGGATTAAAGTGACTGGCTCACTTGTTTTTCAACCTTGGCAACTTAAAAGATGGGTGGACTTCAAGCTCCAAGAATTCCCCAGCCAACATGGCTGGACTAAGTGGATCCAGCAAGAAACCTAGAATTCAATAGACATTTCTTTTCCTACTATTCTTTGCAGGGAAGGGATATGCAAGCCACCCTAGCTTTATTTATTTATTTTTAAAAAAATGCAGATCTCTACAAAATGTGTCAGTACTATTTCTATTGGAAGCCAAGTGGGGTTTATGCATCAAGGAACCCACAGTTTATTTAAAAGCATGCAACTAAGAGGCATGGCACAGCACCACATCTGGGTTTATGATGATGCATAAATCCAGCTGCTTCAAATCAAAAGTAAATATCATTTTAAAACTAAGTAAAAGTATAATTTACTTAGTTTTAAAATGGTATTTACTTTTGACTTGAAACTGCCCAATAGCCAAAGTTTTCTTTACACCTCATTTGCAATAAAACAGGAGTTGCACTGATACTCTCCTGGTTCATTTAGATTCACAGCACCTGGCTCTAAAGAAGGCCCTCTGGGATGACAGCAGCAAATAGTGGCCATGACAACTCGTGGAGCAACAGTTTAACAATTGAGAGGTGGATTAACAAGGACTCTTCAATGGTACCTTACAAAAGATTGCACATTAAGGCATAAATAATGAAACACCACAGGAAGGAAGCACAATTCTGTTCCAACCTGGGTGGACTTTTGTATTTTATCTCACTTGCCACATACCTACGGAATTACCAGCAGTGGAAAAGAGGGAGAAGGGGGTGAAAAAAATGAGAGGGAGAATTTGATAGGCAACCTGGCCCTCTAGCCACATGACTCATGGACAAAGGATCCTTTTACTTCCACAAATAAAGAGCATGCAATATTTCTTCCATTGTGTCAGGCAAGCGGTTTGGTGACAATTGGGCAAGATGCTTCTGGGTGACATGCCCGTTCGAATCTGACTCTGAGGGAGAGGAGGAACAGCCGACAGGGAGTGGGAGTGTGGCTCCGGAGGTTGTGGGAAAGGGCACAGGCCAGCTGGGCATTCAGAGGAAGACCCAGGCCCATCTCCTCTTCATCCTACGGCACGCAGGGAGGAGTGGATAAGGGAGAAACGTGAATGGCGTGGTCTATGGGGGAGGAAAGGGCCTTGATCCCCTTCATGGGCTGCAGCTATGAGAACTGTTTAAAAGGACAAACTGCACTTAGGCCAATGCTGGAAGCAAAGCATGAAAATATTTCTAGTCTTGTCAGTTCTTATCTGAGTTCTGGCGTCCTTCCCAGTGTATTTTGGTATCTGTGGATGTCTTCAAGCCCTTATCCTGCCTTTTCTCATTCGTTGCTTTAGTGTGGTTTGTGTTGTTTTTTCCTATTTATAATTTATATGTATTTTGAGTTTGAATGGAAGTTCTTCCTTTTGGCAACTGCTTGTGGAGGAGTGTTTTCTCCAGTCAATGATAATTGGACCTTTGAAGCCAAGTGGAAGGAATTAAAGGGACTTCACCTGTTTTTGTGACTTTGTTGCTTTTGTCTCCCACCCTAGGTCATCACACTGGATTTAATTTGATTAGAAGGTGGTATATGGATTAGGGAAGAGTGATGTTTCCAGCAATCTGACTATGTTCTTGGGTGGGGTGGGGTGGGGTGGGGTGGGAGGGAGAGAGGTGGAGCTAAAGGCAAAGTGGGTGGGGCCAGACCCCAAGGCAACCACACTTCCTCCTTAGTGAAGTCTGCAAACCAGCATCTGCATTTCCTGTCGGATGAGGAGAGCACATCTTTCTCTTTCTGTCCTGGCCACTTTTTACAGAGGCACGATTGAGAGCATCTCAACAAACTGCATCACTGTCTGGTTTGGTGGCTGCAGTGCCTCAGATAGAAAGCCCATACAGAGAATAGTGAAGACAGCGGAGATGATTATTGGAAGCTTGCTTCCAGTTCAGGATACTGCTTGTAAGTGCTTTGTGCTTAGAGCTCAAAACATTGGTAGAGACCCCACACTCCCACTTCATGGTCTGTTTCTGTTGCTCCCCTCTGGGAGGAAGTTTCAAAGTATGTCTAGCAGGACTACCAAATTCTGCAACAGCTTTGTTCCTTACGCCATCCGTCTGGTAAACTTACAAGATTTGTTTTTCTCGCCATGCACATCCAAAGTGGACTGTGTTGTTTCTCTTATATATATATGGCTATATGCATAATTCTCTATTTTGTCATATTTATGTAGCATATATTGGAGGTGAGAGCTGTATGCAACAAAATTTCATTTTAAGGTATGTCGATCAGTGTACATTCAAAGGGACAAGAAAGTTATTATTCTATTATTCTAACCACACCCAGATGCAAGTCAATCCATAGAAAATCACCCCAGCTTCATAGAGCTGTTCCCTTTACCCCTACAAAGTGACATCCCCTTGTGGCATGCCCTTCTTAGCAATGCCTGTTCTTTCACTGTTCTCTGCATCAAACCAGCCAACACTCCTCTTCTCTTTCCACCAAAAAGCAGCTGGAGATTCAGGGGAAATTCACTACCATCCATCAGACTACAACTGAAAAATTCAGCCCTGGCAGGGAAAGGGAGGGTAAAAGAAACTTTTTGTCAACTGCTACCTGACTCCCACAAGGAAATTAGAAACAGGAAATTAGGTTTGCTCAAGAAAGCCTCTTTTGCTCTCAAAAAAGAGAAGGAACTGGCTTTGCAAGATAATAGGTGACCAAAAGGGCTGGTCCCAGAATCATTGTTATGCTGCAAATCCCAAAGGTGCTTTTTTCAGGAGGCAACTGGACTTTTGTTTTTTCCTTGAAGGTGTTTCGCTTCTCATCCAAGAAGCTTCTTCAGCTCTGAAGTCATCAGTCTTTAAAGAAAAAACAAGAAAGTTTAGTTGCCTCCTGAAAAAGCACCTTTAGGACAGCCAGTGACCTGAATGACTGAGAATCTCCACAGACTTTTAGGTATGCAATTTGGGATGAACACCCTTTGAATGATGTGGGAATATGAATGGATTTCCAGAGGAATTGCAGACCACAGGAACCATTAGCACTACTCAGGTGACCCTGAGGACACAGATAAACCTCCAAGTGGCCTCAAAGACCCTCTAAAAGGATGCAGATGACCAGCTGTCTGCAAGGAGTATAAATCCTTCCATTCCCCACTATCCTGTCAGAAGCTTCTTGGATGAGAAGCAAAAACGTCTTCAAAGGAAAAGAAGAAATCCAGTTGCCTCCTAAAAAAGCACCTTTGGGACAACCAGGACCTGAATGACGAAGAGTATCTACAGACTTTTATGCTGCAGATGTTTGAAGAGGGCCATTAAACAAATTATCCTCATTTGTGACAACAAAGAACAAGAATGCTCTACTATGGAGATGATAATTTGGTCAGCTGAATTTGTTTTGCTTAGATTAAGTTCAGAGTGTCTAAATTAAGTGATGAAGAACAAAGTATTCACTGCTTGCATTTATTTTATTTTAAAGCAAGATGTTTTGTAGCCATCTACAAAACTAACGTTGATGAATGAACACACAGGATGAATGAAACCAGAGGTTATACAAGTATTTTCACCACTCCCATGCTTCAATTGCTTTGCTTTTTTGATGTATTGTTTATTTAAACATTATTAAGACATTTGCCACCTGAAAAGAATATGTCTATGAAAATTAATACAAACAAGAATTTCTCTACCTGAAGGTTTCCCATCTATGAGACACGATAAAATAGGAAAAAAGAATGAGGAAGAGAAAAACAAGGAAACCCAAGACCAACATTGTTAAAGTCTTCTTTTGAAAGCAGAAAATAAATTCCTTTTTCTTCCCCTGCCCATTTAAAAAATCTTAAGTACAAATATGTAGTAAAATAACTCAAAAATGAAAACATTTTATAACAGCATATCATAAAACAGAAATGCAATCAAAAAATTAAAGTTAAAGAAGAGTACAAACACTTAAATATTGAATTTTGACTTTTTTTTTCAGTGCTATAAAGAAGAAAAATACTGACCCCAACTTTTTGCTTTACATTTCTAAATGTAAAATAGAAAGCATTAAACATAATAAAAACATTGAATATGCTCCTTAAGGAGTTACTTCTTACAAACACCTTAGAGGCCTTTTCCCCCTTTTAGGATCACAGTGAATCACTTGTACCATATTACTCTCATAATCACTCCATTAACCTTTCAGGCGTAATAAGCAAGCTTTATGCCAAGCACCCATATAACATGAAACTGAATCAATTCAGAATATATCCTGGCAAAAGACTGGCTGCCCCGTGGGTTTTGATTGAAAAAAAATTTGTCCAAGCCCAATTCTGCTTTACCCACTCCATGCATTGATTTCAGGTCTGCCAGCAGTTATATCTTCAGAACAAAGATTAGGGGAAAATAAAAAATGTTACCATAGACAGGTGATAACTTACAAACTTGATGAGAACTTGAAAATAAAGGTATAGAGTAAAAGGTAAAGCCACTATGTTAAAGAAAGGCCAACTTCTTGGTAAACTAGAAAAAAGTGGAATAGATAGCACTACCACTAGATGGATTTGCAACTGGCTGGCAAACCGTACTCAATGAGTAGTCCTTAATGGGTCTAAGTCTACATGGAAAGAAGTAAGCAGTGGGGTGCCACAAGGTTCTGTCTTCGGCCCAGTACTCTTCCATATCTTCATGAACGACTTAGATGAGGGAATAGAAGGGGAAACTTGCCAAATTTGCAGGTGATGTTAAGCTGGCAGGAATAGCTAACACCCAAGGAGATAAGCTCAAGATCCAGATGGATCTTGACAGACTAGAACACTGGGCCATATCTAACAAAATGAAATTCAATGTAGAGAAAAGTAAAATCCTACACTTAGGCAAGAAAAACCAAAAGTACACATACAGACCGGGTGAAACCAGGCTGAATAGCAAGCAGTAACTGTGAGAGGGATCTTGAAGTCTTAGTGGACAGCGAGTTAAACATGAGCATTGTTCCTCAAAGTTGCCAAAGGTGCAATCTTATTGTATATTGATAATATCAAGCTCCAGAACCATGAACTGCACAGCTGCAACCAAAAAAGTCAAATGCAATCTTAAGTTGCATTAACAGAGGGATACAATCAAGATCAAGTGAGGTACTAATAGCACTCTATCAAGCCTTCGTAAGATCACATCCAGTTTTGGTCACCACACAATAAAAAAGATGTTGGGGCTCTAGAAAAAGTGCAAAGAGCAACCAGGATGATTAGGGGACTGGAGGCTATAAGATGAACAGTTGCAGGAACTGGGCCTGGCTAGTCTAGTGAAAAGGAGAACCAGCCTTCCAATATTTGAGGGGCTGCCCCAGAGAGGAAAGGACCGAACTGTGTTCCAAGACACCCGAAGGCCAGACAAAGAATAATGGATGGAAACTGAACAAGGAGAGATTCAACCTGGAAATAAGGAGGAATTTTGTGACAGTGAGAATAATCAACCAATGGAATAGAAGGTGCCCTCGGAAGTTGTGGGAGCACCATCGCTTGAGACTTTCAAGACATTGGACTGCCATTTGTCAGAAATGGTGTTGGGTCTTCTGCATGGGCAATGGGGGTTTGAACTGGATGACTTACAGGGTCCCTTCCAACTGTTAAACTGTATCTGTATCAACTCAGAGGCTCATCTTGGCTCACAGGCTCTTTAAAGTGCACATCAACTTTCTTGTAAGTAACTGTGTTATGGCAAAAAAAGTAATTGGTGTTTTATGGCAATTGGAATGCCATGGCCAAATACATTGTATTCAATATATTTATATGTGAACAATAAAAATATATTCAAAATAAAATAAAATGTACACTTACCCATTTAAAAAAACCAAGCTCGGTGAGCAACAAGGACCCCTCACACTATAAAGTTTGTAAGTCAGAAAGGCTGGATTTACACAGCTGCTAATCCATAATCCCTGATTTTCAAAACATACCAGTTAACTTTCTGCAATAGACTATGCCAAAACCAAGGAAGGTACATGGTGTTCCACCCATTTTGTTCAACCTACAAGAAGACCTCATCTCCAGATCTCTTTTCCTAAAATGCGCCCATCTTGGGTGCAACAGGCAGGAAGCTGGATTTCACCTGGCCAAATCCACTATAGTTTCTTTGCCGGTTTGTCCACTTTTGCTTCAAGTTGAGATTGGCTGAAAATGGGAATGGAAGGCATCTGCCCTTAGGTATGTTCTGTTCACTTTTGACCTGCTTGAAGTGAAGAAATGACAGGTTTAACAGATCACTGGCAACTTAAGCCTTCTGAATGAAAGATCAGCTATTGTCATTAGAGAAAAGGTATTTTCTTTTCTCTTCCATCTGTTAGTTCCTATTACTTTATACCTGCTTTTCTGTTGATCTTTCCTGACAAAGGAAAGACACTTATAAGAATAGCAATTCCTGCAATTTAAACCTCACTGAAGTTAATTGGATGCCCATACGGAGACACAGAAATCTCAGGTTAAGTGCTGTTTATAGAAGTAAGCATAAAGGTCTATATTATTAGCTCAGTTTTCTGGATTGGCACCATTCACTGAACTATAAAGCAACCCAAACCAACTAAAATAAGAATTGGCTGAACAGGTGCAAGGTACCTTCTTTCATGTATGGTGGCTTTGCCTGGAAGTTAAAAAGTACTAGATTAAAATACAAAAATGGTTAAATGAAATGACACGTCCTAAAAAGATAAAATATTTGATTTTACACATAACCCCAGCAGCGAGAATTGCACTCGCACAATGCTGGAAAATGGTCACTATACCGACAGACTGTTTAGTAATCCAAAAGATTTTAGATTGCGCAGAAATGGATAAACTCACTTTAGAGTTAAAAGACAAGGAAGACTCCGAATATTACAGAGTTTGGGAAAATTGATATCGATTGATAGATAATAGGAATAAAAAATGTACAGATCAGAAGAAGATATAGATATGTATATGAATAATTAGAAATGTATGGAAATGTATGCATATAGCCAAGATATTTTAGTACTGTCAAAGAAGATTGAGATTTGTAAAAACTTATGTTTATATTTACTTGCATTTTAATGTTTCAAATTTCAAAAAAGATTATTTTTTTTTTAAAAAGAGTTAGGTGGATGGTGCCCACAGTTCCTGGTCTCTGTGAAAGATGATCTTTACATTTTTGCCTGCCCTAAAATGAAGAAGGAAGAGATTGACAAAGCATGGCCTCTACAGCCATAAAACTTTATTCCGTGCACTACCAGTGAACAGAGCATAGGGAAAGGCCACGACCAGAGAAATTCCAAACTTGCTTCTTCACAAGAGCCATTGCTCTAAAATTTCTACTATAGATAGTACCGGTTGGCTGGTCATACTTTTCACCCTTAGTAAGAACCCTCCACAGAAACCCAATGCTTGTACCTTTTAAAACTGTTTCCACAAAAGTGAGGAACATACTAGACATACCTTCACGTTTTCACGTCTATTATCAACACTCAAAGCAAATTAAACCATAAACCATTTTCTTTCCCAAAGGGAAATATTCTCTCCCAAGCAAGAAAACATTTCCCAAACAAGAAAAAAAATTCTTTTTCTCAAACAAGGGGAAAAAAAAAATTACTTTCCCAAAAAAGAAAACAAAAATACTTTCCCAAATTCCCAAACAAACCCCCCCCCCCCCACACACACACATTTTCCCCACTGTTGGAGGTGGAAAATAAAACATCTTGAGGAAGCTGAAAGTCATTTTAAGTACATTCAAGACACAATGTTTCTCATGGAAAGTCTGCGGAGTGGGTATCTGTCACTCTTATTCATAGTCTGGGCATTGAGGTCCTAATCAGGTCTACCTAGAACAGAGACGGAAGAAAGGGACAATTTCGAAACAACAGCCAAGTCAGTGTCAAATCTACGCCTGTTGCGGGCAGTTCTCGAAGGGGAACCAGCTCTCCTTGGCCATATCCAAGGAGTCCCCATCCACAAAGCGGTTCGGAGCCCACCAATGTGCGTTGCCTGCTGGATGAGAGATGCGCGCCTGGAGAGGGAGGGAGAGAGAGGAGGATCCGGGCGACAATACGCGGCTCCTCCGAGCGCTTGGGAGTCGGAAAAGGACGGTGCTTGCCCGATGTGGATTCCATCTAAAACTTTCCATTGTTCCCTTTGGGATCTTTTTTGGAAAGAAAAAGCGACAGAGCCATCAAAGTCAGGAATCCTAAGGAACGCAGGGTCCCAAATTCGTTTGGAATGGGGGGGGGGGGGGGGGGGGGGCGGGCGCCGGGCGCGCCCCCCCCCCCCCCCCCCCCCCCCCGGGTCTCCGGCCTAGCAATGCACGCTCGTCCCCCTCTTGCAAACTCGCCCCCAGCCCACCCACCCACCCCGCTGCGAGAGAGCGTCCCCTTGCTTGCACGCTTCCCGCCCTTTTGCAATCTGCTCGGGGGTGGGGGGGGGTGAGGCAGGGGGGTGGGGGGGGTCGATCTTTCCAGGCAGACCCATCAGGCCATCTCGCCATCTCCCCGGGAGGTGGGGGTGGGGGGGAGAGAGAGAGAGAGAGAGAGAGAGAGAGAGACGCACTCTTCGCACCCCTCCCCCATCTGCACTCTTCTTCCTCCTCCTCCTCCTCCTCCGCCGCCGCCGGTGCCTTCGCCAAGAGAAGGCGCTTGGGCAGCCATGTTGCAGCCGTGCAAAGGGAAGCGAGCTCGCCCGCGTTTGCACGCTGCCCCGAGGGCTTTGCACGCGCCCCTCCCTGGGGGGTGGTGGTGCTGGACGGACTTTGGGCCTCTTGCAGAGGGAGAGTGCAAGGAGGGGGTGCAAAGAGGCCGCTGCGAGTGCGCCAGTTTGCCCGGGGAGGGAGAGGGGCTTCCTTCTTTCCGTTGCCCCGAGGGGGGGTTGCTTGGGCGCCGGGAGAGACGGCGAGGGTCGTGCAAGCTTGCAAGCAAGGGAGGAGGGGGGGGGCGCTGGCCTGGGAGCCCCTCGGGCCATCTTGCCCGTTCGCAGGGGGAGAGGAAGAAAAAGAAAAAAAAGGGGTGGGGGCGGGGGGGTGGTGCATTTCAGGAAGCGCTTTTTAAGGGCCGCTCGCCTGCGCAGACGGGTTCCCCCCCCCCCCCCCCAAAAAAAAAAAAAAAAAAACCAGGGGCAGGGCCCCCGGCGCGCCCCCCCCCCCCCCGCTAACGGGCTGGCACCCCCCCCCCCCCCCCCCCCCCCGCCCGGGATTGTACAATCGGCGCCTTCGCCCAGGTCTGGCCCGAGTTTGCGATTGGTCCAGGCGCGCGTCATTCTCGGCCCGGACTTTCCTCGCGCTTTCCCATTCATGCAGTTTGGTTGAGTGTTGGTGTATTTTACTGTTTGCAATAAAGAAGGGGGAATATTTTATTTTCGAATTTACACCCCAAAAAAAAAAAAAAAAAAAAATTCAGGGGGGGTTTTTTTTTTTTTTTTTTGGGGGGGGGTTTTTTTTTTTTTTTTTTTTTTTTAGGGAGGGCTGCTGCGGTTGCAATTCGCTGGTGGTGGTGGTTTTTTTTTTTTTTTTTTGGATACAGTTTTGCAAAGAAAGAAGAGACTTTTGTTTTTGTTTTTAAAAAACAACAACAAACAAACCCAACCAACCAGCCAACCAAAATCAGGTCTTTGCTTTAAAAAAAAAAAAAGCGGGTTTGTTTTGCGCGCGGTTGCTTTGATTTCTTTTTTTTTTCTTTTTTTTTGGTTTCTCCTCCCCCCCCCCCCCCTTTCCTTTTTTTTTTTTTTTTTTGCATTTTGTTTCGAGGGGAGGGCGACCAGCCTTGCCCTCCTCCCCCTTTGCAAAGATCCGCATCTCCTTCTGATCCGCAACCAACTGTTCCAAAAGGCTCAACTATGCCCAAAAGAAAGGTAAGCAAGCGAACGTGGTGGTTGTGGTGGTTTGGACTGGGGTGTGTGTGTGTGTGTGTGTGTGTGTGTGTGTGTGTCGCGCACAAACGGGCCGGGCGCGAAGAGACGCGCGCACCGCCCCCCCCTCCTTTTTTTTTTTTTTTTTTTTTGCGCGGGGAGAAAGATGGCTTGGCTTGCGCGCGCGCGCCCGCTGGAGCCGTGGATGGATGTGTGCGTGTGTGTGCGTGTGTGTTGTGTGTGTGTGTGTGTGTTGTGTGCGCGGGGTTTTTTTTTTTTCCCCCGTGCAAGCGAGCGTTTGGGGAGCGAGGGGAAGGTGCTTGGCCGCCGCGATTGCCACCGGGCCGAAAGCTGCTGAGCCCGGTGGAGTTTTTTTTTTTTTTTTTTTTGGGGGGGGGGGGTTTTTTTTTTTTTTCCTCCCGGGGGGCGGGGGAGGGTTTTGTTTGCCGAACGGAGCCTGCTCGGTGCGTCTTCCTCCATGCTGGATTGCAAACAGCCATCGTGCCGCTTGCTGACCGCGCAGGCATGGCAGGCTCGGCTGGCGCCCCACCTCCTCCTCCTTCTCCCCCTCCTCCTCTCCCAAAATGCAAACCCCGCCGAGCCTTCTGGGCTGCTTTTTGAGGACGCCGGAGGGGCATTTGGAGACGGTTTGGGCCGAGGCTTTCCCCCTGCTCCCTCCCTCCCCCCCCCATTGGAGGCGCGGGGGGGGGGGTTCCCCTCTGGCTCTCCTGCGTTTGCCTTTGTTCGTTTTATATATATATATATATATATATTTTCCTCCTTTCCCCCCTCCCCCCCTCCTTTCCTCCGACTTGTCATACCAGATGGTGGTGCAGTGGCGTCTCGGAGCCGGGAGGGGGCTTTGCCATTGCCCGCCTTTTGGGGGTGGGGGTGGGGGTGGGGGCCGAGATACGGCAAGAGATTTCCAAAGCCCCGATCCGTCGCAACTTTGGCAACGAGGGAGGCGTCTTCTCTTTCTCTTTCCCTCCCGCCACCCCCCGCCTCCCTTTCTTTTGCTCCTCTTTTTATTTCTTTGCAATTCGGCTCCTGGAGAGTTTACCCAACGAGGGGGTGGGGGGAGGGGTTCCCGTTTTGGATGTGCGGCTCCATCAGGAGCGTGGGGGAGGGGTCGCATGCCATTTAAAAAATAAAATAAAATAAAGTATAAAGAATGGGGTGATCTCCGCTTGTGCAAAGTTGCAGGGCAGCCGAGGAGCCCGCCTCCCCGGGGAGGAGGGGGACTCGGCACGAGGCGCCTTTTGATTGAAAGGCTCCACGCCCTTTGCAGGTCGTTTGCCAACGACCTTGTGTTCTCTTGCAGGTAATTTGGCGGGATTTTTTATTTTTTTTATTTTTATTTTTTTTTTTTTTGCCTCCCGTTTTTTAAAGTTGGGACGCGATGACGTCAAAGCAAAACGGACCGTCTTAAGTGCATTGTGGGATGTGTAGTCCGGGAGTTTGGAAGAGAGTTCAAAGGATTTAAAGAAAAAAAAAAAGCCTGCAGACTGTTAAAAACTGCAGCTGTTGGCAGAAGAGTAATCCGATGCGTTTCTAATTTTTTTGCATCCTGCACTATGTTTGATTGAGATTTTTAATTTTTTGCTGCTGAAACAGAAGAGTTGTTAGAAGGCTTGATGTGGAATTGAGAAACTCTAGAGAGAAATGAATTGGTTCCTGCTGAAGTTTTCTTGCACTACTGTATGGGTAAATCTTAGTTGCTCACTAGGTTTTGCCTCCAGAATTCTAAACTAGATGGTTTTGGTTGATGCAAGATGGATATATTTGCCTGTTTTGATCCCAATAAAGCTTTTTCTCATCTTTTTATATTAAAAATGTCTACTGTCTCATGTTTACTGGGCCATTTATTTTAGTCCAAGAGAGTGCTCCGCCAGATATTCTTGGCATCCGTTTCTTTTTATAAAATTGGAACAAAAGTAAGCCGTTTATATTGTGCTTGTTTCTTTTTTATTAAACTAGGCTGCAGCTGAAGGTGAAATAAAGGAGGAGGTAAGGTTTTTTTCATACATATGTGTTAAGTTGTCAAGATGAAGTGAACCTTCAAAGGAGTTGGGAAACATACACCACAAGAATTGACATGTAACGTGCAGGTAGTAGGATTTTAAAATCTACATGGCCAGGATGTTGCAAGATTGATTTGCCAAGAAACTGCAACTGATCAGCGCACACACAATTTATATGCAGAGTAATCTATGGCAGCAGAACTTATTTTTTTACATGCAATGAAAAAATCTGTGCAGTTGGACTTGTTTAAAAGAGAAAAATCACTTAGTAAAAACGTTGGAGTCGTCCCGTCCCCCCCAAATAGTTTCTTCATAGTACTGTCATGCTACCAGCCACAATTGGCTGCATCCAGTACATCAATCTTTCAGCCACAGATTGCAAATCACAGTGTGGCTTAGGATTCTGCCTCAGTTTAATTGTTACAAGAAGAAACCAGTCTTTCTGCTTGTAGAATGTGTTGCAGCCAGGCTCAAGCCACTGTGGGCTCTGTTCCTCCTTTTTCAGCTGTGGGCCTGGAAGGGAGACTTCTACCTTTCCATTTAAATCAGGGCCCCCCAAACTTGACAACTTTAAGACTTGTGGACTTCAACTCCCAGAATTCTCCAGACAGCATAGCTCTGGGAGTTGAAGTCCACAAGTCTTTTTTTTTTTAAAGTTTTATTGTTTTTTAAGACAAACATAGACAAACACAACATAAAAACATTTTCCATATATGTACATACAGTGTGTCAATTGGTTTAAATTGTTTTGTGCTTCCACTTCATAGTCTTCACTTACAATTACATTGTATATGTTCTTGTATTGTCAATCAAATATTCCTAAATACATTAATATCATTGTTAATCATGTTACTATAGTATTATTCATTCATGTTTTACAAGTTTGGAGACCTCTGCTTTAAATTGTCATTGCCCCGATATCAAAAGTTTGTAGCTTGTTGAAGTTACGATTAGTGTGAGAACGGGCCAAGGAAGACATGAGACATTGGGATCAAATCCTTTTTCGAACCAGATTTCAGTGCCACAGAGAGCTAACAGTTGGTCAAAAGTTGAAATAAACTCTACCTGAGGATCGAAGAATGGAGATAACAAACTGAACCCAGGAAATGCTTAGTTCTGTAGATCACTTTTGTTTCCTGGCAACTACACAGAACACTCCCTGCAGTTTTCTTGGCAACCGTTGTGGAAGTGGTTGGCCCTTTCCTTCTCACAGTTAAAAATCTAACAATCACCCTGTTGGCTTTGGCCTAAAGTGGGACTAGAACTCATGGTCTCCTGGTGCTTTCATTACTACACCAAAGTGACTCACTCTTACATCTCTGTCCAACAAAATGTGTTCAATTGGGCAGATAACAAATGTTGTTCATCTGTATCGTTTTTGGGGGGTTTTTTTATGCACAATAAAGCAAACATTTTGGAAAATTGCTAAGTTCTACATTCTGATAAGTAGTCAGCAGATAAGCTAGAATATCCCAGTTTGGTTGTAAGGCAATCCTAGTTTAACAGACCACAGAGTTTATTGTATTAATAAAAATTCAAGAGAAGAGAATATGTAGACATAATGCTTGTTTTTGTTCCAGTCAGCTATGGTTTATTAGGGTGTAAGAGTTAGAAACCAGTTTCACAGTCTTGGCATTCCTTCAATACAACATTTTCACTTTTGCAAAGCTCTATCCAATGCATATTTTTTGGGGAAGTAAGCCTTAATGAATGAAGTGGGACTTTTGCGTTAAACGAAAAGATCATGGTTCCCTGAGGTTCCCTGTTTTGAACTTCTGTGAATTCTACTTTTAAGAAAAGTGATGTTTGGTTTTAGTGATTTGTTTTTCTCTTCTGCAGCCAAAGAGACGATCAGCTAGACTGTCTGCTGTGAGTGTACGCCTCTTTTTTAAAAAATCCATATCACATGAAAGCTGTTAACAATCAATAGATGTATCAGTATCATTCGAGTAGCCTCCTGTGCATGATTTCCAAGATTAAATGTAATATTTACTCTAAATAAATAGATGACACAATTGTTTCAGCACGATAAGCCACACCTTGAGCTAAAGGCTTCAGTGTTTCCAAATTAGTCAGCTTCTAAATAGACGGACTTCATATCTCCCAGAATTCTGAGCCAACATGGCCACAGCTGAGAATTCTGGGAATTGCAGTCCATAGAATTTGAAGCTGCCATGGTTAAGAAACACTGATCTAGATCCTTGTTCTCTTTGTACATATGTGTTTTACTTCACCAGTCATAATAGAGGGGAAATTATTATTTCAGTGATTATAGATGCCCATCTCAAATACATGTCTCAGGTAGCTTACAACACCTAAAAGCAATATCCAAATCCAAAATAGAAACCATGTATAAAAATAACCTATGCACAGGAATAAATGCTCCCAGAGCCAGTGATGGTTTATGAAATTATAGCTGCTGCTTTATTTTTAAGGCTATCTTTGTCATCTTAAGGGCCAGAAAATTGAGACATTTAAAAGAGGCCACAGAGGTCTGAGATTGTTACAGCAAATCGGACAAAGAGGAAGGCTGTTTGTTTTACAACGTATCTGTGTGCTCTTTTTACAGAAGCCTGCTCCACCCAAACCAGAGCCAAAGCCGAAAAAGGCGCCGCCGAAGGTAAATAAAGGACATGCTTGTGTGTCCAAATGCCTTGACTTGAAGGTTCCCTCCGATGTCAGAATGGATTCTTATTCCCTTAAAGAAGTCTTGATTTCTTTCTTCTTTTTGCATATGTACTGATGACATGATGTAGGACAGGGGTGTCAAATTTGATTTCATTGAGGGTCACATCAGGGTTGGGTTTGGCCTGGGAGGGTGAAGGGGCGTGGCCAGCTCGACATCACTCGTATCGGGGGCTCCTGTGGTGGCACAAATGCTTTGGCCAGCGAAAATGAAGCTTGCAAGGGCCCCTCACGCCCCTCACAAGCTCCATTTTCATTTGGCAGAGGCACCGGAGTCTGGTCCTTCGCTGTTTCCAGAGGGGTCCCATGGGCCAGATCTAAGCACCCTGTGGGCCAGATCTAGCCTGCGGGCAGTGGTGGTATTCTACTGGTTCGGCCCAGTTCTGTCAAGCCGGTAGCAGCAGAGACAGAACTAGTTCTTTTCACCGCTTTGCTGTTGAGTCCACCCGCTTGCCCAGGCTCCCATACTCCCCTTTATCCTCTGAATTTGAAGCGCAGCTGTTTTGCCGCGTAGCACCTGCTGAAGTGACCGGGAGAGTGCAGGCTTACAGAAGGTGAGTTAGAAGGCCTCTGTGCCTGTGCAAAGTGCACGTTGGCATGGACGTAAAGTGTGTGCATGCATTCAAAGCGCGTCCACCAAGCCACACCCACCAAACCGGTGGTAAAAATATTTGAATCCCCCACTGCCTGAGGACCTCGAGTTTGACACCCTTGATATAGGTGATGATGAGGAAGATGATGATGATGATCGACCATCTAATTTTGCGAAGGGGGAAATCTATTTGGACTGGTTGGATTAGTAGCTTTCAGTTATATGAGTGTGAGAGTCCAGCCTTACTGTACTTAGTCAATTGTTTGAGAGAACTGTTTTAGGCCAAGGAACTAACCAGTAGCTAAAAGGATGAACTGTGTTCTCTTATGTTTAGATGTGAAAGAGGATACACGTACCCTGGAATTTTCAATGAAAATTCCTTCCCCTGAGGAGCATTTGGTGTCCACTGTGACTGAGATGGTTTCAGAAGGGGAACACAACCCTAGCAACCCAATAAATGGTGCCAAGGCTATTTGAGTTGGAAAAGGCTGGGCATCCTAAAACAATCAACAAGACGGCCATTTCCCAGATTACTTATCTGTGGGAGCCGAGTAAAATATCTGCCATGATCAGGTTGTATCTGAAGATGGTAGACTGTCATTCATGTAAGCCAGTAGAAGTCAACCTGGTCCCTACCGCCCACTAGTGAGTGTTCCAGCTTTCATGGTGGGCGGTAGGGGTTTTGTCCCCTACTTTATAATAATCACCATTACTGTGGAACCGGTGGGCGGTTAGAGAAAACTTTACCACTAACAGAGATACAAAAGTGGGCAGTAGGTATAAAAAGGTTGACTACCCCGACCTAAGCCATGGAAAACAAGATTTATTGAGTCAGATGGGGGTAATTGAATGATGCATAGTGGTCTAATTGTGAAACTTCATTGGGGTGGGAACAGGATAGCTTAATTCAATGACTGGATCACTTTCAATTTAAACTTACTTAAGAGTTACCTGGAAAGGAGAACAAAAGAAGGACTATTGAAAAGAAGGGATGGAATGATAGCAATGTTTCAATATTTAAGGGGCTGCCTCAAAGATGAGGTCAACCTGTTTTCCAAAGCCCCTGAAGGCAGGGCAAGAAACAATGGATGGAAACTAACCAAGGAGAGAAGCAACCTAGAACTAAGGAGAAATTTCCTGACAGTGAGAACAATTAATCAGTGGAACAACTTGCCTCCAGAAGTTGTGAATGCTCCAACACTGGAAGTTTTTAGGAAGAAATTGGACAACCAGTTTTTTCAAATAGTCTCGTGGTTGAGCAGGGATTAACTGGAAGACTTCCAAGATGTCTTCCAACTCTGTTCCTCAGCTTTTTCATGGTTTTCCTGTGAATTTGTTAAAAGGGATAAAATTATGGAGAAGTTAACTAAATCTTGCTTGGGATTTGGAGCTCTAAATCCAATGCATTTAGAAGGGCATTTCATTTTAGCCCTGTGCTATATTGATTGAATTTTGTATGCCTTTGAACTTGG
This sequence comes from Laticauda colubrina, assembly GCA_015471245.1. Lineage (NCBI taxonomy): Eukaryota > Metazoa > Chordata > Lepidosauria > Squamata > Elapidae > Laticauda > Laticauda colubrina. The sequence continues at coordinate 14,237,685 of BLBF01000058.1, forward strand.
CCAAAACGTAAGTGAAAATGTTGGATTGCAAATAAACGTTTGAGAATGTCACTTTAACAAATCTGGTGGTGGGGATGAGGAAATGAGAGAAAGTTACATTAAGATTCTAGTTAAAATGGTTTATATATGTAGATTGTTACTTGTAGTATACAATGTATCCTAGAAAGTCAGATTGACAATGTTTCTAAATAACCATTCTTCCCAGGTTACAATGCACAACAGAAATGGGTTAAAGTCAAACCAAGGGTTACCTGAATATTTTATCTATTTTGTTTTGTATTGGGGCCAGCTAAGAAAAATAAATGAAACCTTTATCCAATTGAAAAATATACGCCCAGTCTGCATAAGCCAGGGTCTCATAGAAATGATCTGGGAATCCTGGTATAGAAAACTTCTATTAAATCGAAATACATTTTATTAACACCTTTTCAATTGTGTTAACATAAACACTGATCGCTCAAGCTTTTGTTCTTCTTGCCAGGCATATAAATATGATGATCTTGTTGTGAAACTACGGATAACATTTTCTTCAATCAGTTATATATACTTTTTTAATTATTTGAGACGATGATTTTTCAGTAGTATCCATACCTTAGAATGAGATTGCCAATACCCATTTTAAAATAAATATTATATATTTATTTAATATTATAAAATTAAATATAGTATGCGCAGGTTGAAAAGGTTAAAAATATAAGGATTTGTCAAAAAGTTAACTTTTTCATCAGTGGTACCTGAATGGTTGCTAAAAGAGTCAGTTGCAAAACAAGGACTGCTCTACTCTCAGTAGATAAAGATACCAATCTTATATAGGAGTGCCAGTTTTGGACTGGTGTTTTGAGGCTGGCCACTGAAAAAGGATTGGTGAGTGAGACTTTACTGTCTCTCTGTGTGTGATTCCCTCTAACAGAAAGAAAAAGGAGGAAATGATAAGAAAGATGATAAAAAGGTAGCAACAAAAGGGAAGAAAGGAGCCAAAGGAAAAGATGAAACTAAGCAAGAAGATGCGAAAGAAGAAAACCACTCTGAGAATGGAGATACCAAAACTAACGAGGTAGTGTATTTCCCGCCATCCCGAGAATCGTTTCCAAATACATAGGGAATCGGGAAACTCCGCTCAACAGTTCCAGCTTTCTATCCAGACCTTATATACGTGCTCAATTTTACGACCTTTTGGTTATAGGTTGTTAAGCAAATTGCCACAGTTAGGTGAATCACCTAATCATGAAAGAAACCTGGCATTTAACTTTTACATCTTGTTTTTAACTTGGTTTCTCCCCAATACAAGCATGGGAAGGGACTGGCACAACAGGGAAAAATTTAGTCTCTAAGGACCAAAAACCTAGCCAGTTTAATTCATTTATTTTCTCTCTCCTTCCGTTCCTCTCTCCGTTCTTCTTTGTAAAGCATTCTAATTTGGACATTTGCTTCTTCTTTTACCCCAAAATGCCACCAATATGATGTGCATATGCAGGTTTCTATTAGGCACAGTGTGTTTTTAAAAGGGATTTTTTTGCCCCTCTTTAAATTTAGCAGATGCCTTCTGTGCAGGGTAGGCATGCATGGAAGCCATACCACTTTATGCTTTCAGATGGCTTCCTTACAGACTGATAGGCATTGGGCCATAAGAGTTCAAAGTTAGGAAAAAATACGGTTTGGCACTTGAGTTAGCTAATAAGCAAAAGCTGGGAGTCTTCTGCTGTGTGCAAGAATGGAAGTAAACTCAGAATTCATTGTGCATGGGACTGAGCTACAGTTATGCCCAGCTTCCTTGCAATGGATTTTCTTCCTAGCCTAATTCAATTTCTGTTTCTCTCAAATACTAACAGGCACCAGCTGCTGAAGTATCTGATGTCAAGGAAGCCAAGTCCGAGTAACAGATTAAGCCCTCTTCATTTCCATCATTTGGTATTCGTACCTCCATACTGTATTGTTAAGAGAGGAATATTTTTATCAACTATTTTATAAATGCAGGTTTTTTTAGCATGAATTTAATCATGGAACATCTTCATCTCGGTTACTTGGACTTCAAAACCAACCAACCAACAAAAGGAAAAAAAAATCATTGTTTTTAAAAATTTTGTGATTGTCATAGTTTGTATGGTACCCGGAAAGAATCAGTGGTGGTAGATATTGACTTCTATCAGTATATAATCCCTTTGTGTGTCAGTCATACGGAATTCAGATTTTAATTTTACCCTTGTTGCGTGTTGTATGGTTTCTTAACGTGGGGAGGTCTAAAACAAAAATATACACACAAAAAAAAAACCCCACAATTGCATCACACATTCCGGTGGTTCTGTGACTTGCTTTTATAAAGAAGGTGAGATATTTTCATGAAAAATCTTAAGAAGCTGGAAACTTGTTGTATCCCAAATGTAGTTTTATTTTGTCACATTTTGGAGAATAATATTAAAGTATGTAATCATGTTTTTAAATGAAATACAAAAAAAAAAACTTTTAAAAAAGAAGGACAGGTTTGACTGAATATACCCACTGTTAGGAATTTTGCTGGATTTATCTTAATAAAATGTCTCCTCAAAAGATTCATGATTTTGGGTTGCATTATGTTATAGCTATATTTTCTACCTTTGAGGTTTTGTTCATTTCCCTTGCGCAGGCAAGGCAATATACTTATTGGATTAATGTTTAACATTTAATGTTACTGGGGGTTTGATATTCAGTTCTGAATTTTCTTTAAAAAGAAGAGACCTGAATTGTGTTTAATATCTTGGCAAAATATAGTTTCCCATTTTATCCTGCTCTGAGCCTGGCTCTTCTTAATTTGCTCTGTCACTGTCACAGATCAGTTCAAACTATTGTCAACCAATAGCATTTTCTTCTAAACTGAGGACCAGGAGAGAAAGAAGAGATGCACTACATACTGTATGTGAAGAACCCCTCAAGATTCTTGGTTCAGTAGGTATATTTGAAATGGTGAGAAACGGTTGTGGGTTGAACGGTTCTTGTCTGGGGACAGTTGATAGCTCATTCACCAAAATGGTTGCCGTGAAGGTTTGGGCTTTCACAAAACATGACTTTTAAAAGGCATCCTTATATGTTTAAAGACTCCTGCTAACGATTGGCTACCCAGAAACCCTGGTGGCACAGTGGCTAGAATTCAGTATTGCAGGCAAACCGCCCACAGCCTGGATTTTGATCCTGGTGGGGCTTGAGGTTGACTCAGCCTTCCTCTTTCTGAAGTCAATAAAACGAGGACCCAGTTTGTTGGGGGAAAGATGCTGATTCTAGACTGCTTAAAAGAGGACTTTAAAGCAGTATGTGTGTGCGTAGTATGTAAGTCTAAGTACTATTGCTATGAAGAGGCAGTCTTGTCGTGAAAGTCAGTACCAGGCCTTGTTTCGAAGGTTAAAAAGAATTTTTAACAGGTGAGCTATAGAACCTGGTGGTCTCTAAGGAAGCCACCATCAGGGAGCTTTGTATTCTCCATATGGAAATTATTCATTTTTATTTGGTAAGGATTATCTGCAAGTTAAATGAGGAAGTATAAGGAATCCACAATGGTATATTTGTAAAAGTACAGTGAACGCCAGTTTTATAGGCAGGCCTATATATGCCACTTCAAGAAAAACAAATTCTGAACACTGAATTCTGAAAAAGACTAAAAAGATGTATTACAGTTGTGTTTCAGCCATTCAAGATCACTACTCTTCCAGTCGTCTCCTATCTTGCTAAATTATCAAACATTACAGTACTCTCAAATATAATTTCATAGTTCATAAGTTAAGAAAGTTGTTTTCTTAACAGTGTCAAATATTTGATTAATTATTGATTTAAATCGGAAACACATATGCTTACTTAATGTCTCTAATAAATAACAGCTACATTAGCATGTCACAAAGAAAATCAAATTCATCTTTACATGATATAACAAGGCAGTATCATTCTTAAGGTGACCCACTAAACATACTACATTATTGACCCATTGAGTTTGGTCTAAATGCAAATATAGTATTACTATTGCAAAAATTTAAAATCCATTTAAAATTTAATAATTTAATAAAATTAAAATTTAATAATTTAATAAAATTAAAATTTAATAATTCTAGATAGCCACATACTGGGCTTCCATCTAGCACATTATTTGAAATCTTGTAATTTCCACATCATTCTGACATGTATTAGAATTATATAAAAACTTTACAACTGTACTGAATATAGGAAAAAGGAAAGCTAAGGATGTGTATATGGCAGAACAGGTTAATTTTAACTGTATTATAGCAAATGTCTTGGGCTACCTAAAGCTGATTGAAACTAATGGCCTTTAAGAATATTCACAAATGTTTTAAACAACTTTTTAAAAGACACATAGCAAATCATTCCAAAAAAGCGGAGGGAGTGGGACAACAAAAAACACAAACCAGCAAAAATCTCTTAGCAGCTACAAAGCTGGAGGTGATAAGAACTGGAATTCGACACATCTAAAAGACATTTGTTGAAAGCTGCTCTCAAAGATGGACACTCACATCAACAGCCCTGCAAATTAATATAGGTTGAGCGACCCATTAGATCAGTGGCATGTATATAATAGTATGCAATGCTTAAGCATGCATTTACCTTTTTTTTTAAAGGTTAAATGATCAGCTTTATTCAGAACATTCCTGCCATCTGTTTCCATGTGGGCAGCAGCTGTCTCTAAAAAAGCAATAGATAAACTTCCCCCTCCCCCCTTTCCCCCAACACCAGCCTTTTCGATGGCCATAAGATTTACAGTTTTGAATACTGCTGAATAAATGACAAGCCGGACAGTTGTTTTTTTTTTTTAAGTATATTGATAAATGCTATTGTTTGCAATTGCCAAATTTTTTTTAATTCTGAAAATTAAAATGTTTGGAGCAATTTTAGACACTGCATAAGAGCAGATGTTTGCATATTTTGGGTCCGTCTACTTCATAGCAGAATCACGAATATTTTTTTTTCCAATTTGCATGCTGTACCTTGTATGATTGTGCTGATGTACTGGCAATGCTTGCCTGCAAATCACTGTTGATTTTTCATTTTTTTCTTTGGCTTCTTCATTATGTAATCATATGACTACACATTCAGGAGGAGGCCCCGCTTATGTTTTTAATGAATTGAAGGTAGTATTGCATATATCACTGTGTTATTTAACAATCTTATAATAGCAACCTCGATAGCACCTCTATACCGCTTTTTAGTGCTTTACATAGTCTAAGTGGTCAGCGTATTGCCCTCAAATATTTCGGTCCTCATTTTACCCACCTCAGAAGGATGGAAGGCAGGGTCAACCTTGAGCCTGGTGAGACTCGAACTGCCAAATTGCATGCGACCAGCAGCCAGCAGAAGTAGCCTGCAGTATTGCATTCTAACCACTGCGTCACCATGGCTCGTGGGGCAAGACTCCCTTAACTGTCTTGCTAGCAACAGAAATTTTGGGCTCCCTTGTAGTTAAGGATTACCTGTATCTGGGCCCCTGATCCCAAAGACTTTCCATCAGCCCTGGATGGAGCGCCCTTGCCCAGGCAGTGCTAGTTCCTTGTTTTCCCCCCTCTCCCTGAACTCACAGTTCCTACTCAAGGCACAGGTAGCAGCTGTGACCAGGTAAGCCTTTGCCCGGTTCCGTCTTGTTTGCCAGCTGCACGTGTCCTTGTTTTGGGGCAACCCTTTAAGATCTTGCAAAAGCTGCAGCTGGCCCAGAATGCCAGACTATGGACCAAAATGAGTCTGCCTTAGGATGGCCGCATCACACCTCTGCTTTTAAGCTGCCGTGCTAATTATACAACAGCTAAGGATTTAGCTTTTATATTATTAACTCCCACTGAACTAACTATAAAATAGAGTATTGATTTTAAAAGTTAAACTCCCATTTGAACTTGTAATATTTCACACAGGAGAGAGGGACTATTCCCTCAAAGTATACTGAATGAGCATTGTATTTGCTAATTGCTGCCAAGATTTTTTTTTTATACTGGGAAAATCATTTGATCCCTGGAATGCTGGCTAACCAAGCTGTGGGAATAAGTGTTGATCTCTAAAGTATCTCCCTACCTTAAAATTAAATCTGATACTCTGATAATTAACTCAAATTGGCAACTATTAAATCTGATAATTAACTCAAATTGGCAACCATCCTCAAACCACAATTTAATACATGGATTTGTACCACATCCCAAATTTGGATTTTTCTCTGATAAAGCCTATACTTCAATTTTACAGGATTTACAAATCAGAGCAGGCTTTTAGTTTTGTGGGTAGATAAAATTTGTTGTAGAATGTAATTTCCCTCAATGATTTACACCGGTATTGATATTCACTTTTTGCTCAGAGCTTAATAGTGATGTTTGTCTTTTAAAACAATATAGTATACCACATTCAATTACCGATTAACTAATTCACTAATGTATCAGAAACTATAGCCTCCATGACATTTGTAAATCCCTTATTTATTCCTTTAGTCACTATTTATTTGTGTTTTATTTTCTCTCCCTTTCCTAGTTTTATGAATCTTCTCCAAAATGCTTAATTAAAAAATGGGGGAGGGAATGAAGAATTGATTATAAGTTTTCATCCATCTATCTTATGATGCAATGCAGTGCTGCAATTTTAAGACAATAATTATCCAGAGTATTTTCAATCAAAAAGTGGTAGAGCTCTTAATAAGAATTTAAGTAGTTCTGACAGGAGAGTGCTGTGAATTTAACTTAAAAGAGAGGATAAACCACAGATTTCCTAAAACAGTTTATAAGTTTCATAGCACCTAGTTTGAAATAAAGGCAACATGATCATTTTTCCACTGCGTATTTGTTTCTTAACAAATATCCTAAGCTGACTAAAATATTTAAGCTTCAGCATACATCCTTTAATCATTATTTGGACTTTAAATAATGTAAGGTAAGCTTGCCTGAAAATAGTTTTCATATAGGCTAGTTTTCATTCCTGCTTTACTAAATACCAGAGATAGAAAGTAGCAGGAGCTGATAAACCAACTGGTCAGTATAAACTAAGCATACTTGAGGGCTGGACTGAAACAGAATAACAGAGTTGGAAGGGATCTTGGAGGTCTTCTAGTCCAACCCCCTGCTCAAGCAGGAAACCCCGTACCTTTCCAGACAAATTACTTCCTATTTCTTCTTAAAAATCTCCGTTGATGGAGCGCTTCAATTTCTGGAGGCAAGGTGTTCCCCTGATCTCACTGTCAGGAAATTTCTCTTCCCCCTCCCCCCTTGGTTCTTTCCTTGATTAAGATCCATCCATTGCTTCTTAACCTGCCTTCAGGTGCTTTGGAAAATAAATTGACCCCCTCTTAGGGCAGCCTGTTAGATATTGGAGCACTGTTATCATGTCACCCCCTGGTCCTTCCTTTTATTAAAGTAGACTTATCCAATCCCAGCAACCTTTCTTCATATGTTTTAGCTTCCAGTCCCCTAAATATCTTTGTTGCTGTTGTAACTTTGATCACTAGGTAAACTGTTGTAAGTCAAGGACAAATTGTAACGTGAATGTCCTACAGAAGCTAAGCTCTTTCATATTCTACTGCTTGAAAATAGCACAGTACGCCTTGGGTTGAAGATGTAATTTATAAACCTGAGGAATTAATTGGTTTAGCCTGCTATTCTTTAGGCAGTTGCCTTGTTTCAGGAAGCACAGCATAAAAATAAACATAAGCCCTTTGCAGACATAAAGAGGTTTCAGCTTTTCTCATGGTATTCACTAACCAGGTGTTACTCTTCTTAATCAATATATTATTGAATAAGGAAGACTGTAAGCATTGCTAATTATGCAACCATAGTAACTTATTTATTTAGCTTTTGATTAACTGTTGCCTATAAAGTTGGAAAATGGCCTTGGTCTGCAAGGTTAAAAAAAAGGCAACTTCTTTGAAGGAGCATGTGAAAAGATTGCATTTGAAAAGCCATATTAAACTCTAACACAACATCAAGAGTTCAATTTTCTTTGCTTATCAGCTGTCATAACACAGAAAGGGTAGAAAATAATAAGGTAGTGGGTGGATTGTTCAGTTTTGGTTTGATTTAAAAATACGCAATTTCTTCTAGGAAGAAGATACAACAAATGAAAGTTAAAGATGAGTAAAAACTGAATCTGGTTTGTATTCAAATATCTCCATCTTACTTGAATGTCAGAGCAATGTTTTAAAGATACTACTGAGACAGAAGTCTGTTTCTATGATTTCTATAGAATATGGCAATTTTCATATATAGAACTATTAAAAAGTCCTTGCACAATCTTCTAATTTCCCATCACTAATCTTCAAAACAAATAATCAGGCCTTTTTATATTAAACCAACATATGATTAAACAGTCATCTATGAAATACACCAAGAGTGTGGTACTCACTGAAGATTTCACGAATGTAGCAAGACTAGGACTTCATAAGCAATAGAATATGTACAATTTCAAACAACAGATTATACACTAATGAGGAAAAATATCTATTCCTTATGAATATTTTTCCTCTGGATGGACAGTAATGGCTCAGCATTTGTTTTAAAGTACAAAATATCCCCAAAGAATTCAAGAGTCCTATTGTAATCTCCTGAATAAAGAAAAATAGGATGTTCAGAATATCAGGAATCCTTTTTCCCAATGTTCTGTCTTCTATACAGAGAGGAGAGTTTTTTCAAACATTATATAAACACACTAAGAGCAGCCTTTTCTTATATAGGGGTATAAGAAGGGTAAAAATATTTGGAATTTGCTGATCACGAAAAACAGGTTTGCTCACTTATTTCTTGTGTGATTTAACCAACTATTTCAAAGAAGAAAAAGCTCCAGAACATAAACTGCCAGCCAACTAATCTAACTAAAAGAGAGAGCATAAAAGGAAGACTATTGGAAACGGAAGAGGGAAAAGAGCAGATGACGCAAACTGTATAACAAACAACTTAGATGGAAATCACTTAAGAAGGCAAAGGGCCACAATGAGCTACATTTCTATTGGTCCCTCTGTTTCTATCTACCCTTCCTTCTGCTGAACTTCAGCTACCAGGCATTCAGGGGTGGGATTCTACCGGTTCGGACTGGTTTTATAGAACCGGTTGTTATGATTCTGCATCGTTTGGAGAACCGGCAAATCGTGCCCCTGGCTGGCCCCGCCCCTTTCTGCCCACCCCTCCCCTCCCCACCCAGTCAGTCCTTATCGCGCAAATGCCCGACATTGCTGACTGCGTTCTCTCCCGTCCAGTCACTCCTTAAGGTATTCCTCCCCCCCCCAATGATCACCTGTTCTGATCAGCTGTGCCGGGATCCCCCTCATTGTCTTACTGCTTCACCCAGGAGGCCCAGGAGGTAAAAAAAAGTGGCTTTTTTTGTTTTTCAGCAATCCCCCCTGTATTTTTTGCCTTCCTGGGAGCAAAAACGTCCCCCCCAGGAAGCTTTCCTGAGGCCCAAAAGGCAAAAATATGGGGGGGGGGGGTGTTTGCTGAAAAAAGCCACGCCCACCCAGACACATGGCCACACCTACTGAGCCATTCCCACAGAACTGGTTGTTTAAAAAATTGAATCCCACCCCTGCAGGCATTGTTGTGTGTGTACTTGCCTTCCAGTCTGTGTTGACTCCCGAGTGACTGTGTGGACTAGCTCCTGCAGTTTTATGGCAAGATTTTGGTAACAGTTTGCCCTTGCCTGATTCCTAGGGCTGAGAAAAGGGAACTAGCTTCATGTCTAAAGTGGGATTAAAACTCACAGTTTCCTGGTTTCCAGTCTGGTTCCTCAACTACTACATCAATCTCACTACTCATTATTACAGATTTAAAAACACTGGAACTTAAGGCTACAACCATCATGAATTCAAAATGGATGTACATCTAACTACCCATATGAAATGAAATATTTTTGGTGCAAAAGTGCAGAATAGGAAATATTCTTATACATGCAATGGAAAGGTTGAAAGGCATTTGAGGCTTCAACATATCCCTTCCCTGCCGTTTGAAGGAAAAACTAAAGAAAGATTGCAGGGCTCTGTTAAAGCAGAACTTTAATCTTTTTGTTTCCATCTTAATCCTACAAGCTAGAATTTAGCAGCTCTCTGTCTCTTGTACCAGAAACCTTATAGGCTTCTCCAAATATTGCTGGGATTTAGGATCTCAGGTTTTTTTTTATTCATTTGGCTGACAAAGATGCTCTTGCATCACACATTTGGAAGACAAAGCTTCTGCAGCTGCTTGCATGATAAAATGGGGAGCTGAGTTAGTACCATTAGGATTTTAAAATAAAACATTGTTTTGTTTCTTCGGCGCAATTTTCTTTTTAAATTGCGAGCTTCTGGAAAAGGATAAAGGGAGGAAACAGAATGGAAGCAGTTTTAGGTTTGCGTTTTTTTCCTGAGGGAAGGAAATGGCTCTTATTACCTTGCATATATTCTAGTTATTAAAGTGAGGGAGGGGGGGAGCAAAATGCGCTGTCACAGTAATGGCAGATGGCATTTTAAAAAAGAGAGGAAGGGGGAGAGAAACATGATGGGTCAGATTAAAAAAAAAACCCATTTGTTCCATTTCTGACCTCAGATCATGCCAGGGTCCTGATTAGACCAAAAACAGTGCACAATTAAGCTGATGGTAAGGAACATGAATGCATTTCTCCCACCAGCTAATGCAGAGGAGGCCACAATTTATTTATTTACTTGAGGATAGCTGGCCTGGCATATACTGTTTCTCTTATTCGAGGCTTTCAGTTTTTACGTACACGATTATTGCATGAAGGAGGCTAGTGTTTATTCCCGGTATCTCAGATAGCTACAGCAAGTTGAATTACATTGTCATTTTAAGCCATGCAATCAAGAGCTTCAGCATTCATAGGGGGACAGCAAGCAGCAGTACATTTTAGCATCTAAAAATGTTACTTGATCAGAACAAAAAAATAAGAGGCATGGTTTAATCAGGCAAATGTGGTGTGCACACACAAACAAAACAGATTTTGAGGAGGATCTGAATTCTAAAGTTGGAGTATTAAAGGATTTCTTGATCCACCATCATCACCATTCAGTCAAGAGGGTTATATTCATTTTACATGAACGGAGAATGATTTTTAAAATGAACTGGAAATACAAGAATAAACCTGAAGAAAACTGTAGTTTATAAAAATCAGAAAGGAAAAGAGAGGAAATGGGAACTGCAATTTAGAAAAGATTGTATCGCGCAAAGAACAAATGGGACCACACATGCTATAACGTACCATTTTACCTTATATATGGAATGTCACATTGTAAGATTCATACAATGAATCATGCTGTCCTACAAGAGAGAGAAAAAGAAAAGTGTGGTATAGACTGGAGATATACAAAACCACGTGCTGATAGTACTCCTTTATTTCAAACCTTTCAAACGTTTGAAATAGAAGGAATGTCAGTGCGCGGCTTTGTATATCCATATCAAATATTGAAAGAAAAATGAAATGCTCTATGTACAGAGGTATGCAACGTTTCTGCTGCTACAGGTCACAGATTCTGAATTTTGTGGAGGGGAAAAAATCCCAAGAAATAAAGGCTGCATAGTACATGAGGCTAATGTCACTGGAATGATAATATGAAGTACATTGGGGATTGGATCCAATTTTTGATTGAATCCCATTTTTGATTGAATTGCTGACAAAGCAAAAACATTTGGTTTTGTCAGCTATTCAATCAAAAAATTACCAGCATCCAAGAAGATCCCAAAAATGCTTTTATGTAGGCTGCAGTTTGCATACTTCAGGGAAACAGTCACCAAAACAGTCTATTCTAGGATTTCCATGCAAAGTACCTCTTATTAGGATGGGTCCCAAGAAAGGGCTTCCACTGTATGTTAAAGCCCAAAGGAGACTTGGGGAAGGAGAATACAATCCTTCAAGGAACTTGGTCCCAAATTATTTAGATCACTACCACCCCTCTAAATTAGGCCCAGGAACAGCAAGGTGTTCAGTGAAATTGTGATAAGGCCCGTGATAGAACCTTTCTGTAATTGACCCCAGTTAATAGCCTGGTCCCAGCAATGTAGGACAATGGAACTTTCTAATGATTTTCACAGGTAGCATCTTTTAAGTACAGTTTCACCGGCAGAAATGAATTATAACATCTGACATCTCTAGAAATGAGAATTTATGTAGTTCTGCTTAGTTATAATTGTAGCATTATTTATGCCACCAAAAGTAACAACAAACCCTAATAAACCACTGATATAAGAGCAACTATCCATGTATATTTGATAGCAGATTTGTGTGCTGAAAGATCCATCATAGTTAAGGTTAAAAAAAAGCAAAAGACAGCTACTTTTTTATTCTGAAAGTCAGAAAGCAACCTTCAAACTTAAAACTCTTGTCAATGTCATATCATGTAACCCAACAGGAAGTTGGAAGCCAACTATTTGTTTGATGTGTACTCCCAGCTACCATTGTTTGGAAATCAAGGTTTATGGTTAGTTTTCAGTAAAACCACCCAGTTTTGGCATATTCAAGAAATCACTGTTAAATTAACCATGACTTAGGACTGAGCTGAAAGCTCCTTTTATGCCAAATTTAACTTAGCTTTAACTCAAAGTCATGAGTGAGGTTGGCTTGATGGATTAACTGTGTATAACATTAAACATGGCTATAGATTGCAATAAGAATAAAATATTGATCCAGCTCTGAATTCTTGCTCTTATAGTGCCTGGCCAATTGCCAAAGAAAGGATATAGGAACAAAACCATCTCAATGGATAAAAATAATCATTTTTTTTTAAACCAACTGTCTTATTTATTTTTCATTTTGGATTTCCAGTGTGATGAAATCGTTTTCTTGTGCAATTAGTGTATCTCTATTAGAAAGTGTTTCTATCAGGGCTTCAATTCCCTGTGGTTCCACTGTCTAAAAATTGTTTTGGAGATGGAGTAAAGAGAGCTGAATCAAAAGACAGAGAGCTATAGGAGTAATGATAAAATGAACATAGCAGATGGAACTGTGATGTGTGGGCAAGCCTCCCTTTTCTGCAATTCAACTTACATCTACTATTGATGAGGTTAATACTGTACATTGATTCGGTTTAGGGTAAGAATCTCATTCGATTAAATTGGATGTAGATATCTCTTAGCCATCTTATAGGGGCAAGAAGCAATAGCAACCAGCAACTGCAAATGGATGCCATAACAATAAATGTTTAAGCTGGTGAGCCAGGAATCAGAAGTTGTCCGGTTAGAGCTGGGTTTCCAAACATTGTCAACTTTAAGATGCGTGGACTTCAACTCCCAGAATTCCCAAGCATGGCTGCAGAATATTGGGAGTTGAAGTCCACGCATCTTAAAGTTACCAAACATAGGAGATGACCAGGCTGAGCCTGGGGGAGGGGTCAAACATGTCATCAGTCATGAGTTCCTGAGTTCCCACAAGAGATCTAAGTCCAGCCCACCTTGAATTCTTTTCTATTCTTAACTCCCGCTAATTTCCCTTGACCATTAGTAGCTCAGATTCTTGTAGACAGCTTAAGCTTGCAATAAATCTTTATACTTATTTGAAGTGCCTGAATATCCTGATTTTCCTGGTGCCTGACATCAAGACTGGGGAACCCAAAGTTAGAAAGAATCATTCTGTAAGGTTTGACCAGATGCTTCCCAGTTTCAGGTCCGGATAAGGCCAAATTTCCACTGATTTGGAAAAGCTAAAGGAAAAGGCTTAGAATGTAACTGAACAGACATATATACTCTATATATAGCTTAATAGATCTCTCTCTCTCTTTCTCTCTTTTTACCTCTTTCCCTCCCCCCTAGTTTCTATCTTGTCTACAATAAAACAACTTATCTAGCTATGCTGGATGTGTGACATTTCTGCTATCAGCAAATTCCTGTATATGGACTGAAGCAATAAATCTAGATTTATTGCTGTATTTGGTATAAAATCTGACATAAACTTACTCAACACACAAAAGCGATTTAAGGTTTCAAACACATTTTAAGGATTTAAAAAATATGAAAAAAGCAACTTTTGTTTTCCAAAAATAGAATGGGGGTAAAAAAAAATCTAAATAGTTCAAATTCTGGGTTTTGTAACATTGTTTTAATCATGATGAGAACAACAACCAACAGCGAAGTACAGATGCAGAGCTTTTATTGGTAGAATCTGTGACATTTCTCAAAGATTCCACAATTAAAAGTCCTAAATGACATGTTACATGCAAATATAGTCCTAATGACCTTAAAAGAACAGCCACATCTTAGAGATGGAGAATTTGAGGAGGGAAAACTGTAGATGAAAAAAAAAATTGGAACATCTAATTTCTGATGTTGCCATACAGAAAATCTGAATCAACAGAATTATAGTGGGAACCTGGAATGTAAGAAACATCAAATTGGATATTCTCACCAAGATCATATTATTTACGACTCAGGCATTATTTTTCATAGTTAGAAAGGATATAGAACATAATATTTAGATATAGTGGTCAATGACCACTAATATTAATTGGATCTCATATGTAACTTTTTAATTATGACAGTTATCTGTTTATCATCCAAGTTGCTGAAAAAGAGAATGCCATATTTTATGGTCCAGGTTCAGTCTAAAATCATCAGAAAATACAAGTATGATATGCTGTTTATCGTTGGGGGCCAAGAATGTTGAAGTTGGAAAGAACAAGGAGAAAAACTTAATTGCACTTTAAGGCCTAGGAACAGAAATGAAGCAGGAGTACAATTTGTTAGCTTCTATCAATCCAATGCGAACATAGTCCTCCAACAACTAAAATAATGTCTATATACTGAAAAGGATCAAGGCATTCACAATACTCTTTGGCATATTTTTCATTAACAAACACACAGATGTTTCATAAAGTTCTCCATGATACATTTACCCCATTGAAATGAAGCATTCATCTAGCAATTAAAAAAAAAACTTTACTTTGGCTGGATTCCTGATTGAAGCAATTAACAGAAGCAAGTTTGTTTTGTCTGGTTAGTGATTTCTTTTTGGTCAAGGCAACTATTTCCTTAAGAAATTTCATTTGGGAAAATATAAAAGATACGTAGATGGGAATGCACACTGAGCCTGGCTCTGAAAAATAACTAAAATGTTCAATTGAGGTAGATATGAGAAAAAACAAATGCTAGGAGAAAATCCAGGTGGTATGCTTAGCCTTCCCTCCTTGCTAAGAAACAAAGAAGCAGCAGCAATTTCTCTCGTTAACCAACAACAACAAAAATCCTCACAAATGTTTTTCGATCCTGCAAAAAAATTCCTCTTTTTGGGAGTCTGTTGGATCACAATTTTTGGGATCCTGCAAAAAACCTTCGTCATACCACCTATCCCCCAAATCATGTTACTTTTAAATATTTTAAAGTACAGGTAGACGTCAACGTACAAACTTTTTTTTTTTAATTTTTATTGGTTTTTAAAACAAACAAAACATAAAAACATCAAGCCATCTTCCATATATATACATACAGTGTGCTGGTTGGTTTATAAATTGTTTTGTGCTTCCATTTCGTAGTCTTCAATTACAATTACATTGTATATACTCTCGTATTTTCAATCAAATATTAAATACATTAATATCATTATTAATCAATCATTTGACTATACTTTTATTCATTCATGTTTTACGAAATAATCATATTTTACTTAATTTATTTTATGATGGTTCATATTATCATCCCAAATCTATCCTAAAATCATTTTGTAGATATAAGAAAAGAATACATCTTTATATATTTATTATTTTCTAAGAATCTACATATTTCATTACTATATTTTATTGTCTAACCATTGATAGAATAGATCCCAAATTTTATAAAATTGTTTATCATCTTGTTCTCTAATTTCAAATGTCAATCTACTCATTTCAGCACATTCCAATATTTTCTTTATGATTTCCTCCTGTGATGGTATTTTCTCATTTTTCCAGTTTTTAGCAAATACAATCCTAGTTGCTGTTTAATACATTTACAGTCAGGTATTTCAAGTCTTTACTATATATTTCAGGTAAAATTCCCAATAAAAATATCTCTGGTTTCAAATCTATATGCTTTTTTGTCATTTTTTCCAATCACGTGTGGATTTTAGTCCAATATTTTTCAGCGTCTGCACAAGTCCACCACATATTGTAATATGAGCCAGGTGTCTGATGACATTTCAAACATTTTTCAGATTTATTCTTGAACATTCTTGCTATTCTTGTTGGGGGAAAATGCCACCTGTAAAACATCTTATACAAATTTTTTTTATATGCTGTTGACATTGTCATTTTATAATTTTGAGACCACAGTTTTTGCCATTTCTATAGATCAATCCCATATCCAAAATTCTTCCCCCAAGCAATCATAGTTTCTTTAACTTGTTGTTCTTCTAGTTTAATTTCTAATAAATATCCATATAACTTTTTAATCACCTTTTCATCAGTACCTGTCAAAATCTTATCTAAGTCAGTCAGTTTATCATAGAAACCTTCTGTTTTAGAATCTTTTTCATACCTTGAATGTATTTGCACGTATGAAAACCAATTCATCTTTATACCTTGTTCCTCTAGTTTTTGTATAGATTTAAGTTCACCCTTTTCATTCAATATTTCACCATATCGAATTGTTTGTTCCTTTTTGTATATTATAGGATAAGAAAATGCTTCAATAGTCAGACTGGAATTTTCAAATAACATTGTCTTTTAATCTTCTCACAGTTTAACCACAGAGACTCCCGTATATAATGTCTTCTAAAATACCCCTGTGTTTTCGTTCCTTTACACCATAGAAAAGCATGCCACCCCCCAACAACAGATCATGTCCTTCTAATGTCAACAATCTAGTATTTCTTAATGTTATTCATTCCTTAACCCACATCAAATTTGTAGCTTGGTTGTACAACTCCCAATTTGGCAAACCAAATCCTCCTCTTATTCTAGCATCTTATAAAAGTTTTAACTTTATTCTTGCTTTCTTACCTTGCCATATATATTTCAACACAATTTTATTTAAATCTTCAAAGTAATCTTTTCCAAGCCTAATTGGAATTGTTTGGAACAAATATAAAATTCTGAGTAATCTATTCATCTTGATTGTCGATATTCTCCCTATTAATGACAGTTGTAAATTTTCCCATTTTGCCAAATCTAGCACTATCTGCTGCTTAAGTTTGATATAATTATTCTCTTTTGGCGTATCCCCAAGTCCTTGATCTTATTTGTGACCTGGATTTTCAATAGATCTGCCAGTTCTTCCTTTTGTCTTGATAACATATTCTTTGTCAGGATCTTTGTCTTATCTTTATTTATTTTCAAGCCAGCCATCTTTCCATATGTCTCCATCTTTCCTATCAATTTTGATGCTGTTTCTAGTGGGTCTTCTAAAATGAAAACCAAATCATCTGCAAATGCTTGCAATTTAAATTCTTCCTTTTTAATTTTCAACCCTTTTATATTCTTTTCATCTCTAATATTTCTATTTAGCACTTCCAAGGCTAACACAAACAACAGAGGTGATCGTGGGCACCCTTGTCTTGTTCCTTTTCTTATATCGATAGAGTCTGTCAGTTCTCCCTCTATCATTTACCTTTGCCGTTTGCTTATGTTATGTAGCTTCTTTTGCTTGAATAGATTTTTAAGCAAAGCCCATCTGTTCCAGCAGTAATAACAAGAATCGCCAATTCACATTATCAAATGCCTTCTGTGCATCTAAAAATATCAACGCCATTTGTTTTTCAGGATGTGCCTCGTAGTATTCCAAAGTGTCCAAGATGATTCTCATATTGCCTTTAATTTGTCTCTTTGGCAGAAATTCATTTTGATCAGGATGGATAAAATTATTTAAGTATTTTTTAAGTCTGCCAATATTGAAGCAAAAATTTTATAATCTGTGTTTAGTAAGGAAATGGGTAGATTAGCATTCTGTAAATACTGTTTAACTCTTTCCTCATCAATATTCTCTTGTGGGGATATTCGCCCTGGGGATCGGGGACACCTGATCCTGATGATAGATTTTGCTATCACCAAACTTCTGTGTATAAGGGCTCAGTGGCTAAGACACTGAGCTTGTCAATCAGAAAGGCAGTTTGGCAGTTTCGAATCCCTACCACCATGTAGGAGTGAGCTCCTGTTCCTTGTCCCAGCTTCTGCCAACCTAGCAGTTCAAAAGCATGTAAAAAATGCAAATAGAAAAATAGGGACCACTTTGGAGGGAAGGGAACAGTGTTCTGTGCACCTTCAACGTTTAGTTCTGCTGGCCACATGACCACAGAGATGTCTTCAGACAGTGCTTTGCTCTTCGGCTTTGTAATGGAGATGAGCACCACCCCCTAGAGCTGGAAATGACTAGCACATATGTGCAAGGGGAATCTTTTTCTTTAAATTTCTGTGTAAATCCTGCTGTGCTTTACAGAAGAAATTGACGTTTCTAACACGTACTTTTTAATACCCAATGTTAGGAGATCAATCGGTGAAGGTGAGGTCTACAGATAAGATTAGAGGTATATTCACATGCTGTTCCTCCAAAGTGATAAACACCCCCCCCCAGTTAAAGTATTTAACAATTATTATAAAATATGATGATTATCTAAATCAAATCAAATCAATTATTTTAGAATTTTAACTGGGTATTCCTTGAGTGTTTTTATTTGTTCTGGTCTCTGGACTTTGACTGTAATAAACTTGATTTGATTTAAATAACCTTTCATGAGTTTACACAGGCCAAATTTTGCACAAAAGAATTAAGAAATACACATGCTTGGCTTCAGGACTCAAAGATCAGATAATATCAAAGTATTTAAACTCCTCTAGGACACTCCACAAAGTGATTGCGATTGCTTTGAAAAAGTAGGACTTCATTGTTGAGTGAGAAATTATTGAGTTCGCATACATCAAAAGAGTTGAGGCATCCCAGAAGATCTCAGTAAACACTGTGGGTTTTTAACACATTTTAACACATTACAATTGATAATGTACTTGTAATCTCTCTCATATAAAAGCTGCATCTGCATAACAGGCTTAGCTTTCTCTTCCTTGAGACACATCTGATGAACTGAATTTTTCAGCTCAAAATTTATGTTTTTCAATGAAATGTATTACTTGGAAAATGTGCTACCAGACTCCTGATCTCAATCCAGTTCCAAAATTCTCTACATAACTGTTTGCTCTGTAATATTACATTTTGCAGAAAACTGAATTCCAGCTCCTGTATTGCTTTGTTTTATAATGAATTGCTATTGGAGATTGGTGGATTTCTTGATGATTTGAAGAGCATAAAAGGACGGTCTATAAAAGAAAGCATGAGAACTTTTGTTCATACCAAATCACTCAAAAGTTCATTTGCTCAATCAGGTTTATCTACGATCATCAAGAAGATATATAAAAATCACCTAAAAAGTAAATCATTATCCCCCAAAAATGACAATTAAAGAAAAGTAGCTTAAGATAAAGCCAAAAAAGAAGCTTCAAAAGAGAGAGGACTTACCATAATTATATTTAAAAGCAGGTATTTTTATATATGGGTGAAAGTTTGCTCTCTAAGCTTTTCATATTGATTATTTATATCTTACTGTTCCTTGTGCTATTTTGTACTCTGCTTTGTCATTATAGCATTTTTAACCATTTAAAAATATTCTACTAGAAATCTCCACCTATCTGATGAATTAAATATAAATTATGAATAAATGTGGAACAAATTGGGCATAAAGGGGAAAAAACTGCAGTTGACTCCAGACTTGATTCAGTCTCCCAACCTTTTGTTTTGTTTTGTCTTGGACAGAGTACATGCATTCTTTTACCACCAATGAACTATTTTACTTAGAGTAATTTATTAATATTTCACAGGCAATAGATATTTGAAATCATGCAAAGAAAGACAAAAAAAGAAATCAAATTTATTGCAATTCTGATTATGGTGTGCCACCTAGAGGGAATTTCCGAGTGATGCAGATTGACACAGAGAGATCAATGACATTGAAACTAAAGCCCACAGCATTTTTCTAGAGTTCCTCATTTTACAAAATAAGCAAGCATAACTGTATTTACAAGGCAAAGCAGGATGGTGCTTTTGGAATGCTGAGAGAGTGAGATCAGCAAAGGACAAATTAAGGTGGCAAAGCTCTTACAACAACAACAAATTGTTTGATGGTACAGTTCAAGAACACAAGCAAGCACTTTATAGAGATTTGCTGGATCATAGTTTTATATACAAAATAGAGGAGTATGTGAAATAAATCACTTCTCCCCCAATAATGCAGAAAAAAACACCCAGGTATGGGGAGGAAAAAAAACCCAAAGAGACAGTAATGTGGCATGTAAGAGGTTCAAACCATTTTGTACTCCACCATGCCAACAAAAGTTAACAATTTTTATAATGTTTTTCAGCCCCTGCAACAACAAACTCACAAGCTACCTGATGAACCATTGCACCGATCTTGTGGGTTTTATTTTGACCCAAAAGTTACAAGCTATATATGTCTGTTTTTTTGAGTAATATATCAGAGGCAGGTATTGTAATTTATTTTTTAATTCTACGTTACAATGCACACAGACAAAATTGACTGCATAAATATCACCTCTCTAAATACGGTACATATTCACCAAATTTAAGACACATTTATTTATGTCGACCTCATCTTTATTTTTTTTTGTAATAAATAACTCAAGGCAGTGATAATACACAATACTCTTTCCTCCTCCTGTTTTTCTCAAAACAACCCTATAAGTTGAGTAGGGCTGAGAGAATGACTGGCCCAAATAATATCCTATTTTCTGGTATTTTCTGGCTTTGATTGTTAAGCCTTAAAAATGCTTGATAAAACTGTATCCATAGATATCATTAAAGTTTACTATCTTCTTTCCAACCTCCCACTATCATTTCACTTAGATATTCCTTAATTTCTGTTTCCTTACAAGGCTCCCTCACTGGTTTGCTACATGCTTGTTAATATGTATTTTTTTTAAATCAACGACAGCAAAGGAGCTAGTAGGCTCTAAGAAAGGTACCAATAAACATCCAGGTGAGCATAAGTTAACACCAAGATTAACATCAGACCAACAATAAAGAAGTAAACAATACCCCAATCAAGGAACTGCCAAACTAACAGTAAATAGCCCAATCAAAGAAGAGTAATCTGCCAAGATTGCTCCCACTAACACGGCAAACCACAAGAATATATATTGAGAGCAAACCCCACTCTCTAATAGTACTGATGATCTTACTTAAGCCCATGTCACACTGAACCAACGGATGCAAAGAGGATGTAAAACGGACAAAAAAGCTTGCCATCCGTTGGAAAACGTGATGTACTCACTGCCTCCGTTTTGCTTCCTCTCTATCCGTCCAGCATCCGTCTATTGACGTTTCATCCGCTCAGAAAGTTTTGGGCTGCCCAAAACTTTTGCGCGGAAAATGTATCCAATGCGTCCGTTCTGCATCCGCTACGCATCCACTACGCATCCGCTACGCATCCGTTCTGCAACCATTACCCATCTGCTATATCCGCTAGGCATCCGCTGCGCATCCGTGCAACTCGCATCCGCTCGGACGCAGGGAGGAAGCGGAATGGACGCGGAACGGATGCAGAACGGATGCCTAGCGGATGCAGCACGGAAACAAAGCGTTTAAAACGGAAAAAACGTTCGCAGAGGAGACCTATCTCGGATATTAAGGATGCCTAGAGGATGCCTAGCGGAAAACCTATATTTCCAATAAAAAGGGGGAGCAACTCATCTGCATCTCACTTTCAGAACAGCAGCCCAGCGGTGCAGACCTCTGCAGCCTTCCTCTGACTCTTCCTCTTCCACAGCATCCAGTAATGTCCACTGTGGATTGCAACAAAGTCCTTTCGGCAGCCACCATCGTTCTGCAACGGTGCGAAGCCATCTGCAGGCTCTGTGAACTCTACTGTGAGAAGAAAAAGAGGCAGCCAAAAAGAGTCTGGGTCCGAAGATGGTTCGCCAGAAGAGCAGAGGACGGACTGTACAGCAAGCTGATGGTAGAGCTCAGGAACGAAGACACTCGGGCGTTCCAGAACTTCATGAGGATGCCTCCAGACATGTTTGATGAAGTTGTGCAGCGGCTGACACCTAGGTTGACCAAGCAGAGCACCAGCTTCCGCCCCAGCCTGGAACCTGAGCTCAAGGTGGCACTCACTCTGCGCCACCTGGCCTCAGGGACCACCTACAGGAGCATGCAGTACGGCTGGAGGGTGCCATCCAACACCATCAGTACTGTGGTCAGAGAAGCGGTGCAGGCCATCATCGAAGAATACAAGGAGGAGCTCCTCCAGTACCCCTCCACTGAAAAAGGATGGAAGAAAGTTGCAGAGCAGTGGTATCAGAAGTGGAACTTCCCCCACACCGTTGGAGCCATAGATGGCAAGCACATGGCCTGCAAATCTCCACCCAACTCAGGGTCCACTTATTTCAACTCCAAGGGCTTCTTCAGCATCACCCTCTTCGCCATGGTCGATGCTGACTACAAGTTCATGTACATCGATGCTTCAGGCAACGGCTCATCTTCAGATGCCCAGGTATACAACGCCAGTGTCCTCAAGGAGGGGCTGGATCGCAACCTCATCGTGGGCTTCCCAGATCCAGACCCTCTGCCCAACGACACGCAAGATGTGCCCTACTTCATCGTGGGAGATGACGCCTTCTCCCTCAGAACCTACCTCATGAAGCCCTACACCTCCCGACGCCTCACCCGTAAAGAGAGGATCTTCAACTACAGGCTGTCCAGGGCAAGGCGGGTGGTGGAGAACGCCTTTGGCATCCTGGCCAACAGGTTCCAGGTACTTCTCACCACCATGCAGCATCGCCCAGAGACCGTGAGGAGGATCGTGGAAGCTTGCTGCATCTTGCACAATCTCATGCGCATCCGCTACCCAGTGTTACAGGACAGGCTTGTGGACCGTCAGCAAGGCAATGGGGACATGGAGCCTGGGGAATGGAGGCAAGGGCGAAACCTGATAGACACTGTGGATGTGCAAGGCCCCAAGAGAGCCTCACGTGAAGGGAAGAAGCAGCGCAACCTCCTGAGACGCTGGTGCAACTCCCCAGCTGGAGCAGTGGAGTGGCAAGACAGGATGGTAGATGCTTAATGAATGCTTCCTTCAGCCTGTCTCATCACACGGATGAGATTGGGCCATGTATGTTGGGTGGGCCTACAATGAACAGGGCGTTTAATAAAGAGTTGTGTTTGTGTTGACATGTGTGGATGATTATTACATTATTATTGATAATAAAGGGCCATAGGTGTTGCACCTGGGACGGTGGATCATACAGTCCCACTATGCTTGCGCTGGAGGTTTATCTATCCCCACAGCTATTACCCATCCCAAAGGTATCCCTGCTCATTCCACAGGTATCCCTGCCCACCCCACTGCTATCTTAACCCATCCCACAAGCATGCAAAGGCTTAAACCATTTCTAAAAGTTTCCACCAAGACTTTATTAAAAAAAAGAAATGAAGCAAGTGTGTGAATCATAAATAGACTTTATTAACAACAAGCTATAAAACAAAAATGAGTCTCTGGCACTCCTCTTGGTCGCTCAGTCTCAGGGGTGAAGGGTCCAGGTGCTGTGGAGGTGGCCTGTGCTGGAGTGCTTGTCATCAGCTCCTCCAGAAGCAGAAGCAGCAGAAGCGCCAGCCCCAGAAGAGCAAGCCCGTGCTGCAGAAGCCCCAGCAGAACCAGAGTGAGGGTCAGGGGGTGGGATGGTAGCCCTGTCCCTCTTGCCAGGGCTGGTAGCAGATGGCTGAGGCTTGCTGTGCTTCCACATGATTGTGGGGTTGCTGGCTGGTTCCTGGCTGGCAGGAACCAAGGCTGGCAGGAAGGCTGGCAGGGAGGCTGGCAGGAAGGCTGGCAGGCAGGCAGACAGCAAGGCTGGCAGGCAGGCAGACAGCAAGGCTGGCAGGCAGGCAGGCACCAAGGCTGGCAGGAAAGCTGGCACCAAGGCTGGCAGGAAGGCTGGCAGGCAGGCAGGCACCAAGGCTGGCAGGAAAGCTGGCACCAAGGCAGGCACCAAGGCTGGCAGGGAGGCAGGCACCAAAGCTGGCAGGCAGACATGAACCAAGGCTGGCAGGCAGACTGGCTGGCAGCAAGGCTTGTAGGCAGGCTGGCAGCAAGGCTGGCAGCAAGGCTTGCAGGCAGACATGCAGGCAGGGCAGGCAAGGCAGCCAATCCGTCTGGCAGCAGGTCTTTCCTCTGAATGGCGACCTGCTTCCGAGCTGCTTCCGTTATATCCGCGGGGCTGATGCAATGCATCCTCCCTGCATGCGCAATTAACGCCAGGCATCCATTAGGCTTCCGCTGTGCATCCGCTGTGCATCTGCTTCATCCGCTAGGCTTCCGCTCTGCATCCGCTCTTTCCGTTCCGCGTCCGCTTTGCTGCGGCCCCCCGGAAGCCTAGCGGACATGCCATCCACTTCCATCCACTTCCACCCGCTGGGCTTCCGTTCCGCATCCGCTTTGCATCCGCCCTGCGTCCTCCCCGCATCCGTGTTATCCACTCTGGTTATGCAAATTTTTGCCCCTTTTGAGAGTAGATAACAACGGATGGAACATTTTGCTCGTCCGCTGTGTCCTTTTTGCATCCGTTGGGCAGTGTGACATGGGCTTTAGTTTGGTTAATGAAATGCCTGCAAGAAAACAACCAAACTCCGAGACCACTAAAGATCTCTCCAAGAGAGGCGCCAACAGTCTCTATTTTATAGACATCACATTAAAGACAGTAGGGAAATAAAAATAAAAATAAAAGATATTAAATTTCTATGGAGATTCTCAGTCATGGTTGTCCCAAAGGTGCTTTTTTTTTTCAAGGGGCAACTGGACTTTCTGGTTTTTCTTTGAAGACATTTCATTTCTCATCCAAGAAGCTTCTTTAGCTCTGACTGGATGGTGAAAGCAATGACCCTCTAAAACGATGCAAATGATCAGCTGCCTGCAAGGAGTATAAATCCTTCCATTCCCCACTGTCCTGCCAGAGCTGAAGAAGCTTCTTGGATGAGAAGTGAAATGTCTTCAAAGAAAAAAAACAAAGTCCAGTTGCCTCCTGAAAAAGCACCTTTGGAACAAAAGATATCATAGTTTTGTTGCTGACTCTAAATACAGGTAGTCCTCAACTTACAACTGTTGTTAAATGAGACATTTGTTAAGTGTTTTGCTCCATTTTGCAACCTTCTTGCCAGAGTTAAGTGAATCACTGCAGTTGATAAGTTAAGTGAATCCGGCTTCCCCATTGACTTTGCTTGTCAAAAGGTCGCAAAGGAGGATCATATGATCTTGGGACACAGCAATGGTCATAAGTATAAAACAGTTGCCAAGCATCTGAATTTTGATCACATGAACCTGGGGTTCACAGTTCAAAGCTTGTAACTGTGAAAAATGGTCGTACATCAGTGCCACTGCAACTTTGAACGGTCACTAAATGAACTGTTATAAGTCGAGGACTTCCTGTACTGTATGCAACACACTTTGGGGATGCTAATAATTGCCTCTGACCAACAGGAGGCACTATATAACTAGCTTCCTATTCAGTGCGATTCTTCAAGCACAGATGTGCAAACTCCACCAGGATTTGAATTCAGGGCACTTAGCATCACTATCAGATTTGTTAAACTACATCAGGGCCTTTGTTGCCATAGTTGTTAAATAAATCATTGCATTTAAGTTAGGAAAAGTTGCCACCATTGTTAAGTGACTCGGGTTTCCTCCATTGACTTTGTGTCAGCTTTGGAAGCCATACTGAGATCCAATGCTTCCACACTGTCACAATTGAGCCTGGGAAAGTGGGAGGGGGAAATTCATTGGAATATATCTAGTCAGACATAATAAAATTCTTTTTCTGATTCAAGGTCAGGTCATGTTGCACGTAAGTGAGAGGAAGCCTCAAGTTGGGACAGATGGTGACTGAGGCATGTGATGTGGTGATGGGTGTAGGGGATGGATTTGTAGTTTTTACTTATCACAAGGAAGCCCAGAACATCAGGTTTGGGATTCCACAGATGTGCCAGTTACTATCCAAATAAAAGAAACTTTTGAGAGATGTCTGTCTCGGAGTTATTGGTTGGAATGGAGGTTTGCTGGAACGCTGACGTTTTGCTTGTCAGAAAGGTCACAAAAGGTGACTAGGGGATACTGCTATCATCATCAATACGAGTCAATTACCAAGCATCTGAATTTTGATCATATGACCAAGGATATGCTATAAATACAGCCATAAATCTTTTTTTAAGTGCTATTGTTAACTTCAAACAGTCATTAAATGAACTGTTGTACGTCAAGGACTACATTAATGCTATAAAATTATTCTTACCCCTTGTGTTATATTTAAAACATTCATTTAAAAGTTAGGTAATAAAAAAAAAAGATCTAAAAGAACACATACATTCAGGAAACCAAACTGGTTTTAATGTACAAGACTACTGCATTCTAAGGATATGTGTCAGCAAGTGAACAGCTGTTTGAGAAAACTATGTACCATCAGACATACATGCAGCAGAGAGACAGAATTAGCTGGGGGATACTGTTATATGGGATTCCAAACCAGGATTTATTTAATGCAGTTTGGAAAATATCCCATGGTATGCTGCTTTGGGAATTTAACTCTTTATCAAGTTAACAAAGCTCGGAGGAACACAAGGTTAAAAGCTACCTAATAAGTTGCAAATGAGAAAGATTAGGAAGGCAGCAAAATAAAATAATTTGTGTGTCAGAAGCTGAGTCACTTCTTCTCCTGGCCACTCCTTAAATACTTCCTGATGAGGGTGCAGAAGTTGCACTGCTTGTTTTTTAACGCAAGTGAAGGTATAATTTCTGGAAATGACCATCATCTCAAAAGCAAAGCCATATTCTACACACATAAGTTAAGCCATCCTTTGATTTCGGTATGGCTTATGTGTATCTTGACATTTAGACTGCCCTAAAACATATAGACATTATCCTACAATCCTAGGATTTCCCAGTTGGTCAAAATGTACCATCCAACTACTAATGGGGGCTGACCTTGTTTAACTTTCAAGATCAGCCAAGGCTGGCTTCGTGCTGCCATCTTCTGAGAGAATAATGATCATATATATATATATGTATGAAATATGAAATATGTGTTGGTTAGGCAGTGTTCTGTTAGTTCCATGAGGTCTTTAGCTGGTTGGTATTTATTTATTTAACAGAACACTGCCTAACCAACACATATTTCATATACAAAGGACAAAGATACAAGCAAATTGAAGGAGCCCCTATGGGATCACCACTGTCACCCGTCATTGCAAACCTGTTCATGGAAGAATT